>CM024612.1:894650-1603164 GCA_014182575.1 Eucalyptus decipiens
GGGCTGGAACAGTAGCGTCGGGCAGCGGATCCGCTGGACGTCGGGGCAGAGGAGGGTCGCAGCGACGGGGCGCGGGCTAAGGCGCGGCGGCGGAGGCGAGCGAACCAGCGAGGTGGCGGTGGAGGCGCGGCAGAGCTCGAGATCGACGGGCGGTGTCGCGGGCGGAGCGGGGGTGTTGCAGAGGCGCGGCGTCGGCGAGGGCGGAGCGCGGGTCGTCGGGGCGTCGATGAAGCGTCGGGCGCGCAGCGCGGTGGCGGTGTTGCGGGTCAGCGGCGGAGGTCAGGTGCGGGCGTCGCTGAGGGCGGCCGAACGATTGGGGGCGTGGCGGATGGAGACTGGCAGGGCGCGGGCATCTGCGCGAGGAAACAACGGCGGGTGTCGGCGGTGGAGCTGTACGTCGCGGGCGAGACCGATGCCAACATGATCATGCTAAATACATTGAGGATCGACATTTCATCAAACAAAACCTTGACGACAAGATAGTTCAATTCCTCTTTATTAAATCTAAAGACCAACTGGTAGATATACTCACAGAGGTTGTCTCGAGCAAGATCTTCTCCAATTCACATGACAACTTAGGCCTTAGTGATATCTATGTACCGAGTTGAGAGGGAGTTGGTCGTCAGTTGTCAATTCAAACTAATTGGGGAAATTGTAGGGCTGATTAGTTGCTAAATTTGTATAATGTCCTTATTTTAAGGATCAACCAAATTCTTGACCTAAGATAGTGCATAGCCTAGAATAGTTTTTTTTTGGTAGTTTTTTTTCTCAGTACAATAACATAAGTTTTATATTTATTCTGAAATGATAATGAAGTGAATCTCTGTTCATTAGATGCCATGATTTTGAATTTTATATGCCTTCTGGGTTAGTGCTATGATATCTTGAATATGAGGAATGCTAGTAATCTGCAGTTGGACCTTCAATGCCTTATGAGCCTTAGATTCGAGAGAGCCATGTTGAAGTTTGGGACCAAAGTCCCCAACACATTTCCATTATTAGAGTTGTCTCTATTGTAGCAATACAACCGTAGTGGTAAGAAAATGAGTGTCGAGTAGTGCAATTCTTGCCATAACAAGCAATTCTTCTGCCAAGCAAATAAAGAGTAAGGCGAATTGCAATAAAGATGGGTGAATCAATGCAGTATTCATTGACGAGGAAATTTACGAGGGACATGGAATGTAACAAACTGTTATTATACTGGCATGTAACAACCTCACATGCTGGTACATGGCTGTTTGTCTATTAGAGTAGATGCTTAAAACATTATTGATACTGGCAGGATATTTTTTATTTCATAGAACTGAAACGAAGAGTCTCGAAACTCGAATGAAAGATCTATGCTGGCATGTAGAGCTCCGGAGTGGACAATCTCGGTCTAGGAATGACCACCAGGGGCTTCAATTTCTTGACCACAATCCCGAACTTGTCCAAAAAGTCCATCTCCATCCCTGGTGGTAATTCCCACTCGAACGAATGCATAAGAGATGCCAATACAAATGTTAACATCCTCTCTCCCAGTGCAAGCCCCGCACAACTCCTCCGACCAGAACCGAATGGCATGTACATGAAGTTGTTGCCCGAGAAATCATACCTGCTAGGATCTCCCAAGAACCTCTCGGGTCTAAACTCCGTTGGATTGTCCCAAATCTTGGGGTCCCTATGGATGTAACCCACGTTCAAGAATATGTTACTGCCCTTCGGTATTGTGTAACCCCCAACGACACACGAAGCATTTGGCATCCGAGGAACCAATAATGGCAAAGCTGGGTGCAAGCGCAATGCCTCCTTGATGACCGCGCCAAGGTACTTCAATTTTGGCAAGTGATGCTCTTCGACCATCTCATCATTGGCCACGACTTCTGTCAATTCGTGGACTACTTTGTTCATCACATCTCGGTTCTGCATCAACTCTGCCATCACCCATTCTACCATTGTTGAAGTCGTATCAGTTCCACCAATCACGATGTCCTATTTCCACACATTCAAAATTTCATCAAAAAGAGTAAATTGCTGTAATGCTTGATAAAGCTGAATACTTGATGAAGCACTGTAATATATAACAACCGAATTCTAGTCAAAATGTGGAGCTTTTTGTAATGTAGGGGGAAAGGTTGTACCCAGCCTAAGTTATACAATAGGATACGAAACGAGAGCCATGGAAAGAGACTTCAGGCTTGACATGATATGATCAATATCGTACGAAAATTGGCCTAGTATAATGTAAACACCTGTGCATTGCATCAACTTTGCTATATTTGTTTTAATATTGTATAGGGGGCCGGAAAAAATTATGGCAATCTGGGGTGTATATAGATTTGAATGTGTTATGCCCTAGTAATAATCGCTTGACATTAACTCATGATCATGGTGGCCAGAATATGAAATTAATTTTACCAACAAAAGAGTCGCAGAAGAGGATTAACTATAATTTCTGGTGCGTCAGGTCACTAAATAGTCAGGTATATTCGTATAACAACTAGTCACCTGGCTCAATAAACTTACCGTGAGAATGGCTTTTAGTGCTCCATTCTTGTCCGTTGGTGACTGGTTATCTTCAAGATCCATCTCCATGTCCAGGACAATCTGCAAAAGTCCTTTTTTTTTATCATTGCGTTTAGATTCTCCATCCTCCTGGGTGGCACAATCGACAACAGACTGAATAAAAGTATCAAGCCACTGATGCACCCTTTTCATGTCCCTTTCCACTCCTTGCAGGTCAAGCCAAGCAACTGCTGGAAAAAGGTCCGAAACATTCGGACTACCTAAGAGCACCATAAATTTTGCCAACACCTTTCGAAACTCAGCGCCAATGGCTTCGCACTTCTCTCTGGTAAGCGTCCCTCCCCACAGCATCGCCATCACTGCATTGATCAAGATCAGAACGGCCCACTCGCCAATATCCACCGGCACCCCAGATTTTCTGTAAAGATCGCTCAACCCTTTCCTGACCTCCTGCCTTCTCATGTCATAACAGGCATCAAGGCTTGCGTTGCTCATTATCTGCCGTACGAACAGTTTGCGGAGATTCCTCCAATAAGGCCCCTGGCTTGAGAAGGCAATATCCCTTGCGCCGTATGTTGCGATGGTAGCGGCGATGCTTGGGTCCCGATTGGCGAACGTCAAGTCCTGGTCCCGCATGATTTCTTTGGCCAGCGACGGGGAGTTAACCACCACATATAACTTGCTTCCAAGCTGGAGTTTGTAGATGGGGCCGTAGGTCTCAGCCAACTTAGCAAATTTCTGGGGGAGGTCAGTCCCCAGGAATGGGAGGTACCCAAGGAACGGCAAGCCTCGGGGCCCCGGCGGCATCAGAGCGGTCACGTTTTTCTGCCTCCTGAACAAAAAGAAAGAACTAAGAGCTGCAATTGCTATGACAAGCAGTGCTGTAGTAGCTCTAGAAATTTCTTCGTTCGCTTCTTTAGCATGCCACCACCACGTCCAGGCACCTCCAGAGTCTCCTTCGACATTTCGGCTTGTGACAAGAGGAATGGTGGAGCAAGATGAGGAAATTGCTAGCCACACTAACGTAGAAGGTCTTTCTAGGGACGGTTTGGTCTTGATGGTTCTAACTGCAGACACTGACCCAGAGGCAATTATTGTACGTAACAAATTTTTTTCTATTGAGTAACTTTATACAAAAAGTCGGACGATATTATAAACTAATTCAATTGATTAGTAGCTTTTTGAATTATTGACATACGTAACAGTAACTCTGATTACTTTTTGTTGGCAATCAATAGTAAATCCTCCACGTTGTCTGCAAGGTATCAATTATTGTTTCTTTTTCTCAGCTGATGCAGACAAAAAATTGAATTATATAGGGTAAGAGCAATCTTCAAGCAAAGCATGATGCAAATAATCAACTTTAGTTAGTAGACAACGTTTAGCATATTGATCCTGGGCTTCGAACCCCGGTCTCGTACAAGAACCCTCACTCCTAGGCACATTGCTGTTGTCTAAGGGCATGCATGACAACGTTTTTGCTATTTTGTTTTTCTATTATTTTTCTTCCCGGAATAGAAAAAAAAAAAACAGAAACTCATTTGATAATGTTAATTAATTTTTCTTTTCCTTAAATAGAAAAGTGGCCGAGGAATAGATTTTATATAAAAATAAGAAGTAGAAAATAGTAGTTTTTTATTCTCGGAAACAATTTTTAGAAATAAGTATTTTCTTTCTTCTTTTTTTCTTTTCTTCTTCCTCCTTTTCTAATCGGCCGATGGAAACTCACTACCGGCCGTCGATTATCACCACCAGTCGCTGGTAGTTGGTTGATAGCCACTGCAACCTTCGACCACAATCGCTAGCTATCGCTACTACCGGCAGTTAGAGGAGGAGAAAAAAAAATAGAGGAAATAGAGAGAAAAAAGAAAGAAAATTCTAAAAGAATTATTAAAAATTAAAAGAAATTTTGCCGCATGAAAAATTTCTAATCAAACACTTTTTATTTTTTTATTTATTTCCAAAATAAAAATTTGTATTGTTATCATATGCATTATTTTACTCAAAATTATTCTAGGGAATAGAAATATAAAAAAAATATTTCTAAAAAGAAATTATTTCTCCAAAGAGAAATATTAGTAAACACATCCTAATTGACCAGATACTTAAAATGTGATCGAAACTGGCAGGGTACTTGTATCTCGACATGCACAACCTAGAAGTGGACAATCTCGATTTGGGAATGTAATATATTGGTCCATAAGCCCAACCCATTAAAAAGCCCAAGCCGTCTTTCTCCTCGTATTTCATCAGTCAGTGCAAGCATGCGTAAAATGTTAAAAAGAAGCGTGAGCCAGTGAAAAAAGCAAAGAAGAAGGGCTAGCTTGTGAAGAGGAACACAAGTGAAAAGAGAGAATTTTTGTGCATAGTCGATCCAGACATCTTGACAAGCCAAATCAATTTCGTTTAGCAACGTGGGGTAAGTAATCGAAGCCTCTATTCACCTAATCGAAGAAATTGCTGAAGTAAGGGCATGAAGTTCGGAATTGCTACGTCCAATTGAGAAGTTGTCCAATTGTGTATATGTAATGATAGTTTAGGGTGGTATGAAGCTATAACATTTTATAGTGCAATCAAATTCAACATGCGAACTTCGCATAGTAGACAACAATGGATTTCTGCTATGAACGAGCTTTTTGTTGATACATAGGTGTTATTTTATCAATGAATAGGCATAGTTTAATTAAATCGTTCTTTAAAATATTATTTTACTCAAGTTTTTATATTGCTTTACAATTAATTGTTATGAATTTGAGTGTGTTGGCTTGAGTAAATGTTTTATGAAGAGAATTACCAAAAACTGTTCATATTGCTTGCAAAATGTTTTATGAAATAGATTTGCGATATTGATAGTGGGTTGCTAGAGAAAGATATTGGTTGATTTTCTTATATCACTATTGTCGCGATCTAAATTTTAGGTGAACTACCTAAGGTTTGGCTAATGAATTATTAAGCCCAAACTTAGCTTAACTTTCCCAAGCCTATACCAATTTGCAATTTAGGTTCAAGTTTTTAGCATGCGATTTTTTTTAATTAGAGTCACCATTAATTTATTTTTGGAATTGATTAGAATCTCAACTAAAATAATGAGATAATTATTCTACTCCTATGAACTAGAGACTTTGGGTACAGGGATTTGGTTACACTAGACTTTTCTAATGCCCTTTCGGTACCTTTCCCTTTTATTTTGAAAAAAATATTTTGCAGACAGCTTGAATTAATTTTAATTTACTTCCCTAACATGTGAGATTATTATGCGGGTGATAGTTTAACACCCAGATAAAGCAATAAATAAATTAAAAGACTTACCTCATGGCAACGAAAGCATCTGTAATGTTAGATTATAATTCACATCAATAGTCCTAAATATGATTTCTAATTAGCATGTAATCACTCAATCTTTTTTTAAGAATTTTCTCTTGTTTAATAAAATCTATTCTATATGCAATGCAATCTAAGCAAATGACCTAATTCTAATGACGGGCAATCTCTAACTAAATGTACCTAGCAACAATCAATAAATGACATGCATTTTATGAACTTGACGTGCACATAACATTTTTATTTTCTTAAAAAGCATGCAATCTATCTAAAAGATTTATCTAAACTTAAAATCAAACATGCAATTTTATCTTAATATGCAATGACGTGCAAAGAATGCCATAATTCTAGTTTTTTCTTTTTCTTTTTTATGAAATTTGAAATTAAAATTGCCACATAATTATTTTAAAACTAACATTCTAAATGAATGCATTTTTTGGATTTTTTAAAAATTGAAATAAAATCTCTATTCTAAATATGCAAGATAATCTTAAAACAAGAAATATTCTAAAATAAACGAACCTAACTCTTTTTTGATTTTTTCTTTTATGAAAATGAAATGGCAAATCAAATCAAATAAAATTGATATCTATAAATTGACGAACCATATCTCGCGTATTTAGATCGGGTTGGCCAATTTTTAAATAAATTGCGAATCGAATCTGAGTGTGAGATCGGATTTCGATTTTTCAAAATCAGATTGTCAATCCTTAATTTAAGGGGCCACTGCATGTCTGGAAATCTTAATCTTACATCAATGAATATTTCAAGTAAAGAAATAAAATGAAATGAAATGAAATAAAATAAAATAAAATAAGAAAACTACCTAATTGGATTTTTCCTAAATTAGGGTTAATCAACGGCGGCTCAATGTGGCCTGGCTTGGTGCGACGAGGGGCTATTGTAGTGGTGGGTCATCGTCAGTTGGAGCTCTGGCGAGGTCGAACCAGCAGGCGAGGGCGAATTGGCAGCGTTGGCAGTAGCGAGCGGACCCACAGGCGAGGGGACTTGAAACAGAGAGTGGCGGTGGTGTTAGGACATAAGGCAGCTTGATGGTAGGGGGCTTGGCAGTTGTCGCAACGTCAGGTCGCAGCTGAGGAGCGGCATCGGGCTATGGCAGAGGAGCAGGTCGTCAAGCAGAGGGCGGAGCGGCTCGACTTGGGCTTGGGTTGCTGGTGGAGCGGCGTCAGCAGGGGGGTCGTGGTGGCGCGATGAGACCAACACAGAGGTGGCGAAGCAGCGGTGCGGCGCAGTCGCAGTGGTCGCTCAGGTTGTCGTGGGTCGGCGCGAGCTGCAGACCGGCGTCGCAGGGGCTGCAGCGACAGTAGCAACTCGGGCGGCAGGCGTCTCGGTGGCGCGGCGAGTGAGCAGCAGGAGACGTCGGAGCACCCCAGGGGCGTTGCGGTGGTGGGTGATCGTCGGACAGGCGAGCAGTAGCGCGAGCGGAGCAACGGTGTAGAGGCGGAGGCGCAACAGAACAAGGACTGAGGCGCGACGAAGCAGGGGGCTGCTGCTTCTGGCGTCGGGGCTCGATGGCTAGCGGAACGACGAGCGGCGGTGCCACGCGGCGGCCGGCGGCGGTGCTGGGTCGCAGGCGGAAGGGGGGGAAATGGCTGCACGAAGAAGACAATGAATAGTCCCCCTGTTTTCTGCTCTGCTTTTCCCTTTTCTTTTGCTTTTTTTTTTATTTTCCTGCCTGCTGCTCCCTCACGTCACTTCCCTCTCTTGTCTCCCGTCTCTGTCTCCTCTCTTTTTGACTTTTTTGCTCCTCCGGAGAGAAGCCCCCAACGAAGAAAAATCTCTCTATTTTTATGTTGAATTTCTAACCTTAAAAAAATGAGAGAAAAGCCCCCATCGACCTTTGTACACAATCCTTTTATAGGCAAAACAAATGTAATCTTTGTGGAATATTTCATCTCCTTTTTAATATGCACGAAGATTGCTTATAACCTCCTAATCACAAAAATCATTTTATTTTATTCTTCTCCTGAATATTCTCCATTGATTTTATCGCCTATTGCTAAAGATAAGATTGTAATGTGATTTTCTCAAATTCCAAAAATCCGCCGTAATATCATATCAAATTTCTATTTCTCACAAGTTAATTAAAAAAAAAACAATGGGCTCAAGCTAATTTGCTCCACTTGGGCTTATTCTAACTCGTCAAATTAAAATTTAGAACTACCAATTCAAACCTATTTGTTACCAGCCTAAAGCAAATGCAATAATAACAAATAAATGCATCTAAAATTATATGCTATACATTCTAATATTTTTTTCAGGGATAAAATTAATCCATAATTTTTAATGCAATAAATAAATAACCGATCGCCAAAATTTACGTATCAACAATTATGATGAGAAATCATTGAGGGAAGAGTATGCATACTGGTAGAACATCCTTCTAGATCAAACTATTGATTGATATAGGTGATAGACCTTGCCAAGAGAGGTAAACTTGGTTACCTTAGTCATGGTGTTAAACGTGACAACATTTTGATGATGAATATTAGATTAGCCAATATAATGGACCATCTATGTGTGATTTGATGAGATTAGTCAATGGATAAGATCATTGATTGTTGAATGTTATTGTTGAGTAGGTTTGTTGACTAATCTTGTAAGTAGAAGTTTTTACTAGTAAAGTATTATACATTTTTGGTATATTATGTATGTCATACATTGAATTTTAGATGACTATTTTATAATGATGCATAGTGATTGTTTGATCCGCTTAGAAGTTATGTGTTACTCACTGGGTTGTGATAACCGATTCCTTTAATCTACTTGCTTTTTAGGTTTTTCAATGAGCTGCAAGTAGGTCGTGAGCATTATTCATTATCAAAAGGACTTTTGGATAGTTGAAACTTTTGGGTATGGGTTGTATGTATTTAATAAGCTTTTGAGTTATTTTTGTTAGATCTGTATATGTATTGTGTTAATGGATTATAGAAAACTCCGACATTGTAATCAAATGACTTTTTGTTAAATATATATGTATAGGTGTATATATTTTAATATTAGGTTGAGTTTTGGTTATGTTGAGATTGAGTTCTTTGGGAAAAAAAAATGGTCATTTCATGCTCCTATCCATGTAGTAGTGGGGTGTGATAGGGAATGGTGACCAGGGGCTTCCTGGCACAAAGCCCAAGCTTTTCAGCCAATTCCAGCTCCACCCCTGGTAGTAATTCCCACTTGAGTGAATGCAAAAGAGATGCCATAACATACCATAGCATCTTCTACTAGCACAAGCCCCACATGTCTCCTCTAACTAGAATCAAATGGCACATGCTTGAAGTTATTGCCTGAGATATCATACTTACTAGGATCTTCCATGACCCTCTCTAAGTTTGAACTTTGCTAGTTTGTCCCAAATCTTGGGGTCCTTGTGGTAATGCTAACTCATAGGCCAAGTCACCATTTGCCTAGGACTAATAACCTAATTGATCAACTTCAAGGGGCGTTGGTATTTCAAAGATTGATTTATGATTGGGGCATCATCAATTGTAGATCAAGAAGGAGGACATTCTTAACATGGCTTATTGAACTTGATGTGGTCACTATAAGTTCCTAGTCATGCCTTTTGGTTTGACTAATGCACCAAAAGCATTTATGACTTTAATGAATTGGGTGTTTAAGCCGTTTTTGGATCAATTTGTAATAGTGTTCATTGATGATATTTTGGTATATTCAAAAGGCTTAGATGATCATGAACAAAATCTAAGACTTGTAATTCAAATGTTAAGTTTGGCAAATGTGAGTTTTAGTTGGATAGTATGGTATATTTAGGCCATGTACTAATTTGTTAACCAGTAAAAGTTGAGTTTGTAATAAATTGGCGAAGACCAACGACAATGACCAAGATTTGAAGTTTCTTGGGTCTAGCTAGTTATTATCAAAGATCTGTAGGAGGGTTATCTCGCCTTGCCATTCCATTGACTCAATTGACGAGGAAGGATGTGAAGTTCAAATGGCTTGATAAATGCAAGCAAAGTTTCCAATAACTTATAAGAAGGTTGACTATGGTTCAATTTTGATGATACTATCAGGATTTGGAGGTTTTTTAATCTATTATGATGCGTCTCATAAAGGACTAGGTTGTGTTTTAATACAACATGGAAATGTGGTTGTTTATGCATCAAGACAGTTGGAGCCATACCTATCCAACTTCTGATCTAGAGCTTGATGCAATTGTGTTTGCATTGAAGATATGCACTATTTGTATGGGAAAAAGTTTGGGATCTTCATAGACCATAAAAGCTTCATGTACTTGTTTTCCGAAAAAGAATTGAATAAAATGGGCATTGGATGGAATTATCCATGACTATGAGATTTGGCATTAATAAATATGGTTGCGGATGCTCTTGCTCGGAAATGTACACAAGTAGTTGCACATATGATGGTCAAGGAGTGGGCCTTACTTGAAGAGGGGATTCTAAGTTTAGCTTTGTTGTGAATAGTCTTTTAAGTATAATAACTACTCTTAGAATTGAGCAAAGATTGGAAAGCCAATATTGAAATTTCATATATTTGAGGAGAAGCCTAAGATGGAAAAGGGCTCTACTTTCAAATTTTAGAAGATGGAGTTTGTGGCACCCCTCGAACGGCCCCCGATCTGCTAGGGTCACCACAGTCCACTTGCCATTTTCTCTTTACCTTAAAGCCTATTACTCGGATACCATACAAACTTGATAAATCCAAAAATCCTGGGGGTTTACAAACTTTTAGATTGGTCCCTGCGTAGTTCATAAATGTATAGCGGAAGCGAAAATCACATCTCCCTATCCCAAAATTTTTGAAATGATGCACACCCACCAGACAATTTTATAAGATAGAGCCGAGCACTTTTATTTGCATAAGCTTGATAGACATCATAAGTCGGTACACCAAAATTTGCCGTGGTTTTCTATACCTGGCTACATAACGAACAATAACCCGACTTTCTCTTGGCCTTCCTTTCCATTTAGCCCTATACATAAGTCTATCAGACAGTGCCGATAGTCCAAAAAGTTTCATTTGCTACCCGTCACATACAATCACACCTAGCCCGATCCATCGGTTGGCGGCGGCGGGAACATCCCTAGCATGATCCCATCACGTCGAACGTGCACCGACAAAAACTCCTGAACCACGGGGCCATCAGGTAAACTGGCGTCATACATGACTAGAACCCGTACTCGGATGAAAACCAATCCTCAAATCCTGACATGAATGTGCTTTGAACACGTGCACTCAACATTGACTAGGACATCGTAAAAAGTACTGCATACACATATAATATAATCATCCATTTTATCATTCAAAATGTTTCATCCCATGGAGAACCAATGTTTGCGTCCCTCTGGGCTTTCGCATCCACCCTAGCATCACGAAAGCCTTCGGCATTCTGCCACTAGGGCCACCAGGCATCTAGAGCGTACCACACCTCCAGGCATCTTGTACCCCACTTGGAATCACAAGGAATCCCTCTGAGGCTCACCATGAGAATGGTTACCCCGGCCCTCCGGATTTACGTACCAACTAGCATACAACCGGGCATCCCGAAGCTCTCGAGGAAAAACCTCTGGCATTCAGCCACTTAGGGCCACCGGGCATCCACAAGGTATCGACTCATTCGATCCTTTGGGCATCCAGACTCCCGGGGCATCGTTGACCCGAGGGTCTAACGGCAACAATTAACATTTTAATTTCCAAAACACATTTCAATGCAATAACAAGATGTCCCAATAATCCTTCATCAAATCTCAATATTGCATAATATGCCAATACCAGTATCATCATGTCACATAACAATTCAAGATATAATCATCTTTGACAATTTGTGCAATTACGAAACAAAACAGCTTAGTCATTAAAATGCACAGTTTTGGTAAAAATTTCGGAATAATTCTCAAATGAACACAGAAAATTCTGAAATTTTGATATGTTATAGATGAGACCCAAAAGGAAGAATTTTGTGAAGGTCACTAAGTCAAATTCGATGTGTATAAAGAGTAATCGTTTGCTGTTTCCTTCAGAAATTCTGCAGTAACTTTCAGATACAGTACCAACAGAAGAAAATTCGTTTCACCAACTAAATCCTATTCGTTTGTCCTCAAATTTTTATATGTTATTCCTAAGGATGTTTTCTACAACTTTCATTCAGGGTTCAAAATCAAATTATATCTATAAAATTACAGAAAATTCACGGAATCATCAAAGGTCAAGCTGCTCTCTACAAAACAGAGTACTAGTTTCAATAGATTTACTCCTATCTTCATGTTTTCACATTCATATGGCTATAGCTAGATGTCAAACTCCATCCAATGGATGCTATATTTAAATAAAATATTTTCTTTCTTTGTTTTCATCATTATAAATCAAAGCAATACAATTAAAAGGACTTTCCATCTAACTTTCTCCAAAACAGAACCGGCACATACAATTTTCTTCATTCCTAATTCAATCAAGTCATTTGTTTCTCTACCAATCTATCTTACAATCCCTTAAGTCCCTTCCACATCATCTAAGAACACTTTTAGCAAGATCTTATTAGCAGAAAAACCTTCCATAGCTTGGTTCAAAGCATACATTCCTCCCTAAACTGACTCATCTCAACATATACCACATCCTTTCCCTCGGTAACCCCTTTCCTCACCTTGCTCAATCCACACAGCCATCTCACACTCAATTTTCAAAACATACAAGGCCCTAATACAATATGCAATGGCTGTTAGCTTCAATCTATTACTCGTTTAGTTCAATCCCACACAAAACAGCAACATCACATTCAATCCTCCACATTCCAGCATTCAATCTTCATCTCTATCATCCAAAAACTCAACATGCAGCTTCCTATTCTATATTTTCTCACATCTACCAGCATTTCACTAGAAATTTCAGCATGCAAAGACATAGGTTGATGAACTTTCACTTGCCTCTAACTCCTAGCTTGCTCATCAACCAAAAATAGAGGCTTGGGACTTCTAATGCAGCTCAATCGGCGATGGGGATCGGCGGCATCAATGGCGGCAGCTCAGACATGGCGGAAGGCGATCCTCCTCTTCCTCCCTTGTGGCTCACACCCTTACGCCCACTCACTCACTCGAACTCTCTTTCTCTCTGGCTCGGACCGCTTGCCCGAGCTCTCGGTTTCTCTCTCTCTCTCTCTCTCTCTCTCTCTCCTTAGTTCCAAATGCTACTTTGTTCTTTCATTAGTTAACTAATTGTGTTAATTTTGCATGCAAGTGACAAGTGGCTTCAAGGAGAAAACAAGTGGAGGGTGGCGTGGCCTCTCCATCCGGTTCCTCCCCCACTTTTTGGTCGACGGCCTTGTGGGCTTCTTGGGCTTGCTTGGGCCTGAAAAATTGAGGCAAAATGTCCAATTTAAATGGCCTATAGTAAAAATAATAAGCCCATAATTTTCTGCACAATTCTAAGGCATTTTGGTTTCCATCGAAATCAATTAATATTCCCATAATCAATTTACATAGGAGGTTTGGTCCAAGAGATAAAATAATGTGGCCATTGGTGCAATTGTTCATATGGCCATTCAAAGATGACATTTTCTTCAAAAGTAAATATTTCGGGTCGTCGAGATTCTTGGATGCCACAATTCTCCCCTGCTTAGAGAATTTCATCCTCAAAATTAGACGTTACTTACGTATCATTAAACAAAAGAGGATACTTTTCCTTTCATTTCTTTTTCACTTTCTCATGTGGCCTCTTCCATATCATGATGTCGCCACAATACCTTAACCAGAGGAATTTTCTTCGTCCGTAGGACTTGTTCTTTTCGATTTAATACTCGTTTTGGCTCTTCTATGTACCTCACTTTCTCATTCACTTTGATGGCTTCATGATTGAGTATGTGACTAGGATCTGGCCGATACCTCCTCAGCATCGACACATGAAACACATCATGTAAATTTCCCAATTTAGGAGGCAGTGCCAAACGATAAGCTACGTCTCCTATTCTTTCAAGTATCTCAAAGGGTCCAACGAATTTGGGACTTAACTTTCCTTTTATTCCAAATCGTGATATCCCTTTCATTGGAGATATTTTAAGGAATACATGGTCTCCCACATTAAATTCCAAAGGCCTTCTATGCCTATCTGCATAGTCTTTTTGTCGGCTTTGAGCTATCTTAAGTCTTTTCCTTATGATCTTGACAGCTTCTGAAGTAACTTGTACCAATTCAAGCCCTGTCAGTTTCCTTTCACCTACTTCATTCCAACAGACAGGAGTCCTGCATCTTCTCCCATACAACGCTTCATAGGGAGCCATGCCTATGCTTTTATGAAAACTATTGTTATAGGCAAATTCTACCACTTGTAACTTTTCATCCCAACTTCCTTTAAAATCAATGACGCAAGCCCTTAACATATCTTCTAATGTCTAAATCACTCTTTCTGTTTGTCCGTCTATCTGAGGATGAAAGGTGGTACTAAATTGGAGCTTAGTCCCTAAGGTAGTTTGAAGACTTCACCAAAAGTTTGAGGTAAATCTTGGGTCTCGATCACAAGTGATAGTCATTGGAACACCATGTAAGCGTACTACCTGGCTTACATATACCTTGTGGCATCCCAAAATTCAATGACAAGCCATAAGGTGTGTTAAAGTCTCTAATTAGGTGATAAAATTTCCCATGGCTTATGCTTTAGCCATTAGTCTTTTAAATAGATGATTTGTGCATGTGCTTGTGAGAATTTAAATTTGATAGATTAATAATCTATGCTTGGCCATGTACTTTATAACTTAAATTTCAATAAACAAAATGTCACAAGACTTTGGCCATGTTGAAAATTTAAATTTAAAAATATTTATAGAAGAAATTCAAAAAAAAATAGGGAAAAGTCAATTTTTGGGTTGGGCCTTAGGCCCATTGGCCTAAGCTTTTAATGGGCCAAGTTGGCCGGCCCAATGGAGGCCCAAGAGAGAGTGGTCGACCGGCCACAAAGGGAGCCCAAGCCCAAGCCCAAATTCAAGGCCCATTATGCATGCAATAGGACAAGTGGCACAAAGGAGAATGCCATGCATTGGCTAGTTTGAAGGCATGTGATGATTGTTAATGATGGGAATTAGGGGGAATAAAAGGGAAGAGAGAGAGAAGGGTGGCCGGTTTTCCCCATTCGGCCGAGAGAGAGAGTGAGAGAGAGAGAGGTTTCGAGAGAGAGGGAGAGTGGTTGAGAGAGAGAGGAGGAGGAACCGCCGTCCGTCCGCCGTGTGCCGCCGTGCTTGCCGCCTTACGTCGTCGACCGACCGGTCTAGAGGCAAGTGGGAGTCCTCTAGCTGCTCTTGCATGTTTGTATGTTGCTTGCATGTTGAATCTTTGGGTGTTTAGGTGAGAAAAACCGAAGCATGGATGATTTATGTTTGAATGGCATGGCTGTTCTTGCTCGAACTGTGTGAGTCAGAATGTTGTTTGAGCTTGCATGTGTGTTTAGAGTCCGATTTTGGCTTCGATTTCTTCATGAGAGTTGTAGCTAACATTATGTACTACACCATACTAAAATTTCGTGGAAAATGATGGATATCTGGGGGGTTAAAGTCTCATCCTACGGAGACCTCAGATCTGGAAAGATTTTACTGACCTTTTGTTGGATTTGTGGTTGCATGTTGGTTTGTGTTGAGGATCTCTCTTCGATTTCTTCATGAAAGTTGTAGGGGACATCTTAAACTACAACATACTCAAATTTGAAGTGAAATAAACAAGTATACCCTAGTAAATCGACTAGATCTTGAAGACGGTGATTCTGGTGATGTATTTCGAGACACCCGAGACTTCATGGACCTAAATGACGACTATACTCTGGTTATTTGACTTAGATCTCTTCATGAAAATTGTAGAGGACATCTTGATTTATAACATATCCAAATTTCATGGAAACGAAAGAGAATAGGTAGGTGAAATCTCAGTATTTCGGAGAAGCATACACTGGACGATGCGGTAATGGATCCAGAAGCTTCGTGAGACTGTATAAAATAATATAAAAAGAATCTTGTGACACCCCGAACCCTTCGCAGGTCGTCACCAGTGCCGATGTTACACTTTATTACCTTTTTCTATCTTGTACTTAAAACAAGCGTCGTTAATCACAAGCATTTTTTTTAAAGCGCTCCCAGCGCGACTCATAGCGGAAGCAAATTAAACATCACCATCTATCCCCCTACCAATCCATGATACCAATACACACCAGCTAAACATCAGGATTTTATAACCAAGCTTCGACACTTTACTTACATACATATATGACAAGATGGGATTCCCTTCGGGTCGGTACAGCAAAAGGAAAAGCTAGGACTCAGCCACGTCCAGCCTAAAACCTCAAAAAAAGACCCTCGACCCTCTACATCAAGCGCACACAACCTCCCATCGAAAGTGTCGACTATCTACATCAAAAAGATCCAGCTCCTACTCATCGCGCGCTGGTCTCACACCCAACCCGTGCATCAGGCGGTGGCGGCGGCAACATCCCTCGCATAGCTCCATCCCGACGAACGTGCACAGAAATGAACTCCTGAATAACAGGGCCCCCAGCTAGGCCTATGTCGTACATCACTAGACAGCGCACTCGAATAAAAGTCAGTCCGAGAACAGAGGGACAGTCTATCTCAGCACACTCGACCTATACATCGGATGGTAGATCAGAAACACCCCCGCGAGACGGCGGGGAAGCGGCATACCGCTAATCTGAAATGTTATTCCCCAAAAAGGGGTGAGTACAACCACTCAGCAGATAGGGAAATCCAATAACAACTCAATGCACCATGCATAACATCATACGTTGCAGGCATTACTTACCTTCAAGTCATGCGCATACTATCATGCATATCATCATCATTATCATCATCATCATGCATATCATCATGCATATAATATCATGGGTGATCTTCATTATTTCACATCACATATCATCATCGTCATCATCATCATCATGCATATCATCATGCATATAATATCAAGGGTATCATCATTATTTCACATCACATATCATTATCATCATCATCATCATCATGCATATCATGTCATGATTTAATTTTTCATATTTATCTTTAAATTTGATCACCACATCACCCATTTCTCAAATCATCAATTTCATCATCCCTTCGGGCAAAGACCTCCGACAGGGTTCCTAGCATTCAGCCTCCCAGGCCACTGGGCTTCCGGCCCCCCACATTCCAGGCATCTCGCATCTCAACTAGCATCACGAGGCATTCCCTTCGAGCAAAAACCTCCGACAGGGCTTCCGGCCTTTACCCTTCTAGCCAGGCATCTCGCACCCCAATCCTGGCATCGCGAGGCATTCCCTTCGGGCAAAAACCTCCGACAGGGCTTCCGGCCCCCCACATTCCGGGCATCCTGAATCTCCCAGGGAATTCCGGCAATGCATCTCTGTACATTCTGGCCTCATCCTCCACCACAACCACTTACTCACTTATCATTATCCACATTTATCATCCTTTTTATCTCATTATCACGGGGCATATGATTCACACATGGATCGCAATTCATGGTCATACATACACCAATGTCTTATCATACATGTAACAATGCATAATTATTTATTAATAAATTCAATGGAATTTATGGCCAATAAAATAATCCCTTTTATTTTATTATTATTATTATTTAAATTTTATTATTATATTTATTTATTTTCATAAATAAATATTAAATTCAATATCTATGATTTTCCCAAAATCATAATACTCAAATAATCATTAAACAAACCAATAGGATGACTATTTCATGCAAAATTCCTGGCCAAATTGAAATTCACACAATTTCACAATTTCCACAAAATAGCACGTGATATTCGGATAATAACCAGAATGCACAGTTTCCAAATAAATTCGATTAAAATACTCATACGGCCTCCAAAGTTTACGAAATTTTACAGGGTGATAGCCAAGACATTTTCGTGCAACTTTCATGCAGAACTCCAAGTCAGATTCTTTTTAGATTAATTTATACAACCTCACGAAGCTTCTGGAACCATTACCGCATCGTCCAGAATACACATCTCCGAAATATTAAGATTTCATCCATCTATTATCTTTATTTTCCTCTGAAATTTGGATATGTTATGTATCAAGGTGTCCTTTACAAGTTTCATGAAGAGATCTAGGTCAAATAACCAAAGTATGGTCACCATTTAAGTCCGTGAAGTCTCGGGTGTCTCGGAACACATCATCAGAATCATCGTCTCGAAGATCTAGCCGATTTACTAGGCTATACTTGTTCATTTATCTTCAAATTTGAGTATGTTGTATTTTAAGGTGTTACCTACAACTTTCATGAAGACATCTAAGTGAGATATTCAACAAAAATCAACATACAATCAAGAATCCAGCAAGAGGTCAGTGAAAACTTCACAGATCTGGGGTCTCCGTAAAATAGAACTTTAACCCCTCATATATCCATTATTTTACACGAAATTTTAGTATGTTATAGTAAAAGATGTTAGCTACAACTTCCATGAAGACATCAAAGCCAAAATCGGACTCCAAATACACATGCAAGCTCAAACAAGTTGCTGACTCCCACAACCCGAGCAAAAACAGTCACCCGACTTAAGAACAAGCCAACCTTACCTCGGTTTTTCTCACTAAAAACACCCAAAATCGAACATGCAAACCATATACAAACATGCAAGAGAAGTTAGAGGACTCCACTTGCCTCTAGGATGGACGGTCGACGGCGTACGGCGGTCGGACACGGCGAAAGGACGGCGGCACACAGCGGTTCCTCCTCGGCTCCGCCTCCTCTCCCTCTCGGTCTCTCCCTCTCTCTTGCGATTTCTCTCTCTCTCTCTCTCACCCTCTCTCTCGGCCGAATGGAGCAAAAACCGGCCACCTTCTCTCTCTCCTTCCCTCTTATACTCCCTAGAGCTCATCATTTGCAATCATGAGATTGCCTCACCAATGGCCAATGCATGGCCTTCCCTTTGCCACTTGTCCAATTACATGCATCATGGGCCTTGGAGTTGGGCTTGGGTTTGGGCCATCCGGCCACTCCTCCTTGGGCTGGTCGACAGCCCCCTTGTGGGCTTAATGGGCCGGCTAGCTTGGCCCACCAAGCTTAGGCCAATGGGTCTAAGGCCCATTCCAAAATTAACCCTTTTTCCTCTTCTTTTTTTTTTTTTGAATTCCTTTCTATAAGTATTTTTAAATTCCAATTTTCATCTTGGCCAAAGTCTTGGGACATTTTTGTTCATTGAAATTTAAATCATATGGCCAAGCATAGATTATTAATCTATTAAATTTAAATTTCCACAATCACAAGCACAAATCATCAAATTAAAAGACTAATGGCTAAAACATAAGCCATGGAAATTCTATCACCTAATTAAAGACTTTAACACACCTTATGGCTTGGCTTTGAATTTCTGGGATGCCACAAATCTGGCTTGGAGTTCTTCATGAAAGTTGTACGAAAATGTCTTGGCTATAACCCAGTAAAATTTCGTAATTTTTGGAGGCCGTATGGATATTTTAATCGAATTTCTTCGGAAACTGTGCATTCTGGTTTCATCCGAAAATCATAGGATGTTTTATGAAAATTGTGAGATTGTGTAAAATTCTATTTGGCCATGAATTTTGCATGTAATTATCATCCTATTGGCTTGTTTGATAATTACTTTAATTTTATAATTTTGGGAATTTATAGATATTAAATTTAATAAAATAAATAATAATAATAATAATAATAAAATAAATAAAATAGATTATTTTATTGGCCATAAATTCCATTTAATTTATTAATAAATAAATTCATCATGTTGCATGTGTGATAAAGTCTTGGTGTATGTATGACATTGAATTGAGATGTATGTGTGAATTCTATGCCAAGAAAGACTTGTTTGATGTCACATCATATGCCATGTTAAATTAAGACAAAAAATGGTAAATGTGGATAATGATAAGCGAGGACGTGGTTGTGGTGGAGGATAATGCCTGGAATGTATAGAGATGCATTGCACGGATGGCCCCTGGGAGATTCAGGATGCTCGGAATGTGGGGGTGCCTAAGCCCTATCGGAGGTTTCGCCCAAGGGAATACATCGCGATGCCGGGATTTGGGGTGCGGGATGCCCGGCCGGGAGTGTAAATGCCGAAAGCCCCGTCGGAGGTTTCTGCCCAAGGGAATGCCTCGTGATGCCGGTTGGGATGCGAGATGCCCGGAATGTGGGGGGCCGGATGCCCGGTGGCCTGGGATGGCTGAATGTCGGAAGCCTCGGAGGTCTTTGCCCGAGGGGATGATGGAAATGATGATTTGAGGAATGGGTGATGTGGTGATCAAATTGAAAAATAAAAATAGAGATTAAACCATGGCATGATATGCATGACGATGATGATGATGATACATGATAAGCCATGATGATATGCATGATGATATGCATGACGATGATGAGGATGATATATGATAAGCCATGATGATATGCATGATGATATGCATGACGGTGATGATGATGATATATGATATGGCATGATGATATGCATGATGATATGCATGACGGTGATGATGATGATATATGATAAGCCATGATGATATGCATGATGATATGCATGACGATGATGATGATGATATATGATATGGCATGATGATATGCATGATGATATGCATGACGACGACGATGATGATATATGATATGGCATGATGATATGCATGATGATATGCATGATGATGATGATGATGATATATGATAAGGCATGATGATATGCATGACGACGACGATGATGATATGACCTGTATGATATGATGATGCCATGATGATGATGACATGATAATGATACACATGTATGTGTTATAATTTGTGATGATGATGCATGATAGTATTGCACATGGCTTCAAGGTAAGTAACGCTTGCAATGCATGTATGATTTATATGATGCATTGAGTCATTATTGGATTCCTTATCTGCTAAGTGGTTGTACTCACCCCTTTGGGGACCAACATTTCAGATTAGCAGTATGCCGCTTCCTGCCGTCGCGTGTGGTGCATTTTACGGGTTACCGTCCGACGTCGAGGTAGAGTGCGAGGAGTTCAGCTGTCCTTCTGTACCTAGACTCACCTACATATGTGTGCGCTGTTTTGTCACATACGACATAGGCCTGGCTGGGGGCCCAGTTGTCCAGGAGTTTGTCTCCGTCCACGTTCGCCGCGATGGGGTGATGAGAGGGATGCTGCCACCGCCACCGCCTGACACACCGGACTGGGTGTGAGGCCCGAGCGTGACGAGTAGGGGCTGTTGTTTTTTGGGGATAGTTAGCCGACACTTATGATGGGGGTTCTGCACATGTGATGTAGAGGGTCGAGGGTTCTTTTTGGGATTTTAGGCTGGACATGGCAGAGTCCTAGCTTTTCCTTTTTATGTATCGACCCAAAATGAGTCCCATCTTGAAAGTATATGTAAATAAGGTGTCGTGGCTTGTTTATAAAATCATGGTGACTAGTGGTGTGTATTGGTATCATGGTTAGTAGGGGGGAGATGGTGATGCTTTATTTTGCTTCCGTTAATGAGTTGCGCTGGGACCGCTTTTAAAAAAAAAAATGCCTGTGAATAACGACGCTTCTTCTAAGTATAAGATGCAAGGGTAATAAGGTGAAACATTGGTGCTTGTGGCGACCGTCGAAGGGTTCGGGGTGCTACATACCTCAACATATTTATCCATTGGATAGTCTATGCGAAATACTAGGAAATGAGTAGACTTTAGTCAAACGATCCACAATTATCCAAATAGAGTCGTGGCCACTTGATGTCCTTGGTAATCCTTGCACAAAATCCATCGTCACATGCTCCCATTTCCATTATGGGATATCCAATGGTCTCAACAGGCCTGCGGGTTTGCAATGTTCCACTTTCACTTGCTGACATGTTAAGCATTGGGAAACGTGCTTGGCTATATCTGCCTTCATGCCATTCCATCAATACTGTTGGCATAAATTCCTGTACATCTTTGTACTACCCGGATAAATACTATAGTTACTCCTATGTGCTTCTGATATGATTTCTCTCTTCACTTTTTCATTGTCGGGAACACAGAGTCGTCCCTGACATCTTACCACTCCATCTTTAGAGATTTGAAATTTTGGTCTTTTTCCTAAAGAAACAGCATTTCATACTATCACTATCTCCAGGTCAGATTCTTGTAAAATTTTAATTTTCTGGATAATTTCCGGTTCAATCCTCAATGTAGTAAGCATGCCGGTAAGGTGATCTACTTCCAATTTAAAGTCCGAGTCTACTACCGACTTTAATAGATTACATTCCGTTATTCTCATACTGGCCATATCCATAGCCGACTTATGACTAAGAGTGTCTGCCACTTTATTTGCCTTTCCAAGATGGTACCGTATTTCACAATCATAATCCTTTAACAACTCCATCCACCTCCTCTGCCTCATGTTTAGCTCTTTTTGTGAAAACATGTATTTTAAACTCTTATGATCTGTATAGATTTCGAACTTCTCTCCATACAGATAATGCCTCCATATTTTCAAAGCAAAAATTATAGCTACCAATTCTAAATCATGGGTTGGATAGTTTAGTTCAAGAGGTTTCAACTGTCTAGATGCATAAGCTATGACCTTGCCATGCTGCATCAAAATGCATTCCAGTCCTTTGTGAGATGCATCACTATATACCATGGACCCATCAGATCCAGACGGTATAGTTAGGATTGGAGCCGTAGTCAATTTCCTTTTAAGTTCCTGGAAACTTCTCTCACACTCTCCATTCCACTCGAATCTTATGTTCTTTCGAGTCAACTTTGTCAAAGGTCTAGCAAGTCGTGAGAATCTTTTAATAAATCTTCTATAGTAACTTGCCAGTCCTAAGAAGCTTTGTATCTTAGTCAGCGTTGTCGGTCTCAGCCAATTTACTACCATCTCAACTTTCGCCGGGTCTATTGCAATTCCTCCTCCTAACACCACGTGTCCCAAAATATTATTTGGTCTAGCCAAAATTCACACTTACTGAATTTGGCATACAACTTATGATCTCTAAGGGTCTATAACACTATCTTCAGGTGTGGCTCATGCTCTTTAGGTCCTTTAGAATATATTAAGATATCATCAATGAAGACAATCACAAATCGATCCAAATAAGGCTTAAATATCCTATTCATCAAATCCATGAATGCAGCTGGAGCATTCGTCAATCCAAATGGCATAACTAGGAACTCATAGTGTCCATAGTGAGTCCTAAATGCAGTCTTAGAAATGTCTTCTTTCTTAATCCTTAATTGATGGTATCCTGACCTCAAGTCAATTTTAGAAAAGACCGAACTTCCTTGTAGTTGGTCAAATAGATCATTAATTCTAGGCAAATGATACTTGTTCTTAATGGTTACCTGATTCAGTTGCCTATAGTCAATACATAAACGCATTGACCCATCTTTCTTCTTCACAAACAAAATTGATGCACCCCAAGGGGAAGCACTTGGCCTACTAAATCCTTTATCAAGTAACTCTTGTAGTTGCACTTTCGACTCTTTCAATTCTGTCAAGGCCATCCTATACGGGGCTTTAGATATCGGTCATGTTCCAGGCATTAGTTCAATCTCGAACTCAATTTCCCATTCTGGTGGTAACCTAGGTAGTTCTTCAGGGAATACATCCTGAAATTCCCTATCACTCGAATTTCATCTAACTTAGATTCTTCCTTAATATAGTCCTTTACTAATGCTAGGTATCCTTGACATCCTTCATCAAGTAGTGCACGGGCTTCTATCATTGAAATAAGAGCTATAGAGGGCTTTGTCCGATTTCTGTAAAATTCAAAATTAGATCGATTAGGTAAAACAAACTAGATTGCTTTCCTATAGCAAACCATCTTAGCTTGATACTTATGGAGCCAGTCCATTCCGATAATAACATCAAAGTCATACATAGCCATTATGACTAAGTCTATTTCCATATCCCGTCTCCCTACAGTTATCTTACATCTTACACATACCAATGTAGACAATACCACATAATGGCGTGGAAACACAAAGAGGCGTTTCAAGAGAGGTAGTTTCTATCTTACTCAACTGTCTATATCTTTTAGACACAAAAGAATGGGTAGCACCCGTATCAAACAATGCATATGCCTTCTTGACTCTTAGCTGCGATCTTTCTTATGGATAATTTCTCTTAAAGTGCCCCATCTGTCCACAACCAAAACATTTCTGTGGACTATTACAAAATCCTGGCCCATGCTGTCCACCACATCTCTGGCAAATATTACCCTGGTAGGGTACTCTCCCTAGAACTGGGCCACTCTTTGCTTTTCCGAAATTCCCAAAATTACTTCTCTTCTTAGATTCCTAGGGCTGACCTTGTCCAGGATGAGGTCTCTTACCCCTTCGAACATCATTAAAGGTCATTTGCCTCTTAGATTCTGATTGCTCTCTTACTAATTCTTGCTCCACCAACTGTGCTCTCTCATAAATCTTATTATAATCCCTTATATTCAGAGGCACCGGTTGTTTTCTAATACTAGTCCTTAACCCCTTTCAGGAATCTCTTAGTCTTTTCCTCTCGATCCTCAACCAACCTGGGAGCATACCTAGACAATTCAGAAATTTTGCTTCATATTGGTCTACTATCAGCTTCCTTTATTCTAACTGAACAAATTTTGTGATCTTCTTATCCTTGGCACAATCAGAGAAATGCTTTCTATTGAAAGCTCCAACAAACTTATCCTAGTTTATATCAGTACCTGGTGGAAAGATTGTGTCTCTTGAAGCTCTCCACCAAAACTTTGCATTTCCCTCTAGTTGGTACTCTACCAAGGTTATCTTTTCAGCATCGCTACAGTTCAACAACCGGAAAATCTATTCCATTCCTTCAATCCAATGTTCCGCCTCCTCAGGACTCCCCACTCCAGCAAACTTAGGTGGTTTCAACTTCAGGAATTATTCCACCAGTCCTTGAGGGTGACATTCTGCTTCGAGTTGTTGCTGAGCTTGCCTTTCCATCAGATTTCCTATATTGGCCAATGCTTGCAGGATATCTTCCATTCGGGGTTTAGCCCTTGAAGCAGAGGCTTCAGCCCTCGATGGATGAGAACTCCCAGTTCGCACCATATTGCAGTTTACCAAGCATTCGCCTCAGGAATAATTAGGGATTTGAGGTCATTGGTCAGATAATAAAACAAGGTCATTACTAAAGTCATATAAGTAACATAGAATGTCACTGACACATAAGAATAACATCGCACTAGTCACTAGAGATGTACGAGTGAAATCAATCACCCGTTATTCAAAGTTGATCAACTACTCTTGGTTAGTATCCTATGGTGTGCATCATTCTATCCTCATTTCCATCTGAGGCTCCTTATCACTCCAAATAGCCATTGCTTTGATACCAAGACTGGCTGTGGCACCCTTCAAACAGCCCCCGATCCGCTAGGGTCATCACAGTCCACTTGCCCTTTTCTCTTTACCTTAAAGCCTATTACTCGGATACCATACAAACTTGATACATCCAAAAATCCTGGGGGTTTAAAAACTTTTAGATTGGTCCCTGCGCAGTTCATAAATGTATAGTGAAAGTGAAAATAACATAATATGCCAATGCCAGTATCATCGTGTCACATAACAATTCAAGATATAATCATCTTTGGGACAATTTGTGCAATTTCGAAACAAACAGCTTAATCATTAAAATGCACAGTTCTGGTAACAATTTTGGAATAATTCCAAAATGAACTCAGAAAATTCTGAAATTTTGATATGTTGTAGATGAGGCCAAAAGGAAGAAATTTAGTGAAGGTCACTAAGTCAAATTCTCTGTGTATAAAGAGTAATCGTTTGCTGTTTCCTTCAGAAATTTTGCAGTAACTTTCAGATTCAGTACCTACAGAAGAAAATTCGTTTCACCAACTAAATCCTGTCCGTTTGTCCTCAAATTTTTATATGTTATTCCTAAGGGTGTTTCCTACAACTTTAATTCAGGGTTTGAAATCAAATTCTATCTATAAAATTACAGAAAATTCACGGAATCATCAAAGGTCAAGTTGTTCTCTACAAATCAGAGTACTGGTTTCAATAGATTCACTCCTATCTTCATGTTTTCACATTCATATGGCTATAGCTAGATGTCAAACTCCATCCAATGGATGCAATCTTTAAATAAAATATTTTCTTTCTTTGTTTTCATCATTATATATCAAAGCGATACAATTAAAAGGACTTTCCATCTAACTTTCTCCAAAACAGAACCGACACATACAATTTTCTTCATTCCTAATTCAATCAAGTCATTTGTTTCTCTACCAATCTCTCTTACAACCCCTTAAGTCCCTTCCACAGCATCTAAGAACACTTTCGGCAAGATCTTATTAGCAGAAAACCTTCCACAGCTTGGTTCAAAGCATACATTCCTCCCTAAACTCACTCATCTCAACATATATCACATCCTTTCCCTCGGTAACCCCCTTCCTCACCTTGCTCGATCCACACAGCCATCTCACACTCAATTTTCGAAACATACAAGGCCCTTATACAATATGCAATGGCTGGTAGCTTCAATCTATTACTCGTTTAGTTCAATCCCACACAAAACAGCAACATCACATTCAATCCTCCACTCTTTCAGCATTCAATCTTCATCTCTATCATCCAAAAACTCAACATGCAGCTTCCTATTCTGCATTTTCTCACATCTACCAGCATTTCATCAGAAATTTCAGCATGCAAAGACATAGGTTGATGAACTTTCACTTGCCTCTAACTCTTAGCTTGCTCGGCAACCAAAAACAGAGGCTTGGGACTTTGAACGCAGCTCAATCGGCGACGGGGATCGGCAGTGTTGACGGCAACAGCCCAGACATGACGGAAGGCAATCCTCCTCTTCCTCCCTCGTGGCTCACACCCGCACGCCCGCTCACTCGCTCAAACTCTCTTTCTCTCTCTCTCGGACCGCTTGCCTCGAGCTCGGTTTCTCTCTCTCTCTCTCTCTCTCTCTCTCTCTCTCTCTCTCCCTCTCTCTCCTTAGTTCCGAATGCTTCTTTGTTCTTTCATTAGTTAATTAATTTTGTTAATTTTGTGTGCAAGTGACAAGTGGCTTCAAGGAGAAAACAAGTGGAGGGTGGCGTGGCCTCTCCATCCGGTTCCTCCCCCTTTTGATCGACGGCCTTGTGGGCTTCTTGGGCTTTCTTAGGCCTGAAAAATTGAGGCCAAAATGTCCGATTTAAATGGTCCATAGTAAAAATAATAAGCCCATAATTTTTTGCACAATTCTAAGGTATTTTGCTTTCCATAGAAATCAATTAATATTCCCATAATCAATTTACACAGGAGGTTTGGTCCAAGAGATAAAATAATGTGGCCGTTGGTGCAATTGTCCATATGGCCATCCAAAGACGAATTTCCTTTTCTTCAAAAGTAAATATTTCGAGTCGTGGAGATTCTCGGATGCCACAGAGTTTTAAGAATTCATGGATGTCTTTGTCTACTTAATGAAGTCAATTTGAGGAATGAAATTATATCAAAAGCATATCGAAATAACTACAGTATACATGTAGGGAGTATGAAAATGTATCAGAATCTTCGCTAACACTATTAATGGAATAGTACAAAGGTTAATGTTGCCAAACATGTCTCGAGATGTTTGATGGGTGAACGAGTGAAAGCTAAACATCCTAAGCCTAATGGAATGCTAAAATCGTCATAAATACTTGAATAGGAGTGCGGGCACATAACAATAGATTTTGTCTAAGGATTGCCGAGAATGCCAAAAGGTCATGATTCCATTTGTATAATAGTAGATTGTTTGACTAAACCAGCTCACTTTCTGGCTGTATGAGTAGACCAAACATTGGAAAAAGTATGCAGAAGTGCATGTGAAACAAAGAGTTTGATTGCATGGAATACCAATGACTATCGCATTTGATTGAGACCTAATATTTACTATAATTTTTTAGTGAAGTCTTCAAAAGTACATTGGGGATTAAACTTTAATATAGTACCACTTTCCATCCCCAAACTGATGGTCAATCAGAAAGAACTATACAGACATTGGAGGATATGTTGCGAGCATGTGTGATCAACTTTATTAGTAGCTAGGATAAGCATTTGCATTTGATGGAGTTTTTTTTACAACAATAGTTTTTAACATGATATTGGCATGGCTCACTTTAAAGCATTGTTAGGGTGATAAGTTCTTGGTTTGGTTCGGTCCCACCCAAGAACCGGACTAGATAGGTGGACCGGACCAGAAAGACTAGTTCTTTGTTTTTGGAACCAGGGATGGACTGTCGGGTCCTCGGACCAATATGGCCTAGTTTATGATGGTTTAATTTTAAGACCTGCATGACAAGCATGAGAAGAGAATCATAGACCAGGCCTTCTTTTTCGTTGCCCCTCTCGAACTTCTTGTCACCTCATGTGTGTGAGGCACCACGTCATACAACTAGGTCATCGAGGAAGAGACGGTGGCAGCCTTTATGTAAAAGATGGATAGGTTGTGGCTAAGGCTGGATGAGGTGAGGGCGAAATTCGATGGGGCTATGCCTTTTGGGCAATTGGCCGAGGGAATAAGACCATCAAGGTGAAGCTACGGAGAAACAATAGGATGAGGGTGAGCGAGGCCGTAGCTTCCATGAATGCTGATGTTGTGCTCACTGTCGTGATCCTCGAGAGACGATTATCATCGACGAGTGAGGGTGAGAGGCGAGAGGCACAAGGCAATTAGAATTGTGAAATTCTAAAAAAAGGTGTCTGTAAGAGAGGGGAGGAAAAATGCAGAGGCATGACTAGGCTTATGAGTCAGAGAGGCAAAGAAAAGAGGAGAGGAATGGATGCGTGAGAAATTAATAAAAATAAATAAAAATAGAATGGTTTGGTCCAAGTGGTCCAGTCGGTATGGTTGACTTTGGAACTAGGGACTAGACCAAATCACTATTTCCAATTTTATAATAGTGGGAACTAGACCGATGCTTCTGGGAGCTCTCTAGAACCAGCCCATTTGGTTGGTTCATTTTGCTCACCCCTAAAACATTGCATGGCAAAACTCGAACCTATCTAGTACAAAGGATTCTGAAATCGACTTAAAATTGCACAAAGTTGTCAGAAGAGTTATGCAAATAAGCACCAAAGGCCATGAGAGTTTAACATTGGTGATCATGTGTTTCTTAAGGTCTCACTAATGAAAGGTTTATTGCAATTTGCAAATAAAGGTAAGTTAAGTCCAAGATTTATCAAACCTTCTTAAATTATCTGGAAAATCGGTGACTTGGCCTACCATCGAGGCTTTCCAATGTCCATAATGTCTTCCACATATCCATGTTAAGGAAAGATGAACCACATCCTACACATGTATGGATTTTAAGATGATTGACGTGGATGATAGAGTAACTTACAAATTTTAGATTAAAGGGAACAAGTCCTTAGAAATAAGATGATTCCTTTGGTCAAGGTCTTTTGGCAATATCATGACTTGGAAGAAGCAACATGGAAAGCAAAGATGATATGAGACTCAAGTATCCATAATTATTTGATTGACAAGGTAATTCTAAATTTTGAGGAAAAAATTTCTTTAAGGGGGAAGAGTTGTGACATTAAGAAATTCCTACATTAATTAACAGTATGTAGAAAATGTAGGTGATAAACAGCACAAGTGAAAATTCTAGTTGGGTTAAAACCATGTTAGTAGCGAAAGGCTTGAGTTGTATTTTTTGTGTCCGTTGTTTTGGTAAGTGATTCAATTAGGATTAAATTAATGGATATTTGCTCTTGGGTCAATTATCTAGAGTGGTGATGAAACTAGTATCGTCATATTGGTTGTTGGTGGAAAGTGATATGCTTCAAGATTATGTATTAGATAAGTGATAGGTTTGAGATTGACTGAGTTGAGTTCCTCCTACCATTTGGTAAATTTTGCTGAATGTTTTAGTAGGTTGAAAATATTTTTCTAACTTATCAACGTTTAGAATGAACATTGATTTCCTTATTTATGTACTAATTTACCAGATATCTTCGTAATTTCATCAAAATATTTACTTTGGAACCATATAACAAAGCCATTTGTGACATTTTTATTTGACCACATCACCTCTATTTTCACCACATATTTTTAACTTAAAATCATCACTACCTTTAACCATGGCTACTTGATTTTATCCTTTTGTAAGTTGTGTAACTCTTTGAAATACATGCCTTATTGATTGTAAAAGACACTTCAAGTATCCTAGTCCTAAATAGATAGCTTCAACGCATTCTTGCTAGGAAAGAAAGATAGTTCCATGTCACTTTCCTTTCTCTTTCATCTCACACTCTTTTGAAGCTAAATGAAAGTTTCATGTCTGTATTATTATAGCTTCTAGTTCAATATTTCAAGAGTTTACAAGGAAATTAAAACTTTGAATTATTCAAACTTTTTTATTCAAGGTAAGTGAAACTCTAGGGACTAAGTTAGATCGATCTACTTATTACTTTTGACTTGATTGTTTGATTATTATTAATTTTAGTTTGAACTTTGGTGTTTAAAGTGAGAAAGTTGTAATGATTGGATGTTGAATCATTGTGTTAATTTGACTTGAATCGATGAGTTTATATATGCCGAGATGATGATTAATCAACTTCCATGAGTTTTGGTAGTACAAAAAAAGTACAACTGGTGAAATTAAACTAGAAAATGATATTTTTGTAGTTCAATCAAGTTACCGATATACTAGTTAAGTGTTGTTGATGTTAATGTTGTTAGTTATTTGAATTGTTGATGTTAATGTTGTTGATTATTTGAGTTGTCAATATTGGCATTGTCTGTTATTTGAGTTGATGATGTCACTTTAATGGTTGTTTGAGTTGTTGATGTCCATGTGACCAATTCTTTGGGTATGTTATTATTGCTTGTATGAAAAATGAAAAGAGGCAAGCATGTCATTTTCGGTACCATGTATGTGATCATTTAAAAGGCAAGGTAAATTGTATTTTAGTAATGATTACATATAAAGATGTGTACTGGATGTTGAATTTTGAAAGTAAGTGTTGATTTCATTGTGGATGTAAGGGAAATGATGTGATTATAATGTTCTCATGTGCACTATTATTATGGAGTTAAGTATGGCAACTATTATGTTGTGTGTGTGTGTATATATTTTGCTACCCATATTTAGTAGTAACGGTGTCTTGTGTGTCGGGATGTCTTGGGATATTCATAAAGAGAAGTAAAGAATATAATACATGTATATTTGCATACATAAGAATATAGAGGCATGTGTCTATTAATGAATTAACTGGTGATAACTACGTCATATAATATGTTATGCCACCTCCTTGCATTTGAGTGAATATTTTCATGCAACATTATTATTGGTTTCCATCAACATATTACGATAAGAAAGATAATGAATTTACTCTTGCGCTTGTTATATGTGGTGATCTTGTATTGCTTTGAACTCACGTTGTTTTGTATCAAGTTAAGTGATCAAGTGATCTCTTACCTTAGAGTTAGAGATTTCATTTATTGGTCCTTACCTCATTTCTTATTTTTTAGACATATAGGATGGATCCCTCATCGCTTTTTCTTTAGAGCTCCCATGCATATTGGTTGTGTTTGTGAATATGTGTTTATACCTAGTTTAGTTGTAAGTGTAGCTTTAATGTGGGGTTTCAAGAGTGGACTCTCCATCAATTTGTCACTTGGTCCTTAAATATCACGCCCCGAACCTTGGGCACGCACACATCCCTCGGCAATTGACTAAAATTGCGACATTCCCAAGACATGTCGCCGACCCTTTCTTTTTATGCACATAAGGAAGCGAACTCATAGTTACCCAACCAACAAACAAACACATGAGATAGTAAAAGCAAGACAGCCAATTAACACAAACCATACTTTATAAACAAACCAGGTTAACCTACAAGTCCATACACACCACTCGTCTCCAAAAAGAAACTACTAATCTACCTACGCTCCGGACCCTTCAGCCTCGAGCTCTAGGTTCTTCACACTAAGGACCTAAAAATATTTAAACCACAACAGGGTGAGAGTAAATTTCAGCGAGTCAACACTCTAAACCCCGATTATGATGAGAATTTACTCAGAGGCAGCCTAAATAGGCGTCACACACAAACTTTCCTTGTCTTAACACGTCCCTGCACATTTATCAATGCAGCATGCGTAATCAATAACTGGAACATATCATTTCATCACAACCAATCACATGGGTCCAAAATCATTATGACATGTCCCACTTCGTGCCACACAATATTACCCCATAATAAGGCGTAGCTATCTCAACCACTCATGCTTGTTCTAGTTCTTACAATCCATTGGTTATGGCCAACTCCCCAGTCGGCTGTCATCTAGTATAACTAGGCATTGTCTCGCTCCATCAAGCATGGCAATGTCTAGAACTCCCGCATTGACGGCATCCCAAAAAGAGGCATCGGTTTGGCCTCCATCGCGTTTGGCTTCCGAACTCTCGCCGGGCATCCGATAAAATTAGACATCGTCCCCAAACTCCCATTGGGTGACGGGTTCACTACCTCGCGTAAACGGATCAGGGTACTTAGGTGATCACACAAACACATACTTGGTCAAGAATGCCGTGCTTTGCACTCTAATAGCTCGTGTTCAAATAATGGACTTGGCCACTTTTCTTTGTATTAAAAATACCCGGTAAAATAATTGTGCGTGGTCACAAATTTAAATTGATCCATAAAACATGATACTCTCCTATTTCAAAATTTCACGATTTTATATAGTACATAAAATATTTTTGGCGTCAAAATCCGACACCCGGTATTTTTCTAATTAAATGCCAAAATCCAATTTTTGCAATAATAGTCCATAACAAGAACCAAGCACCCAATTGCACAATTAAGCAATTAATTTCACATATTATCAAGTATAAGTTCTAAGCATTCCAAAAGTCAACCACATCACCAAATATACATTATCTAGCAAGCTAGATACCAAGAATAACCACAAAACTACAATCGGCCCTAACTGGCAGAAACTGGGACTACTCGCACGTCTCCAAGTTTAATTCTAGAAACCTCATCAAACGAGTTCAGAAAATTCTTAAATTTAAATATGTTGTAAAGGACACATAAAATAACACTTTTCATGAAGACACCTCAGCCTAGATATTTCTAGATTAAGATAAGTAAATCGCTCAATCTGTTACCAAAATTGTGTCCGTTTCTAGAAATCACATTTTCCAAAACCAGCTTAGTTTGAGCTCCAAAACTTGTCCATTTGATCTGAAATTTGACTATGTTAAACTACAAAAATGTGATGAAGAACTCTTGTGAAGGAACTATTTCGAAAATCGAACCCTAAGAGTTGATAAAAATCTATTAAACACCAAAAGGTCACTGGTTTCAGCACAATCCGAGATTCTATTTTGCAAACAACGAAGCTGAAATCTCATTCTTTTAAATCCCTAAAATCTTTAGTAAAATATATGTCATAGCTGAAGGTGTCTGAAACATTTCTCGAGAAGAAAGCAATCTCATAATCATAGCACACTTTTCCCCACAAAAATAGCAAACAACAAGGGTCCAGTAACCATATCCGAGGAAAATCCACTAAATTAGACTAAACCACTCTCATTAGTGCTAATCTAACCAATTAGATTAATACCAATCCATCTTAAGGCTAATCTAACCAAACTAGATTAACACTAATCCATCTTAAGGCTAATCTCACTTAATACTAATTTAACTAAGTTAATTAACACTAATCTAACCCCTAAGTGCAATTGACAACCTAATCAAGGATTATGAAGTTAACTCACTGAATTAGCAAGGTAACGTGCTCACAGCGACAATGGCGCAATAGCGGTGAGATCCTGTGACTATGGCGTCTCCAATGGAGGGCCGACTGGGGTGGAAATCAACCCAACAAGTTCACGGCTTGTTGCTGGAATTCAACTTTGAGTTGAGTTGGTCATGGCTAGGATGGGCTAGCTAGAGGGCGAGACGGTGAGTTGGTTGGGCTATTAGCTGGTTGTGGTAGACAAGGACGATGGAGCTGGTGGTGGTGGAGGTTGCTGACTACAGGGGTTGCTGGCCATGGATAGTGGGTGGAATGGTGATGGTGTGGAGTGGTGAGGCATAAGGGCGGTGGTGAGTTGAGTTGGGACACGTACGGTGGGATACTAGAGATGATGATGGTGCTGGGGATGGAGCGGCAACCAAATGAAGAGAAATGGGAAAGGGGTTTGGTGGCAGTAGAATAAAAAGGAAAAAGACAAATCTAGGAGGGGGAAAGGAAAGATATGTGAGGGTAAGGGGAAAATGAAATGAAGAAGAAGGGGCTACTGCTGCTGGGGAGAAACGTGCATGAGGAATGGGGGAGAAGAAAGAAAGTCAAGCTATCAACCAATGAAAAGCCTTGATAAATATCTAAAACACTCATTGCTTGAGCCACCAAAGTCTTCAGCCCATCCAAAGAGAAAATTGCTCTTACCTTCCCCAAACAAAGCCAAAATAGGGGTAGAAATAATCCAAATCTTCAGCCATCCGAATTTCACTTAAATTTCTTTTTGCCGAAATAAATTTTCCACAGAAAATTCCGAGCTCGACAGAATTTCTTCAAAAGATGAGACGAGGTCCTAAAAATAACTCGTGATACGCTCGAATCTCGAGTGTGCGCACATCCCTTGGTGGTCAATCAAATTGCGATGTTCCTAAGACGCGCCGCCAACCCATTCATTTTATTGCACAGGCGGAAGCAAGTTTATAAATAAACCGATTAACATATTTTATAAACAAACCGAGTTTATATACATAAGGTTCTATCTCAAAAAGGCTACTAAGCTAACCCTACATCGGACCCTCCTACTTGGGATCTAGGTCCACTATGACACCTTCAGGGATGTCGAGTTCTAGAGGATTAGCTACCTCCTCTACTTCGGGCTCATAAGCCTCAGGCAACTGGTTTGCCATGATATTAGCCAAAATATCGGCATCCACGATAGGATAGGGCCAAGTACTACCTCACCCTCACTCTCAACGGCAGGTATGTCGAAACCATCCAAGCGGCCCTCCTGAACCTCGTCAGGCTCGTGATGAAACCACGCTTTGAATCGATGAGGTACCAACTGAGGTTGGCCCTTATCGATCCATATTGTGGTCACGACGAGCTCGTGGGTCCCAGGATTCTCGAGGACAGGGAAGATGGTACGCTCAGCATCGGCCTCTCGCAGCCACCCAAAACGAATTGGGCACACCTCCATCTAAGGATCTGAAAAATTTAAATCACGACGGGGTGAGATAATGTCTCAGTGAGTCTAAATCCTAAACCCCGATTAGGAAGAAAATACACCTAGAGGTAGCCTAAACACACATTATATAGAACTTATCTTGCCTCAGCACCTCCTTGCACATTATATGCATACAATAAATGTATTTAATAATTGGAACGTTTCACTTTCATATATCAATCAATCACACAAGTCATTTTGTGCCACATAATTTTTTCCCATAATCAGATGTGGTCATGTCACTCATTCAAACCTTCCAATTAATTACGACCTAATGGCCATGGCCAACTCAACAGTTGGCTGTCATCTAGCATAATTAGGTGTCATCTCGCTTTGTCAAGCATGGCAACCTCTACCTTTAGATGGCATTTCCGAAGGAGCATCGGCCTAACCTCCACTACGACCGGCATCCGTTGACATGGGGCATTCCCGAAGGAGTATCGTCTAGCGTAAATGATCGTGACGGGTTCTCATAATGATCACACACACATCCATGTCCGGCCAAGAACATCGTGCTTTGTACTCAAATACTTCAATTTCAAATAATGGACTTGGCCTATTTTTTTCATATTAAAAATACCTGGTAAAATAATTATGCGTGGACACACAGTCAAATTGGACCATAAAATGTGTCATACTTTCTTTTCAAAATTTCACTATTTTATATAGTACTTAAAATATTTTTGGCGTCAAAAATTGACACCCGATATTTTTCTAATTAAATACAAAAATTTCATATTTTGAAATAATAATTCAAAAATCATCACTCAACATCCAATTGCATAAATTAACAATCAATTGCACAAACCAACTACACCACGATGATCAGCACAAAATTCTGAAGATTGGTTATTCCGGTATAATTTCCGCTAATTAACAAATAAATAAATTAAATAAATTGCAAAGTAATTAAATAAATTACTAATTAATCTACTTACACTGAACTAATCACCTAGTTAGACTTAATTAAATTAATCTATCCTACTAGGCTAACTAACAAAAATCACTAACCACCTAATTGCTAAATTAACCTAATTACAAAATCTAATTAACTAAACTAACTATTTTACTCTAACCTCACTTAAGCCTAAATAATCCCCTAATTAGCCATTAATCCACCTTTAAGCCTAATTAGCATCATAATTAGAGATTAGGAGGTAAACTCACCGGTTTAGCGCGAAAACCGATTCATAGTGGCGGTGACGCAAAGGCAAGCAAGACTAGGGCCTATGACAACACCAAAGGAGGCTCGGAAGGGCCCGAAAAAGGCCCACAAAGCTCATAGCTCAAGATGTGAGTTCGATTCTAGAGGTTGTTGGACCGGCTGAATCAAAGGGCTAGGACGGGCAAACAGGTGGCGAATGGCAACAGGGACGGGCAACCGGGTGAGCAGGGGCCGATGGCGGTGGTTGGCAATGATGGTGGCTTGCAAGTGGATGGCAATGAGCGGCCAAGGGCGTGGATGGGGATGGTCTCGCGAGTGGCCTAGGCTTAAGAGGAACGCTGATCGTGGGCTCAGTGCAACGGCTCTGGCAGTCGACGAGTAGCACAGACGGTGATGAGGGAGAGTTGGAGAGTTCGGTGAGGGCTAGAGCTGGTTGCTTGCTTTGGAAATGGAGTTTTCAGCTAATGAACATGAAGAAGAAGGTGAGGAGGAAGGAGCTACTACAGGGAAGGAGATGAACAAGGAGCCTTCAAAGTCAAGGATAAGTATCCTAAACACTTGAGTATGAGCCCCCAAAGTCTTTAATTATCACCAACAACCATTTACCCTCCCAAGCTTCTCCAACAAGCCAAGATGATGCTCAAATGTTGCAGCCCCCATGGCATTACAAATTTCATGTGTTCCCACTTCAATTTCACACCAATTCACTCCAAATAACCTCCATTTAATGGCCAAATTTATTAAGGAGGAAGCCCACACCAATTTCCACAATTTCCCTCACCATTTGATCTATCTTGAATGCCAAACATCCTCCCAAAAATGGCCATCCGAATTTCTTGAATCAATTTTGCCGAATTTTGATTTTTCACCGAAAATCCAAGCTCGTCGAAAATTATTCAAAAGATGAGTCGACATCTAAAAATAAATCGTGACATGCCAGAACTTTTGATTCTTGAAACTGGGTTCAATTTCGTGGTTAATTTCAACCGGACGTAATTTTAGCATGACCTAATCTACCAGGTAGCTTTTAGGAATTTTTAGCGCGTTTGACTCGTGGTCAATTATCTTCGATCCACATTGTGTACTTTTGATACATTGGCAACTCTCAGTTGTCGTAAATATTTTAGGATTTCAATTACGGGCACGGGGTACAAAATCGATAGAAAAATCGGTTTATTGCTGTTCAACATGAATTTTTGCAATTAGGTGGAATCACCCACAATTTAATTACATGCCTCTATTGAATGGACCTATCTCCGGTCTTTAATCGATTTTAACAATGCCATATTGACCCTTGCAAATTAGTACGGTCGAGTAGTTGATCTCTGATCGAATTCTCAAGTTAGTCGCATTTATATTCCTTAATGGCTTCACCTGATAAATTAGGTATCTCATGAGTGATTAGTTTAGAGAAAAAGACTATAAGCACGTTGATGAAAAGCCCAATTCATATTATCGGGACAAGGTCAAAAATTAGGATATCACAATTGGAATTCCAAGTTGGTGAACATGTCTTTCTGAAGGTGTCACTGATAAGGGGTACTTCGTGTTTCGGTATGAAAGGGAAGTTGAGTCCTAGGTACGTCGGTCCCTTCAAGATTTTGGATAGAACTGGGACTTTGGCGTATCATCTTACATTGTCACCGAGACTGGCACAAGTGTATGATGTCTTCTACATGTTGATGTTGAGAAAGTATGAGCCCAACCTGACCCACGTGTTGAATTTTGAAGAGTTAGACGTGGATGATAGAGTGTCGTATGTGGAGCAACATGGATTGAAAGGAGCAAGTGCTATGTACCAAGATGGTCCCTTTGGTCAAAGTGGTCTGGCCACACCACGGAACAGAAGGAGCAACATGGGAAAGTGAAGAATCGATGAGACGACAATACCCCCACCTTTTTGATTAAGAATTGTAATGGTTTAAATTTTGAAGAACGAAATTTTTATAAGAGGCAAAGAATTGTGATATCCTAATTTTTGACCTTGTCTTGATAATATGAATTGGACCTTTTCATCGACGCACCTATAGTCTTTTTTTTTCTGAGCCGATCACTTATGAGATAACTAATCTATCTGGTGAAGCTATTAAGGGCTATAAACACGACCGATTTGAAAATTTGACTAGAAATTGACTGCTTGACCATGCTAATCAGCAAGGGTTAATACAACACCGTTAAAATCGATTAGAGACTGGAGATAGGTCGATTCGACAAAGGCATGTAATTAAATTGTGGGTGATTCTACCTGATTGCAAAATTCATGTTGAGTGGCACTAAACCTATTTTTTTGTCGATTTTGTACCTTGTGCCCGTAATTGAAACCTTGAGATTTTTACGATAATCGAGAGTCACCAATATGTCGAAGATGCACAATATGGATCGAAAATAATTGATCATGGGTCAAACACGTTAAAAATTCCTAAAAGCTACCCGATAGGTTAAGTCACGCTAAAATCGTTCGATTGAAATTAACCACGAAATTGAACCCAATTTTAGGAATCGAAAGTTTGGGCGTGTCACGATTTATTTTTGGGATGTCGACTCACCCTTTGAAGAATTTTCAGCAAGCCCAAAATGTTTACGGAAAAATCAAATTTCGGATAAATTGGAAAATGAAAGTGAAATTTGGATGGGAGAGGAATTTGGCAATTTTGCTGTCCAAGATTAGTTATTTGTGGGAACTTATATGCAAGAAAGTAATGAGGACCAAAGAGATTAGCACAAGGACTTTGGGGACCAAGACATAATGACATTTGATATTTTTCATTGACTTCCTTCCCCTTCCCTTTCTCTCTCCCTTCCCCCTTCTCTTCTTCATGCAACCGATCTCTCTGCACCATCCTTTTTCCTTCTTCATGCACTATCCAGCTTCACTGACTCCCCTCCATCTTCGCTCCATTGAATCTCCACCCAGCAATGACACTTGCTGCTTCCCACCAAACGAAAACCGCATGCCCATTTTCCCTCCTCACACCAGCACCTCAAACTATTGGTCCACCACCCACCAAATCAATGCCGCTCAACCTCTCGCCCATTTCATTGTTTCAGCCCACTCCCATTCTAGCCCAGCAGACCGCCATCTTCAGCTCACATCACTCCGCACTACTGACCCTCCTACTAGCCACCATTGAAAATAGCTAGCTTCGTCCAACCACCAGCCTGCGGAGCCACCACCACCATCGCGAGCTGCAGCCACGTTCGGCCGAGCCAAGTCAGTGACCAGCAGCCCCCTTCAAGACCAGCCTTGAGCCTAGCAGGGTTTTTTTTAGCCCTTTCCCAGCCTCCTTGGGCGTTGCCGTAGACTTGAGTTGTGGTCGCCGTCGCGCCGCTATCACCGTGAACCGGTTTATTTGCTAATCCAGTGAGTTAGCCTCCTAAACTCTAATTAGGGGTTAATTACTCTTATTAGAGGCTTAGCTAGGCTAATTAGGATTAGTGAGATTTAGTTAGCTTAGTTAGATTGATTAGGATTATTTGGTTAGTTCAATTAGATGGTTAGATAGTTAGTTAGTCCATTTAGTTAGATTAATTAGTTAGAATGGTTAGATTAATTAGTTAGCTTAGTAGATTAATTTAATTAGTGCCCTTAGGTGGTTAGGTTAGCTTATGATAATTTAATTTAGTGGTTTAATATAAAGATTGTCTAATTTATATAATTCAATGCAATTTATTTAATTATTTATTAATTAGCGGAAATTATACCAATATAATCGGTCGTCAGAATTTCATGCTGATCGTCGTGGTGTAGTTGATTGGTGCAATTGATTGTTAATTTATGTAATTGGATGCTGAATGATGATTTTGAATTATTATTTCAAAAATATGGAATTTTGGTATTTAATTGGAAAAATACTGGGTGTCCATTTTGAAGGCAAAAGTATTTTAAGTACTATATAAAATAGTGGAATTTTGAAAAGAAAGTATTGCACATTTCATGGTCTGATTTGATTGTGTGTGTACGCATAATTATTTTACTGAGTGTTTTTAATATGAAATAAATAAGCCAAGCCCATTATTTGAAATGTAAGTCTTTGAGTGCAAAGCACGATGTTCTTGGCATGATGATATACATGATGATGTGATGATAATGATATATGATGTGATATGATGATCACCCATGATATGACATGGATGTGTGTGTGATCGTTATGAGAACCCATCACGAGCATTTACATTGGACGATGCTCCTTTGGGAATGCCCCATGTTAACAGATGCCAGCTGCAGTGGGGGCTGGGCCAATACTGCTTTAGGAATGCTATCTAGATGTAGATGTTGCCATGCTTGATGGGGCGAGACAATGCCCAGTTATGCCGGATGACCGCGGACTGTTGAGTTGGTTGTGGCCGTTGGGTCATAATTAGTTGGAATGCTTGAATGAGTGATTTGATCGTGCCTGATTATGGGACAAAATTGTGCGGCATGGAATGTGACGTGTCATAATGATTTAGCCTTATAATTAGGACCCTTGTGATTGATTTATACATGAAAGTGAAGCGTTTCAATTATTGAATACATTTACTGTATGCACATGTTATATGAACAGTACTAATGTGTAGGGAGGTATTAAGGTGAGGTAAGTCTTATATGATGTGTGAGGCTGCCTCTAGGTGAATTTTCATCCTAATCGGGGTTTAGAGTGTAGACTCACTAAGACATTGTTTCACCCCATTGTGGTTTACAAATTTTAGGTCCTTAGATGGAGGTGTGCCCAGTTTGTTTTGGGTGGCCGTGAGAGGCCGATACCGAGCGTACCATCTTCCCTGTCCTCGGGAATCCTTGGACCCACAAGCTCGTCATGACCACAATCTAGGTCGATGAGGGCCAACCTCAGTTGGTACCTCATCGATTCAAAGCGTGGTTTCATCACGGGCCTGGTGGGGTTCGAGAGGGCTCCTTGGATGGTTTCGATGGACCTACTGTTGAGGGTGAGGGTGAGGTGGTACTCGACACTATCATGGATGCCGATATTTTGGCTGATATCGTAGCGAACCAATTGCTAAAGGTTGATGAGCCCAAAGTAGAGGAGGTAGCTGATCCTCTAGACCTCCACATCCCTAACGGTGTCGTAGTGGACTTGGATCCCAAGTAGGAGGGTCCCGGGGTAGGGTTAGCTTAGTAGCCTCTTTTGAGTATAGACCTCATGTATTTAAACCATAGGTTTAACTTGATTGTATATAAACCTGAGTTGTTTATAAAGTATGTTTTGTGTTAATTGTTGTCATGCTTTTTTGTCCCATGTTTGTTTGTTGTCTGGAGATTGTTTAATTTGCTTCCGCATGTGCAATAAAATGAATGGATCGGCGACGCGTCCTGAAAATGTCGCAATTTGATTGACCATCGAGGGATATACGTGCGCTCGAGATTCGGGGCGTGACACTACCCAGACCCATGAGCTAGTAGTGACCACTATCTAGGTTGATGAGGGCCTACCTCAATTGGTACCTCATTGCTTCAAGGCATGATTTCGCCACGAGTCTAACAGGGTTCGGGAGGGCCCCTTGGACGGTTTTGATGGATCTATCGAAGGTGCCAAGTTGGAGGAGATACTCGACCATGTATTTAATGTCAATATTATAGTTGATATGGAGGCGAACCCGGGGCTCCGAGGTTGAGGAGCCCATAGTAGAGACAGCTAACCCATTAGACATTAACATCCCTAATGGTGTCGTGGTAAACCCGAATCCCAAGTAGATAGGGTCCGGGGCAAGGGGTTAACTTAGTAGCTCTTTTTGGGGTCTAGAACTTCCCGTATATAAACTTGGTTTGTTTATAAAGGATGTTTTGTGTTAATATGTTATCCCGCTTTTCTATCCCATATTTGTTCGTTGTCTGGAGATTGTTTAATTCACTTCCGTCTGTGCAATAAAATGAATGGTTGGCGACGCATCCTGGAAACGTCACAATTTGATCGACCACCGAGGGATGTGTGCGCACTTGAGGTTCGGGCGTGACAATATGCAAACGAGCCCACCTCCTTTAGAACTACCTGGTCGAATCTATTTATGCAAGACTAGAAATATTTTTCTCTTAATCCACATGATTTCATCTTCCGGTCTGACCGACCTGAAGAACCAATAGATAACAGGAATTCTTTCTCATATTACAAACAAAAGCAGCACAAATTCTTTTTGAATACAGGTCTAATTGAGTAGATGCTTAAAACACGATTGATACTTGCCAGATGCTTTTATTCGTAGAACTGAAATGAAGAGTCTTGAGATTCTAATAGAAGTTCTAACTCGACATGTAGAGCTCTGGAGAGGACAATCTTGGCTTGGGGATGGCGATCAAGGGCTTCATTTTCTTGACCACAAGCCCGAACTTCTCCAATAAATCTAGCTCCACCCCTTGCGGGAGTTCCCACTTGAATGAATGCAAAAGAGAGGCCAAAACATATGGTAGCATCTTCTCTGCCAGTGCAAGCCCTGCACACACCCTTCGACCAGAACCAAAGGGCATGTACGTGAAGTTGTTGCCAGAGAGATCATACTTGCTGGGATCTTCCAAGAACCTCTCGGGTCTAAACTCCAACGGTCTGTCCCAAATCTTGGGGTCTCTCTGGATGTAACCCATGTTCAAGAACACATTGCTGCCCTTCGGAATCATGTAACCCCCAACAACACAGGAAGCATGTGGGGTCCGTGGCACCAGTAATGGTGCAGCTGGGTGCAAGCGCAATGCCTCCTTGATGACTGCGTTGAGGTACTTTAATTTGGGCAAGTGATGCTCTTCGACCATCTCATCCTCCCCCACGACTTCCATTAATTCATGGACTACTTTGTTCATCACATCTCGGTTCTGCATCAACTCTGCCATCACCCACTCCACCATTGTTGAAGTCGTATCAGTTCCACCGACCACGATGTCCTATTCCACACATTCAAAATTTCATCAGAAAGACTAAATTGTTGTGATGTTTGATATAGCTGAATATTTGATGAAGCACTGTAATATAAAAGAATTGAGTTCTGATCAGGAGCTTTTTGTAATATAGCGGGCAAGGTTGGAAGCAGCCTAACTTAGACGATAGGATACAAAAAAGGAGCTATGGAAAGAGAACTCAGGTGTTACATGATATGTTCAATTTCGGATGAAAAGTGGCGTGGTATAATGGAAACATCTTTGCAATAAATATCAACTTTGTTATATTTTTTTCCGCATTGCATAGGGGGTTGGAAAATATTAAGGCAATTTCGGGTTAACATAGATTTGAAAACAATTGTCATACTCTAGTAATAATCGCTCGACAATAACTTGTGATTATGGTGGCCAAAATATGAAATGAATTATACTTACAACGGAGTCTCAGAAGAGGATTGACCATAATTTGTGGTCCGTCAGGTCACTAAGTAGTCAGGTATATTCGTATAATAACTAGTCACCTGGCTCAATAAACTTACCGTTAGAATGGCTTTGAGTGTTCCATCCTTGTCCATTGGTGACTGGTTATCTTCAAGATCCATCTCCATGTCCAGGACAATCTGCAAAAAGTCCTGCTTTTGATCATTGCGCTTCGATTCTCCTTCCTCCTGCTTGAACTTTTCATTTGTTCTCTCTTGGGTGGCACAATCGACAACAGACTGAATAAAAGCATCAAGCCACTGATGCACCCTTCTCATGTCCCTTTCCACTCCTTGCAGGTCAAACCATGCAAGTGCTGGGAAAAAGTCCGAAACATTTGGACTACCTAAGAGCACCGTGAATTTTGTCGTCACCTCTCGAAACTCTGCGTCCATTGCTTCGCGCCTCTCCCCCGTAAGTGTCCTTCCCCACAGCATCGCCATCACTGCGTTAACCAAGATCAGAATGGCCCACTCGCCAATATCCACTGGCACCCCGGATTTTCTGTACAGCTCGCTCAAACCTTTCCTGATCTCCTGCCTTCTCAAATCATAACAGGCATCAAGGCTCGCATTGCTCATTAAATGCCGTACGAACAGTTTGCGGAGATTCCTCCAATAAGGCCCTAGGCTTGAGAAGGCAACATCCCTTGCGCCATATGTCGCGATGGTACCGGCAATGTTTGGGTCGCGATTGGCGAATGTCATGTCTTGGTCCCGCACGATTTCTTTGGCCAGCAATGGGGAGTTAACCACCACATATAACTTGCTTCCGAGCTGCAGTTTGTAGATGGGGCCGTAGGTCTCAGCCAACTCAGCAAACTTCCGGTAGAGATCAGTCCCCACGAATGGGAGGTATCCGAGAAACGGCAAGCCTCTGGGCCCCGGCAGCGTTGGGGCAGTTGCGTTTTTCCGTCTCCTGGACAAACATAAAAAACTAAGAGATATTATTGCTATGGCAAGCAGTGTTGTAGTAGCTCTAGGAATTGCATCATGCGCTTCCTTGGCATGCCACAACCACAGCCAGGCGCCTTCGGAGTATCCCTTCGACATTTCAGCTTGTGACGACGGGAAGAGCACTGGTGGAGCTAGACTGAGGAAGTTGCTAGCCACACTAAACGTAGGTGGTCTTTCTGATGGGAGTATTTCAAAGTGAAACACTCGCTACTCACACAAAATGAGATAGATAGGCTTTTCGTTTGACTAACCTTGATAAGAACAATTACAAGACCCCCCTATTTATAATCTTGTCATATGACTTTTCCTATTAAATGACTACAAATGTAACTGGTGTTTCAAGGAGATGAAATCCCAGAAACTTACAAAACATTGATTACTCCAGAACCACGAACAATCACAACCTGGAAATACGAATAGACTATCAAAAGTAATGCCACAATAAAGACTATTTAACTTGTGCACCAAACAATCATCGGTATCAATTCTAAAATATTAGCAATGAGATAACCAATTGACAACCCATTAATATCGGCAACTTCTCCATTTACATCGGCAACTTGGTAGTAGATTGAGAATCTCGACATCAAAGACATTTTTGAATTTGCTTTAATTTCTAACACCTTCTAGGGACGGTTTGGTATATAGGAAAGGCCAGTAAGGAAAGACAATGGTTCTAGTTATAAAAACCAACACACAAACAATCATTGCATGTAACTAATAATTTTTCATAGTGCATTAGAAGTCTTAAAACCTGTCATGAAAGTACAATTAAGTTCTAAAACTTTTAAAAATCGCAATAGGGTCCTCGAACTTTAAAAAATGCTATCAATAAGGACTCGATTCGATTAATTTGATAAGTTTTAGGACTCAATTATACTTTTGTGATAGGTTTTAGGAATTAATTACACTTTTTAAAAGTTTTAAGACTCAATTAGACTTTTGTGATAAGTTTTAAGACATATTTGTATTTATTGAACCTATACTTATCCCTTTTTCATTTGATTAGTAACATTATACAAGAAAGTCAAACAAGGTTAGTAACCTGATTTTTGCAATATAAACTTAAGTACCAGCAACTATGGTTATATGTTATTCATGACCAATAGGGAAGAAGTACACCTTAAGTGTCAAAACATTCAAAAGGTACACTTAAGTACACACCACAGCTTTGGATCTAATTCATTTTCTTTTTTCTTTTGTTTTTTTTAAAAGAATTGCCACTTTGATATTTTTTTTTTTAAAGAATTGCCACATCAATTAAAAATCTCATTGAAAAAAGCCATGTTAGTTGTTTGCCGAAAATTCTTTCTGTTCACACTTAAGAGTTCCTTTCTTTGCCAATTTTGGCACTTAAATATACCTTATGGAAGTTTTGGCGCTTATATGTCTACTTGTATCAAATTTTGACACTTGGAGTGTCCATATGTCCAGCCAATAGTTAATCCAACTTGCGTTCTAAAGAATAACAACTAGTGTTTGTTTTTCCTCGGTAAACGCAGATAAAAAATTGAATTAGATAATATATGAGGATCAGGATTTTGAATACATGCTTTGAAAACAACAGGGAACGGCTATTGGTTAGCTAAGCCACATGGATGGATGCCGCCCTTGCTATTGACTAGGTTTAAAAAGACTATATTAAAGAGAAAAATCAATTACTAAATGGAAAGCTGCAATAATTGCTTGGAAGTGTTTCAGAATAATCAAAGATAAAATCAACAGAAATTATGCAGTGCCCGGCGCAAGCGGCCCGCCTCCTTGATTCTCCCTAGTTGAATATATACGCAAGGTTGATGTCACGATTTTGAATTTTATATGCCATCTCGTAATGAAGAGTTACCGCAATGATATCTGGAGTCCGAGGACTGCTAGTAATCAATAGTTAGATCATCAACGTCATGCAAGCCTTGAATACAAAAGAGCCATGTTGAAATTTGGAAACAGAGTCCCCAACACAGTTCCATTATTTGGAGTTGGCTCTATTGTACCAATACAAGCATATTGGTAATCAAGAAAATGAGTGTCCAGGAGTGCCATTCTTGCCACAACAAGCAATCTTATTCAGCCATGACGGAGGGTAAGGCGACTTGCTCCAAAGTAAAGATGAGTGAATCCTTGTTATGTCAATTGACGAGGAAATTTTACAAGGGATCTCAAGTGTAACAAACTGTTATTACCGAGTAATGGGAACAAATAGTCTTTCTTCCATCACAAACAAAAGCAGCACAAATTGTTTCAAGCCTGGGTACACGAGTACACGAACCCTTACTTGCTGGTACTTGGCTGTTTGTCTGAACTAGGAAGCACGGACACTCTTGAGGGGTTTCCATGTCGGTGTCAAACATGTGTTAGACGCATTAGACACCTACACCTATTCGACACTCGACCGACATGTGGTCAACATGCATCAAACGTCCGGCATGTGGTCAGTGCTTGGGACATGCCAGTGACACGCAAGTCCATTATCTCGACATTCTAATTTTTATTATTTGTTTATTTATTTATTTATTTGTGGATTTGAATCAAATTAATTTGATTGAAATAATAATAAAAATGATAATTTATCATTTATAAATAAAAATATACATTAATATATAATGTGTCCTAATGAGTTGGAATTCTCTATTTTTTAAGAAATGACATATTGTTTTGTGTTGTGTTGCGTGTTGGTGTTGTTGTTGGTGCTACTTTGTAGTTAAGTAGATGCTTAAAACATTATTGATACTGGCAGGATACTTCTACTTCATAGAACTGAAATGAAGAGTGTGGCACCCCGAAACACCTAAGGTCGCCCCAGATACCAAAGGAGTACCTTAGTTCCTAGGAATTTTTTTTTTTAAACGGTCCCAGCGCATCTTATTTGCGGAAGCATAATCAAGTCTTACTAATTTCCCCCACCAACTACCATGATACACTTGCACACCACTAAACATCGTAAGAAAAGATAAAGCCACGACACTTTTATTTACATATTTTTATGATGGATTTTCTCGGGTCGATACAACAAAAGAAAGGCAAAGACTTTTAGCTACACTCGGCCATAACCCCAAAAAGAGACACTCGACCCACTATGTCTATCATGCAAAATCCCCCATCAACTAATGTCGGCTATCACCCCAAAAAGTTGCAGCTCCTACTCTTCACGAACGGGCTGTCACACCCATCCCAGTGCATCAGGCAGTGGCGGCGGCAACATCCCTCGCATCAACCCATCTCGACGAACGTGAACCGATATGAACTCCTGAATGATAGGGCCCTCGGCTAGGTCCACGTCATACATCACTAATGCACGAACTCGAATAAACGTCAAACCAAGGATGGTGGGACAGTCGATCTCCACACATACGACTTCCACATTCGAAGGAAGGTCGTAAAAGACGCCCCGCGTGACAGCAGGGAGTAGCATCTTTCTAATTTGAAATGTTGGTCCATCTATCGGTGGCGGTGGCAGTATCTAATATGAAATGTTGGTCTCCGACTGATTATAGCCACTCGTAGGTAAAGGACCAATAAACCACTCAATGCATCATACAATACAATCATCACAATCATAGCATAACACATGGCATTCAAGCATCCATGCACAATTTACCTTGATACCATGCACATGTCATCATATCGCGTGTACATACATCCATGCACTTACCATCATCATGTCACATGTACCATCATGTCATAGGTGCACATACATCTATGCACATACCATCATGCATCCATGCACTCATCATCATTATATCACATGTACCATTATACCATAGGTGCACATACATCCATGCACATACCATCATCATGTCACATGTACCATCATGCCATAGGTGCACATACATCCATGCACATACCATCATGCATCCATGCCCTCATCATCATTATATCACATGTACCATCATACCATAGGTGCACATACATCCATGCACATACCATCATCATGTCACATGTACCATCATGCATAATTCAATTTCAATTTCCCAATTTCATTCTTTCATTTTGGGCTGCCATATTTCTCTTTCCTGGGACCAATGTTTGCATCCCACATTTATCACTCGCACCCAATCCTGGCATCGCGAGAACCCTTCGGTACAAACCTCCGCGCATCCAGCACAATACCTGCCAGGCATCTCGCACCCTAACTGGCATCGCGAGGCATCCCCCGGCACAATACCTGCCGGGCTTCCGACTCCCCATGCTCCAGGCATCTCGAAACTCCCGAGGACCCTCCGGCATCCAGCCATTTAAGGCCACCGGGCAACCGGCCTTTACCCTTCTAGCCAGGCATCCCGACACTCCCGAGGCATCGTCGGCTCACACCTCCGACGGCCTTCTCAATTATCTTAGTTCACATTTTCAATTATAACTCAATTTTAACATGGCATATGATGTGATGACAAACAAGATCATTTTCATCATTTGATTCATATATGCATTTCCAATCATCATCATACATGCAGCAAGACACAATCATTCATGACAATACAATTCATGGGGTCCATACAACTTAGAAAAATCCATACATCATGACTTTTGAGATTTAGCAAATTCCAGCTTGCACAATTTCGGAAAACATATAAATTAAATATCCATATGATCTTCAAAAATCATGAAATAAGGTAGCCATTCCATGAAGAACACATGCCCAAAAGAGCTTCACACAAGAAAATATAGTTCACACAATACAGCATGTAAATTCGGATAAAATCAGATTGCGCAGTTCTTGAAATATTTCGATTAAAATACACAAATGACCTCCAAAATTTATGAAATTTTTCCAGGTTATAGTCAAGACCTCAAGGTAGATTTTTCATGAAGACATCTAGGCTAGATTCGTCCTAGATAATTTACTATGGCCGGACGAAGCTACTGTTCCTAGTACCGAACAGTCCCGTTTAGCTGTCTCCGAAAAATCGAGGTTTTACCTACTTCTCCTCCTTCATTTCCTCTAAAATTTTGATATGTTGTGCATCAAGAAGTCCAATACAACTTTCATCAAGGGTTCTAGGTGAGAATCTCAAAGGATAGTCACCATTTAGTCCACGAAGTCTCGGGAGTCCAGTACCATACTTCCAGATCTACCGTCTTCAAAAGAAAATCGTTTCACTAGGCTACACTTGCTCGTTTTACCTCAAATTTGAGTATGTTAATTATCAGAATGTTCCCTACAACTTTTGTGAAGAAGTCGAAGTGAAATTGTTAGTAAAAAGTGACATGCAGCACACAAAACCATCAAGAGGTCGACGAAACAGTTTTAGATCTAGCCTTTTCGTAGAGGATGGGTTTCACCCCTTAAAACTCAGCCATTTTGTCTCAAATTTTAGTATTTTATACTATGAGATGTTTTCTACTACTTTCATGAAGAAGTCAAAACCAAAATCCAACTCAAAACCCGCATGCAAGCCTTCACAACGTTCGGGGTCAGGCGGCACACTCGAAAACAGCAAGCTATTTCAAGAACAACACACTCTAGCTTCGGTTTCTCATACCCTAATCATCCGAGATTCACCACCATTTCAAACACACATGCAAGACACACATGCAAGAGCAGAATATGGATCCCAACTTGCCTCCAAAATCAAGCGAACAATGGCACACGGACGGCGACGGACGGGTGGGCGGGCGAGCGACGGGCAAGCGATCAGCTCCTTCCTCCTCTCTCTCGGTTCCTCTCTCTCTCGCAACCCTCTCTCTCTCTCACTTGGCTTGGGCGACAGCCCCCTTAGCCGGCCACTCTCTCTCCTTTATTTCCCCAAAATCCCATCATTTGCAATCATGAGAAGCCACCCACAATGGCCAATGCATGGAGTCTACTTTTTGTCACTTGGCAAGACTCATGCAAGATGGGCTTGGAAGTGGGCCGGCCACTCCCCCTCTCCTTGGTCGATGGCAGCCTCTCCATGGGCTTCATGGGCCGGCCTTTTGGCCCATCAAAAGTCCATACTCTTGGGCCTAAGGCCCAACCCTAATTAAACCCCAATTTTACTTTTAATAATTCATCTTTAATTCTTTCTTTTATAGATTTCAAGTTTTAAATCTCATATGGCCAAAATCTTGTAACATTTAATCTATAGGGATTAAATCTATGAGGTGCATAGCCAAGAATAAATTAATGAGAATAATTTATCCTATGATACTAATTTTTAATAACTCATGAACACAAAGATATAACACTTTGTATTAAGAGAAAATCAATGGCTAAAGCATAAACCATAGGTAATTTCATTACCTAATCATGGGCTTTAATTCATCTAGAGGTTGTCTTGAATTTTGGGATGCCACAAAGAGTCAAGAGACTCTAATAAAAAGATCTATGTCGGCATGTAGAGCTTTGGTGTGGACAATCTCGATCTACAAATGGCCATCAGGGTCTTCATTTTCTTGACCACAAGCCGGAACTTGTCCAATAAGTCATGCTCTGCCCCTTGCGATAACTCCCACTCAAATGAATGCAAAAGAGATGCGAATGCAAACTTTAGCAATGAATACAAAAGAGATGCGAATGCAAACGTTAGTATCCTCTCTACTAGCACAAGTTGTGTGCATACCCTTTCTGAGATTTTGATGGGATTATTATCAACCGTTTTAGAACAATTGGTTGTGATTCATCCAAAATCTAACATAGTACATAACTGGAGGTCTTGAGTTCAAATCTTTTTAGACCCCATATGCCTTCATAATTAAATTTGTTCACAATTAGTATTAGGCAAAAAAACTAGACTAAGTGTGATTGGGAGTGTTGGAATAATTAAATACTAAATCACGCCTTCATATAACAGTTTAAGTTTTTAGAATAGTTGGTTGTGGGTCTACTAAAATTTAACATTCTTCGACCAGAACCAAACGACATGGACGTGAAGTTGTTGCCAGAGAGATCAAAACTATTTGGATCTTCAAGAGCCTCTCGGATCTAAACTCTGTTGGATTGTCCCAAATCTTGGGGTCCCTATGTATCTAACCCACATTCATGCGGGCCGCCTCCTTGATTTCTCCCTAGTCTGACATGTATCCGAGGTTGATGCCATGATTTTGAATTTTATACGCCATATGGTAATGAAGAGTCACAACTATGATATGGAGTCCGAGGAATGCTAGTAATCTACAGTTGGATCTTCAATGCCGTAAAGCCTTGGATCCGAAAGAGCCATGTTGAAGTTTTGAAATAGAGCTTCCAACACAGTTCCATTATTTGGAGTCGTCTCTATTGTACCAATACAAGCGTGTTGTAATCGAGGGATTAGTGCCATTCTTGCAACAACAAGCAATCTTATTCACCCAATCAAACAGAGGGTAAGGCGAATTGCTACAAAATAAAGATGGGTAAATCCATGCTGTAACCATTGATGAGGAAATTTAAGTGGAGATGGAGTGTAACAAATTTGCTTAGCTAAGCCATGTGGGTAGATGCCGCCCTTGCTATTGACTAGGTTTGAATAGACTATATTAAAGAAAAAGTCAATTAGTAAATGGAAAGCTGCAAAAATTGCTTAGAAGTGTTTCAGAATACTCAGTAATATAATCAACAGAAATTATGCAGTGCCCGGCGCAAGCGGGCCTTCTCCTTGATTTCTCCCTAGTCGAATATATGCGCATGGTTGATGCCATGACTTTGAATTTTATAGGTCATCTGGTAGTGAAGAGTTACAGCTACGACATCTGAAGTCCGAGCAATCGTAGTAATCTATAGTTGGATCTTCAATGCCATGCAAGCCTTGGATCCGAAAAAGCCATGTTGAAGTTTGGAAATAGAGTCCCCAACACAGTTCCATTATTTGGAGTTGTCTCCATTGTAGCAATACAAGCGTATTGGTAATCAAGAAAATGAGTGTCGAGTAGTACCATTCTTGCCACAACAAACAATCTTGTGAATGTCTTGAATTCTAATTCTTTTGGTACTTGTATTAATACTTGGAAGAGGGCTAAACATGGAAAAAAATTGTAAACGTAAATCAATAGAAATTTCCCATTTCATTTCTCCTGTGATGTGTTTCATCGTGCTTCCGAATGCCTATAATAAATAAGATTTATAATTTGAAAAGGCGTGTTGCGTGTAACATTTTAGGGCATCATAAATACTAATATTTTACATAAAATATAATTTTTCTATGTTTGTTCCTATTGTCCCATAAGATTAGTAACTCATTCATGAAATTAGTATGTTTTTGCATTAAAAAGTAAGTGCCAGCAACGCTGTTTAACTTAAAAAACGCTCGGTATTGGCAACCAACAGTTAAAGTTTCTTTTTCTTAGCAGATGAAATAAATTGAATTAAATAAGTTATGAGGAATCTCTGGTCAAAGTGTTCAAGTATACGTCTCGAGTTTGAGCTGGTGTATTAGACACAACCTGAATTGGAGGATGTAGATCGACCCAAACTTTTTCGAAAGTGTGACGGAGTCATCCGAGTTGGTCATAATTTCTTGACCAATTCTTTAAGATTTCTTTCTTTAAAGGCCGTTTCCCGTGAACATGCAGAGGGTTCTTCAAAATGACGGGAATAAACAACTTAAGTTGAAAGATGATACGAAAAGTAGCTATAAATGCATTACTCTGCTGTCCATGTCAAGATTTCGGACCATGTGCCATAGTTTATTGTCAAGCGTCAAGAGATATTTAGGCAAAAAAGAAAAGACTTTATTAACTAGAAAAAGTCAATCAGTCTTATGGAAAACTGCATTGATTGCTTAAAAAGTGCTCCAGAGTACTCGATGATAAAGTCAATAGAAAATATGCAGCACCCGCTGCAAACGAACCGGCCACCTTGAGAACTGCCCGGTCGAATATATTTATGCAGGACCAGAAACATTTTGCTCTTGATCAACATGACTTCGTCTTCTGGTCTAACCGACCTGAAGAACCAATAGATAACAGGAATTCTCTCATATTACAAACAAAAGCAGCATAAATTCATTTTAAACCCAGGTTTAATAATTAAAAAAAAAACCAGGTTTATTTGAGTAGATGCTCAAAACATGATTGATACATGATTTATTCGTAGAACTGAAATGAAGAGTCTTGATATTCTAATAAAAGTTCTAACTCGACATGTACAGCTCTGGAGAGGACAATCTCGGCTTGGGAATGGCGACCGGGGGCTTCATTTTCTTGACCACAAGCCCGAACTTGCCCAATAATCCAGCATCACCCCTTGCGGTAGGACCCACTTGAATATATGCAAAAGAGAGGCCAAAACATACGGTAGCACCTTCTCTGCCAGTGCAAGCCCTGCACACACCCTTCGACCTGAACCGAAGGACATATACGTGGAATTGTTGCCTGAGAGATCATACTTGCTGGGATCTTTCAAGAACCTCTCAAGTCTGAACTCCGATGGTTTATCCCAAATCTTGGGGTCTCTCTGGATATAGCCCATATTCAAGAGTATGTTACTGCCCTCGGGAATTGTGTAACCTCTGACAACACAGGAAGCATGTGGGGTCCGAGGCACCAATATCGGCAGCACCGGGTGCAAGCGAAATGCCTCCTTGATGACAGCATTGAGGTACTTTAATTTGGCAAGTGGTTCTCTTCCACCATCTCGTCCTCCCTACTTCTGTCAATTCTTGGACTTCTTTGTTCATCACATCTGAGTTCCGCAGCAATTCTGCCATCACCCACTCAACCGTTGTCGAAGTTTTATCGGTTCCGCCAACCTCAATGTCCTATTCCACAAATTCAAAGTGTCATCAGAAAGAGTAAATTGTTGTCAAGATTGATAAAGCTGAATACATGATGAAGAATTGTAATAGAGAAGAATCAAAGTCCTAGGGGAAATATGGAGCTTTTTGTGAAGTTAGACAAGAGGATCCCAAACGAAGGGTATGTGAAGAGATTTCAATCTTGACATGATACGACCAACTTCGTACAAAAATTAGCACATGATAATTGATATACCTTCGCATTATATCAACTTTGCTATATTTGTTTCAGTATTGCGCAAGATGCTGGTTGAAAATTACGGTTCTCTAGGGCTGATATGTATTTAAAAACGAGTACAATACTCTAGTAATAATCACTTGACGTTAACTCATGATTATGGTGGTCAAAATATGAAAAGAACGAGGATTAACTATACTTACTATCACTACTGCATCAGGTCATTAAATAGTAATGTACGTCCATGTTAGAACTAGTCACCTAGCTTAATAAACTTACAATAAAAATGGCTTTGAGGGCTCCGTTTTTGTCCATTGGTGACTGGTCATCTTCAAGATCCATCTCCATGTCCACGAAAATCTGCAAGAAGTCCTTTTTCTGTTCATTGCTTTTAGGTTCTCCGTCCTTCCGCTTGAGTAGTTCATTTGTTCTTCCTTCAGTGGCACAGTCGATAGCAGACTGAAAAAAAATCATCAAACCACTTATGCACCCTTTTCATGTCCCTTTCAACTCCTTGCAGATTAAGCCAAGCAGGTGCCCGGACAAAGTCCGAAATATTCGGACTACTTACGAGCACCCTGAGTTTAGCCACCACCTCTCGAAACTCCGCACCCACAGCTTCGCTTTTCTCTCGCTTAAGCGTCCCTCCCCAGAGCAATATAGCATTGCCATGATCACGTTAATCAAGATCAGAACTGCCAATTCGCTGATATCTACTGGCACTCCGGATTTTTTGTACAGATCACTCAGAGCTTTTTTGACCTCTTGCCTTCTCAAACCGCAATAGGCGTCAAGGCTTGCGTTGCTCATCATCTGCCGTACAAAAAGCTTGTGGAGATTCCTCCAATAAGGCCCCTGGCTTGAGAAGGTAATGTCCCTTCCTCCGTATGACCCAATTGTAGCGGAGATGTTCGGGTCCTGATTGGCGAACATCATGTCCTGGTCCCGCATGATTTCTTTGGCCAGCAACTGGGATTTAACTACGACATATAACTTGCTTCCAAGCCAGAGTTTGCAGATGGGACCTTAGGTCTCGGCCAATTCGGCAAATTTCCGGTGGAGCTCGGTCCCTAGGAATGTGAGGTACCCAAGGAACGGCACACCTGGGGGCCCCGGCAGCAATGGAGCTGTCCAGTTTTTTTCTTCTCCTGAACAAAGAGGAAAAACTAAGAGTTGCAATTCCTATGACAAGCAGTGTTGTGGTAGCTCTAGGAATTGCATCATTTGCTTCTTTAGCAGGCCGCAACCACAGCCAGGCGCCTTCGGAGTCTCTATTTGACATTTCGGCTTGTGACAACGGGGTGAAGACTGGTTGAGCAAGAGTGAGGAAGTTTCTGGCCACACCAAACTAAGGTCTGCCTAGGGACAGTTTGGTCTCTGACAGATGATATAGGAAAGGCCAAAATGGAAAGTCAACAGTTCTAGTTACACACTGACAGACGAACAACTACTGAACATAACTAATAATTTTTCATGTGATCAGTAACATTCTACAAGAAACTCGACCTCCAATGTATGAAGAATTACTAATTCGTTTTGTTCATTCTTATCGTTCCCTATAAAGAATAAACCGACAAGTTTGAACATAACTAATAATTTTTGGAAACTTTCGGACAAAATTGAGTTTTCCCTCTCGCCTTTCGTATACCAAGACCGGGTCAAAGGGGTCCTTCCCGCAGGGTGTCGCACGACATCCACCGCGTGGAGGAGAGCGAGGACCAGTGGCCCCGGTGCCAGAACGTTGTCGTCTGCGCCTGCGTCTGCAAGCGATGGAGGGACATCGCGAGGGAAATCGTTAGGTCGCCGCTCTGCAGCTGCCAAGTCACTTTCCCTTCCTGTCTAGAGCGATGGCGCAGGACTTGGAGTAGGGAGGAACCTAGTTGGAGAAGTTGGAGCGGAAAGGGAGCCAGCTGGGCTAGGATAGACGGACAAAAGAGGTGGTGGATACGTCCTAGAGCTTGTGGAGGAGAAGGTCGCAGAAGTCGCCACTCCCAACGTCGGGGGAGGAGTGGCTAGAGTGGGTGTGGAGCGCGAGGAGTGCACTAGAATTAATCGTCTTTTTGCAACTCTATTTTTGGAAACCTAATTTGTGTCGGCAAACCACAACCCCCCAACCCCCCGGGTTCTCTCCCTCCCCAGAAAACTCCTCCCTCAAAGAAACTTCATTTGTAGGCTCTCAGCTTCAATTTCTGAAACCAAGAGCTTGTTTTGCTCTGCTTTTTCTTTTCTAGGCCTTGATTTCTTGTTTCTTCTCTCCTGATCTCTTTTGGGGTTTTCTTTTGCTCATTGTGGTGAATAAATGTGTTTGCAGCTGAAAAATTGTTCAAGTTAGTACAATGCTCGAAACATGGTTTTATGACTTCTTTGAAATTAAACGAAAGCTCTCATCTCTCGATTTTAGTGTAGATCTAAATTTGGGAGCTTGTCTCTCTTGCCCTAAATCTATATTTGAGAGTTTCTTAAAGGTATTTGATCTAAAATTTGTTGTTGTCCTCATATGGCAATAGTGTTGATGATGTTGAACCTAAGCATGCAATGCAAGCCGTAGTTTTTGGATGGTAAGATCTCAACACATACCCATCATTGACACGTTTGGTAATCAACTGCTGATTGTTTTTCAATGCTATGACAAATCTGGTCTTTTTGGATGAGATAATGCTTATAACGACAAGCTGTACTATTTCGTTTTGCTGTGCATCTCTTTGGGATTTGCTTTACTTGGAAAGTTTTTATGTTCTCTCGTGTATGATTATGACAAATGAATGTAATTTTATTTCGACCAAAAAAAATTATGTTCTTCGTAAATTCATTTCAAATCTTAGCTGTCAAAATTATGAGTAAATGTCAAGCGATTATTACTATAGTATGTACTCGTTTTGAAATCCATATTAGCTCTTGAATACCATTATTTTCAACAAGGGTCTTATATAATAGTGAAATAAATATAGCATAGTTGATATAATATAAAGGTAATTCAATTATTGTGTGCCAATTTTCGTATGAAGTTGGTCGCATCATGTCAAGATTGCAATCTCTTTCCATACCTTTTGTTTCGTATCCTATTGTCTAACTTAGGTTGCGTGCAACCTTGCCTTCTCCATAACTAGAAGCTCCATATTTTGACTAGAACGTCAATTCTTCTCTATTATAGTGCTTCATTATGTATTTAGCTTTACCAGACATTACAGCAATTGACTCTTTCTGATGAAACTTGGAATGTGTGGGATAGGACATTGTAATTGGCGGAACTGATACGACTTCAACAATGGTTGAATGGGTGATGGCAGAGTTGCTGCAGAATCGAAATGTGATGAACAAAGTAATCCATGAATTGATCAAAGTCGTGGGGGAGGATGAGATGGTCGAAGAGCGTCACCTTCCCAAATTAAAGTACCTCGACGCGGTCATCAAGGAGGCATTTCGCTTGCACCCGGCGTTGCCCTTATTGGTGCCGCGGACCCCAAATGCTTCCTGTGTCGTTGGGGGTTACATGATACCAAACGGAAGCAACGTATTCCTAAACATGGGTTATATCCATAGGGATCCCAAGATTTGGGACAAACCGTTGGAGTTTAGACCCGAGAGGTTCTTGGAAGATCCCAGCAAGTATGATTTCTCAGGTAACAACTTTACATACATGCCATTCGGTTCTGGTCGGAGGATGTGTGCAGGGCTTGCGCTGGCAGAAAGGATGCTACCATATGTTTTGGCCTCTCTTTTGCACTCATTCAAATGGGAAATACCACCAGGGTCTGAGCTGGATTTACTGGACAAGTTCGGCATTGTGGTCAAGAAAATGAAGCCCCTTGTCGCCATTCCAAGACCAAGATTGTCCACTCCGGAGCTCTACATGTCGAGATAGATATTTCATTAGAGTCCCAAAGCTCTTCATTTCAATTCTAAGAAATAAATGTATCCTGCCAGTATCAATCATGGCTTAAGATCTACTCAATTAGACCTGGGGTTTCGGCTACGGAGTTATGGAGGAGGTGGTTTGCTTGTGTCGGGCATTTCATAATTTCAATCTGTTTTATGAAATGAGTATTCTGAAATGCTTTTTACGCAAATCATATAAGTAGATTTTGCAGTTTCTATGGATTGACACAACTTTTTCTCGTTAATATAGTCCATTTTAATTTTTGCCTAAATATTAATGGCATTTATCACGACATGGCAAATGATCATGTGAAACCATTGTCCGGGGAGAATCAAGTGAATATCTCAATAATATAACTTTCTTATTATTATTTCAAGAACACTCAATTCACACCACTCACCACTCACATACAAGACACTTACGCCAGATGCTACACACGCCACTGTTACCCCACACGCACAAAGGGCAAGAGCCATAGGCAAAGACAATATATTTTTATGTTTGATAATGGCTCTCTCAACACGTATTTCATTCAAAAACAGATTTTCTTTCCTAGTGCTTTCCTCCCCGAGTTGAATTTTTTGGATCATGGATGGGCTTAAAGGTGCTAGGGTGATGAGTTTTTGCTCTTTTAGGAAAGAGTAAGTGTTTTCCCTTGAATCATGCGTGACCTTCCTATCAAATTGCCAAGGCACTCTCAATAACAAGTGACATGCATCGATGGAACTTATATCATATAGGACATGATCTTGGTAGTTTTTCCCAATTGAAAACAAAATCAAGACTTGTCACGGCCCAAAACTTCGAGCGCGTGCCCATTCCTCTCTGGTCGATAAAATTTTGCGACTCCCCAAGACGAGTCGCCCACCCCTTTCGTTTTATTACACATGCAGAAGCGAAAATAAATTCCCTGACAATAATCATCTCGGGATAAAAAAATCATGACAATAGATTTACAAACACACAAGCTTTTATATTCACACTGAGTCATGTATAAAAAGTCTATGGCCAAAAGACTACAAAAGACTGGCCTTCCAAAAAGAAGCAGTCTTAACTGACCTAAACTTCAGATTACCTCCTCTAGGCTCCAGGTCCTCCACTCGACCACCTTCTAAGGATTTGAAAATGGTTATACAATAACTAGTGAGACAATGTCTCAGCAAGCCCATGTTATAAACCCCGATTAGGAGGAAAATACGCCAAGAAGCGTCCTAACCACACAATCACATCATCATAAGGACTTACCTTGCCTCATATCCACCCTGCACATCAGCACAATTTATATCACAACCAGAGCAACACTTAGGCTCAATTAATTGGAACACAATACTCAATCTCAAATAAGCACAGAGGTCCTGATTATAAGGCCAAATTGTTATGACACATTCCATACTATGCCACACAATTTTGTCCCATAATCTGTCACATTCAACTCAAGTTTAATCATGCATTCCTAGATTTGCTCTCAACATATAGTACGGCCTACTTTCTATTCAACAGTCCTTTGACATTGTCAGGCATCATCTCACACCATTATGCACGGCATCGTCACTACATCGACGGCATTCCATAAAGGAGCATCGGTCCAGAATCTATTGCGACCGTCATCCATTGATAAGGCATCCCATATAGGGGTAACGTCCAGCTTAATAGCTCAGGACGGGTTTTCTTAACCAACACACGATCACTCAAACATGGCCCAAGGCATCATGCATTGCACTCGAATGTCTTCATTAAAATAGTGAACCTGGTCTATTTTCTTCGTATTAGAAATACCCATGAAAATCGTTGTGTGTTGGTACACGGTCAATTCACCCCAGAAGACTGATATCCTTTCTTTTCAAAACCCTACTAGTTTATATAGTATATAAAACCATTTATGGTGTTTAAAACTTAACACTTCGGATTTTCTGGATAAATATTGGAAATTCACAAATTTTGGGATTAAATACCAAAAATCAAATCAGCACTCAATTTGCATAATTTAACACTTAGTTGCAAAATTTAACCACACCATTGCAATCGGCACGAAATTCCAGTTACACGGCTATCCCGGCCTAATTTCCGGAAAAATAATTAATAATTAAATAATTTTGAAAATTAATTAAGCAAATCAATTTAATTTCTAAAATACTAACTTAGGCCAAAGTTATTAAATTAAATACCAATATGAACCCGGAAAATTCCCGAACCCTTATATATAAATAGTACAACTTATCTAAGCCTCACTTAATATAATCTAACCACCTAACATGCATAATTGCATAATTGAATTACTAATTTAATATAACTAACCACATAATTCCTAATTAATTAAATCTAAACACCTCTTAGACGTCATTAGCCTACTAAGAAGAGTTTAGAGTATAAACTCACCGGTTTATTGCGGAAACCGGTTTATCGTGACGATGGCGCGATGGCGGCATTAACGGACACTTGGACCGGGCCCAAAGGCCTTGCAAGCCCACAGCAAATAGATGGGCTTGGCTTTGGGCTTGGGCTGCTTCGCGGGCCTCAATTGGCGTGGGCTTGGAAATGCTGAAAATGGACTTCAAGTGAGCTGGACAACAACTGAAGATGGGCTGAAAACTTGGCTGAGTTGTGGGCTTCAATGGAGCTGGATTCAAGGCTGAAGATGGGCCGGACTGTGGGCTAGGTTGCTGAACTTGCAGACTGAATTGGAGCTGAAATTTTCGTGGCCGCTTCTGACCAAATGTGAGCTGGGCTTGTGGAGACGGGCGCTGGAACGGAGCTGCTTCGGTCTTCAATTTTCGTTGGGCTGCTGGCGCACGGAGGAAGAAGTCAGCTTCGTTGGTCTTCGGTTGATTCGTGCGCGGCAGCAAGGAAGATGGATGAAGACGCGTGGATAGAGCAGGCGGTCGAAGGGCAGCTGAAGGGGATGGGTGGAGACGGACACGCGGCCGCACGAAGAAGGAGGCAGCTTCGGTCAACACCTGGGATTTCGCTGAGTAGGGATCCACGATTATTGACTCGTGGACGTGGCAGCGAAGGAGGGAAACTGTTTCGGTGAAAGATGAAGCAAATGGTGGTGGCAGACTTCGTGAGTGGGCTGGCAATCCTGCAGAGTCAACAAACCGCTTTTGCTGGATGCTGGTGTTGACTCCTTAAGTGGGGCTATTCGGTGCGTGAGATGGCAGAAGTTGGTGGGTGGTCTTGCAGAGCAAAAGAAAGAAGGAAAATGAAAGCAAAGCTGAACTAAGGGAGAGGAGGGTTCGAGCGAAGATACGATGAGGGAGGGGCGTGCGTGGTAAGCCAAGGAAGAAGGAGGAGGTGGTCAACAAGGCTTAGCCAAAACATTGAATGCTTGGTCCCCCTAAAAGCCCTCAATCTTATCTTAAGGTCCCTTAATCCAAATTTTGAAGCCCAAAATTGCTGCTCTTTTCCAATTTCGAATTTCACAATTTTTGGTCCTCAATTTCTTCAACAATTTCCCAAGTTCGACATCCAATTTTGATGTAGAAAAAGCCCACATAATTTCTGCAAGTCTCCTTCGCCATATCGATTGGTATAGAAGCCAAAATCCCCTTCGATTCAGCCTGTCCAAATTTCCGTTAATTTTCCGCAACATCCGAATCCATTTTCCGTAAAAATCCCGGAATCTTAAAAAAATCTTTGGAGGATGAGTTGATGTTCGTAAAATAGCTCGTGACACTACGGAACTTTCAATTTCTGAAATTGGGTTCAAATTCATGGTTTATTTCATTCCGACACCTTTTCAGCGTGACTTAGTCTACTGGGTAACTTTCAGGAATTTTTGGTGTAATTGACCCATGATCGATTTATCTCGAGTCACAATGTACATCTTCGACCCATTGGCAACTCTTAGTTGTCGTAGAAATCTCAAGGTTTCAATTACAGACACAAGGTACCCAAAATGATAGAAAATCAATTTAGTGCCGATCGATGAGAATTTTGCAATCAGGTGGAATCACCCACACTTTGATCAGATATCTCAGTCAAATCGACCTATATCTAATCTCTAATCGATTCTGATAGTGTCGTAATGACCCTTGTAGATCGACACGGTTGAACAATCGATTCCTGGTCGAATTCTCAAGTTCTTTGCATTTAGATTCCTTAATTGCTTCCCCAAATAGTCTAGTTATCTCGTGAATGATCAGCTTAGAGAATAGCACTATAGACGCGTCGACGAAAGGCCTGATTTATTTAATCGAAAACAAATTCTGAAAATTCAAGCTGTCACAAGACTCATTTAGTTACTTGGAGATTGTTCCCTTTGTTCAGCCATGGCAACTTCTATGGTTGGGAGTGTTTGGAAATGGGAAGAATCAACTTGTCGAATAGAGTTATCAATACCACATTGGTGCAACTTCTACCCTCGATAATCAAATTACGCACCTTCCCATTAGTGGTGCAACATGTTTGGAAAATATTCTCCTTTTGCTTGTCCACTTTTGGAGTAATTGTAGAGTGCAAAGCCCTCCTAATAACGAGCAATTCTCCTTAATTGGGCTGCTCTATAATCTCATCTTCCTCCTTTGGTTTGGTGTCAATTTGATCAGCATCTTGCGTAGCTTCTTGAGGTCCCATGTCAATTTTCTCAATCTCTTGAAGTGTCATAACTCTTCGATTAGGATGTTTGGATTGAAAGTGTCTATAACCTTGGCACTTAAAGCACTGTCACACACTACCACCATCGGTCTTCTTGTGAAGTTCTTTGACAGACCTCATGGCATTCTTTTTGCCTTTATCTTTTATTGATGTATTCTCGGTCTTGCTAGAAGAAGCACCCTTAAAAAGAATGTCCCCCTTGTCGATAATTTGGTTGACAAACCCTTGCCATGCTTCAAATGTCTTTCCACCTTGATGGTCAGTTTGCAAACATCTTCAAAAGACCAATATCATTGAAATTCAACTAAATTGGCAATCTCCCAATTTAAACCACCAGGTGAACAAGCGAATTTTGCTCCAACAATCTTGGGATATCATAGTTGTTCAAACTCTCTAATGTGTTATTTAATGCTCATTTCACGTTGCTTGAGGGAATTCATTTGAGGAAAAAAAATGTCTTGATTATAATTATTGGGCAAGAACCTCTTCTTTCTAAGTTTCTTGAGTTTTCCCAAGATTTGATTCGGCCTTTTCCAGCATGAACTCTCTAGTTCTTCAAATTTTCCCATCAAACTGAAGCGTATTTCTTCAAATTGAGAATAACAACTTTGCATCGCTTTTCGTTAGAGTATGAGAGGAAGTCAACTACTCATTCAATATCATGAAGCTAACCAATAAATTCGTTTGGGCTGAGGTTTCCCTCAAATTTTGGCACCACCACTTTTACTTCAAGATCATTCTCCTCACGTCCTCTTCTTCTCCTTCAAACTTGGTAATCCAAATCACTAGAGTCGTTTCAGTGTTGCCGGATTCATCACAAGAGTTTCGATGAGGATCTGGATTGTTATGGTGTGGTTGATTAATAGGGCTTATCGACAGTAGATCCTACTTCACCCAATTCTCCGGGAGGTTGAGGACTCACTCCATTTGTTGTTGAAGCTCCGTTATGGCATAGTTACACCTTCCATTGTGTGCTTGTTCCAAGATAATGCCTTTTGAAACTGGATCTTTTTTTTTTTTTTATATACAATAATGAAATGAAATGGAATATAGGTAATAGAAAGAATCCCTCAAAACACGTTGAACCTTGAGATTGATCCCAATCTGATGCGGTTACTAGGGTGGCCAAGTGTGTTTTGAATGACATAGAAGGAAGTACAGATATATCAAAGCGTGTAGTGATAGATATCGATGGATAAACATAAATACGAAATAGAATACAATCATCACCGAGTGCTAAAGGACGCACCATCAGGTAAGGAAGAAATTCGAGATTGACGAAATTCACTACGAATGTTTAAAGAAAAAACTAGATAAATGACTTTGGGGTGGAGAAATTCACTACCAGGGCCTAAAGGATGAACCACCAACTAAAAATAAATGGCTTATTAGCTAACCTCAAGAAGTAATCCATTCTCCAAGAATAAAAAAATTGGGATAGGAGTTATTTATCCTCCTAAAATATATGCTCACATTGAGGAAACTCTCATATATTTATATATTCAAATCATTATTTACTTTCAATAAGATCACACCTCTATTTATAGAGTTGCTAAATAGAAGAAATGACTCTTCGAATTATTGGAATCTGAATAGACCCTTGGGGGAAATTAATCTAATTATGACTCTTAAAAGCAACACCTTAATAAAGACTCGTAAAAAGATGTGAATCAAGAAACCTAAATGCATATGACTAATTATTAGATGCATCAAAGCTTGATGAGACTCTTAATTCGTGCACTAGTCTTAAAAGCCAAATAGTTATTGTAGAAAGTCATCAAATAATGATAAAAATTGACCAAAACAACCTCCTATCATTAGATTGTTGATGGGAGTCTCGAAATCGGTAACAATCTTTTAAATTAGCAACCATGTCGCATCATCGGCAAGCTTCATCTTTGGACCGAGATGATTAAATTGCAGCATAAATTGATTTTTGCTTTCATGAATAAGCGCATGGGTCGGTTTAATTGATAAAACGTGAGTTGAGTTTGTGATCTAATCATTAGGACGTGATGCTCTCGCATCAACTTCAAATAATTGGCAGTGGAGTGGGTGGTGGTCCAATTTGCTGCATAACTGAAATGTGAAGAACAAAGTGGCCACGAATTGACAGAAGTCACGGGATGGGATAAGATGCTTGCAGGGCACCACTTGCCCAAATTGAAGTATCTCAACGGTGTCATCAAGTGGGCATTTCACTTGCCACCGACTTTGCCATTATTGGTTTCACGGACCCCACGTGCTTTTCGTGTGGCCGGGGTTACACGATACCAAAGAGCGGTGACGTATTCTCGAACGTGGTTTATATCCACAGGAACTGGAAGCTTTGGGACAAACGATGGGGGTTTAGAAAGCAAATTTTTTTTTTTTTTTTTCAATTTTCCATAGGCTAACTCTTTAATAAAGTCCATGTTATTATTGCCTAAATATCTCCCACGCTTGTTACGCTAATAATTTATGGCAAATGATCGAATATCGAAATATTAGACAGCAGAATAATGCATTGGATGAAATCAAAACTAACAAGAAGGCCTAATTTCTCGTGAACCATTGTGACCACCTAAACAGGGACACTCTCCAAGCCTCCGTGTTGGCCTCGGACACTCCGACATGGGGTTCGACATGCTCTGACATGCTTGGACATGCTTCAACATGCGGTCAATACGTGTTGGAAAATTTGACACATGGTTGATTCTCCCAACACACTCTAACATGTGAGTCTGGAATTCTAACATACAATTTCAATATGCATGAGTCAATTTGATAATTTTTGGAAAAATTGTCCAAAAATTCCTAAACCTATTGCACTTTTGCCAATTCAGTCATAAACCTTTTAACTTTGCCAATTAAGTCCTAAACATTTTCACTTCTTGCCGATTCAGTCAAATGCCCATTCGATGAGATGGGCCCTTTCCGACAAGAAGTCTATGTTAGGCTACTTCACCTTCGGAGGAGGCAATCTTGTCACGTAGAGGAGTAAGAAGCAGAAGATAGTAGCATTATCCAGTGTTGAAACCGAGTTAAGAGGAATGGCCAAAGGACTTTGTTAACTTCTTTTGCTTAAGAGAATACTGACTGAGATTGGTTTTGGTCCCAATTCCTACATGCGCTTATTTTGTGACAATAAGACGGCCATCAATATTTCTCATAATCTAGTCCAACATGATCATGCTAAATACATTGAGGTAGACCGACATTTCATCAAACAAAACCTTGACGACAAGATAGTTCAATTCCCATTTATTAAATATGAAGACCAACTGGCGATATCCTCACAGAGGTTGTCTCTAGCAAGATCTTCTCAATTCACATGACAACTTAGGCCTTAGTGATATCTATGTACCGAGTTGAGAGGAAGTGTTGGTGTCGGTTGTCAATTAAGACTAATTGGGAAAATTGTAGGGCTGATTAGTTGCTAAATTTGTATAATGTCCTTATTTTAAGGATCAACCAAATTCTTGACCTAAGATAGTGCATAGCCTAGAATAGTTTTTTTTTGGTAGTTTTTTTCTCGGTACAATGACATAAGTTTTATATTCATTCTAAAATGATAATGAAGTGAATCTATGTTCATTAGATGCCATGATTTTGAATTTTATATGCCTTATGGGTTAGTGCTATGATATCTTGAATATGAGGAATGCTAGTAATCTGCAGTTGGACCTTCAATGCCTTATGAGCCTTAGATCTGAGAGAGCCATGTTGAAGTTTGGGACCAAAGTCCCCAACACATTTCTATTATTAGAGTTGTCTCTGAAGGCTTTATTAGAATTGGGCTTAAGGCCCTGTCCGCCCAAGTTGGGCCCATAAAGCCCGGCCCATGGGAATAAAGCCCGTGGAAAGAAGGGGGTATAAAAGGGAAGAGAGAGAGAGAGAGAGAACGTTGGTTGTAATCAGAATTCACGTCTTCTCTCTCCCGCGCGTATTCTCTCTCAAAAGGAAAAGGAAAGAACAGTAACGCATACGGCTTGTTCTTCTTCCCTTCAAGGCTTCATCGGATCGAATTGGACCGGATTCTCTTCCTCCATTGGCGTCGGTGTCTAATCTGTGGCTAACAAGGTACGCTCGAATCCGTGGTGTGCTTTATGATTGGTGATACGTGTCGTTTCCCAGGCTTTGTCTTCCGCATTGATTTAGGGGTTCGATTTAGTGTCGAATCCATTTTTCGGGGATCTGTTATTCCCAACATTGGTATCAGAGCGCTAGTTCACGTTTTCCCGATCTGTTTATCATGTTTTTGATTGATTTTTTGCAAAAAAACTTTCGGCTGTACGGATCGGGGAAAAAATCCCAACACCCGAGCGTTGTTCGGCCATTTTTCTGATTTTTCGTAATTCTAAATAAAATTCTGATGGCATAGGAAGAAAGGTGACGTCGAGACGAGTCTGGCGATACCTCGAACGCCGTTGGGCGACGCCGCACGAGCCCACACGTGCGGCCGGAAGGCGCTGCGCGTGGGCTTGACGCGCCCGGAAGCGCAGGATCGCCAGGCGCGTGCAGTACACGCGCCGGTCGGCGAACCGGGGCGTGCGCGCCGCTGGCCGGCGAATCGGCAAGCGCCGATCCACAGACCGACGCGTGCTGACGTCAGCATGACGTCACCCAACGATCGGTAACCGCTGGGATGACGTCATCGATGATGTCAGCAGTGATGTCGGTTGGCCGTGCGGTCACCGGCCGACGACCCGAACGGCGACTCGACCCGCTGATGATGGCACGCGCGCGGCATGTGCCGCTGACTTCCGCGTGACGTCATCCCTGGCACACGCGCGGCACGTGCGTCGGTTCGTCTGACGCGGTTCGATCGGCCGGCCGGTTCGACCGGTCCGCGACCGCGACCGGTGACCGTTGACCGTTGACGACCGTTGACCGTTGACCGACGAAAAAAAAAAAAAAAAAAAGGGGGGGGAAAAGAATGTGTTTCTTTTTCAATTAAGTCTATGTGGATTATAAGTAATCCCTTATTTGCGGGAACAATGCCTCCCCTGAGGTTGCGCACACCTATTTGCGCAGTTACCGATGAACAAAAGGATAGGCTGTCTAAGTTGATAGCTAAGCTGACTGATCATCGATGGGAGAGAGGTGACTTAATTGATCATGTTTCTTGAAGTCAACGGGAAAATTCAATATGTCATATGGAATGGTCGTCCAATGTCACAGTCAGAGATGGTGCGATTTTTCATAAGCACTCTTCCACCTGAATGGCAAGATGTGTTGAATCGCATATGGGATGTCAACGGAGCTGCTTCCTATAAGAAAATTGTGATGGATTTTGTAAATGAATATTATTGTATTGTTTCAAGGGAAAAGATCAAGAAATTGAACAAAAGAGGATCTTTCCCAGTTCGTGTGCTGACTTTGTGTTAGTTGTATTGGCTGAGTTTTGTTAAGTGTGTTTATGGACATATTATGTAATGTTTACTACCTGATTGTTGTTGATGTAACAACCGATATCTTGATTGTATAAATTGAAAGCATTATTGTTTTTATTGGATATCAGTTATCTGTTGCTTTACTGTTATTGCTGGTTGCTGTGGGTAATTAGCTGTGGGTAGTGATAGAAGTTTTTGTAACTTCATAGAATTGATTTTGCATATGACAATCATATTAATGATAGTTTTAAGTTAGGATTTTGGAGGATGATTGGAAACATAGTGACCTTTTGATTCTGAAGCCTTACTTGAAATTATTCATTAATATGATGTGTCTATGTAAATAGGGATGCATAAATTATAGGCATTAATAATTCGTGCATATTTGTCTGATGTGTTCAGATCAATGGCTTTAGCCACAAAGAGCATAGTTGCCAAGCTGAACAAAGGTGAAAAGCTCAATGGTGATAACTATGAAATTTGGCAAATGAAAATCCAGTATGTGCTGGAAGAGCAAGAAGCACTTGAGGCTCTTAACCTAACCACGGTTGAACTTGAAGAGGGAACCACTGCACAACACAAAAGAGACAAAGAAGCTTTTTCTGCGTGGAAAAGAAAGAACTCTCTAGCTCGCATCACGTTGCTGAGCAGCATGGAAAATGACGTCATGCGAGAGTTTCGGCATTTTGACAATGCCAAGGAAATGTGGGAGGCATTGGCAGCTAGATTTGGTCATACTTCGGTGACTAGACTGAGGCAGCTCACTATCAGGTTTGACTCTTATAAGAAGCCTCATGGTTAGACTATGAAGCAACATCTTAGAAAGATGTCAAACATGATAACTGAGCTGAAAGATGCTGGCCATGTCCTCACAGATGAGCAGCAAGTGCAAGCAGTGATTCGTTCCTTGCCTCAGAGTTGGGAGCATATGAAGGTGCACCTGACTCATAATGAAAATATCAAAACCTTTGAGGATGCGATGCATCATCTTGAGCTGGAAGAGGACCGCCTCTTGGCGCTAAGCCGGATCTTGAACTCTATCATGCTAGTTCTAGCTCAAATGGAGCTTCGAGCTCCAAGCGCAAGCGCCCTAGCTGGTTTGATAAAGGTAAAGGCAAGGAAGAAGCTGGTCCTTTAGGGAAGAAACCCAAGTTTAACCAACATGATAGAGGAAAGCGTCCTCACATGAATAAGCTAGCAAGGGTGAAATGCTACAACTGTGACAAGAAGGGTCACTATGCTCGCGACTGTCGTGAGCCAAATAAGGTATGCACCCCTTGTACTTTTCAGAACTTTACTTTTGTGTCGAGTTCTGTCTTTTTAACTGAGTCTAATCCTTTATGGACTGTGGATTCAGGAGCGACGGACCATGTAGCGAAGGATAGAGGATCCTTCGTGGAATTCTGACGAGTACCTACTGGAACTAAGTAGATCTATGTGGGAAACAACTCTAGAGCTGAAGTGAAAGGAATTGGCACACGCCAACCGAACATGCGTGGTGGACGCACCTTGTTCCTTCATGATGTGCTGTATGCTCCGGAGATTCGTCGGAATTTAGTGTCTGTATTAATGTTGGTTAAATTAGGTTTCAATGTGAACTTCTGTAATAGAGGTGTGAATTTTTTTTTGGATACAAATTACTATGGTTGTGATTATTTTCTGGATGGTTTCATTGTATTAGATATTGACTATGTTAATGCAAATGTTTGTTATTCCCTTATCACGTCTTCTAATACATATGATAATGATGTGAATGTGTGGCATGCTAGACTTGGTCACATTGGCCAACAACGTATGAATAGACTAGCCAAAGAGGGCTTGTTGGGCAACATTGAAAAAGTCGATTTGCCTATATGTAAGCATTGCCTTGAAGGGAAAACAACACGGAAACCATTTGGGAAAGGGAAAAGAGCTGAATTTCCTCTGCATTTAATCCATTCTAATGTCTGTGATCCAATGAATGTGAGAGGAAGGCATGGGGCTGTTTATTTCATCACGTTTATTGATGATTATACTCGATTCGGATATGTCTATTTGATTTCTCACAAATCTGAAGCAATAAGTTGTTTCAAAAGGTTTATGACCTTGGTAGAGAATCAATTAGATAAGAAAATAAAAGCATTGAGATCCGATCGAGGTCGAGAATATTTATCTGATGAGTTCAGAAAATTATGTGATGAAAAAGGAATAGAAAGACAGTTGTCTATTCCATATACTCCTCAACAAAATGGTGTTATGGAGAGAAGGAACAGAACCCTACTGGAAATGGTTAGGTCCATGATGACACATGCTAACTTACCTATCACCTTTTGGAGTGATGCGTTGTTAACTGCTACCTATATACTTAACCGGGTGCCTTCCAAATCAGTTACTTCCACTCCATATGAGTTATGGATAGGTAGAAAACCGGATTTAAGTTTTCTTAAGCCATGGGGTTGTGCTGCCTATACACATGAGTCCTCTCACAAGTTTGGGAAATTAGGTCCCAGAGGAAAGAAGAGTATTTTCATAAGGTACTCGGAACACTCAAAAGGGTATGTGTTCATAGGTGAGCAGGAAAGTGGGAGTATAACTGAATTTGAATCACGAGATGTCACATTCTTAGAGGATGAATTTCCAAAGAAGGGCGAAATAGGGGAAGATAACTCCCTATTTGAGACCTTGGATCAGGATAATGATGTTAGTGGAGTTCATCCGAGTGGGAGTAATATGAGAAGTGATGAATTGAATTCAACTCATTCTCAATTGCAACCACATGATGAGACGACATCATCACTACATAATCCAAGTGGGAGCATGATGGGGACTGATGTGCAAAGTGTACAATCTCACATACGGCGAACAAGTCGCCAAAGTATTCCCCGTCGACGTTTTGACATTGAAGGGGAAACTTTTATGGTTGCTCCATAAGATGAGGATGAGCCAAGAAACATTAATGAGGCTCTGAATTGCCCTAATAAGGAAAAATGGATTCAAGCGATGGAAGAGGAAATGGAGTCAATGGAATCAAACCAAGTCTGGGAACTGGTTGATCTTTCAAAAGGACGCAGAGCTATTGGGAACAAATGGGTTCTCAAAATAAAGCGAAAGGCTGATGGCTCGATAGAAAGGCATAAGGCTCGCCTTGTGGCAAAGGGGTATAATCAACAGGAAGGAATTGATTATGAAGATACGTTTTCTCCTTTAGTGAGATTTACCTCAATTCGCATTATTCTGGCAATAGTGGCTAGTCTGGATCTAGAGTTACATCAAATGGATGTAAAGACTGCTTTCCTCAATGGAGAATTAGAGGAAGAAATATATATGGAACAACCTGCTGGTTTCATAGTGAAAGGCCAAGAAGAAAATGTATGTCGACTTTTGAGGTCAATATATGGCCTTAAGCAGTCATCGAGACAATGGTATATACGTTTTCATAATGCCATAATGGCATATGATTTTACAATGATTGATGATGATCATTGTGTATATATCAAAAGATCTAAGGATCAATTTGTGATCATATCATTATATGTTGATGATATACTTATTGCCGAAAACAATATGGAGTTTTGTTAAGATTGTCAAGAGTTGGTTGTCTTCCAACTTTGAGATGAAGGATATGGGTGAGGCTGCATACATTCTTGGAGTTAAGATTTCAAGAGATCATTCGAAGAGATCGTTGTCTCTTTTGCAAGAAACCTATATAAATAAGGTTCTTGAACGATTCCGTATGCAAGATTGTAAACCCATAGACACTTCTATTGCGAAAGGTGAAGGATTGAGCCACAGACTGTGTCCAAGGACTCCACAAGAGAAGGAACAAATGAAGCATGTTCCTTATGCAAGTGCTGTTGGGAGCTTGATGTACGCTATGATGTGTACAAGACCCGACATATGTTTTGCAGTTGGAATGGTGAGTAGATACTAATCCAATCCAGGTCCAGCACATTGGAAAGCCGTTAAGAGAATACTGAGGTATCTGAGGGGAGCTGCTGATTTCAAGTTGAATTACTAAGGAAATGATCTGCGACTTGAAGGCTACTCAGATGCTGATTGGGGAGGAGATTTAGATGAAAGGAAATCTACCTTTGGATTTGCTTTCTTACTAAACAATAGCGCCATATCATGGAGCAGTAAGAAGCAAACGTGTATAGCCTTGTCCGTGATGGAAGCTGAGTTCATGGCATTATCAGCAGCAGTACAAGAAGGAGTTTGGCTTAAGAGATTCTTGGATCATTTATGTGTTATTGAGAAAGCTGCAAATCAATTATTGGTTAACTGTGATAGCCAAGCAGCTATAGCATACACCAAAATCCAAAGTATCATGGCAAGACCAAACATATAGATACCAAGTATAACTTTGTAAAAGATATGGTTGCACGAAAGGATGTGAACTTGCAGTACATATCTACGCATAGAATGGTAGCAGATCCTATGATAAGGCCAATACCTAGAGATGTGTTTTGTGGTCATGTAAAATCTCTAGGATTGCGTAGAGTTTGATGTACTGGATTGTAATTTCCCTGAGTTGTTCACATTTATGAAATTTTGTTTTTCATTGATTAATGCCTATGAATCTTTGTGTGATCTTTATGCATCTTAATGCTCAGTGCATTATTTTAAGTTAAGAGAAGTATGTCGGACATATATAAGATTAGCCCACTCACACGGGTAATCGCCTCTATTTACTGTGTGATAAATAGAGATGAGACTGTTTTTAAGCTTATTATCTAGGTGATAATCGAGAGCTCAAGCTTAAAACACATATGTCGCCTTAACTGAGTGTTAAGATGAGGACATAATTCTTACGATGTCCGAAAGTAAAATACCCCACATATTTTACTTTATCTGTCTAAGATGCCATATGTGAGTTCTGATGAATTTTGTGAATGAGTAGATACGTGAACTCAAGTTAGACATTGGGTATGTCTAAACTATCATCTGTACGGTATTGAAAAGTGTAGACATACGCTCCATGGGAAAGGAGTTAATACCGTAATACGTATTTCATACTACGTATGCATATGACGACCAAGAAGAGTGGCAAAAAAGTTTGATCTCAACTTTTTTGACGTGTGAGACTCTTGAGGAAAAGAGTTCCTCAATTTAAGTCCCCTAATGACTCTTACTTATTCTCAAGATTTCTATTCAGTGTTTGCTATCTTAGGATGTTGCCAATGGTCATGAGTTTGATTCGATCTAATGGGACATTTCTAGAAAAGCAAGCTGAACTGAAGTTGAGAGTTTGAAGGAAAGAGGAAGATCGATTTTGGAGAATCACATTGTAGTTTTGTATTCACTGGTCGACCAATTATAACTGTCTTTGTGATAACTATAATTGTGAATACAATATATTTATCATTGTTTAAAAGAGATCAAGAGAGATATAAATGTGATCGATCGATCTAGGGTACTGCATACTAAATCTACTCAGAGTGTGACGCCCAATTATGAGCTGATATATATTCCTAACGGATGTATAGCAACGAGCTCTCAAAGTATGCTTTGTCGCACGGATTATTCACCGATATGAATGTTGAAGAGAGGTAAAGAGAATCTGTTCGGCCCACCTTGTGCGAGTGGGAGATGAAGGCTTTATTAGAATTGCGCTTAAGGCCCTGTTCGCGCAAGTTGGGCCCAGAAAGCCTGGCCCATGGAAATAAGGCCCGTGGAAAGAAGGGGGTATAAAAGGGAAGAGAGAGAGAGAGAGAGAGAGAGAGAGAGAGAACGTTGGTTGTAATCAGAATTCACATCTTCTCTCTCCCGCGCGTATTCTCTCTCAAAAGGAAAAGGAAAGAACAGTAACACATACGGCTTGTTCTTCTTCCCTTAAAGGCTTCATCGGATCGAATTGGACCGGATTCTCTTCCTCCATTGGCGTCGGTGTCTAATCTGTGGCTAACAAGGTATGCTCGAATCCGTGGTGTGCTTTAGGATTGGTGATACGTGTCGTTTCCCGGGCTTCGTCTTCCGCATTGATTTAGGGGTTCGATTTAGTGTCGAATCCGGTTTTCGAGGATCCGTTATTCCCAACAGTCTCTATTGTAGCAATACAACCGTAGTTGTAAGAAAATGAGTGTCGAGTAGTGCAATTCTTGCCATAACAAGCAATTCTTCTGCCAAGCAAATAAAGAGTAAGGCGAATGCAATAAAGATGGGTGAATCAATGCTGTATCCATTGACGAGGAAATTTACGAGGGATATGGAATGTAACAAACTGTTGTTATTGAGTAGCGGGAACTGGGTGCTTATAAAATCTAGTAGACGGGATATACTCTTTTACTTGATCAATTGCCATAATTTAATGTCGTTATATAAATGTAATAGAAATTTAGGCAAAATAAAATGTACCAAACTAACGATAAAAAGTCAAGTCAATCCATGGAAGACTGCGAAGTCTCCCTCTTTGATTGCTTAGAAAAAGCATTTCGAGTACTCATTAATAAAATCAATCGAAATTATGCAAAGGCCCGATGCAAGGGGACCTCCTCCTCGAGAACTTCATTGTCGAATATATGTGCAAAAGCAAAACGTTTTACTTTTAAATCACATGACTTTATCTTCTGGTCTAACCGACCAAGAACCAATATAGATAACAAATATTCTACCTCATATCACAAACAATAGCAGCACAAAATTATTTTCAAAGCCGGGTCTCGTACATGAAACCTCACATGCCGGTACTTGGCTGTTTGTCTATTAGAGTAGCTGCTTAAAACATTATTGATACTGGCGGGATATATTTATTTCATAGAACTGAAACGAAGAGTCTCGAAACTCTAATGAAAGATCTATGCTGGCATGTAGAGCACGGGAGTCGACAATCTCGGTCTAGGAATGACCACCAGGGGCTTCATTTTCTTGACCACAATCCCGAACTTGTTTAAAATGTCCATCTCCATCCCTGGCGGTAATTCCCACTCGAACGAATGCATAAGAGATGCCAATACAAATTTTAACATCCTCTCTCCCAGTGCAAGCCCCGCACAACTCCTTCGACCAGAACCAAACGGCATGTACATGAAGTTGTTGCCCGAGAAATCATACCTGCTGGGATCTCCCAAGAACCTCTCGGGTCTAAACTCTTTTGGATTGTCCCAAATCTTGGGGTCCCTATGGATGTAACCCACGTTCAAGAATATGTTACTGCCCTTCGGTATCGTGTAACCCCCGACGACACATGAAGCATTTGGCATCCGAGGAACCAATAATGGCAGAGCCGGGTGCAAGCGCAATGCCTCCTTGATGACCGCGTCGAGGTACTTCAATTTTGGCAAGTGATGCTCTTCGACCATCTCATCCTTCTCCATGAGTTCTGTCAATTCGTGGACTACTTTGTTCATCACATCTCGGTTCTGCATCAACTCTGCCATCACCCATTTGATATAGCTAGAACGAGTACCTAGAGGGGGGGTGAATAGGTTTAAAATGATTTTTCTCTTAAATCACACAACACTAGACAATTGATGGATATAAACAACAATCGAAAGACTAAGAGAAGGGAAAAGAGAATTGAACACAATGATTATAGTGGTTCGGCTTTTGTTTAAGCCTACGTCCACTCTTACGCACCGACCTATTGGCTGGATTCCACTATGAACAAAGAAGTGTTACAGCGTTGTTCTTCCTTGATTCAGTGATGTAGATGATCTACCACACTTGCTCAAGATATCACTAAGTATAAACACTCTTTTGTGTATACAATTTTGCTCAGAATGAATCGACTGAATATCAAGGAACTTCAGACTCTAGAATTCGTCTATCGAGCATGCACTAAAATAACTTGAACGACTTCCTTTTATACTCCTTCATGCCATCATACCCGTTGGCACTTACCAAAGGAATTCCTCCAATCTACCCGTTGGACGGAATCAATTAAGGAGATCTTTCGAGCTATTAAAGGAACTTGACGATAGCCCATCAATCCTGTTCGCCCATACAACCAGGATCTTGGTTTCCAAGAATAGAACTTTCCAAGATTACTTCGTCAATCATCGGATCTTGAATATAAAGAATCCGTTAGCTTAACCCAGCCAAGATATCTTCTCCAGAGAATAGGACTAACTTCTTAACCAAACACCTAGGTTCTGGATAGCCTTTCGACACTGGATCAGAAAACTGTTAATGAGAATATCTTTAAGTCTTGAGTCTTGAGGCTTGATGTCCAACTGTCTTCAGACTCTAAACAGAAAGACTGTAATGGTCCAGACTAGACTGATAGAAACGTTTTGTCAGCTTCAAAATATTCTGACAAGATTTCTCCAACACCATTCTACCATTGTTGAAGTCGTATCAGTTCCACCAATCACAATGTCCTATTTCTGCACATTCAAAATTTCACCAAAAAGAGTAAATTGCTGTAATGCTTGATAAAGCTGAATAGTTGATGAAGCACTGTAATATGGAACAATCGAGTTCTAGTCAAAATGTGGAGCTTTTTGTGATATAGGGGGAAAGGTTGTACCCAGCCTAACTTAGACAATAGGATACGAAACAAGAGCCATGGAAAGAGACTTCAGGCTTGACATGATACGACCAAAATCGTACGAAAATTGGCCCAGTATAATGTAAACACTTGTGCAATGCATCAACTTTGCTATATTTGTTTCAATATTGTATAGGGGCTGGAAAAAATTATGGCAATCTGGGGTTTATATAGATTTGAATGTGTTACCTGAGAGTGCTAGTATGAACACCTAGAGGGGGTGAATAGGTGTATAAAATAAACCTTGGCAAATATATGCGGAATAAAATAAACTTCGAGTAAAATAAAGGAGTTAGGGAAGAGAATAAGAACACAAGATTTATAGTGGTTCAGCTTAATCCAAGCCTACGTCCACTCTCCAACGCTAACAGCCTTCTTGGCTAGATTCCACTATGCAATCAACAAGAGATTACAACTTCGAGTGCAAACACTTAGTAGTAGATCACACTATCTCACTAAGTCACTCTTTTGGTATTTCTCTCATGATCACAAACGTTTAAGCTCTCAAGAGACAAGTATATGATCGAAAGTCGCTCAGACTTTGGAATTATAAATTCTACGCTCCGTCTCTTACTTGCTCATCGGTCCATGATCTCCTTAAATACTCCTCCACTTCCAAACTACCCATTGGACAGTATCCCAAAGAATCGTCTTCCAATATACCCATTGGACAGCTCTATATCTAGAAGATTTGGTAGCCGTTGAGTGACAAAGGTTGAATCCCAAATTGATTCCGATCGCCCATACAAACGAAATCTTGGTTTCCATAAGTAAAGCTTCTTCATATAGAAAGACCTTGTCTTCAAGATCCAATCGTCAATCAAATAGATTGAATCAATCAAATCAATCTTGATGTGGAATCCAAACCAGATCACTAGCCCTTATATGATTGGGCTTGAGTTACGTTCTGTCTAATCTAGATGTAAAGTCTGAGAGCCATAGACTTTACAATCTGAGTCTGAGTTGCGATAGACTTTGTAATTTGAGTCTGAACATATTCTGCTTCTGAACAGATTTAGCTTTAAGGTCTGTACCCAGTTCAGCTTCAGCATAGAGTCTGTCTTCTGATTCAGCTTCAGCATAGAGTCTGTCTTCTGGTTCATCATTCACGTTCAGTCTGGAATTAGTCAGAGTTGACAGACTTCTGATGTAGAACAAACTTTGACACAGAAGTCTAGAAATCTTCATAATATACTTTGGACATATGTTACGTTCAGTCTTCTGGCCGTCTTCAGACTTTGATAATATCCTTTACATGTTCTATCATCTGCATGGTCTATTACTCAACCATCAAGCATGTTAGTAGCCTTTGATTTATTTTGTCATCTTCAAAACATCATAAGGGATTTCCCTAACAATCTCTCCATTTTTGATGATGACAAAACAATCTCTGAATATGCAGATTTGTAAACATACTTTTAAAAATATTAATTTAAATCAAAGGATATCAAAAGATAGCAAATAGATTGAGCATAACAATATATAGAAAAATAAACGCAGCTCAATATTATGCCATAGATAATATCAACCAATCAACACATATACATATTTATATATTCTCCCCCTTTTTGTCATAATCAAAAAGCGATAACAATAGATTCACGTAGAGAATATAAAATGACATATAATTTCCAAAAATCAGTTTTTATAAAGTAAATCGAATATTAAAGATATGCATTATAGCTCACTTCGATCATATATATCAGCAAATATCCAATAAAAATCATGGATGCATCATAAAATTCACGTACCTTTTTTTTTTGTCATAATAAAATGATAATATCAATAAGAGATTTGTTAATGACAAAAGGTAATAAAAGATGCACTAACCGGATTTTTTTGAACAAATTCTGACACATTTACCTTTCCTTCCATTCATAATAAGATCACGATCAACCCAAAAAGATTTTTCCATAATTGATCAAAGCTCCCCCTCAATTTGTTGCCTTTTTAGGTGATCACGATTCTTTCCTTTTTAGATTCACGTTCTCCCCCTGTCATCATGACAATATTTGTGGATAGAATTGTTGCTTGTTGAACATAATATTTTTCCAATATTTCCTTCGTAGCAACAACATCTGTAACGATCACTTGCATTTTGAAATTCATGGCAAAAATTTATTTTCTTTAACCAAGCTCATCTCGAATTCAACCTGCATAAACTTAACAAACTTTTTCCACAAATAAGCTGTAATAATATCCACGTGATATATAATACCATTTTCTTCAAATAAATAAATTGAATATCATATATAAAATTATCAAATATTAAAATTCAGAACTATTCAATCTTCTGTACGACACATAAGGGATTTCCTCAACAATTTGCAAAAACTTTGCACAAGGAATTCTTGAACTTCCAAAAGATAGTATAGAATCTCCATGAATTTCTGATTGAGTTTTCCAAAATCCATATGGAAGATTCTTTTGTGACCTGCAAATTCTTATATAACAGATGATAATCTTTGCAAAAATGTCATGTAATATGATCCTTTGATTTGCGGATCAAACTTGCTAGATATAATATATCTTCTAAGAATATAGCAAGAATATCATGAATATGCAGTAATATCTTTCGAGATCAAAGATATTTCCTTGAGCATAAATTTCAGATATGCATTTTGCAAAAGGAAAATAGATATTTCTGTCACGTGCTAAAATTGCAATATCTTATATTTATGACAAAAGATATAAACAATCATCCAAAATTATAATAAATGCACGTAGAGATTTGCAAGGCGGGATGATAAAAATATTCTCTTACCCATGGTATATGTTTGAAATATACCATTAAAAAAAAATCATTACCAATCTTCGCATGAGATACATTTATGATTGCATCATGATTTGCATAGATTTGCGACCATTCATCCCTTGAAGAATTTCCTGCAATAGACTCATTTCCCTTTTTGGTATCCATCAATTTGGATCCTTCCATGATGTTAGAGCAAACTATAAAATCTCATAGTTAATCAAATATTCTTTCTAAATTCATCATAACAAAGTATTCAAAGAAAGAATATTATGCACAATGATATTTTGAAAAATAAATTCTCACTTAGTCATAGTATGATAAAAACAGAGATAATAAAATCTTTGAATATCTAAGAATATCTTGCATCATCACGTAAAACAGATTTTTACTTTGCAAAATATGATTAAATCTGAAGTATAAAATTAAACAAAATAATCTGAATTATCTCAAATAATCACACGTACTAAATCAAATCTCAACTCACAAATCACAAAAACAAATCATACGATTCTTTCTTCAATAAAACAAAATATGATCATTATAAAATCTGAATCAATCAATGATATATAAAATTTCAAGCATAATGAGAATTGTGCCCAAAAACATTCCTTACCAACTTCTTCTTTTCCTTTATTTCCTCGATTTCCTCATCGATTCGAGTCTCGTGTCCGAGTCGACTTTGATTCTCGAGTCCGTGTCCGAATCGGACTCGGATTCTGAATGTGCCATCAAGCATAGATTTTCTTGCTCATCATCTTCTTTTATTGTTCTTTTCTGGCCATTCTGCTTGTATTTTCTTCCATCAAAATATGGTGACCTTGTGTTGCTTTGCCCTTCCATAAGTCCTGGTGCCAACATACTAGCCATAAAAGATCTTTAGCTCAAAAGTAAAAACACTTTTATAAACCGAGCACTTGGCTCTGATACCAATTGAGAGTGCTAGTATGAACACCTAGAGGGGGTGAATAGGTGTATAAAATAAATCTTGGCAAATATATGCGAAATAAAATAAACTTCGAGTAAAATAAAGGAGTTAGGGATGAAAATAAGAACACAAGATTTATAGTGGTTCGGCTTAATCCAAGCCTACGTCCACTCTCCAATGCTAACAGCCTTCTTGGCTGGATTCCACTATGCAATCAACAAGAGATTACAACTTCGAGTGCAAACACTTAGTAGTAGATCACACTATCTCACTAAGTCACTCTTTTGGTATTTCTCTCACGATCACAAACGTTTAAGCTCTCAAGAGACAAGTATATGATCGAAAGTCGCTCAGACTTTGGAATTATAAATTCTACGCTCCGTCTCTTACTTGCTCTTCGGTCCATGATCTCCTTAAATACTCCTCCACTTCCAAACTACCCGTTGGACAGTATCCCGAAGAATCGTCTTCCAATATACCCATTGGACAGCTCTATATCTAGAAGATTTGGTAGCCGTTGAGTGACAAAGATAGAATTCCAAATTGATTCCGATCGCCCATACAAACGAAATCTTGGTTTCCATAAGTAAAGCTTCTTCGTATAGAAAGACCTTGTCTTCAAGATCCAATCGTCAATCAAATAGATTGAATCAATCAAATCAATCTTGATGTGGAATCCAAGCCAGATCACTAGCCATTATATGATTGGGCTTGAGTTACGTTCTGTCAAATCTGGATGTAAAGTCTGAGAGCCATAGACTTTACAATCTGAGTCTGAGTTGCGATAGACTTTGTAATCTGAGTCTGAACATATTCTGCTTCTGAACAGATTTAGCTTTAAGGTCTGTACCCAGTTCAGCTTCAGCATAGAGTCTCGTCTTCCGATTCGGCTTCAAAGATAGAGTCTCGTCTTCGGTTCATCATTCACGTTCGAGTCCGGAATTAGTCGAGTTGACGGACTTCGATGTAGAACAAACTTTGACACTAAAGTCTGGCAGTCTTCAGACTTTGACACAGAAGTCTAGAAATCTTCATAATATACTTTGGACATATGTTACGTTCAGTCTTCTGGCCGTCTTCAGACTTTGATAATATCCTTTACATGCTCTATCATCTGCATGGTCTATTACTCAACCATCAAACATGTTAGTAGCCTTTGATTTATTTTCTCATCTTCAAAACATCATAAGGGATTTCCCTAACATTACCCACTTGTAATAATCGCTCGACATTAACTCATGATCATGGTGGCCAGAATATGAAATTAATTCTACCAACAACAGAGTCGCAGAAGAGGATTAACTATAATTCCCAAAAGTGCGTCGAGTCACTAAATAGTCAGGTATATTCGTATAATAAATAGTCACCTGGCTCAATAAACTTACCGTGAGAATGGCTTTTAGTGCTCCATTCTTGTCCGTTGGTGACTGGTTATCCTCAAGATCCATCTCCATGTCCAGGACAATTTGCAAAAAGTCCTTTTTTATCATTGTGTTTAGATTCTCCATCCTCCTGAGTGGCACAATCGACAACAGACTGAATAAAAGTATCAAGCCACTGATGCGCCCTTTTCATGTCCCTTTCCACTCCTTGCAGGTCAAGCCAAGCAACTGCTGGAAAAAGGTCCGAAACATTCGGACTACCTAAGAGCACCATAAATTTTGCCATCACCATTCGAAACTCAGCGCCAATGGCTTCGCACTTCTCTCCAGTAAGCGTCCCTCCCCACAGCATCGCCATCACCGCATTGATCAAGATCAGAACGGCCCACTCCCCAATATCCACCGGCACCCCAGATTTTCTGTAAAGATCGCTCAACCCTTTCCTGACCTCCTGCCTTCTCAAATCATAACAGGCATCAAGGCTCGCGTTGCTCATTATCTGCCGTACGAACAGTTTGCGGAGATTCCTCCAATAAGGCCCCTGGCTTGAGAAGGCAATATCCCTTGCGCCATATGTTGCGATGATAGCGGCGATGCTTGGGTCCCGATTGGCGAACGTCAAGTCCTGGTCCCGCACGATTTCTTTGGCCAGCGACGGGGAGTTAACCACCACATATAACTTCCTTCCAAGCTGGAGTTTGTAGATGGGGCCGTAGGTCTCAGCCAACTTAGCAAATTTCTGGGGGAGGTCAGTCCCCAGGAAGCGAGGTACCCGAGGAACGGCAAGCCTCGGGGCCCCGGCGGCATCAGAGCGGTCACGTTTTTCTGCCTCCTGAACAAAAAGAAAGAACTAAGAGCTGCAATTGCTATGACAAGCAGTGCTGTAGTAGCTCTAGAAATTTCATCATTCGCTTCTTTAGCATGCCACCACCACGTCCAGGCACCTCCAGAGTCTCCCTTCGACATTTCGGCTTGTGACGAGGAATGGTGGAGCAAGATGAGGAAGTTGCTAGCCACGCTAAACGTAAGTTTTTCTAGGGACGTTTTGGTCTAGATTGTTCGAGCTGCAGACACTGACCCACAGGCAATTATTGTACGTAAATAATATTTTTCTTTTGATTAGTAACTTTATACAAAAAAGTCGGACGATATTATTAACTAATTCCTTTGATCAGTGGCTTTTTGCATTATTAACGTACGTAACAGCGACTCTGATTACTTGTTGTTGGCAATCAATATTTAATCCTCCACGTTTTCTGAAAAGTATCAATTATTGTTTCTCTTTCTCAGCAGATGCAGACAAAAATTGAATTAGATAAATCTTCAAGCAAAGCGTGATGCAAATAATCAACTTTAGTTAGTAGACAACGTTAGCATATTGATCCCGGGCTTCAACCCTGGTCTCATACATGAACCCTCACTCCCAGGCACATGGCTGTTGTCTAAGGGCACACATGGTAACGTTTTTGTTATTTCGTTTTCTATTCTTTTGCTTCCCGGAATAGAAAAAAAAAATAGAAATCCGTCTGATAATGTTAATTAATTTTTCTTTTCCTTGGAATATCAAAGTGGCCAGGAAATGGATTTGGTATAGAAATAAGAAGTAGAAAAAAGTAGTTTTTATTCTCGGAATAATTTTTAGAAATAAGTATTTTCTTTCTTTTCTTTTGCTTCCTCTTCTAATTGGCCAATGGAAACTCGTCGCCGGCCGTCGGTTATTGCTACCGGTCGCTGGTAGTTGGTTGATAGCTGCCGTAGCCTTCGATAGCAACCGTTGGCTATCGCTTGCTATCGGCGGCTAGAGGAGGAGAAAAATAGAGGAAATAGAGAAAAAGAAAATTCTAAAAAATTATTAAAAATTAAAAGAAATGTTACCGCTTGAAAAAATGTGGGTCCTATCAAACACATTCTTATTCTTTTTTTATTTCTAAAATATAAATTTTGTCTAGTTACCATATGCATTATTTTACCCAAAAATTATTCTAGGAAATAGAAATAGAAAATAACTATTTCTAAAAAGAAATTATTTCTCCGAAGAGAAATATTACTAAACACAGATACTTTTAACTGTAGAATTGAGATGAAGAGTCTTAAGACTCTAGTAAAAGGTGTATCTCGAAATGCACAACCTGAAAGTGGACAATTCGATTTGGGAATGTAATATATTGGTCCATAAGCCCAACTCATTAAAAAGCCCTAGCCATCTTTCTCCTTGTATTTCATCAGTCAGTGCAAGCATGCGTAAAATGTAAAAGAGAAGCGTGAGCCAGCGAAAAAAGCAAAGAAGAAGGGCTTGCTTGTGAAGAGGAACAAAGGGAAAAGAGAGAAAATTTGTGTGTGTAGTCGATCCAGACATCTTGACAAGCCAAATCAATTTCGTTTAGAAACGTGGGGTAAGTAATTGAAGCCTCTATTCACCTAATTGAATAAATTGTTGAAGTTAGGGCATGAAGTTCGGAATTGCTGCGTCCAATTGAGAAGTTGTCCGGCTGCATATATATAATGATAGTTTAGGGTGGTATGAAGCTATAAAATTTTATGGAACTTGAATCAAGCTTACGGTTTGCTTGAAATGATTTTTTATAGTTGGGTGCGTGTTATATAGTAACAAACAATATCTTTTGGGGTAGAACTTCATTGGTTTTTTGCAAGATTTTGGATTAGCCAAATTAGGGGTTGTAATACATTGAAAGGGATTTCTATCTACCACAAGTTTGTTTGAAATAGAGTTTGGTGGAGGAAGTTACGGCGCAATTAAATTCAACATGTGAGCTTTGCATAGCAGACAATAATGGATTTCTACTATGAGTGAGCTTTTTGCTGACACATAGGTGTTATTTAATCGATGAATAGGCATAGTTTAATCAAGTCGTTCATTAGAATATTATTCTACTCAGTTTTTTATATTGCTTTACAATTAATTGTTAGGAATTCGAGTGTGTTGACTTAAGTAAATGTTTTATGAAGAGAATTACCAAAAACTGTTCATATTGGTTGTAAAATGTTTTATGAAATAGATTTCTGATATTGATAGTGGGTTGCTAGAGAAAGATATTGGTTCATATTGCTCATATCACTGCAATGAGAAAATGTTGAAGGGATGGTATGCATATTGGCAAATCATCATTTTAGGTCGAACTATCAACAAATATAGGTGATAGACCTTGCCAAGGGAAGTAAACTTGGTTACCTTAGTCATGGTGTTAAACGTGACCACAATTTGATGATGAATATTAGATTAGCCAATATAATGGACCATCTATGTGTGATTTGATGAGATTAGTCAATGGATTAGATCATTGATTGTTGATTGTTTTTGTTGAGTAGGTTTGTTGACCAATCTTGCACGTAGAATTTTTTACTGTAAAGTATTATACATTTTTTCGGTATATTATGTACATCGTACATTAAATTTGAGATGATAAGTTATAATATCATTTTATAACGGTACATAGTGATTGTTTGATCTGCTTATAAGTTATGTATTACTCACTAGGTTGTGATTACTCATTCCTTTCATCTACTTGCTTTTCAGGTTTTCAGTGAGCTGCAAGTAGGTCATGAGCATTATTCATTATCAAGAGGACTTTTGGATGGTTGGAACTTTTGGGTGTGGGTTGTATGTATTTGATAAGCTTTTGAGTTATTTCTGTTAGATTTGTATATATATTGTGTTGGTGGATTGTAGAAAACTCTGATATCGTAATCAAATGACTTTTTGTTAAATATATATGTATAGATGTATATATTTTATAGTAGGTTGAGTTTTGGTTATGTTGAGACTGTGTTATTTGGAGAAAAATGGTCATGTCATGCTTCTATCCTTGTAGTATTAGGGTGTGACAGGGAATGGTGACCAAGGGCTTCTTGGCACAAAGCCCAAGCTTGGCAACCAATTCTAGCTCCACCCTTGGTGGCAATTCCCACTTGAGTGAATGCAAAAGAGATGCCACAACATACCATAGCATCTTCTTTGCTAGCATAAGCTCTACATGTCTCCTCTAACTGGAATTGAATGGCATATGCATGAAGTTATTGTCTAAGATATCATCTTACTAGGATCGTCCATGACCCTCTCTAAGTTTGAACTTCACCGATTTGTCCTAAATCTTGGGGTCCATGTGGATATAACCTATGTTCAAGAAAATGTCATTGCCCTCTGATGTCGTGTCGCCTTAACAACATAGGAAGCATGTAGGTGGGTCTGTGGCAATAGATCGATGCACATTTGCATTAATTATAAGAAATTAAATCAAGTTATGATTAAAGAAAATCCATTGCCTAGGACTGATAACCTAATTGATCATCTTCAAGGGGCATTGGTATTTCAAAGATCGATTTATGATTGGGGTATCATCAATTGCAAATCAAGAAGGAAGACATTCTTAAAACGGCTTATTGAACTTGATGTGGTCACTATAAGTTTCTAGTCATGCCTTTTGGTTTGACTAATGCACCAAATGCGTTTATAACTTTAATGAATAGGGTGTTTACAAAGAAGTCAATTTGAGGAATGAAATTTTATCAAAAGCACATCAAAATAATTTTATAGTATACATGTCGGGAGTACGAAAATGTATCAAAATCTTTGCTAGCACTATTAATGGAATGGTACAAAGGTTAATGTTGCCAAACATGTCTCGAGATGTTTGATGGGTCAACAAGTGAAAGCTAAACATCCTAAGCCTAATGGAATGCTAAAATCGTCATAAATACTTGAATGGAAGCGCAGGCACATAATAATAGATTTTCTCTAAGGGTTGCTGAGAACGCCAAAAAGTCATGATTCCATTTGTATAATAGTGGATCGTTTCACTAAACCAGCTCACTTTCTGGCTATACAAGTAGACCATACATTGAAAAAGTATGAGGAATTTTATGTGAAACAAAGAGTTTGATTGGATGGAATACCCGTGACTATCGCATTTGATCGAGACCTAATATTTACTATAATTTTTTAGTGACGTCTTCAAAAGTACATTTACCACTTTTCATCCCCAAATTGATGGTCAATCAGAAAGAACCATACGAACATTGGAGGATATGTTGCGAGCATGTGTGATCAACTTTATTAGTTGCTGGAATGAGCATTTGCATTTGAAAGAGTTTGTTTACAACAATAGTTTTTAACATAGTATTGGCATGGCTCATTTTAAAGCATTGTTAGGGTGATGGATGTGAAAGCTAGTACGAGCACCTAGAGGGGGTGAATAGGTGCAAAAACAAATTTTCCAGAGTGAAGTGAGCAACTCTGATTGGCAATAGATTATGAAAAGGAAATTAGACTATTGTAATCAAATTGAACTACGATCAAAGTAAAAGAGCTTAGGGAAGAAAATAAGAACACAGGGTTTATGGTGGTTCGACTTAATCCAAGTTTACGTCCACTCTTCCGCACTGACAGCCCACCGGTTGAATTTCACTATGAATCAAAAGAGTTGTTACAGTATAGCTCTTCCTTGATTCCACAGTATAGAGACTCTGCTACACTTCCTCAAGGTCTCACAAAGATATAAACTCTCTTTTGAGTACAAAATCTCGCTCAACAATTGAATTGGCTAAAAACAAGGAGCTTCAGACTTTGGAATTCTTCTATCGCGCACACACTCGAATAATTGGAACGTTTTCCTTATATAATCCTTCATGCCATCACACCCGTTGGCACTTACCAAAGGAGTTCTTCTAATCTACCCGTTGAACAGAATCAATTAGGGAGATTTTGAGTTATTTAAGGAATATGTCGATAGCCACCAATCCTGCTCGTCCATACAATCAGGATCTAGGTTTCCATAAGTAGAACCTTCCAAGTATACTTTGCCAATCAACGGATCCAAAATCCCTGAATCAATCTCAATTTGAATAATGGATTCCGACATGCTATATCCAGCCAAGAGATCTTCTTCAGTTGATAGAATCAAATCCTTAATGAAATACTCGATTACGGATAAGCCTTCTTCGACGGTCTAGAAACTGTCAATGAGGATAGACTTTGAGTCTTGAGTCTAGCAGTTCGGTAGTCTTCAGACTTTGATGGAAGAGTCTGCAAGTCTTCAAACTAGACTAATGGAAACGTTTTGTCAATTTCAAAACACTCAAGGAAGTTTTCTCCAACAATCTCCCCCTTTTTGATGGTGACAAAACTTTCCTACAAATTTGGATAACTTTGACCTACAAAACAATACTCAAACAAACATGGATATCTCACAAAAGATAATTGGCTTAGTAAAAATAACATTAAATTTGCATCCACAGAAAATAAGTTAGTCCTGTAAATGAGCAACTATCTTTGCCATGAAATACCAGTAGTGCTTAGAATAAACAAATGATCAAACAATCCAAATCCAAATCCAGTCACAGCTAAACAGCTAAACACAAAAGTAAAGTCAGTCAAACACAAAAGTCAAGAGTTTAAATCTCAAATCTGCACCACATCTCTCCCCCTTTTTGTCAGCATTAAAAAGGTAGAGATGTAAAGAGAATGGAATTAGGATTGCTTTGGAACACGAATAAGCTGGAAATCTCCCATTGACTGGATAATCCCTTCCAGCTTCTTCAAATCCTCATTCAGTTGAGCCACATCTTCTCCCTTGGCATTTGCTTGAACTTGAAGAGCAAGGGCATAGATTTGATCATGCAAAGAAACTGAAGAGGCTTGACCTGCATTCTGCAAGTTCTGAACTTCACATCCTAGAGCATAAATTTGGCCTCGCATCTCCATAAGAACATCAAGTAATCTGCGAAAATCTGCTGAGTTATTAGTCTAAGTATTGGCTTATGCACGATCAGAAGGTGTATTGGCAGATGATGGCAAGTTAGCACAATCACTCAGATTGGGTAATGAAACCTCATGGCCTTCCTCAGGAAATTGAGAGGCATAGATGTCTTCTGGATCTGCTGGTGAACGACTTACTCCTTCACTAGTAGCAGCAATTGAAGACATACCTCTTTTCTCAGCATCTCCCCTGTTTCATGGCCTTCGGGCGGAGAAGTACTCTTCATGCTCTGCTTCTTCTTGTTCACCTCTACCCTCTTCTTCTTCTACCTCAATCCTTTCTTCCTTTACTTCTTTCTCCATTGATTCTCTCTCTCCAGTCCTTTGTTCGATCTCCTCCTTGTCTTGTTCCTATCTCACCTCTTTCTCTAGAACAGAACGACTTAAGTTTTTCAGTGCAAGAGCAGAAATTGTGATATCATCCTCATCCTCTTCATTCTCCAAGATGAGTGCTCTTCTTTTCTTGGATGGAGCAACCATGGGCTCCTTCCCTTTCCGTTTTGCAGCCGAAGAGACTGGGTGAGTCTTGACAAAGATTTTATCCTTGAATCACTCCAAAGCCTTGTTAAGTTCATTCAGACGCATTTTAGAGACCATTTTCAATCCCACCACCATTTGATCGCATGTTTGAACACAAAGAATGTAGCACCTCGAACCCTTCGGTGGTCGCCATAAACACCAGTGTTACACCTTATCGCCCTTTTGATCTAATACTTAGAAGAAGCATTGTTATTCACGAGTTTTTTTTTTTTTTCAAAGCGTTCCCAGCGCAACTCATTAGCGGAAGCAAATTAAAGCCTACCAACCATGATACCAATACACACCACTAAACATCAGGATTTTATAAACAAGTGACGACACATTATTTACATATTCTTTCAGGATGGGACTTCTTTTTCGGGTCAATACATAACAAGGAAAAGCTAGGACTCTGCCATGTCCTGCCTAAAACCTCAAAAAAGAACCCTCGACCCTCTACATCACGTGTACACAACCTCCCAGCATATGTGTCGGCTAACTAGCTCCCAAAAACACAGCCCCTACTCGTCGCACTCGGGCCTCACACCCAGTCCGGTGCGTCAGGCGGTGGCAACGGCAGCATCCCCCTCATCACACCATCGCGGCGAACGTGGACAGAGACAAACTCCTAAATGACTGGGCCCCCAGCCAGGCCTATATCGTAAGAGACAAAACAACGCACGTGTATGTAGGTGAGTCCAGGCACGGAAGGGCAGCTGAACTCCTCACACTCTACCTCAACGTCGGACGGTAACCCGTAAAATGCACCCTGCGCGACGACAGGAAGCGGCATACTGCTAATCTGAAATGTTGTCCCCAAAAGGGGTGAGTACAAGCACTCAGCAGATAAGGAATCCAATAACAACTCAATGCATCATGCAAATCATACATGCATTGCGGGCGTTACCTTGAAGCCATGCGCAATACTATCATGCATCATCATGCCTTATCATCATGTATATCATAATCATCATCATAATCATTATCATGGCATCATTATATCATACATGTCATCCTCATCATGACATCATCACATCACACATGTCATCATCAACATGGCATCGTCATATCGTTCATGTCTAACCACATATCATCATCATCATCATCATCATCAACATCATGCATATCATCATGCATTTCATCATGCCATATCATATATCATCATCATCATCATCATCATCATCATCATCATGCATATCATACCATGGGTGATCATCATATCACGTCACATATCATCATCATCATCATGCATATCATCATGTATAGCATACCATGGGTGATCATCATATCACGTCACATATCATCATCATCATCATGCATATCATCATGCATATTATACCATGGATTAATTTTTATCTTTATCTTCAAATTTAATCACCACATCACCCATTTCTCAAATCATCAATTTCATCATCCCCTCGGGCAAAGACCTCCGAGGCTTCCGGCATTCAGCCATCCCATGGCCACCGGGCATCCGGCCCCCCACATTCCGGGCATCTCGCATCTCAACTAGCATCACGAGGCATTCCCTTCGGGCAGAAACCTCCGACAGGGCTTACGGCATTTACACTCCCTGGCCGAGCATCCCGCACCCCATATCCTGGCATCGCGAGGCATTCCCTTCGGGCAAAGACCTCCGACAGGGCTTCCGGCCCACCACATTCCGGGCATCCTGAATCTCCCAGGGCCATCCGGCAATACATCTCTATACATTTCGGGTATCATCCTCCACCACAACCACTTCCTCATTCGATCATCCACATCAATCATTTTTTATCTCAATTTAACATGGCATATGGCGTGACATCAAACAAATCACAATTGGCATGGAATTCACACATGCAATCTCAATTCAATAACATACATACACCAAGGCTTTATCACACATGCAACATGATAAATTTATTTATTATTATAATATTATTATTTATTTATTTATTATTTATTTATTTAATATCAATAAATTCCCAGAATTACAAAAATTCAAGAAATCATTTAACAAACCAATAGGATGATAATTACATGCAAAATTCATGGCCAAATTGAATTTTTACTAAATCTCACAATTTTCCCAAAACATCCTATGATTCTCGGATTAAACCAGAATGCACGGTTTCCGAATAAATTCAATTAAAATACCCATATGGCCTCCAAAAATTAAGAAATTTTACTGGATTATATCCAAGACATTTTCGTACAACTTTTATGAAGAACTCCAAGTCAGATTCCTTATAGATTAGTTTATTTAACCTCACGAAGATTCTGGACCCATTACTGCATCGTCCAGTATACACATCTCCGAAATATTGAGATTTAACCTACTTATTATCTTTCTCTTTCTCTGAAATTCGGATATGTTATGCACCAAGATATCCTTTACAAGTTTCATGCAGATATCTAGGTCAAATAACCAGAGTATGGTCATCATTTAGGTCCTTGAAGTCTCGGGTGTCTCGGAACACATCACCAGAATCATCGTCGCCAAGGTCTAGCCGATTTACTAGGCTATACTTGTTCATTTCACTTCAAATTTAAGTATTTTGTAGCTTAAGGTGTCACCTATAACTTTCATGAAGACATAGAAGTGAGATCTTCAACAAAAACCAACATGCAATCAAGAATCCAGCAAGAGGTCAGTAGAAACTTTACAGATCTGGGGTCTCCGTAGAATAGGACTTTAACCCCTCAAATCTCCATCATTTTCCACGAAATTTTTGTCTGTTATAGTACAAGATGTTACCTACAACTTTCATGAAGAAATCAAAGCCAAAATCGGACTCCAAACACACATGCAAGCCCAAACAAGTTTCTGACTCACATGATCCGAGCAAGAACAGTCACACCACTCACACACAACTCATTCATGCTTCGGTTTTTTCTCGTCTAACACTCAAAAATTCAACATGCAAACAACATACAAGCATGCAAGAGAAGCTAGAGGACTCCCACTTGCCTCTAGACCGGTCGGTCGACGGCATAGGGCGGCGAACACGGCGGCACACAGCGGACGGACGGCGACGACCCCTCGGCTCCGCCTCCTTCCTCTCTTGGCCTCTCCCTCTCTTTCTCGAATTCTCTCTCTCTCTCTCACCCTCTCTCTCGGCTGAATGGGATCCGGCTACTCTCCTCTCTCTCTTCCCTTTTATTTCCCCAACTTCTCATGATTAACAATCATTACATGCCGCTTAAATGGACCAATGCATGGGGACTCTTCTTGCCACTTGGCAAGATCCATGCATGGGCCGGCCATCATTCTTTTGGGCCTCTAATGGGCCGGTCGACTACTCCTCTTGGGCCACTATTGGGCCGGCCAACTTGGCCCATTAAAAGCTTAGGCCAATGGGCTTAAGGCCCATCCTAAAAATTAACATTTTCCTCTTCTTTTTTATTTTATTATTTTATTACTTTGAATTCCTTTCTATAATTATTTCCAAATTCCAATTTTCATCTTGGCCAAAGTCTTGGGACATCTTGTTCATTGAAATTTAATTTATAAATCTTATGGCCAAGCATAAATTATTAATCTATCAAATTTAAATTTCCACAATCATATGCACAAATCATCTAATTAAAAAGACTAATGGCTAAAGCATAAGGCATGGAAATTTTATCACCTAATTAGAAACTTTAACACACCTTATGGCTTGTCATTGAATTTTGGGATGCCACAACTCTCCCCTCCTTAGAGAATTTCGTCCTCGAAATTCAAACACCACTCGCACCTTCTTGAAACAAATAGGCGTATTTTTCCTTCATTTGATCATCACTTTCCCATGTGGCTTCCTCCATATCATGATGTCGCCATAATACCTTAACCAATGGGATCTTCTTGGTCCTAAGAATTTGCTCCTTTCGATCCAGTATCTGTACAGGCTCTTCGATGTACCTTACTTTCTCATCCACTTTGATGGCTTCATGATCGAGTATGTGACCAGAATCCGGCTGGTACTTCCTCAACATCGATACATGAAACACATCGTGCAGATTTCCTAACTTAGGAGGTAATGCTAAACGATAAGCCATATCTCTTATCCTTTCGAGTATTTCAAAAGGTCCAACAAATCTAGGGCTTAACTTACCCTTTATCCCGAATTGAGATATTCCTTTCATTGGAGATACCTTAAGGAATACATGGTCTCCTACACTAAATTCCAAAGGCCTTCTATGCCTATCTGCGTAGTCCTTCTGTCTACTCTGAGCTGTTCTAAGTCTTTCTCTGATAATATCAATAGCTTCAGTGGTAACTTGTACTAGTTCAGGTCCTGTCAATTTCCTTTCACCTACTTCACTCCAACAGACAAGAGTCCTACATCTCCTCCCATATAATGCTTCATAAGGAGCCATGCCTATACTCTTCTGAAAGCTATTGTTATAGGCAAACTCTATCAAATGCAATCTTTCATCCCAATTTCCTTTGAAATCAATTACACAAGCCCTTAACATATCTTCCACTATCTGGATTACTCTTTCTGTTTGTCCATCGGTCTGGGGATGAAAAGCAGTACTAAATTGAAACTTAGTCCCTAACGCAACTTGAAGACTTCTCCAAAAATTCGAAGTAAACCTTGAATCCCGATCTGAAGTAATGGTCACTGGAACACCATGTAAGCGTACCACTTGACTTACATACATGTCCGCATACTTATCCATTGGGTAGTCCATGCGAATCGCTAAGAAATGTGCCGATTTAGTCAAACGATCCACTATAACCCAAATTGAGTCATGACTACTTGATGTCCTTGGCAATCCTTGCACAAAGTCCATCGTTATATGTTCCCATTTCCATACGGGAATGTCTAATGGTCTTAAAAGTCCTGCGGGTTTACGATGTTCTGCTTTTACTTGTTGGCACGTCAAACATTGAGAAACGTGCTTAGCCGTATCTGCCTTCATACCGTTCCACCAAAATTGCTGGCGTAAATTTCTGTACATCTTTGTACTACCTGGGTGGATACTATAATTACTCTTATGTGCCTCCGACAGGATTTCCTTCCTCAATTCCTCATTGTCGGGAACACAAAGTCATCCTTGACATCTTACTATTCCATCATCAGAGATCTGAAATTCTGATCTTTTCCCTAAAGATACAGTATCTTTCACTTTCAAAATCTCTGGGTCAGATTCTTGCAGAATTTTAATTTTCTGGATAATCTCCGGCTCAATCCTTAATGCACTAAGCATGCCAGTAAGACAGTCCATTTCCAATTTAAATTCTGAATATGCTACTGATTCTAACAACTCTCACTCCGCCATTCTCAAACTAGCCATTTCCATAGCCGACTCACGACTAAGAGCATCTGCTACTCTATTCGCTTTCCCTAGATGATATTTTATCTCACAGTCATAATCCTTCAACAACTCCATCCATCTCCTTTGTCTCATATTCAAGTCCTTTTGTGAGAACAGATACTTCAAACTTTTATGATCTGTGTAAATCTCAAACTTCTCCCCATACAAATAGTGTCTCCATATCTTTAAGGCAAACACTACAGCTGCTAGTTCTAGATAATGCGTCAGATAATTCAGTTCATGGGGTTTCAATTGTCTGGATGCATAGGCTACAACTTTGCCATGCTGCATCAACACACATCCTAGTCCTTTGTGACATGCATCACTACACACTGTGAAACAATCAGGTCCAGTAGGTATAGTCAGAATTAGAGCTGAAGTCAATTTCCTTTTGAACTCCTGGAAACTCCTCTCACATTCCCCATTCCATTCAAATTTCCCATTCTTTCGAGTTAACTTAGTTAAAGGTCCTGCTAGCCTCGAAAATCCTTCAATAAACCTCCTATAATAACCAGCCAGTCCTAAGAAACTTCGTATCTCAGTGGGTGTCGTTGGTGTGGCATCCCAAAATTCATGATGACCTCTAGCTACATTAAATTCTATGAATAGGTGATGGAAGTACCATTAAGTTATTTTATGGCCATTTAATCCATAATTTGCAATAAGATATATGGCCAAGATTTTAAGGGATAATTATGTGATAGGAAAGAAAATCCTATCATTGGCCATGTGTTTTATAAATTGGGATTTATGGATTTGTGACTATAAGTTTAATGGCCTTATTATTTATGCAAATAGATATTTATTTAAATGACGATTAAGATATATTATAAAAAATAAAATAAAATAAACTTGGGCCATTTAAGTTTGGACCTTAGGCCCAAGTGAGATGGGCCTAAAGTGGGCCATAGGCCGAGCCCATGAAGCCCATTGGGCTGCCGACGCATGGAGGGGAGGAGTGGGGAGCCGCATGGCCTCCAAGTGTCTTCAACCAAGGAGACACTTGTCCCCATGCAAAGAGGGGATACATGCAATATAAAAGCCACCAAAAAGGAAGAGAGAGAGAGAGAGAGAGAGGGTGGCTTGTTCGGCCAAGAGAGGGAGAGAGGGAGAGAGAGATTTCGAGAGAAAGAGGGAGGAGGAGCCAAGGAGGAGTCGTCGCCGCTCGCACGCCGTTTGTTCGTCGCCAGTATGCCGCCGTTCGTGTGGTCTAGAGGCAAGTGGGAGTCCTCTAGTTTCTCTTGCATGCTTTTATGTTGTTTTCATGTTAAATTTTGGGTGTTTAAGTGAGAAAAACCGAGGTATGGTTGGCTTATTTTTGAATCGCATGACTGTTCTTGCTCGGACCGTGTGAGTCAGAAACTTCTTTGAGCTTGCATGTGTGTTTCGAGTCCGATTTTGGATTCTCTTTCTTCATGAAAGTTGTAGATAACATCTTTTACTATAACATACTAAAATTTCGTGGAAAATGATAGAGATTTGTGGGGCTAAAGTCTCATCCTACGGAGACCTCAGATCTGGAAAGTTTTTACTGACCTCTTGCTGGATTCGTGATTGCATGTTGGTTTGTGATGAGAATATCACTTCTATTTCTTTATGAAAGTTTTAGGGGACACCTTAAACTACAACATACTCAAATTTGAAGTGAAATGAACAAGTATAGCCTAGTAAATCGACTAGATCTTGAAGACGGTGATTCTGGTGATGTATTCCGAGACACCCGAGAATTCATGGACTTAAAAGATGACTATACTCGGGTTATTTGACTTAGATCTCTTCATGAAAATTGTATAGGACACCTTGATTTATCACATATCCAAATTTCAGAGAAAAAAAAAGAGAATAGGTAGGTGAAATCTCAATATTTGGGAGATGTGTACACTGGACGATGCGGTAATGGATCCAGAAGCTTCGTGAGACTTTATAAAATAATCTAAAAGAATCTGGCTTGGAGTTCTTCATGAGAGTTGTACGAAAATGTCTTGGCTATAACCCAGTAAAATTTCATAATTTTTGGAGGCCATATGGATATTTTAATTGAATTTCTTCGGAAACCGTGCATTCTGGTTTCATCCGAGAATCATAGGATGTTTTGTGAAAATTGTGAGATTTTGTAAAAATTCAATTTGGCCATGAATTTTGCATGTAATTATCATCCTATTGGTTTGTTTAATAATTGCTTGAATTTTTATAATTTTGGGAATCTATAGGTATTAAATTAAAAAAAATAATAATAACAATAAATAAATAAAATAAAATAGATTATTTTATTGGCCATAAATTCCATTTAATTTATCATGTTGCATGTGTGATAAAGTTTTGGTGTATGTATGACATTGAATTGAAATGCATGTGTCAATTCTATGCCAGGTATGACTTGTTTGATGTCACGCCATATGCCATGTTAAATTGAAATCAAAATAATGGTAAATGTGGATAATGTTAAGTGAGGAGGTGGTTGTGGTGGAGGATAATGCCCGGAATGTATAAAGATGCATTGCCGGATGGCCCCGGGGGTGTCGGGATGCCCAGTGGTATACAGTACGTAATTCCAGGGGAGGCCTGGTGGTATGTCGGTACATAATTTCGGAAGCCCTGGAGGTTTGTGCCCAGGGGGATGCCTCGCGATGCCAGGATTGGGGTGCGGGATGCCCGGCTAGGGAGTGTAAATGCCGGAAGCCCTGTCGGAGGTCTTTGCCCAAGGGGAATGCCTCGTTATGCCAGTTGGGATGCGAGATGCCCGGAATGTGGGGGGCCGGATGCTCGGTGGCCTGGAATGGCTAAATGCCAGAAGCCTCGAAGGTCTTTGCCTGAGGGGATGATGAAATTGATGATTTGAGAAATGGGTGATGTGGTGATCAAATTGAAAGTTAAAAGTGGAAATTAAATCATCGCATGATGATATGCATGATGATATGCATGATGATGTGCATGATGATGATGATGATATGTGATGTGAAATGATGATGATCACCCATGGCATGATGATATGCATGATGATGATGATATATGATATGGCATGATGATATGCCTGATGATGATGACATGTGTGATGTGATGATGTCATGATGATGATGACATGTATATGATATGATGATGTCATGATGATGATGATATGTGTGAAGTGATGATGTCATGATGATAATGACATGTATATGATTATGAGATTGATGCATGATAGTATACGCGTGGCTTCAAGGTAAGTAATGCCTGCAATGCATGTATGACTTGTATGATGCATTGAGTGGTTATTGGATTCTTTTACCTGCTGAGTGGTTGTACTCACCCCTTTTGGGGACCAACATTTCAGATTAATAGATGGATTGAGTGGTTGGATATGACCGCGAGGAGAAGGATAGCAAAGGAGGGAACCTTTGGACGCCGACACTAGTTGATGGACCTTAAGCATACGATTGTGGAAGGAGATGTCGGTCATCTTTTGAAATATAGCCTAGTATAGAAAACTATGGCATTTTGATGTACCGATGAATGATGTACATCTGGGTTAAGTGAATAAAAGTGTACGGCTTTTACTTATAAATGTTTAGTAGGTGTGCATCGTTTTCTGAATATAGGGAAGGGAGTTGATGGATGTGCTTCCGCATATAAATTGTGCAAGGGACCGATTGAAAAAAAAAATGTAAACCCCCAGGTTGTATGGACCCGCTGCAATTGAAATGGTATCAGAGTGACATGTTATTAGGAAAAGTAAATGGTAAGCGAACTATGGCAACCCTAATCGGATCGGGGGCCGTCGAGGGGTGCCACATCCTTTGTTGGTATCAGAGCTATGGTCTATTTGGAGTGATAAGGTGCCTCATATGGAAATGAGGATAGAAAGATGCACACCATAGGATATAAAACGAGATAATTGAATAACGGGTGATAAGTATTCACTCGTGGATCCCTAGTAGTTTGCTTTGAATTGCCTTTAGGTACCAGTAACATGTATATGTTACTTATGTAGTAGTAGTAGTCGCTTTGAATAGAGACAGTGAGTCTCAGATTATTCTTGAGGCAATGCTTGGAAATTACAGGAAAGTCATGGTACGAGCTGGAAGTGCTCATCCATCGAAGGCTGAAGCCTCTACTACAAGGGCTGAACCCCGAATGGAAGACATCCTGCAGGCATTGGCCAATATTGGAAATCTGATTGATAGACAAGCGCAGCAACAACCCGGAGTGGAACGCCGCCCTCAGGGACTGGTGGAACAATTTCTGAAGTTGAAACCACTTAAGTTTAGTGGAATGGGAAGTCCTGAGGAGGCAGAACATTGGATTGATGGAATGGAACGGATTTTCCGGTTGTTGGATTGTAGTGATGCTGAGAAAATAGTTTTGGCAGAGTACCAGCTGGAGGGAAATGCAAAGTTTTGGTGGAGAGTTTCGAAGGATACAATCTTTCCACCAGGTACTGGTGTGAACTGGGAAGAGTTTGTTAGGGCTTTTAATAGAAAGCATTTCTCTGATTGTGTCAAGGATAGGAAGATCACTAAATTTGTTCAGTTAGAACAAAGGAGCCGATGTGAGACCAAAGATGAGGCTAAATTTTTGAATTATCTAGGTATGCTCCTAGGTTGGTTGAGGATCGAGAGGAAAAGGCTAAGAGATTCCTAAAAGGATTAAAGACTGATATTAGAAAACAACTAGTGCCTTTGAATATAAGGGATTATAATGAGATTTATGAGAGGGCACAGTTGGTGGAGCAAGAGTTAGTAAGAGAGCAATCCGAATCTAAGAGGCAGATGACCTTTAATGATGTTCGAAGGGGTAAGAGACCCTATCTTGGTCAAGGTCCGACTTGGGAATCTAAGAAAAAGAGTAACTTTGGAAACCTTAGAAGAGCTCGGAGTGGCCTGACTTTTGGGAAAGTACCCTATCAGCCTGATATTTGTCGAAAGTGTGATGGGAGGCATGGGCCAGGACCTTGTAATAGCCAATTGAGATGTAATGGATGTGGGCAAATAGGACACTTTAAGAAACATTGTCCACAAAAGAGGTTGCAGCCGAATATTAGCTCGGTGCGACAGGTACAACAAAGTACTGGTGGACCAAACCTACCAAGGAATCCATAGAGGCCACCACCACAAGGAATGGTGTATGCGGTCACTCAAGAGGAAGCAGGAGCTTCCAAAAGTGTTATCTCAGGTATGATTTCGATAGAGGGATAAAAAGGTATATGCATTATTTGATATGAGTGACACGCATTCATTTATGTCCAAAAAATATAGATGATTGTGAGGAGTAGGAACAAATCTCTAGATATGCCTCTTCGTATTTCTACATCGCTGAAAGATATGCTGTTATCTACGTTGGCATGTGAGATGAGTGAGATAACCCTAGGGGAATGAGATCTGGAAATGGACTTGATAGTGATAATTATGCATGACTTTGACGTCGTCGTAAGTATGGACTAGCTTTGTAAGCAATGGACTAGGATGAATGATCTCCTAAGATAGTACTTATCCATGCGCTAAGGATAAAACCGTGAGGCTAAGAATGGGATAAGCCAAAGCGGATAATATCTCTGTAAGTTAATCCCTATTGAAACGAGACCCTTCAGTAGATGTGTAGTTTGGGTTCGAACCAGGCAAAAGCTGGTGTACTTGTAACATCTCGGTTTGATGAGAGCGAGGAGTGGACGCCGAGGTCAGAGGACCTGAACAAGGAGCAGCTCCTGGCAGGCTTCTAGGATGGCAAAAGGGGGCAGGAATGAACCGAACTATGAACTGAACTGGAAAGGTAGTGTTTCTGGGATAATTTTATCAGAGTAGCGCAACGGAAGCATGGTTAAGTTTGTAGAGCTCTTGTTTGTGGAAAAGAAGGGCAGGTAGATTCGTTTGTGCATTAATTATAGGCAATTGAATCATGTAATTGTTAAGAGTAAGTACTCATTTCCTAAAATTGATGACCTATTTGACCAACTGCAAGGAAGTTCGGTCTTTTCTAAAATTTACTTGAGATCAGGATATCAGTTAAGGATTAAGAAAGAAGACATTTCTAAGACCGTGTTTAGGACTCGCTATGGACACTATGAGTTCCTAGTCATGCTATTTGGATTGACAAATGCCTTAGCTGCATTCATGGATTTAATGAGTAGGATACTTAAGCCTTATTTGGATCAAATTGTGATTGTCTTCATTTGATGATATCCTGATATATTCTAAAGGACCTAAAGAGCATGCATAGCATCTAAGTGTAGTGTTGCAAGCAAGGCTTAAGAAGTGAATTATGGAGAGTGAGTTATGAATTTGAGGATTAAGTTATGATCATTTGAGCTAAGTAGTGACTTCCTATTTGAGGATTTCATTGGAAGTCTTGATGTGTTACATGGAGGTATTTAGTATGTATAGATTGATCTTGGAAGTCATGAGTTTGAGTGGTCATATGAGACATGAAATTATTTGTGGTTTATATATTGGAATAATAGGTTTAATTGACGATGATCAACTTTTAATTTTAGGTGATGATCTCAATTTGAAAAGGTTTGGTGGAATTAGTGAATATGATCATTTGTGGTTATAGTCTTTCCAAGGTGAAATGGTGGAAGTTCAAGTTGTGGATTTGATGAGTGATTAGTCCAAGTGATGATCATTTAGGATGAGATCTGAGATATACTTGGTGGAAACTAGACAAATTTTATTTCGGTGGATTGTCGATCTTTGAATTGAATGAGTCTTGGTGGACTATCGATATTTGAATCGAATGAATGATGCTATATTTTAGGCTTGAATCTATGTTGCGGTGAATGCATAGTGAATGTCTTTGTTCGACTAAACCAAATGAGTTATTGGTGGTGCTGATCTTGATGGTTCTAGGCTTGAATTGGTGGTGACAAAGGTATAGGAATAATTCGGCTAAATGGTGTGTTCGATTGAGTCGAAGGTGGAATTCTTTAAATTCGAATTTGATTGATAGTTGCATTCAGGATAGAGCTTGAAATAGATGTTTTCACAGAAGGAATCAAATATGAGACAGAGGAGGTGGATGGAATTATTAAAAGATTTTGATTGTGAACTTTTTAGAAAATCTCTTGAATTTCATCAAAATTTATGAGTACCGTGACACCGTGCCCAAACGTTTTTAAGACATGTTTCCTATTTCAAAGAATTCTGAACTTTTATAGAAAACATTCCAACCCATTGGAGTTGGGATTAAGATTGGAATTTTGCCAATGTATCGATTCAAATTTACTAAGGGTTTTGATAAAGTATTTTATTTCGCGCCGTGATGCAAGTACGACTCAAGGCTTTACACGTGGATCCTGAAAAACATTTGAAATTTAAACGTGATCATGGATTTTATGGAATTGGTATCATGCTTTGATTTTGTGAATTGGTTTCAACGATATGAGATTTACCTATTATCATTATTATACAGCTGTGTCTTTGAAATCCCTGTTTTGAATTATTTGATATCATGAAGTGGGATTTTCAAGAACTCAAAGGATTTTCCACATTGGTGATTTGAAAACATTTTGACATGGAAATGACATATGATTTCAAAACTTGCTGTTGTTGTTGAATGCTTTTGAAAACCTCGGTTTGTATTGTTTGATTTCATGAAGGAAGATTTTCAAGCGTTCAAAAGAAATTTCAGATGTGGTTGTTGTTTTAAAACTGTTTATGGTGTTGAGATAAATTAAGATATGTTAAGAGCTTGCATCCTTAACTTAAGAGGAAGTATCATCCTGATCTAGGACACATACTCGATCATGAAGCTATTGAAGTAGATGAGAAAGTGAGGTACATTAAGGAGCCTGTGTTGATATTGGATTGAAAGGAACAAATTCTCAGGACCAAGAGAATTCCTTTGGTTAAGATATTATGGCGATATCATGATATGGAGGAAGCCACATGAGAAAGTGAAAATGAGATGAGGGAAAGGTACCCTCACTTATTTCAAGAGACATAGGAAATGTCTAATTTCGAGGACGAAATTCTCTAAGGAGGGGAGAATTGTGGCATCCCAAAATTCATAATGACCTCTAGCTACATTAAATTCTATGAATAGGTGATGGAAGTACCATTAAGTTATTTTATGGCCATTTAATCCATAATTTGCAATAAGATATATGGCCAAGATTCTAAGGGATAATTATGTGATAGGAAAGAAAATCCTATCATTGGCCATGTATTTTATAAATTGGGATTTATGGATTTGTGACTATAAGTTTAATGGCCTTATTATTTATGCAATTAGATATTTATTTAATTGATGATTAAGATATATTATAAAAATAAAATAAATAAAATTGTGCCATTTAAGTTTGGACCTTAGGCCCAAGTGAGATGGGCCTAAAGTGGGCCAAGAGGCCCGGCCCATGAAGCCCATTGGGCTGCCGACGCATGGAGGGCAGGAGTGGGGAGCCGCATGGCCTCCAAGTATCTTCAACCAAGGAGACACTTGTCTCCTTCTTAGGGACAATTGTCCCCATGCAAAGAGGGGATACATGCAATATAAAAGCCACCAAAAAGGAAGAGAGAGAGAGAGAGAGAGAGAGAGGGTGGCTTGTTCGGCCAAGAGAGGGAGAGGGAGAGAGAGATTTCGAGAGAAAGAGGGAGGAGGAGCCAAGGAGGAGTCGTCGCCGCTCGCACGCCATTCGTTCGTCGCCGGTGTGCCGCCGTTCGTGTGGTCTAGAGGCAAGTCGGAGTCCTCTAACTTCTCTTGCATGCTTGTATGTTGTTTGCATGTTAAATTTTGGGTGTTTAAGTGAGAAAAACCGAGGTATGGTTGGCTTATTTTTGAATCGCATGACTGTTCTTGCTCGGACCGTGTGAGTCAGAAACTTCTTTGAGCTTGCATGTGTGTTTAGAGTCCGATTTTGGCTTATCTTTCTTCATGAACGTTGTAGCTAACATCTTGTACTATAACATACTAAAATTTAGTGGAAAATGATGGAGATTTGAGGGGCTAAAGTCTCATCCTACGGAGACCTCAGATCTGGAAAGTTTTTACTGACCTCTTGCTGGATTCGTAATTGCATGTTGGTTTGTGATGAGAATATCACTTCGATTTCTTCATGAAAGTTGTAGGAGACACCTTAAACTACAACATAATCAAATTTTAAGTGAAATTAACAAGTATATCCTAGTAAATCGACTAGATCTTGAAGACGGTGATTCTGGTGATGTATTCCGAGACACCCGAGAATGCATGGACTTAAAAGATGACTATACTCTGGTTATTTGACTTAGATCTCTTCATGAAACTTGTAGAGGAAACCTTGATTTATAACATATCCAAATTTCAGAGAAAACTAAAGAGAATAGGTAGGTGAAATCTCAATATTTGGGAGATGTGTACACTGGACGATGCGGTAATGGATCCAGAAGCTTCGTGAGACTGTATAAAATAATCTAAAAAGAATCTGGCTTGGAGTTCTTCATGAGAGTTGTACGAAAATGTCTTGGCTATAACCCAGTAAAATTTCATAATTTTGGGAGGCCATATGGATATTTTAATTGAATTTCTTCGGAAACCGTGCATTCTGGTTTCATCCGAGAATCATAGGATGTTTTGTTAAAATTGTGAGATTTTGTAAAAATTCAATTTGGCCATGAATTTTGCATGTAATTATCATCCTATTGGTTTGTTTAATAATTGCTTGAATTTTTATAATTTTGGGAATCTATAGGTATTAAATTAAAAAATAATAATAATAAATAAAATAAAATAAAATAGATTATTTTATTGGCCATAAATTCCATTTAATTTATCATGTTGCATGTGTGATAAAGTTTTGGTGTATGTATGACATTGAATTGAAATGCATGTGTCAATTCTATGCCAAGTATGACTTGTTTGATGTCACGCCATATGCCATGTTAAATTGAAATCAAAATAATGGTAAATGTGGATAATGTTAAGTGATGAGGTGGTTGTGGTGGAGGATAATGCCCGGAATGTATAGAGATGCATTGCCGGATGGCCCCGGGAGTGTTGGGATGCCCGGTGGTATACGGTACGTAATTCCAGGGGAGGCCTGGTGGTAATGTCGGTACATAATTCCGGAAGCCCTGGAGGTTTGTGCCCAGGGGGATGCCTCGCAATGCCAGGATTGGGGTGCGGGATGCCCGGCCAGGGAGTGTAAATGCCGGAAGCCCTGTCGGAGGTCTTTGCCCGAGGGGAATGCCTCGTGATGCCGCTTGGGATGCGAAATGCCCGGAATGTGGGGGCCGGATGCCCGGTGGCTTGGATGACTCGAATGCCTAAGCCTCGGAGGTCTTTGCCCAAGGGATGATGAAATTGATGATTTGAGAAATGGGTGATGTGGTGATCAAATTGAAAGTTAAAAGTGGAAATTAAATCATGGCATGATGATATGGATGATGATATGCATGATGATGATGATAATATGTGATGTGAAATGATGATGATATATGATATGGCATGATGATATGCCTGATGATGATGATGATGATGATACATGATATGGCATAATGACATGTAAGGCATGATGATGCCATGATGATGATGACATGTGTGATGTGATGATGACATGTATATGATATGATGATGCCATGATGATGATGACATGTGTGATGTGATGATGTCATGATGATAATGACATGTATATGATTATGAGATTGATGCATGATAGTATACGCATGGCTTCAAGGTAAGTAATGCCTGCAATGCATGTATGACTTGCATGATGCATTGAGTGGTTATTGGATTCATTTACCTACTGAGTGGTTGTACTCACCCCTTTTAGAGACCAACATTTCAGATTAGTAGATGGATTGAGCGGTTGGACATGACCGCGAGGAGAATGATAGCAAAGGAGGGAACCTTTGGACGCCGACACTAGTTGATGGACCTTAAGCATACGATTGTGGGAGGAAATGTCGGTCATCTTTTGAAATATAGTCTAGTATAGAAAACTATGGCATTTTGATGTACCGATGAATGATGTACATCTGGGTTAAGTGAATAAAAGTGTACGGCTTTTACTTATAAATGTTTAGTAGGTGTGCATCGTTTTCTGAATATAGGGAAGGGAGTTGATGGATGTGCTTCCGCATATAAATTGCGCAAGGGACCGATCGAAAAAAAAAAAAATGTAAACCCCCAGGTTGTATGGACCTGCTGCAATTGAAATGGTATCAGAGTGACATGTTATTAGGAAAAGTGAATGGTAAGCGAACTGTGGCGACCCTAATCGGATCGGGGGCCGTCGAAGGGTGCCATAGTTGGTCTCGGCCAATTTACTACCATTTCAACTTTTGCCGGGTCTACTGCAATTCCTTTTCCTGACACCACATGCCCTAAAAATATTATCCGATCCAACCAGAACTCACACTTACTAAACTTAGCATACAACTTATGCTCTCTCAGAGTCTTCAAAACTATTCTCAAATGTTGCTCATGCTCTTTAGGCCCTTTCGAATATACCAGAATATCGTCAATAAAGACAATCACAAACTGGTCTAGGTAAGGTTGAAATATTCTATTCATCAAATCCATAAATGCAGCCGGGGCGTTAGTCAATCCAAATGGCATAACAAGGAACTCATAGTGTCCATAACAAGTCCTGAACGCAGTCTTAGGAATGTCCTCTTTCTTAACTCTTAACTGATGGTATCCCGATCTCAAGTCAATCTTAGAGAAGACCGAACTTCCCTGGAGTTGATCAAACAAGTCATCAATTCTAGGCAAAGGATACTTATTCTTAATGGTCACTTGATTCAACTACCTATAATCAATACACAAGCGCATCGATCCATCCTTCTTTTTCATAAACAAGACCGGTGCACCCCAAGGTGAAGCACTTGGTCTAATGAATCCTTTGTCGTGCAACTCCCCGCAGCTTGTACTTTCAATTCCTTCAATTCAACTAAGGCCATCCTATATGGGGCTTTTGATATTGGTCCTGTTCTAGGCATTAATTCAATTTCAAATTCAATCTCCCGCTCTGGTGGCAATCCAGGCAATTCCTCAGGAAATACATCTTGAAATTCGTTAACTACACGAACTTCCTCAAGTCCAGGCTCCTCCCTTGCATAATCTCTAACTATGGCTAGGTACCCTTGACATCCTTTGTCAAGTAACTTACAGGCTTCTACTGCCGAAATAAGTGCTACAGGCAGATGGGTTTGACCCCCTAAAAATTCACAACTAGACCGATCAGGTAAAACGAATTGAACCACTCTTCTATAACAATCCATTCTAGCCCGATACTTACGAAGCCAGTCCATTCCTATAATAACGTCAAAATCATATATAGCCATTACAACCAAATCTATTTCCATATCTTTTCCTCCCATTGATATCTTACAATTTCCACACATCAGCGTAGACAATACCATATCCTTTAAAAGCGTGGAAACACAAAGAGGTGTCTCAAGAGGCATAACTTCTATCTGATTCAAACGTCTATATCTTTCAGACACAAACGAATGCGTTGCACCCGTATCAAACAATGCATATGCCTTTTCACCATTAATAAGAATCGTACCTAAGATAACATTTTTGGAAGCTTCCGCTTCCTCCTGGGTGATTGCATACACCCTTCCTTGTGCAGGTGGTCTCTGAGGATTTCCTTATGGGTTTGACCTAACAGCACTCTGATATCCCTGTCGCACTAAGCCAACACTCACTTGCGACCTCTCTTGTGGGCAATTTCTCCTAAGATGACCCACTTGTCCACACCAAAACATTTATGTTGTCCAAAGACAAGGTCCTGGGCTATGGCGTTCATTACACTTCTGACAAATACCAGGCTGATAGAGTGCTTTCCCTATATTCGGACCACTCCTTGCTCCTCCAAAATTTCCAAAGTTACTCTTCTTCTTCACATTCCAGGTCTGTCCTTGACCAGAATAAGGTCTCTTCCCCTTTCTCACATCATTAAAATTCAACGGTTTCTTAAACTCCAACTGTTCTCTCAACATCTCCTGCTCCACTAACTGCGCCATTTCATAAATCTCATTATAATCTCTTATATTCAAAGGCACCAGTTGCTTCCTAATGTCAGTTCTCAGCCCTTTCAAGAATCTCTTAGCCTTCTCTTCCGATCTTCAATCAATCTAGGAGCATATCTAGACAATTCAGAAAATCTAGCCTCATACCGATCTACAAATAACCCCTTTTGTTCTAGCTGAACAAATTCAGAATCTTCCTATCCTTAGCACAATCAAAGAAATGCTTCCTATTGAAGGCTCTAACAAACTCCTCCCGCTTAACATCGCACTGGTGGAAAGATTATGTCCTTCGAAGCTCTCCACCAAAACTTCGCATTTCCTTCCAACCGGTACTCGCTAAAACTATTTTCTCAAAGATCGGTGCAGTCCAACAGCCGGAAAATTCGTTCCATTCCATCAATCCATTGCTCCGCCTCCTCATGACTTCCCATTCCATTGAACTTAAGTGGTTTCAGTTTCAGAAACTGCTCCACTAGTCCTTGAGTACGGCGTTCTGCTTTGGGTTGTTGCTGCGCCTGCCTCTCCATCAGATTTCCAATATTGGCTAATGCCTGCAGGATGTGTTCCATTCGGGGTTCAGCCCTTGTAGCAGAGGCTTCAGCCCTCGATGGATGAGCACTTCCAGCTCGCACCATGACTCTCCTGAAATTTCCAAGCATTGCCTCGGAATAATCGAGACTCACTGCCTCCATTCAAAACAACTATTACTACCACATAAGTAACATATACATGTTACTGGTACCTAAAGGCAATTCAGGGTAAACTACTAGGGATCTACGAGTGAATTCTCATCACCCGTTATTCAATTATTTTGTTTTACATCCTATGGTGTGCATTGTCATCATGTTCCTCAATTTCCAAATGAGGCTCCTTATCACTCCACCTATAACCATCGCTCTGATACCAAAAAGGGGCGTTGTAGCACCTCGAACCTTTCAGCGGTCGCCACAAGCACCAGTGTTACACCTTATCGCCCTTTTGATCTAATACTTAGAAGAAGCGTCGTTATTCACAGGCATTTTTTTTTTGAAAGCGGTCCTAGCGCAACTCATTAGCGGAAGCAAATTAAAGCATCACCATCTATTCCCTACCAACCATGATACCAATACACACCACTAAACATCAGGATTTTATAAACAAGTGACGACACATTATTTACATATTCTTTCAGGATGGGACTTCTTTTTGGGGTCGATACATAATAAGGAAAAGCTAGGACTCTGCCATGTCCTGCCTAAAACCTCAAAAAAGAACCCTCGACCCTCTACATCACGTGTACACAACCTCCCATCATATGTGTCGGCTAACTAGCTCCCAAAAACACAGCCCCTACTCGAAACACTCGGGCCTCACACCCAGTCCGGTGCGTCAGGCGGTGGCGGCGGGCAAAGATCCCCTCATCACCCCATCGCGGCGAACGTGGACAGAGACAAACTCCCCGAACGACCGGGCCCCAAACCAAGCCTATATAGTAAGAGACAAAACAACGCACGCATATGTAGGTGAGTCCAGGCACAGAAGGGCAGCTGAACTCGTCACACTCTACCTCAACGTCAGACCGTAACCCGTAAAATGCACCCCGCGCGAGGGCAGGAAGCGACATATTGCTAATCTGAAATGTTGTCCCCAAAAGGGGTGAGTACAACCACTCAGCAGATAAGGAATCCAATAACAACTCAATGCATCATGCAAATCATACATGCATTGCAGGCATTACTTACCGTGAAGCCATGCACAATACTATCATGCATCATCATGCCTTATCATCATGTATATCATAATCATCATCATAATCATTATCATGGCATCATTATATCATACATGTCATCCTCATCATCACATCATCACATCACACATGTCATCATCAACATGGCATCGTCATATCGTTCATGTCTAACCACATATCATCATCATCATCATCATCATCAACATCATGCATATCATCATGCATTTCATCATGCCATATCATATATCATCATCATCATCATCATCATCATCATCATCATCATCATGCATATTATACCATGGGCGATCATCATATCACGTCACATATCATCATCATCATCATGCATATCATCATGCATATCATACCATGGGTGATCATCATATCACGTCACATATCATCATCATCATCATCATGCATATCATCATGCATATCATACCATGGATTAATTTTTATCTTTATCTTCAAATTTAATCACCACATCACCCATTTCTCAAATCATCAATTTCATCATCCCCTCGGGCAAAGACCTCCAAGGCTTCCGGCATTCAACCATCCCATGGCCACCGGGCATCCGGACCCCACATTCCAGGCATCTCGCATCTGAACTAGCATCACGAGGCATTCCCTTCGGGCAGAAACCTCCGACAGGGCTTCCGGCATTTACACTCCCTGGCCGAGCATCCCGCACCCCATATCCTGGCATCGCGAGGCATTCCCTTCGGGCAAAGACCTTCGACAAAGCTTCTAACCCCTCCACATTCCGGGCATCCTGAATCTCCCAGGGCCATCCGGCAATGCATCTCTATACATTCCGGGTATCATCCTCCACCACAACCACTTCCTCATTCCATCATCCACATCTACCATTTTTTATCTCAATTTAACATGGCATATGGCGTGACATCAAACAAATCACAATTAGCATGGAATTCACACATGCAATCTCAATTCAATAACATACATACACCAAGGCTTTATCACACATGCAACATGATAAATTTATTTATTATTATAATATTATTATTTATTTATTTATTATTTATTTATTTAATATCAATAAATTCCCAGAATTACAAAAATTCAAGAAATCATTTAACAAACCAATAGGATGATAATTACATGCAAAATTCATGGCCAAATTGAATTTTTACTAAATCTCACAATTTTCCCAAAACATCCTATGATTCTCGGATTAAACCAGACTGCACGGTTTCCGACTAAATTCAATTAAAATACCCATATGGCCTCCAAAAATTATGAAATTTTACTGGATTATAGTCAAGACATTTTCGTACAATGTTTATGAAGAACTCCAAGTCATATTCCTTATAGATTAGTTTATTCAAACTCACGAAGATTCTGGACCCAATACCGCATCGTCCAGTATACACATCTCCGAAATATTGAGATTTAACCTACTTATTATCTTTCGTTTTCTCTGAAATTAGGATATGTTATGCATCAAGATATCCTTTACAAGTTTCATGAAGAGATCTAGGTCAAATAACCAGATTATGGTCATCATTTAGGTCCTTGAAGTCTCGGGTGTCTCGGAACACATCACCAGAATCATCGTCTCCAAGGTCTAGCCGATTTACTAAGCTATAATTGTTCATTTCACTTCAAATTTAAGTATGTTGTATTTTGAGGTGTTACCTACAACTTTCATGAAGACATCGAAGTGAGATCTTCAACAAAAACCAACATGCAATCAAGAATCCAGCAAGAGGTCAGTAAAAACTTTACAGATCTGGGGTCTCCGTAGAATAGGACTTTAACCCCTCAAATCTCCATCATTTTCCACGAAAGTTTTGTATGTTATAGTACAAGATGTTAGATACAACTTTCATGAAGAAATCGAAGCCAAAATCGGACTCCAAACACACATACAAGCTCAAACAAGTTTCTGACTCTCATGATCCGAGCAAGAACAGTCACACCACTCACACACAACTCATTCATGCTTCGGTTTTTTCTCATCTAACACTCAAAAATTCAACATGCAAACAACATACAAGCATGCAAGAGAAGCTAGAGGACTCCCACTTGCCTCTAGACCGGTCAGTCGACGGCGTAGGGCGGCGAACACGGCGGCACACGGCGGACGGACGGCGACGACCCCTCAGCTCCGCCTCCTTCCTCTCTCGGCCTCTCCCTCTCTTTCTCGAATTCTCTCTCTCTCTCTCACCACCCTCTCTCGGCCGAATGGGATCCGGCCACTCTCCTCTCTCTCTTCCCTTTTATTTCCCCAACTTCTCATGATTAACAATCATTACATGCCACTTAAATGGACCAATGCATGGGGACTCTTCTTGCCACTTGGCAAGATCCATGCATGGGCCGGCCATCATTCTTTTGGGCCTCTAATGGGCCGGTCGACTACTCCTCTTGGGCCACTATTGGGCCGGCCAACTTGGCCCATTAAAAGCTTAGGCCAATGGGCTTAAGGCCCATCCTAAAAATTAACCTTTTCCTCTTTTTTTTTATTATTTTATTATTTTGAATTCCTTTCTATAATTATTTCCAAATTCCAATTTTCATCTTGGCCAAAGTCTTGGGACATCTTGTTCATTGAAATTTAATTTATAAATCTTATGGCCAATCATAAATTATTAATCTATCAAATTTAAATTTCCACAATCATATGCACAAATCATCTAATTAAAAAGACTAATGGCTAAAGCATAAGCCATGAAATATTTATCACCTAATTAGAGACTTTAACACACCTTATGGCTTGTCATTGAATTTTGGGACGCCACAAAGAATCCTGAGAGGCTGAATGTTCAAATGTCTGAATAACTTAGTAACAAGTCCTGAGTAAGGAAGTTGGCCCTTGTCTTTCACCATCGTTCTGTACATGTGGAACATAATAGTGTGTGGAAGAGAGAACTTTTTGCCAGCGTTAATTGCATATATCAGCTTTGTTTCCGAGTTTGAAACATCGGTCTTCGAAGTCGATTTGAGTCTGAGGCAGTTGATCACTATCTTGTAAAGCAAAATATTTGAAGCATTCGTCCTCAAATATGAAATCTTTCCTTCCGCCGTTCTATCCTGAACAAGCTCTACTGTCACGCGTCCAATTGACACACTGATTGGTTGGTATTTCCCTCTTTCAACCCCAATCACATCAGCCAATGTATCAATGTCAACTACATAGTCCTGATCTCGAACACTGAAAGAGAATCTATTCGCATCCAAGAAACTTAGATTAGAATAGAAGTAAGCAGTGAGTTCAGCATGAGCCTCTGTCGTTTCATAACAAAACCGTTCTAGTTGAAGAAAATTAAATTTCTCTCGCAGCTTGACATTCAGAGAATCAAGAAAATGAAAGTCCGTACTTCTAGGGTTAATCACACCACGTCGTACCAACTTAGAGTACAGTTGCTTGTGTTCCTCCGAGCGAAACAAATATGTCCTTTTGCTTCGGATTTTCGCTGCAACACTCATTATAGGTTTAAAATGAGTGTATATCCTATCATCATCATTCTCATCAGGTTGACTCAGCCCTCCAACACGTGGATCGCTTTGGATATTTGCAAATGATTCTTCCACTGACCCCGCAGGATCAATTCCCAATCGTTCCATTGCACGTAAAAAATAGGTTTCATTTCGATACCCTTTGTCTTTCAAAAATTCATCAATATCGTTCAAGGGAGTACCACCCTTTTTCAGAGCATAGTAAAACTTAAAAGTAAAAGCGGGCTTTTGAGTTCTTACGGGTTCTGCATCTTCGATGATTTCTTCCTCTTCTCGATGTTCAATATTCTGAGGTCTAGATGGAGGAGATGGACCCTGCCGAGAATGTTGTGAGCTCTGCTGTTGTCTAGGAGATTCTTCTTCCTCAGTGAGGTCAAAATGCGTAGGACCCTCACGCATTTGCCGTGGTCCCCTGTTTGCGATCCTCAAAGACTTTCTTTGAGACAACATCCTTCACAGTCTTTGAGAGATTCCAGGCTTGTTTCACAAGAAATGTGAAAACTTTTCGAGGATTAAACAAGAGAAAAAAAGAGAAGTTGAAGATCTGTGATCTCTTAGGGTTTTTGTGAATAAAACAAAGAAGAACCAACAGTATATAAATTCGGAAATCCTTTTGAGAGAGGTTTTAAGACTAAGACACAATTCATCAATGTATCTAGAGACTTTAGTAGGAATTTTCAAATTACTTACCTTGATTTCACTGTCTGAGTCTGAGTCTGTCTCAAAGTCTGAATCTAAGTTTGATTGTGCCATGAGACAAATATTGGCATAATCATCATCACTTTTCTCACATTCGGTATCACTCCAAGTTTCTGCTTTAAGTGCCTTTCAATATTTCTCAGCTTTTCCTTTCTTTTTCTTCCGAATGGGACAGTTGGGTCTGTACCCCTTTTTCTTGCATTCAAAGCAGACTACATCTTTATTGGATTCATCATCCTCAACTGATTTATTTTGTAGCTTTTGAAAACTTTGTTTCTTTGGATTGAATCTTCTCCCAAATCTGTTCAGTTTTCTAAATCTTCTTATCATGAGAGCAAGCTCTTCATCATCCATATTGTCTTCAGAATCTGTGACATCAGAATCATCATTAGATTTTAATGCAATGTATTTCTTACCTTTAGGATCTTCATCTTCGTTGATTTGCTCCACTTCATAAGATTGAAGAGTCCCAACTAATTCGTCAATAGAGAGTGGCATGATTCATTGTGTCTAATTTATTGAGGTCTTATGTGATTCCAATCCTTGGACAGTCCACGCAGTAACTTGTTAACCTTCATGGGTCCAGAAATTGGTTGACCTTGATATTCAAGACCATTCACGATTTCTGTAAAACGACTAAACATGTCAGTGATAGATTCTCCTGGTTTCATCTTGAATGTTTCATATTGACCGAGCAGAATGTTGATTCTGGTTTCTTTCACTCGATCAGTTTCTTCATAGGTGATGTGTAATCTATCCCAGACTTCTTTAGCTGTTTCACAAGAAGATATTCTGTTATATTCAGTATGAGATAATGCACAATATAAAGAATAAATTATTTTTGCATCAAGAGCTTGTTTCTTGGTTATCTCTTCTTGAGTCATTTCACTGGACTTAACGGCTTATTTTCCTCTTTCTGAGACTGTTGCAACTTTAGGAATGATTCATTTGTCTACCACGTCCCATTTTAGAGGATCCTTTGATCTTAAGAATGCCTTCATCTTATTTTTCCATATGTTGTATTCATTTCCATCAAAAAAAGGCGTTATGGTATTGCTTTGCCCTTCAACCAGATCTGGAGCCAACATACTAGCCATGGATCTTTAACTCTGAAGTAAAACACTTCAACTTAAGTGAGTACACAGGCTCTAATACCAATTGTGAAAGCTAGTACAAGCACCTAGAGGGGGTGAATAGGTGCAAAAACAAATTTTCCAGAGTGAAGTGAACAACTCTGATCAGCAATAGATTATGAAAAGGAAATTAGACTCTTGTAATCAAATTGAACTACGATCAAAGTAAAAGAGCTTATGGAAGAGAATAAGAACACAGGGTTTATAGTGGTTCAGCTTAATCCAAGCCTACGTCCACTATTCCGCACCGATGTACCCCACCGGCTAGATTTCACTATGAATCAAAAGAGTTGTTACAAGTATAGCTTTTCCTTGATTCCACAAAGTAGAGACTCTACTACACTTCCTCAAGGTCTCACAAAGATATAAACTCTTTTTTGAGTACAAAATTTCGCTCAACAATTGAATTGACTAAGAAAAAGGAGCTTAAACCCGTTGGCACACACTCGAATAACTTAAACGTCTTCCTTATATACTCCTTCATGCCATCACACTCGTTGGCACATACCAAAGGAGTTCTTCCAATCTACCCGTTGGACAGAATCAATTAGAGAGATTTCGAGTTATTTAATGAATATGTCGATAGCCCACCAATCCTGCTCGCCCATACAATCAGGATCTAGCTTTCCATAAGTAGAACATTCCAAGTATACTTTGCCAATCAACGGATCCAAAATTCCTGAATCAATCTCAATTTGAATAATGGATTTCGACATGCTATATCCAGCCAAGAGATCTTCTTCAATCGATACAATCAAATCCTTAATGAAATACTCAGTTTTGGATAAGCCTTCTTCGACGGTCTAGAAACTGTCAATGAGGATAGACTTTTGAGTCTTGAGTCTGGTAGTCCGGTGGTCTTCAGACTTTGATGGAAGAGTCTGCAAGTCTTCAGACTAGACTGATGGAAACGTTTTGTCAACTTCAAAACACTAAAGAAATTTTTCTCCAACAATGAGTTCTTGGTTTGGTTTAGTCCCACCCGACAACTAGACCAGACGGGTGGGACTGAACTAGAAGGACTAGTTCTTTGTTCCTAGAACTGGGGATGGACCGCTGTGTCCTTGGACCAATTTGGTCTAGTTCCGGATGGTTTAATGTCAAACTTGCATGACAAGCATGAGAAGAGAATCATAGACCAAGCCTTCTTTTTCGTTGCCCCTCTCAAACTTCTCACCACCTTGTGCATGTGAGGCACCACGTCGTACAACTAGGTCATCAATGAAGAGACAGTGGCGGCCTCTATGTAAAAGATGGATAGGTTGTGGCTAAGGCCTGACAAGGTGAAGGTGGAAATTTGGTAGGGCTAGGCCTTTTGGGCGATTCGCTGAGGGGATAAGACCATCAAGGTGAAGCTACGGACAAACAATAGGATGAGGGTGAGCGAGGCCGTAGCTTCCATGAATGCCGATGTTGTGCTCACCGTTGTGATGCTCGAGAGATGATTATTATCGACGAGTGAGGGTGAGAGGTGAGAGGCACGAGGCAATTAGAATTGTGAAAGTCTAAAAGAGGTGTCTGTAAGAGAGGAGAGAGAAAAAGCAGAGGCGTGACTAGGCTTATGAGTTATGAGAGGCAAAGTAAGGAGGAGAGGAATGGATGCATAAGAAATTAATAAAAATAAATAAAAATAGAATGGTCTGGTCAAAGTGGTCCGGTCGATGCCGGTTCACTTTGGGACTAGGGACCGAACCAAAAATCATTGTTTCCAATTTTATAATAGTGGGAACTGGACCGATGCATCTTGGAGTTCTCTAGAACCGGCCCATTTGGTTGGTTCGTGTTGCTCACCCCTAAAGCATTGCATGGCAAAACTTGAACCTATGCAGTACAAGGGATTTGAAATTGACTTAAAACTGCACAAAGTAGTCGGAAGAGTTATACAATAAGCACCGAAGGCTATGAGAGTTGAACGTTGGTGATCATGTGTTTCTTAAGGTCTCGCTAATGAAAGGTTTATTGCGATTTGCAAAGAAAGGTAAGTTGAGTCCAAGATTTATCAGACCTTCTTAAATTATTTGGAAAATTAGTGACTTCGCCTATCAGTTAGCATTACCACCAAGGCCTTCCAATGTCCATAATGCCTTCTATGTATCCATGTTAAGAAAGATGAACCATATTCTCCACTTGTTTGGATTTTAAGACGATTGATGTGGATGAGAGAGTAACTTGCAAATTTTAGATCGAAGGGAACAAGTCCTTAGAAATAAGATGATTCCTTTGGTCAAGGTCTTTTGGAAATATCATGACTTGGAAGAAGCAACATGGAAAGCAAAGATGATATGAGACTTAGGTATCCATAATTATTTGATTGACAAGGTAATTCCAAATTTTGAGGAAAAAATTTCTTTAAAGGGAAAGAGTTGTGACATGTAGAAATTCCTACATTAATTAACAGTATGTAGCAAAAAGCATGTGATAAACAACACAAGTGAAAATTCTAGTTGGGTTAATACCGTGTTAGTAGCAAAAGGCCTTAGTTGTATTTTTCGTGTCCGTTGTTTTTGGAAAGTGATTCAATTAGGATTAAATTAATGGATATTTGCTCTTGGGTCAATTATCTAGAGTGGCGTTGAAATGTGTATCCCCATATTGGTTGCTAGCGGAAAGTGATACGCTTCAAGATTATGTATCAAATAAGTGATAGGTTTGAGATTGATTGAGTTGAGTTCCTCCTACCATTTGATAAATTTTGCCGAATGTTTTAGTAGGTTCAAAATATTTTTCTAACTTATCAACGTTTAGAACGAACACTAATTTCCCTATTTGTGTACTAATTTACTAGATATCTTTGTAATTTCATCAAAATATCTACTTTGGAACCATATAATAAAGCCATTTGTGACATTTTTACTTGACCACATCACCTCTATTTTCACCACATATTTTTAACTTAAAATCATCATTACTTTTAACCGTGGCTACTTGATGTTATCCTTTTTGTAACTCATGTAAGTCTTCGAAATACATCCCTTATTGATTGTAAAAGCCACTTCAAGTTTCCAAGTCCTAAATAGATAACTTCAACTCATTCTTGCTAGGAAAGAAAGACAGCTCCATGTCACTTTCCTTTCTCTTTCATTTCACACTCTTTTGAAGCTAAATGAAGATTCCATGTTTGTATTATTATAGCTTCTAGTTCAATATTTCAAGAGTTTACAAGGTGATTAAAACTTTGAATTATTCAAACTTTTCTATTCAAGGTAAGTAAAACTTTACGGACTAAATTAGATCAATTTGCTTAATACTTTTGACTTGGTTGTTTGATGATTATTTATTTAGTTTGAACTTTGATGTTTGAAGTGAGAAAGTTGTAATGATTGTATGTTGAATCACTGTGTTGGTTTGACTTGAATTGATGAGTTTATATATGCCAAGATGATGATTAATCAACTTCCATGAGTTTCGATACTATAAAAAAGTAGAACTGAATTTTAGTTTGATGTTTAAAGTGAGAAAGTTGTAATGATCATATGTTGAATCATTGTGTTAGTTTGACTTGAATCGATGAGTTATATATGTCGAGATGGTGATTAATCAACTTCCTTGAGTTTTAGTAGTATAAAAAAATTAGAATTGGTGAAATGAAACTAGAAAGTGATATTTTTGTAGTTCAATCAAGTTACCAATATACTAGTTAAGTGTTGCCGATGTTAATGTTGTTAGTTATTTGAATTCTTAATGTTAACGTTGTTGATTATTTGAGTTGTTGATATTGACGTTGTCTATTATTTGAGTTGACAATGTCACTTTGATGGTTGTTTGAGTTGTTGATGTCCACGTGACCAATTCTTTGAGTATGTTATTATTGCTTGCATAAAAAATGAAAAGAGGCAAGCATGTCATTTTCGGTACCATGTATGTGATAATTTGAAAGGCAAGGTAAATTGTATTTTAGTAATGATTACATATAAAGATGTGTACCAGATGTTGATTTTTGAAAGTAAGTGTGGATTTTATTGTGGATATAAGGGAAATGATGTGATTATAATGTTCTCATGCGCACTGTTATTATGGGGTTAAGTATGGCAAGTATTATGTTGTGTGTGTTTGTGTACATATATTATGCTATTCATATTTAGTAGTATTGATGTCCCGTATGTCGGGATGTCTCAACATACTCAGAATGAGAAGTAAATAATGTAATACATGTATATGTGCATATATAAAAATATAAAGGCACATGTTTATTAATGAATTAACTGGTGATAACTACGTCATATAATATGTTATGCCACCTACTTGCATTTGTGAAGATGTGTTTGTACCTAGTTTAGTCGTAAGTGTAGCTTCAACGTGGGGTTTCAAGAGTAGACTCTCCATCAATTTGTCACTTGGTCCTTAAATATTGATGGTGACTTGGTTGGACCATTGAGGGGTTTTGATAGCGAGATGACATGTCGATGGACGAGGTTGTCAATCTATAGTCTAGTATGTAACTTTGTATTGGCAAGTTTTGGGATGCTGGAGTATGGGATAGTATTGACAAGGCCTGACTTTCTTCCTAGAGATAATGTCTTCAATTATGTTTATTGTGTGATGTGTTTCATTGTGCTTTCGCATTAGGGGTGAGCATGGTTCCCGAGTAGAACCGGGAACCGGAGAACCGAAATGGAGGGTCCGGTTCAGTTCCCGGTTCTTAACAGACCGGTTCCGGTTCCCGGTTCCCTTTTCCTAGGAACCGGTCAAAATTCAAAAAAAAAAAAAAACTAATCGCTTCCCCCACGTGATTTCCCTACGTTTCTTCCCTCCTTTCCCTTCCTTTTTCTCTCTTTCTTTTCTCCCCTTTTTCCTCCTCACACGTCACTTCCCGCCCCCAACCTTTTTCTTTTCTTCTCTCTCCTCTTTCCCCCTCTCTCGGCCGAAACCCCATCCCTTCTTCTCTTCTTCTTCTTCCCCACCCCTCGCCGCTTAACCCACCACCACACCACCGCCCCTCGCCGCTTCACCCACCACCACACTACCGCCCCACGCCCTACTCACCACCATCTCTTGGCCACTGAACCACCACCACCCACCGCTCGTTTGACGAGCCATCTCGCCGTTAAGCCCGACGAGCTATCGCGCCGCCTCTCGTCGCCGTGAGAGAGGGCATGGCTCTCAAGCCCCTCGCCTCTGGCGACAGTAGAGGACGGAGCGCTCGGGGTTAAGGCCGCAAGGGGGCTCAAGTTCAGGCGCCACACCTTTAGCAATCCGGAGGAGAGCGGGGGCAACGAGGGGAGCGGCGGTGGCAGGGGCGGCTCAGAGAAGAACGAGCAGTTCATGCGCTGGTTTCACGAGGCATGGTCATATTTCAGAGCTCGCAGGGGCAGCACTTTCGTTGTCGTCTTCTCGGGCAAAATCGTCGCTAGTCAGCACTTGGATCCCGGTTCTCAAGGCATGCGTCGGTTTTTCCTCGCTTCTTCTATTTCGTTTCTGATTTGTGGTTTGGCTGCATGTTAATGCTGTGAAGAAGAACAAAAGCACGGACCCGTTCTGTTGTGGAATGCTCCAAGTGATTAAATTCGCGTTCTTTAGGCTTTAATGGATTAATTTTTCTTGGAATCACAATAAAACTACGGTTGCATGATTTTACCTGCTGAATTTGGATGCATATTGCATAATATCTCTATGGGGTTTGGGTGCTTGATTGGTGGCTTTTGGTAATTACAACTAGATACAATTCTTTGTGTAGGATATTGCGCTCTGTCATGGCTTGGGGATCAGGTTTGTTCTTGTTCCAGGGACACACATGCAGATTGATAAACTCCTGAAGGAGAGAGGTTAGTGAAATGTGTTAAAATATGTCTCGAGTTTAAGCCCGAAGCGAATTGCTGAATTTTGAAAATAAATTAGTAAACTTGCGGATAATGAAATATTCCTATCATTCAAGCGGAGATTGGCAAGCGGAGATGGACTCGTCAACTTCATCAGCCAAGAAAGGAAATATAAACTTGATTAAATGAAGTTGGACTTCCTAATTTAACTTGGCTTGGGACTTTCCTCTTTGATCGAGGCGGTGCACGTACAAGCATATATATTCGTGGTTTGCTTGCGTGAATATTGGGGTTAGCATCGTTGTTGATACGAGCATTGACGCGCCGTTATTGTAGCGAGTGCTTGGCTGGTTTTCGTTCGTGCAATTACATTCGCGAAGAATTAGTGTTTGTAGCCGATTTAAATCTTGTGGTAAGATTTGCGTGTAATTCCTTCGTGAGATTGAGAGATTATTTTTGAGGAATTTCGGGGCTAAACACTGCGTGCGTTATTGGGTGTAATTGGGGCTTGGGAAACACTAAGAGAGTGTTTAAGTTACTTGAGTGTGTAATCTCCTTGTATCGCTTGATCTATAGTGAAATTCGCTGCTGCTCTCCCCGTGGACTGAACCACGTAAATCTGGTGTCTTCTTCCGTCTATATTTTGTTCGATCGCTCGCCCTATCGCAACAAGTGGTATCAGAGCCAGGCTTGGCTAAGTTGAAGCGAATCAATGGCGACAAAAGAAGTAAAAGTGAAAATCAACAGATTTGATGGGAATGATTTTAGTTTCTGGAAGATGCAGATTGAAGATTATCTTTACCAGATGAAACTGCACTTGCCTTTATCTGGGGAGAAACCAGAGACGATGAAGCAAGCTGATTGGGATTTGCTGGATAGACGAGCTATGGGTGTTATTCGGCTGACGTTGGCTCGTAACGTCACGTTTAACATCTTGAAGGAGAAGACCACTGCTGATTTGATGCAAGCCTTGTCAGATATGTACGAGAAGCCCTCTACGATCAACAAGGTCTATTTGATGCGACATTTGTTTAACTCGAAGATGAAAGAAAGTGCGTCAGTTGCAGATCATATCAATGAATTCAATGTGATTGTTAGTCAATTGAGTTCAGTTGAGATTGATTTTGAAGATGAGGTACGTGCTTTGATTCTATTATCCTCATTGCCTGATAGTTGGAATACTACCGTTACTGCTGTTAGTAATTCCTTTGGGTCAACAAGTTTGACGTTTGATGGGGTTCGAGATTTAATTTTGAGCGATGATATTCGTAGAAGAGAATCTGGCGAATCTATATCTACTGCTCTAGTAGGTGAAAATAGAGGAAAATCTGTAACACGTATGGGTAATGGTAGTACTAATATGAATAGACGTGGTTAGTCTATGACTACTAATGTTGTCTGTTGGAGCTGTGGCAAGAGGGGGCATCTTAGAAGGGATTGCCTTAAGCTGAAGAATGAGAAGGGTAAGGAAATTATACTTGATTCTACAGATAATGTTGCAGCTGTAGCAGATAATGCTGATTATGTCTTGTCTGTCACTGATTATTCATCGTTTGATAGATGGATTATGGATTCTGGTTGTTCTTTTCATGTCACACCAAATAGAAATTGGTTTATCACTTATCAATGCACGGGTAGTGATAAAGTCCAATTAGGGAACAACGCTGAGTGCGATGTTGTGGGTGTTGGTGATGTTAAAATCAGAATGCATGATGGTATCGTGAGGACATTGACTGAAGTGAGGCATGTTCCAGAATTGAAAAAGAACTTAATTTCCTTGGGTGCCCTAGATTCAGCTGGTTGCAGGTATTCTTCAAAAGGTGGAGTTCTGAAGGTTGTTCGAGGTGCCCTGGTGATAATGAAAGGAATCAAGCACAATGGCCTGTATAAACTTCAAGGTGAGACAGTGATAAATTTCGCCACGGAGACGTCGGATGCATTTGTTCGAGAGTCTTTTGACTGCTCAAAGAAGACCTGGAGGTTTGTGCCAATGAACAAGTTTGATGCTGGTGTCAGGATCTCGCAGTCAAAAGCTTTGATCGAGACGGAGACTAGTAAGTCGATCAAGCATGTGCAGACTGACAATAGCATGAAGTTTTGCTTGGAGCTGGCAAATAAATTCTGCATGAAAGATAGCATAGTGAAACACTACACTAGTGCTAGTAAATCACAACAATTTGCAGAATTGATGAGTAGAAAATTACTAGAGATGGCCCGAAAAATTATCTCTAGTGCTGGTATGGCTAGCAGATTCCTGGTTGATGTGCTAAGTACGGTAAGCTACCTGGTGAAAAGATCCCCATCAACTGCTATTGAATAGCGGACTCCTGAAGAAGTGTGGTCAGGTAATGTTGCTGATTATTCTATTCTTAGAATGTTTGGTTGCTCGTGTTATTTTCGAGTAAGTGATGGTAAGCTCGATGGGAGGGCAAGATGCATATTCCATGGCTATGCACAAGGTGAGTGGGGCGATCAGTTGTGGTGCCCGAATATAAATTCACCTATTAACAGCAGAGAAATTACCCTTGATGAGTCTCCAATAGTTTTGGCTAGGAGTGTTTGTGGCAGTGTTAATACGGATCTGGACGGTGTTCAGCTTGAGGTGGAGTTGCAACCAGAAACTCTTGAGGTAGCTAGTACAGGTACTAGCAAAGTAATCGACACAAATGGTGTTTGTAGCGAGGTGGAGCTTATAGAGCCAACGGTTGCTATAACTGCTGAAATTAACAATGTACGTATTCGATCTCCTGATAGATATGGATGCAACAATGGTTTTACTTTATCTGCGGTTCAGGAGTTTGTGTCGGAAAATCCTTGCGGAGCAGTTAAAGGTGCATGTAGAGTTGGTATTCTAATGAGATCCTCAGTTATGGTGAAGTTCAAGCAATGCTTGTGTTAGGGAAATCCCTTAGGATGTTTTGAAGATGACAAAATAAATCAAAGGCTACTAACATGTTTAATGGTTAAGTAATAGACCATGCAGATGATAGAACATGTAAATGATATTGTCAAAGTCTGAAGAAGGCTAGAAGATTGAACGTAACACATGTCCAGAGTATATTCTGAAGATTTCCAGACTTCTGTGTCAAAGTCGAAGACCTCCGGACTCAAGACTCAAAGTCCGAAGACTGCCAGACTTTAGTGTCAAAGTTTGTTCTACATCGGAAGTCCGTCAACTCGACTAATTCCGGATCGAACGTGAATGCTTTTGAACCGGAAGACAGACTTTATGCTAAAGCTGAACTTATTCGAGACGGTGTTCAGACCTTAAAGCTAAATATGTTCAGACTCAGATTGCAAAGTCTAGCGCACTTAGACTCAGATTATAAAGTCTATTGCTCTCAGACTTTACATCCAGAATTCGACAGAACGTAACTCAAGCTCAATCATACAACGGCTAGTGATCTGGTTTGGATTCCACATCAAGATTGATTTGATTGGTTCAATCTAATTGATTGGCACTTGGATTTTGAAGACAACATCTTTCTATACGAAGAAGCTTTACTTATGGAAACCAAGATTCCGTTTGTATGGGCGATCGGAATCAATTTGGGATTCTACCTTTGTCACTCAAGGGCTACCAAATCTTCTAAATACAGAGCTGTCCAATGGGTATATTGGAAGACGATTCTCCGGGATACTGTCCAACGGGTAGTTTGGAAGTGGAGGAGTATTTAAGGAGATCATGGATCGATGAGCAAGTAAGAGACGGAGCGTAAAATTTATAATTCCAAAGTCCGAGCGATCTTTGTTCATACACTTGTCTTTGGAGAGCTTAAACGTTTGTGATCGTGAGAGAAATACCAAAAGAGTGACTTAGTGAGATAGTGTGATCTACTAAGTGTTTGCACTCGAAGTTGTAATCTCTTGTTGATTGCATAGTGGAATCTAGCCAAGAAGGCTGTTAGTGTGGGAGAGTGGACGTAGGCTTGGATTAAGCCGCACCACTATAAATTTTGTGTTCTTATTCTCTTCCTTAACTCCTTTGTTTTACTCGAAGTTTATTTTATTCTGCATATATTTGCCAAGGTTTATTTTATACACCTATTCACCCCTCTCTAGGTGTTCATACTAGCACTCTCAGCTTGAACTTGGATAATATCTGTGGCGATTGAGCCTATCGGGGGCTATGAGAAAGTAGCAGCAGAGTTTGAATTTTTGCGAAGCGATTGTGACTTAGCTCAAACATCGAGCCAAGGTGGAGAATTGTTAAAATATGTCTCCGGTTTAAGCCCGAAGCGAATTGCTGAATTTTGAAAATAAATTAGTTAACTTGCGGATAAGGAAATATTCCTATCATTCAAGCGGAGATTGGCAAGCGGAGATGGACTCGTCAACTTCATCAGCCAAGAAAGGAAATATAAACTTAATTAAAGGAAGTTGGACTTCCTAATTTAACTTGGCTTGGGACTTTCCTCTTTGATCGAGGCGGTGCACGTACAAGCATATATATATTCGTGGTTTGCTTGCATGAATATTGGGGTTAGCATCGTTGTTGATACGAGCATTGAAGCGCCGTTATTCTAGTGAGTGCTTGGCTGGTTTTCGTTTGTGCAATTACATTCACGAAGAATTAGTGTTTGTAGCCGATTTAAATCTTGTGGTAAGATTTGCATGTAATTCTTTCGTGAGATTGAGAGATTATTTCTGAGGAATTTCGAGGCTAAACACTGCGTGTGTTATTGGGTGTAATTGGGGCTTGGGAAACACTAAGAGAGTGTTTGAGTGACTTGAGTGTGTAATCTCCTTGTATCGCTTGATCTATAGTGAAATTCGTTGCTGCTCTCCCCGTGGACGTAGGTCTTTACGACTGAACCACGTAAATCTGATGTCTTCTTCCGTCTATATTTTGTTCGATCGCTCGCCCTATCGCAACAAAATGTGTGTGCCGTGAGTCCTTCAAAATTCATCCTTGTATGCGCTTGGTATGCTGCAATGTGATTTCCTTTCTGTTGACTATATTAGAAGCATGGTACATGCTATTGTGTCTAGCAAAATCAACGGTATCAGACATAGCTGATATATAATCAGAATGGCGTGACGTGTCCACAACTATGGCTTGCACACTGAAAAACTTCCCTGTCAACCAAAACTTATACTATCAGTATTTGGGATGGTATCTGTAATCTTTTCCCCCCTGATTGTGCATCACATGCTTGTGAAGTGATTAGTGCTTGCCAGAGATATGCTCTCTTTAAGGTGGTTCCTTCAGCCACCCTATATTGAAATGCATGTGCAGGAATATCAACTTTAAAGATATCCCCCATCTGTATTGTTTGTTCCGAAAATCAGCCAAAGTTTTACACTTTAAGTATAGTGGAAACATATGCACGTGGATGTAAATTCGTTAGTTGATAGTACAAATGCTTTATCTTGAAATTGAGCCATTTTTTTGTAAAGGAGTTTGAACACCCTTCATGCCTTGTAGCTGACTTACTTTTATTTATCCAAACAAAGGGCAAAGAAAGTATATATTCTGCTAACGTTTGCATGAGGTGCAACTGAGCATTTGTTTTTATGTCTATTGCTCAGATTGGATCTCAATTTCAGAAGTGGCTAGGTCTTGTTTGTGTGGCTGCTTTTGTTTCTATAAAATCAATTTTCAACAATAGACCTTTAATTGCTGATACTAAGCATGTCTTCGTAGGACGTGAGCCTAACTATGTTGGAAGATACAAAATAACAGACACTAAAGCTCTGGAAGCAGCTATGGAAGCAGCTAGAGGTACTCGTTTATTGATAGAGGCTAAACTATCTCCTGGACCCCCAATTTTTGGTATACGCCGTCATGGGCATAGTAGCCGTTTGCATGAAGTTGGTGTAAGTGTCGCAAGTGGTAACTTTCTTGCAGCCAAGGTAACGGTTTACATGCTTACTCTCTTGGTTGATATCTCGAATTAGTTGAATGAACAGTTCACATTTCTCCTGTCATTGTTCTGCTTTGGCAGCTATAGTAATGTTGATTATTTTATTTGTAGCAAAGAGGAGTTATTGAAGGTGTTGATTTTGGGGCAATAGGTGGAGTAAAGAAAGTGGATGTTTCTCGTATTCGTGAGAGACTTGATGGTGGATGCATAGTTGTATTAAGCAACTTGGGCTATTCCAGCTCTGGAGAAGTTCTGAATTGCAAGTATGGATTATTGATTTTGATACCTAAAAAAAAAAAGAACCTGTTGGAACATGGAATCGATCCCAGAACCTGTGACAAGGGGTAAGTTATAGGTTCCAGACGGAACCGAGAACCGCTCATCCCTATTTCACATGTCAATAATAAATAGAGTTATAATTAGAAAAGACAGTGTCGATGTGACGTTATTGGAAATCATATGTACTAATATTTTATATAAAATGTAATTTTCTATGTTGGTTCCTATTGTCCCATAAGATTAGTAACTCATTCATGTGATTAGTATGTTTTTGCGTTAAAAATGTAAGTGCCAGCAACACTCTTTAATTAAAAATATTTGGTACTGGCAATCAATAGTTAAAGTTTCTTTTTCTCAACATAAATAAAATTGAATTAAATAAGTTATGAGGAATCTTCAATCAAAGTATTAAAGTATATGTCTTAAGTTTGAGCTTGCTTACGAGACCGTTGACGCCTAAATTTCAATTAGATTTTTAATTAATTAGGCCTTAATTTATTTTATTTTTCCTTTTTTTGGAAAATAAATAACAAATAACAAAAAAAAAAAACAGCGAAAAACAAACAAAAAGGGAAAAAGAAAGCAGAAGCCATGTAGCTGTTGGGGCTGGGCCTTCAAGCCCAGCCCCAGGCCCAGGCCCAGCCCCTCTCCTCTTTTTCTCTTCCCTCGAGCGGGCCCCCGTGGCCAAACCCGCACGACACGGCTCGGCCCCTGTTAGTCTTCTTCCTCCTTGGTTTCCGCCCCTGTTTGTCTATTTCTCGGCCGGATATGTAGAACGCACCGGAGACCGGACGCGCACGAGGCCGGGGCGCGGGGGGAGACAACATCGTACGACGCCATTAAAGAGCTGATTGACGCTGGTTCGGCCGGCGGAGGAAGGCCGGTCGGTGCACCAAGGACCGCCGGCCTAGCCTCCACCAACCGGGCCCCCGCACCTATAAATAAGGCATCGGGGGAGGCCATAACCACAACGGCAAAGACGGAGATCACCGACGGCGAGCTTCGGTAGCTTCCCCTGAGAGATTTTAGGGGAGGCCCGAGGACGAACCGCTGGAGATCTTAGATCTAGCCGAAGAGGGTAAGTCAGAGAGGGTAGGCCGAAGAGTGGGGCTAGATCCGGAGTAAAGAAGGTCGGATCCGGAGGAGAAGGGCTGAGCAGGAAGGAATCAAGGCCGCAGGGAGAAAGATCCGAAGAAAGCCAGCCGATCCGGAGAAGGTGGACGAGATCTGAGCAAATCGCGAAAAAGGCGCACCCCTGCCGGACCTCCGCCGCGTCGCTGCCGCCCGACGCCGCCCCTGAATCGATCCCTGCCGTGCTCCCGTCGCCACCGTGTCAGGTGGGAACGCTACCAGCCGCCTGCTTCTTCTTCCCCTTTTCGTCTCGCTCGGCCTCGCTTCGTTTAGGGTTCCCCGGTGCCGCCATCGCCGCAGCTCGCGAAGACAGAGAACGCCGGAGCCGGCGCCGCCACCCGTTCGTGTCGCTCCCGCCACCTGTCCCCACCATCTGCTGTTGCTGTCTCGCCGTCGCACCCGCCGGCGTGAGCTACGGCCGTCTTGCTGCGTGCGGCCGCGGATCCCCTTGTCACGGCCAGCCCCGTCGAAGGTAAGGAGCAGAGGCCCCACGGTGGCCTTCGGTGACCATCGACGACGGACGGCGACGACGGCGGCTGGCCCTGCTGGGTGTTGGGTTGTCGAAAGGCCGGTGTAGCATCGGCGGAGGCCGGCGGCTGGGCGTTGACGGGCGGCGTCGTCCGTCACGGCCGCTGAGCCCCGAAGGCAGCTGCGGCTGCAAAGTCGGAAGCCGGGTCGGGCGCACGGGTCTGACCGGGTAGGGTTTGGCTTCAAAACGGGCCGGATTCGGGTCTTTCTTTGGGCTGGGTCTCTGCAGGTCGATTGGGCCGGTTGCGTGCGGGCTGGCTCGCGCGGGCTTGAAAGTGGGTGTCCCTTTTTTGGGCAGGAAAGAAATTCTGGGCCCGGCCCATATCTCAGGCCCGTCCGGGCCGGTAGATGGCCATTCGGGCCGCGAACCGGGTCGGATCCAACTCGGGGTCCGACCCAGGTCATTTTAATATTATTATAATAATAAAAAATAATGTTCAGAAAATCAAAAAAATAATTTATTTTCCAAAAAATCAAGAAAATAAAAAATCTCATATTTTCCAAAAAAGCCAAAAAGTCAGAAAAAGCAAAAAAAAAAAAAAAGATTTATATTTTCCCAAAAAGACCAAAAAAAAAAAAAAATTTCTTTTTATGTTCAAAAAATAGAAAAAGTTCAAAAAAGGTTTTTTCCTCCGTAGGTGCATAGAACAAAATTAGATAGAAAGAATATTAGTGATTAATTGGTGTAATCAAGTTGTCAATCATAATTTCTTTGATTGCGCGTGAGTGAATATTACTCTCAATATTTCGCTTGGGTTTCTAATTAACTCATTTCCAAATAGATTAGTCTCATTTTAAAATCTACTTATAGATTAAATTATCAAATCATTAAATAGTGAATTGGTGGGTTTCAGAGAGCCGGGGTTAAGCCTAATAAACCTTGTCGAACCATTAGCCTCTGTAGGCGTCTGCAACTAATTGTAGGCGCCGAAAAAAGAGGTCGTGACAAAGACACAATCCGTATTGGAGGATGTAGATTGACTCAAACAATCTTGAAAGTGTGACCGAGTATGCCATAGTTTATTGTTGAAATAAGTGTCGAAGATATTTAGGCGAAATAAAAAAGGACTTTGTTAACTAGAAAAAGTCGATCAGCCTTAGGAAAACTGCATAGATTTCTTAAAAAGTGCTCTAGAGTACTCGATGATGAAGTCGATAGAAAATATGCAACACTGTATGCAAACGAACCCGCCTCCTTGAGAACTGCCCGGTGGAATATATTTATGCAAGACCAGAAACATTTGTCTCTTAATCAACATGACTTCATTTTCTGGTCTGACTGACCTGAAGAACCAATAGATAACAGGAATTCTTTCTCATAGTACAAACAAAAGCAGCACAAATTCTTTTTGAACCCAGGTCTAATTGAGTAGATGCTTAAAACATGATTGATACTTGCAGGATGCTTTTATTCATAGAACTGAAAATGAAGAGTCTTGAGATTCTAATAGAAGTTCTAACTCAACATGTAGAGCTCTGGAGAGGACAATCTCGGCTTGGGAATGGCGACCAGGGGCTTCATTTTCTTGACCACAAGCCCGAACTTCTCCAATAAATCCAGCTCCACTCCTTGCGGGAGTTCCCACTCGAATGAATGCAAAAGAGAGGCCAAAACATATTGTAGCATCCTCTCTGCTAGTGCAAGCCCTGCACACACCCTTCGACCGGAACCAAAGGGCATGTACGTGAAGTTGTTGCCGGAGAGATCATACTTGTTGGGATCTTCCAAAAACCTCTCGGGTCTAAACTCCAATGGTCTGTCCCAAATCTTGGGGTCTCTCTGGATGTAACCCACATTCAAGAACACGGTGCTGCCCTTCGGAATCATGTAACCCCCGACGACACAGGAAGCATGTGGGGTCCGCGGCAACAGTAATGGCGCAGCTGGGTGCAAGCGCAATGCCTCCTTAATGACTGCGTTGAGGTACTTTAATTTGGGCAAGTGATGCTCTTCGACCATCTCATCCTCCCCCACGACTTCCATTAATTCGTGGACTACTTTGTTCATCACATCTCGGTTCTGCATCAACTCTGCCATCACCCACTCCACCATTGTTGAAGTTGTATCAGTTCCACCGACCACGATGTCCTATTCCACACATTCAAAATTTCATCAAAAAGACTCAATTGTTGTGATGTTTGATATAGCTGAATATTTGATGAAGCACTGTAATATAAAAGAATTGAGTTCTGATCAGGAGCTTTTTGTAATATAACGGGTGAGGTTGGACGCAGCCTAACTTAGACGATAGGATACAAAAAAGGAGCTATGGAAAGAGAACTCAGGTGTGACATGATATGTTCAATTTCAGACAAAAAGTGGCGTGGTATAATGGAAACATCTTTGCAATATATATCAACTTTGCTATATTTGTTTTAGCATTGCATAGGGGGTTGGAAAATATTAAGGCAATTTCGGGTTAATATAGATTTGAAAACAATTATCATACTCTAGTAATAATCGCTCGACAATAACTTGTGATTATGGTGGCCAAAATATGAAATGAATTCTACTTACAACGGAGTCGCAGAAGAGGATTGACCATAATTTGTGGTGCATCAGGTCACTAAGTAGTCAGGTATATTCGTATAATAACTAGTCACCTGGCTCAATAAACTTACCGTTAGAATGGCTTTGAGTGTTCCATCCTTGTCCATTGGTGACTGGTTATCTTCAAGATCCAGCTCCATATCCAGGACAATCTGCAAAAAGTCCAGCTTTTGATCATTGCGCTTCGATTCTCCTTCCTCCTGCTTGAAGTTTTCATTTGTTCTCTCTTGGGTGACACAATCGACAACAGACTGAATAAAAGCATCGAGCCACTGATGCACCCTTCTCGTGTCCCTTTCCACTCCTTGCAGGTCAAACCATGCAAGTGCTGGGAAAAAGTCCGAAACATTTGGACTACCTAATAGCACCGTCAATTTTGCCGTCACCTCTCGAAACTCTGCGTCCATGGTCTCGCGCTTCTCCCCCGTAAGTGTCCTTCCCCACAGCATCGCCATCACTGCGTTGACCAAGATCAGAATGGCCCACTCGCCAATATCCACTGGCACCCCGGATTTTCTGTACAGCTCGCTCAAACCTTTCCTGACCTCCTGCCTTCTCAAATCGTAACAGGCATCAAGGCTCGCATTGCTCATTAAATGCCGTACGAACAGTTTGCGGAGATTCCTCCAATAAGGCCCCAGGCTTGAGAAGACAATATCCCTTGCACCGTATGTCGCGATGGTAACGGCAATGTTTGGGTCCCGATTGGCGAATGTCATGTCTTGGTCCCGCACGATTTCTTTGGCCAGCGATGGGGAGTTAACCACCACATATATCTTGCTTCCGAGCTGCAGTTTGTAGATGGGGCCGTAGGTCTCAGCCAACTCAGCAAACTTCCGGTAGAGATCAGTCCCCACGAATGGGAGGTACCCGAGAAACGGCAAGCCTCTGGGCCCCGGCAGCGTTTGGGCAGTTGCGTTTTTCCGTCTCCTGGACAAACAGAAAAAACTAAGAGATATTATTGCTATGGCAAGCAGTGTTGTAGTAGCTCTAGGAATTGCATCATGCGCTTCCTTGGCATGCCACAACCACAGCCAGGCGCCTTCGGAGTATCCTTCGACATTTCAGCTTGTGACGACGGGAAGAGCACTGGTGGAGCTAGACTGAGGAAGTTGCTAGCCACACTAAACGTAGGTGGTCTTTCTGATGGGAGTATTTCAAAGTGAAACACTCGCACCTCACACAAAATGAAATAGATAGGCTTTTCGTTTGACTAACCTTGATAAGAACAATTACAAGACTCCCCTATTTATAAACTTTTTATATGACTTTTCCTATTAAATGACTACAAATGTAACTAGTGTTCCAAGGAGATGAAATCCCAGAAACTTACAAAACATTGATTACTCCTAGAATCATGAACAATCACAACCTGGAAATACAAATAGACTACTCAAAAGTAATGCCACAAAACAGTCATCGGTATCAATTCTAAAATATTAGCAATGAGATAACCAATTGACAACCCGTTAATATCGGCAACTTCTCCATTTACATCGACAACTTGGTAGTAGATTGATAATCTTGACATCAATGACATTTTTGAATTTGCTTTAATTTCTAACACTTTCTAGGGACGGTTTGGTATATAGGAAAAGCCAGTAAGGAAAGACAATGGTACTAGTTATAGAAACCAACACACAAACAATCATTGCACGTAACTAATAATTTTTCATAATGCATTAGAAGTCTTAAAACTTGTCATGAAAGTGTAATCAAGTTATAAAATTTTAAAAAAATGCAATAGGGTCCTAGAATTTTAAAAAAATGCTATCAATAAAAGGACTCGATTCGATTAATTTGACAAGTTTTAGGACTCGATTATACTTTTGTGACAAATTTTAGGAATTAATTACACTTTTTAAAAGTTTTAAGACTCAATCAGACTTTTGTGATAAGTCTTAAGACTTATTTGTATTTATTGAACCTATACTTATCCCTTTTTCATTTGATTAGTAACATTATACAAGAAAGTTAGACAAGGTTAGTAACCAGATTTTTGCATTATAAACTTAAGTACTGGCGACTATGGTTATATGTTATTCATGACCAACAGGGAAGAAGTACACCTTAAGTGTCAAAACATTCAAAAGGTACACTTAAGTACACACCACGGCTTCCGATCTAATTCCTTTTTCTTTTTTCTTTTGTTTTTTTAAAAAGAATTGCCACTTGGATAATGTTTTTTAAAAGAATTGCCACATCAATTAAAATCTCGTTGAAAAAAGCCATGTTTGCTGTTTGGCTGAAAATTCTTGCTGTTGACACTTAAGAGTTCCTTTCTTTGCCAATTTTGGCACTTAAATATACATTATGGAAGTTTTGGCGCTTATATGTCTACTTGTATCAAATTTTGACACTTGGAGTGTCCATACATCCAGCCAATAGTTAATCCAACTTGCGTTCTAAAGAATAACAACTGGTGTTGTTTTTCCTCGGTAAATGCAGATAAAAGATTGAATTAGATAGTATATGAGGATCAGGATTTTGAATACATGCTTTGAAAACAACAGGGAACGGCTATTGGTTAGCTAAGCCACGTGGGTGGTGGATGCCGCCCTTGCTATTGACTAGGTTTGAATAGACTATATTAACGAGAAAAATCAATTAGTAAATGGAAAGCTGCAATAATTGCTTGGAAGTGTTTCAGAATACTCAACGATAAATTCAACAGAAATTATGCAGTGCCCGGCGCAAGCGGCCCGCCTCCTTGATTCTCCCTAGTTGAATATATACGCAAGGTTGATGTCACGATTTTGAATTTTATATGCCATCTCGTAATGAAGAGTTACCGCAATGATATCGGGAGTCCGAGGACTGCTAGTAATCTACAGTTCGATCTTCAACGTCATGCAAGCCTTGGATTCGAAAGAGCCATGTTGAAATTTGGAAACAGAGTTCCCAACACAGTTCCATTATTTGGAGTTGGCTCTATTGTACCAATACAAGCGTATTGGTAATCAAGAAAATGAGTGTCCAGGAGGGCCATTATTGCCACAACAAGCAATCTTATTCAGCCATGCAAACGAAGGGTAAGGCGACTTGCTCACAAATGGCCATCAGGGTCTTCATTTTCTTGACCACAAGCCGGAACTTGTCCAATAAGTCATGCTCTGCCCCTTGCGGTAACTCCCACTCGAATGAATGCGAAAGAGATGCCAATGCAAACTTTAGCAATGAATGCAAAAGAGATGCAAATGCAAACGTTAGTATCCTCTCTACCAGCACAAGTCGCGTGCATACCTTTTTTGAGATTTTGATGGGATTATTATCAACCGTTTTAGAACAATTGGTTGTGATTCATCCAAAATCTAACATAGTACAGAACTGGAGGTCTTGAGTTCAAATCTTTTTAGACTCCATATGCCTTCCTAATTAAATTTGTTCACAATTAGTATTAGGCAAAAAAACTAGACTAAGTGTGATTGGGAGTGTTGGAATAATTAAATACAAAATCACGCATTCATATAACAGTTTAAGTTTTTAGAATAGTTAATTGTGGGTCTACTAAAATTTAACATTCTTCAACTAGAACCAAACGACATGGACGTGAAGTTGTTGCCCGAGAGATCAAAACTATTTGGATCTTCCAAGAGCCTCTCGGATCTAAACTCTGTTGGATTGTCCCAAATCTTGGGATCCCTATGTATCTAACCCACGTTCAAGCGGGCCGCCTCCTTGATTTCTCCCTAGTCTGACATGTATCCGAGGTTGATGCCATGATTTTGAATTTTATACGCCATATGGTAATGAAGAGTCACAACTATAATATGGAGTCCGAGGAATGCTAGTAATCTACAGTTGGATCTTCAATGCCGTAAAGCCTTGGATCGGAAAGAGCCATGTTGAAGTTTTGAAATAGAGTTTCCAACACAGTTCCATTATTTGGAGTCGTCTCTATTGTACCAATACAAGCGTATTGTAATCGAGGGATTAGTGCCATTCTTGCGACAACAAGCAATCTTATTCAGCCAATCAAACTGAGGGTAAGGCGAATTGCTACAAAATAAAGATGGGTAAATCCATGCTGTAACCATTGATGAGGAAATTTAAGTGGAGATGGAGAGTAACAAATTTGCTTAGTTAAGCCATGTGGGTGGATGCCGCCCTTGCTATTGACTAGGTTTGAATAGACTATATTAAATAAAAAGTCAATTAGTAAATGGAAAGCTGCAAAAATTGCTTAGAATTGTTTCAGAATACTCAATGATATAATCAACAGAAATTATGCAGTGGCCGGCGCAAGTGGGGCCGCCTCCTCGATTTCTCCCTAGTCGAATATACACGCAAGGTTGATGCCATGATTTTGAATTTTATACGCCATCTGGTAGTGAAGAGTTACAGCTGTGATATCTGAAGTCCGGGGAATAGTAGTAATCTATAGTTGGATCTTCAACGCCATGCAAGCCTTGGATCCGAAAAAGCCATGTTGAAGTTTGGAAATAGTCCCCAACACAGTTCCATTATTTGGAGTTTTCTCTATCATAGTAATACAAGCGTATCGGTAATCAAGAAAATGAGTGTCGACTAGTGCCATTCTTGCCACAACAAACAATCTTATTCAGCCATGCAAACAGAGTTTAAGGCAAATTGCTCCAAAATAAAGATGGGTGAATCCATGTTGTGTCCATTGACGAGGAAATTCCCAAGGGATCTCAAGTGTAACAAACTGTTATTACCAAATAACGGGAATTGCGTGCTGATCAAATCTAGTAGAGCAGACTTATTCTTTTACTTGATCACTTGCCATTATTTGATGTCGTAATATAAATGTCATAGTTATTTAGGCAAACTAAAATGGACTATACCAGTGAGAAAAAGTCAGTAAATCCATGGTTAACTGCAAAATCTCCCTATTTTATTGCTTAAAAAGTGTTTCAAAATAATCATTAATAAAATCAATTGGAGTTATGCAGCGCCCTGTGCAAGCGGACCGCCTCCTTGAGAACTCTGTTGTTGAATATATATGCAAGAGCGAAACGCTTTGCTTTTAAATCGCATGAATTCATCCTCTGGTCCAACTGACCTGAAGAACCAATAGAGAACAAATATTCTTTCTCCTCTCACAAACAACAGCAGCACAAATTGTTAAAGCCTGGGTTTTGTCATGCCCCAATCCTCAGGCATGCGCACATCCCTTATCTTTGGTTAATTTTATAATGCGATATCCCAGAACTACGTATCACCGACCCTTTTCATCTTGATAGCACAAGTGGAAGCAGATATAAAAATCCCCAGACAATAAAGCAATGGGATATACAAGTAGGACTAGGAAATTGAACCTGAAAACCAACACCCTTATGTTCATATACAAGCCATACTAAAATGATTGGTTTCTACTCAAATTGATTCTACAGCAAAAGTCATCGTCCTCCTACTCTTGATCATCCTCCACACTCTCCTCCCGGATACACCTCTTCGAGTTCTTTATCCTCGGGTTCTGAAATGTTTTCCCCAAATTGGGATGAGACTACGTCTCAGCAAGTTCTACCCCCTACAACCCGATTAGTAAACTAATACACCTTCAGGTTGCCTATGCACAACATGAGTTAAATGACTTACCTTGGCCTCAGATTCCACCTGCATATTAGTACAGATCAAATAGGCACCCAAGTAATCACATCACAGATCGAAGCATCGATCGAATCGACATAGTCGATTACACGCCAACAAGACCACTCACGGTCATTCTCATTCAATTAATCAATTCACAACATCGAATCAAGGCAAAGATCAATCACATTAAGTCACACTCGATTACATCTCGATTAGACCAGTTCTAGGTCATTCACTCCATCCCATAAGACCTCCAATAATACACTTAGTCACAGAGCTCCATTAATTCTCTCGGGCGTCGCTTTCGCCAAGGTGACATAAGTAACAGATGGTCTACGTGCGTTCTTTAAGGCGCCGTTTTCACATAGTGATATTCCTCATCACCGAACCACGCCTACAATCATAGGTCACAAATCAGACAATTGCGTGCGTTCTTTAAGGCGCCGTTTTCGGACGGTGATGTCCTTAATCACCGAACCACGCCTGCCTACAACGATTCAATAGGCAATTGCGTGCATTCTTTAAGGCGCTGTTTTCGCACAGTGATATCCTTAATCACCGAACCACGCCTGCCACAAGTCATACTAGACGATACGTGAGTTCTTTAAGGCGCCGTTTTATCCAAATCACCAAACCACGATATTCTTAATCACCGATACCACGCTTGTCTATGACTTCATACCCACGATCGATCTTAGCCAATAGAGTTCATAGTTCACTCTCACGACTCTCTCCACTTTACAGCTCATCAAGGCATTATAAATGCTAAATAGCCATACTCGGCCATCTACCAATCAATCATTCAATTCCACTCAATTTCAATCAATTTAGGGTAAATCCCTAAAATATCACAATTTATCTAATTCCATGTAACGTAGAGCTCAAAAAAATAAACGGACTGCACCACAACAATCATTACGAAGTTCCGATCACCGGCCATCCCGGTTGAATTTCCGGAAAATAAATAATTAAATAATTAATTTTCGAAAATTAAATAAATAAATACAATAAATTCCAATTAGCACAATATAAAGCTTAATTAAATAAATGGACTGCGCCACTATCATCAGCATAAAATCCCGGTCACTGGCCATCCAGTTGAATTTCTGGAAAATAAATAATTACATAATTAATTTCGAAAATTAATATTTAATTCCTAAAAATTTCACTTAGGCCCGAATTGCCAAATTAACACCCGATAAGGGTCGGGAAAAATCCCAAGAAGCATCCAATAAATACTATAGGCAATTCTCTATCTAAGTACACTAACCAATCAACTAATATGCGATGCAATTCACTAATAATCGCTGATCCGTTCTAATCTAACCACCTAATTACACTTAACTAACACTAATCAACATTTAAGTGTAATTAGCAAACTAAGAAGGCATTAGTGAGCAAAACTCACTGGATTAAAGATCCGCTCGGATCAAATTGACGAGCACGCAATGAGTGCCGATAAACCTAAAAGCGGGACCGCCAAGTGGGGCCAAACCGGGGCCGAAATCGGCCTACAAGCTCGCTGTTCAAGCTGGGTATTCTGCTCCCGAGCTTCTGACCTTGCTGAATCGGTTCTGCAGGGATGAAATCAGTGGCTGAATGGACACGGTTTGACTGGATTCGGTGGCCGCGTGATGGAACGACCCGGAACCGGGCTGAGTTGCAGCTGCGGGGCTCGCGGGACGTGAGGTCTCTCGGAGGAATCCTTTTCGCCGCTGCTGGAGTTAACCATGAGAAGAAGTTGCTGATTTGCTGACCGAATGAAATACGTGGGTGAGCTACAGGGAAGAAAATTCTCGGTGGGGATGAGGCATGCGTGAGTGCGGCATGGCAGAGGAGAAGAGGAATCATGGGGCAGCTTCTGTGGGTTTGCTTCGGTCCAAGAAAAAATCAAAGAAAGCAGAAGGCGTGAGGGGAAAGGTTCGGCTGCCATGGCGTGCGAAGGAAGTAAAAGAAAAGAAAGAGATAAGGGTGAAATAAAAAGTCAAAGAAGAAAGCAAAATGAAGACCCAATTCCTCAGGTGACGTCGGCTAGGGAGGGGGCATTCGGCCAAGGAAAAGAAAAGAAAAAAATCAAAGGAGAAATCAAAGGAAAATCCTATAGTCCAAAAATCCTTGTCACACATGCTTTTGATTAGTCCAAATTGATCCTCCAAAATCCCCGTACTAAAGTACTTGACCCTCACTTGCTTTCTTGCATAAAATTTCCCAAAAACAACAAGCTTTGGGCAACAACAACGGCAGCTTCCTTCAATTCCGAATTTTAATTCATTTCTTTTCGGAATCCGATTTTCTGAACAAACAAATCTGGTTGAGGTTAGCCCAAACAACTTCCATTCGCCAAATCACTTACACCAAATGCCAAAAGACTCTTCAAATTGATCAATCTGAATTTCCGCTCGTTTTCTGAATTGTCCGTAATGATTTTCCGTAAAAATTCCAAACTCACAGAAAATTCTTCAAAAGGTGATTCGACATTCTTAAAATTTATTGTGACATGACAGAATCTTCAATTTCTGAAATCGGACTCAGATTGGCGGTTAATTTCACTCCAACGCGTTTTTAGCATGACCTAGACTACCGGGTAGTTTTTAGAACTTTTTAGGGCAAATGACCCGTGGTCGATTTTCTTCGAGCCACTATGAACCCACTCGACTCATTGGCGACTCTCGATTATCGTGAAAATCTCGAGGATTCAAATATGAACATAGGGTACCAAAACGACAGTAAAATCAAACTAGTACCGATCGACAAGAATTTTCCAATTTAGTAGAGTCACCCACGATCGGCCACACATCTCAGTCAATTGACCTATCTTTGATCTCAAATCGATTTTATACTGTGCCGCAATGATCCCTAAAGATGAGCACGGTCGAGAAGTCGATTTCTGGTCGAATTCAGTCTATCTGCCTTAAAGTCCCTAATAGCTTACCCGGCTAGTCTAGTTATCTCGTGAGTGGCCAACTCAGAGAAAAACACTGTAGTCGCGTCGATGAAATGCCCAATTTATCCCATCGAAGTCAGAGCCTAAAAATCTGGATGTCACAGGTTTCGTACACGAACCCTCACTTGCTGGCACTTAACTGTTTGTCTGTTTGAATAGATGCTTAAAACATTGTTGCTACTGGCAGGATACTTTGACTTAGTAGAACTGAAATAAAGAGTTCTGAGACTCTAATGAAAGATCTATGTCGGCACGTAGAGCTCTCAAGTGGACAATCTCGGTCTGGGAATGGCCACCAGGGGTTTCGTTTTCTTGACCACGATCCCAAACTGGTTCAATAAGTCCAGCTCTATCCCTCGCAGGAATTCCCACGTGAACGAATGCAAAAGAGATGCGAATACAAACGTTAGCATTCTCTCTGCCAGGACAAGCCCCCACATATCCTATGACCGGAACTGAATGGCATGTACATGAAGTCGCTACCAGAGAGATCGTACTTGCTAGGATCTTCCAAGAACTTCTCCGGTCTAAACTCCGATGGTTCGTCCCGTATCTTGGGACCCCTGAGGATATAGCACATTCAAGAATATGTTACTGCCCTTCGGTATCATGTAACCCCTGAGGACATAGGAAACTTGTGGTGTCCGAGGAACCAATAATGGCAGAGCCGGGTGCAAGCGAAATGCCTCCATGAGGGCCGTGTTGAGGTAATTTAGTTTTGGCAAGTAATGCTCTTCGACCATGTGATACTTGAGATTTTGGATCAGGCAAAAAGAGCAGTGGTGGGGCCCACACAAAAAACAAAAGAAATGGGAAAGAGATATAAAAGGGGAAATAAGGGGTGCTTGGTTCTTGAAGAAGCCGAGAGCTGGCGGGGGCTGAGCATGGTCTAGGCGGGCAGTTTCCACCTTGGAACCAGGAACCGCCCACCAAAGACTAGTTCCGAAAAATTGGAGCCGAGAAACATCCGTTGGTTCCATGGACCCACTTGGGAAACGGACCGCGGTTTGGTTGGGTCTAATTCCTAGGTGGGTTCACAGAATCAATCTCCAATCTCTACAAAATTGCATTCATCAATTAATATCATGTTTAACCTAGTTTCTATTTTAGAGCACCAAAATTTGTTTGGCCTTATATTTTGATTGAACTGCGAGCCGTTGATTTTGATTAAGAATTGAAAAATAGGGCAGAACAAAATGATAATACTCATTAGCTAGGAATTAAATTTCTTCTAAGGTAATGGTATAATCCTCTAAGGATTTTCTGACGATAGGACATGCAGAAAATTAAACTTTACGTTAAAAGTGCTAATCTTCACATAAATTAAAACATTAGTCACTTGATCTATTTTTTTTTTCAACATCAACCTATTTTAATCATGGAGATAACTAAGGAGAGACTAATTAAACAAGCCTTTAGCTCATTATTTTGTATTGACAAAGCACCACAACACTTACGGACATCTCCATTTGGTCCTTTTCTTTCTCTTTGTTTGTTTATTTTATTTTGGTTGAGAAAAAAAAATAATTAGAATGAGAAAAAATAAGTAAGGGGTTAATCTTATTACCCATCAAGAGACAAAATTAGTCAATAATGTCTAATGACTACAAATATACATGTGCATATTTGGTTAAAATACGGCCGAAAAATAGAAAAGAAAAAGGGAAGAAAGAAGGAAAAGAAGAAGAAAGAAGAAGAAAGGAAACAGGTTTCTCATGTGCATACCTTTTGGTCCTTGCCAAGTTGACTCGATTATGCAATGCAATGCCTCATAAGTACTCATGTCACTTGTTCGTCCAATCGAGGTAGTTTTTGGAAATAGGGCTAAAATTCGAAGTTATGTGGAAATTGAGCCGATTTTCGGGTTGTGAAGCTTTGGGTTTTTGTAGGAATGGTGGATTATGGCATTGTAGAGCCGTTGGGCTTTGACTGGAGTTGTTTCAGCGCAACGGTTGTCAAAGTGAGATTTTAGGGTTTCGAGGTCCAGTTTTGCATTAAGCTTAGGTTTAAGCAATCGCTTCGGGTGAGCAATGTGTTAGCGTATATGATTCTTTTTGTTAGCTTTTAGTATAGTCATTTGGTAATTGAGTGAGCATTTTACTTGGTTTTGATGTCATTTCTCGCTTATTCAATAGGGCCACAAATTCGACAATACAAGTACAATTTATTATTTGGTCATAGGCGATGAGATGAGTGGTACTATATCTTCTTTGAATTTGTAAAACTCATGTCTTAAAAGTGCTACAAATTATAGATAGTATGAATTATGAAATGACATATTTGTTGCATAAAAGTTGGATCGAGCCCTTACTACTCTTTGGTTGTTTACAAATGTTTAGAAAAAGTGTTATGTAAAGTATCATGAAATAATATATATGTAATTGCTTTGCGACTAATTTATGGAAACGTCTTTGAATGATTTAAGAAATGGTTGAGAATGGATGATAGGCTATGTGGGAAAATGTTATTTACTTAGTTTTTTAGATTGATTTCTAAATTGGATTTTTGGTATAAGATGATGGTTCTTTATCTTGACATCCTAAAATTTGGCCCCGTCTTGAATATATGAAATGGGCATTTCTCTGAGTTGGCCACTCACGAGTTAACTAATCTATTAGATGAGGCCGTTAAAGGATATAAACGTGGTAGACTTGAGAATTCGATTGGAAATTGACTGCTCAACCATGATAATCGGCAAGGGTCAATACGATACCATTACAATTGAAATGTGATCAGATATAGGTCGATTCAACGGAATCACATAATTGAATTGCCGGTGGTTCCGCATGATTACGAAATTCGCATCGAACGGCACTAACCCGGTTTTTATCAATTTTATACTTGGTGCTCATAATTGAAACCTTGAGATTTTTACGACAACTGAGAGTTACCTACGAGTCGGAGATACACAAATGTGGATCGAAAATTATTGACCATGGGTCAAACACATTAAAATCCCTAAAAGTTACCCGATATGTTAGGTTGTACTAAAATTGTGTTCGGTTGATTTTAACCACGAAATTGAATTCGATTTCGGGAATCAAATGTTCGAGCATGTCACGATTTATTTTAGGACATTGTCTCATCTTTCGGCAAATTTTCGTTGAGTCCGGAATTTTACGGAAAAGTCGGTTTTTGGACAAACAAAAAATTGAAAGGAAATTCGGATGGGGATGAAGAATGGTATTTTTCTACCCCATAAAGCCTTAATTTGGGAAATTAGAGCTTAAATTTGGGATTGGGTGGACCAAAGACTTTAGGGGCAAGGACTTTGGGGCTTAAGTGATGATTACATTGGATATTTTCCTTGATTAATTGGCCTTTCTCTCTCCAAGATTCAGCCCCCCCTTCTTCTTCGGTCGATCAACCCCTCCCCCTCTCCCTCTCATGCACGCTTCTCCCCTCACTATTGCAGCCGACTTTTCCCTCCTACTCCTTCCTCTTCCCCATGATTCCCCCCCACCCCAACGTTCTCTCCTTCCCCACATCCTTTTCTTCATCCCCTCAACATCATCACCACTCTCCTCAGCCACAACACCCACAGTTCACGCCCCTCACCATCCCACCCACCGTCCCACGCCAACAACTCCTTATTGCTCAGCCATCTCACGTCCCGAACAGCAGCACCAATCCACCGCCAGCCCACCCTCACGCTAGTCACCGAACAGCCAGCCATCTGTCCACTGTTCCAGCCGCCAGCTTTAGCCACCCCCCCTGGCACCGCCTGGCCACTTCCACCAATGCCCAACACCACTTGACCAGCAACCCACAGAACCAAGTCCCTCACTTGGCCGTGAGCTTCCCCTTGTCGATCCAGCTGCCGGTTGAACTCCGTTCGAGTCACAGTAGGCTTGGGTCTTCACCGCCTTCGTGCCGCCGTCACCGTGAACCCGTCGCTTTACTAATCCGATGAGTTAACTCCCTAATCCTTGATTAGGTTATTAATTGTGCTTAGGGGGATAAATTCGTGTTAATTAGCTTAATTAGATTAGTGTTAAGTTAGATTATACTTAAGTTGGATTAGTGTTAACCTAGTTTGGTTATATTAGCATTAAGATGGATTAGTGTTAATCTAATTGGTTAAATTGACACTAATGAGGGTGGGTTAGTCTAATTTAGTGGATTTCCCTCGGATCTGGTCATTGGACTCTTGCCGTTTGCTATTTTTGTGGGGAAAAATGTGTTGCAATTTTGAAGTTTCTTCCTTATTGAAAAAATCTCTGAACATATTAAGCTATAACATATATTTTACTCATAATTTTAGAGATTTAAAAGAATAAGGTTTCAGTCTCGTTATTTGCAAAATAGAATCTCAGTTTGTGCTGGAACTTGTGACCTTTTGGTGTTCAATGGATTTTTATTAACTCTTAGGGTTCAATTTTCGAAAGAGTTCCTTCACAAAAGCTTTTCCTCACATATTTTAGTTTAACATATTCAAATTTCATATCAAATAGACAAGTTTTGTACCTCAAACCAAGCTGGTTTTGGAAAACAGAATTTCTAAACACAGACACAGCTTTTGTAACAGTTTGAGAGATTTACTGCTCTTAATCTAAAAATATCTGGATCAAGGTATATTCATGAAAAATGTTTTTTTAACTGTCCTTTAGAACATATTCAAATTTGAGAATTTTCTAAATTCTTTTGATTATATTTCTGGAATTAAACTTGGAGGTATGCGAGTGGACCGGTTTTTGCCAATTTTGGTTGTGGTCTTGTAGTTGTTCTTGGTATCTTAGGGCCTGTTTGTTTGCATTTCTTTTTTCTTTTTTTGAACACTTTTTATGTTTTTTTGTTCCTGGCAACAGAAAGGAACAGAAACGCGTTTGGGTACATTTCTGTTCCTTTTTTGTTTTTTTGTTCCCCGAAACAAAAAGGGAATGCAAATAAGAAACAACAAAAAGTTGTTTCTTGTTTTTGAAACAAAATTTAGAAACACTTTTTTTATTTTCTTCTTCTTTTTTCTTTCTTTTTTCTTTCGCCGGTCGCCGGCCTCGGCCATGGCGGCGACCGGCCGACAAGGGCCGGCGGCGAGCTCGCCCGGGCCGGGCGAGCTCGATCTCGCCTAGATCCGGCGAGGCTCGACCTCGCCGAGCCACCGCCAGTCGCTGTCGCCGGCGGTGGCCCGACGAGGCCGAGCCTCGCCCGGCAGGCTGGCGCGCGGATCCGGGCGAGCTCGAGCTCGCCCGAGCCAAGGCGAGGCCGAGCCTCACCCAGCTACGACGAGGCTCGGCCTCGCCGGGGCCGGCGAGCCTCGCCGTGGCCGGGCGAGGCCGCCGCCCTTGTTGACCGGTCGCCGGCCATGGCGAGGCCGGCGACCGGCCAAAAGAAGAAAAAAGAAAAAAGGAAAAAGAAAAAAGAAAAAAAGGAAAAATAAGAAAAAAAATAGAAAAAATAAAATAAAAATATTAAAAAATAAAAGAAATAAAAAAAATTATACAAATTTACCAAACGTGTTTCCGTTTATTTTTATTATTCGAACAAGTTTACCAAACGCATTTTTGTTCAAAAATTGTTCCCGGAATGAAACACTTTTTTCTATTTCTGTTTCACGGAACAATTTTTAAACGAAACGGTACCAAACGCACCCTTACCCGCTGAGAAATGAATATGTTGTGATTTGGTTGATGTTTGGCATGCTGAGAACTCATGTGTGATATCATGAGGTTGATTGTTCTATGTTGGTTGTTTATTATTACTGCAAAACATGACTTTTTGGACTATTAAATATATAAAATAAATGAGGTGTCGGATCCGGACACCAAAACTTATTTGCTCAACAAAACAATAAGATTTTAAACTAGGTATGTGCAAAGTTTGACGGATTAAATTTGAGTACGTGAGCACCTACGAATTTATTTCTAAACGTTTTGAACCCAAAAAAAAAAAAAAAAGAGGGGTTACTCAGGTTTGTTTCAAAAGAGGGTGGTTAGAAAAGAAATTAGAAAATAAATATGATGTCAGGTTTGGACGCCAAGTTTTATGTGCTCAATAAAACCGTCAGGTTTCAAACTAGATGCGTGCTAAGTGTCAGTACTTTTGTACATTGCTCATTTGCGTGCTAAAACTGTTTTTTTTTTCTCTGACTTGAATACCACATATTTGAAAAATCGATCATTTGAGTACCACTTCCAATTTGCCTTATTGAAAAAGCTGACGTGGCCACTAGTCAGCTACAAAGGTCTTAGGCAAGGCCGTCGGAGCCTTGCGGCCTTAGTGAGGCCGTGACAGCCCTCACCCACTCTGGGTGGTGTCCGGCTAGAGTGAGCGAGGGCCGTCTTGGCCTTGTCAGTAGTTAGCAAGGTTTCAATGGCCCTCACCTGCTCTAGGCAACACCACTCGTGGTTGCTTGGTGGCCGATGAGGGTCGCTGGCCCTAAAGGGGGAAAAAAGAAGAAGTAAAATACAAATAAAAACAAAAAATTCAAACATAAATAACAAAAAAAAATTCACATAGAACATTTGGCTAGAATTGGCGCTCAAGTGATCATTTTTTATCTGATCTAGCACTTAAGTGAGTGATAAAAAAGTTTTAGTATTCAAGTGAGTGCCATACGAAAGTTTTAACACTCCTACTTTCTAGTATTTTTTTTTTTGTATACATGCATAGTAATTGTTCAATCTGCTTAAAAGATACTTACTACTCACTGAGCTTATGATTGCTAATCTCTCTCTTTCCTAACCTTTTCAGGTTCTTTCGTTAGTAGCTAGTAGAGCGAGAGCGCCATCGACGGGGTTATTGGGAGTAAGATTTTGATGGTTTGAAACTGCGTCCTTCAAATGGAAGGATGGCCATGTCATATCATCTTGTGGGATTCCGAGTGTGACAAACCATCTCACCATCCCTCACGACTTCTGTCAATTCGTGGACTGCTTTGTTCATCATATCTCGATTTTGCATCAACTCTACCATTACCTACCCTACCATTTTTTAATTCATATCAGTTCTACCAATCACGATGTTGTATTCCACACATTCAAAATATCACCAGAAAGAGTAAATTAATATAATGCTTGACAAAGTTGAATGCTTGATGAAGCACTATAATGTAGAAGAATCGAGTTGTGGTCAAAATATAAGGTCGATGTCCTGCTCAACCCCACTTCCTACATGCGGCGCATCGAAACCGTGCATGAGACCCTCCCGATCACCATTTGAATTTGTAATATACCAAGCTTGGAAACAGTGGGACACGTCATAGCCCCAACCTTCGTTGACCCAAACCGTAGTCACAACCAGCTCATGAAATTGGTTGGTCACATGGATAAGGTAGAAGGTATTATCTACCTCCATATCCCATGGAACTCCAAACTGTACCAGACACGTCTCCATACTAAGGACTTGAAAAAGGTTAACCATGATGGGGTGAGATAAAATCTTAGCGAGTCAACACCCTAAACCCCTATTAAGACGCAAATTCTCCTCGAAGACGGTCCTAAACATGCACCATACAAAATTCACCTCGCCTTAGCACGTCCCTACATATTAGTGCGTCACATATGCATTTATAGATACAACAAGCGTAGTCAATAACCGAAACACATAATTTTCACCCTTCAAACATTCACACAGGTCCCGATTATAAGGTAAAACCGTTATGACACGTCCCATACCGTGCCACGCAATTTTGCCCCATAATCAAGCACGATAGCACAACCACTTAGGCATGCTCCGATTATTACGACCTATCGGCCATGGCCAACTCAAAAGTCGGTGGTCATCTAGCATAACTGAGCATCGTCCCGTCCTGTTGAGCACAGTAATGTCTAGCATCCTTCGCCTATAAGGCATTCCACAAAGGAGCTTCATTCCGAAATCCATCCGTGAACGGCAACGTCTAGCATCCTCTGCCTAGACGGCATTCCACAAAGGAGCATCATCTCGCGTAATCATACGCATTAGGACAGGTTCACTTAGTGACCACACGAGCACATACTTAGCCAAGATCACCATGCTTTGCATTTAAATGCCTTATTTTCAAATAATGAACTTGGCCAATTGTTCTTCTTATTACAAATTCCAGTAAAATAATCATGTGTACTCACGTATTCAAAAGCGAACCGTAAAACTTGGTATGCTCCTATTTTAAAATTTCATGGTTTTATATAGTACATAAAGATTGGCATCAAAACCCGACACCTGGCGCTTTTCCATCCAAAAGCCCATAAAACCAAGTTTTGTAATAATAATCGGTAACTACCATCCAGCAATCAATTGCACAACAACACGCATGCAAGCCATCAAAACCACCCATAAGTTCTCAACATACCAAAAATCAACCAAATCACAAACTGTACATATTCCAACAAACAAGACACAAAGAACAATCACAAGACCACAATCGGCCCTTACCGGCAGAAACCGAGTCTACTCGCGCGTCTCCAAGATTAATTCCAGAAACATAGCCAAATAAGTTCAAAATATTCATAAATTTAAATATTTTATAAAGGACACTTAAAAAAATACTTTTCATGAAGACACCTTGACCCAAATCTTCCTAGAATAAGAGTAGTAGATCGCTCAAACTGTTACCAAAACTGTATCCGTGTCCAGAAATTTTGTTTTCCAAAACCAGCTTGGTTCGAGATCCAAAATTCGTCCGTTTGATCTGAAATTTGACTATGTTAAACTTCGAGATGTGATAAAACTTTTGTGAAGAAACTCTTTCGAAAATCGAACCTTAAGAGTTGATAAAAATCCTTTAAACACCAAAAAGTCACTGGTTCCAGCACAAAACAAGTTTTTGCATTGCATGCAACGAAGCTAAAATCTTGTTCTTTTAAATCTCGAAAATCTTGAGTAAAATGTATGTCATTAATAAAGATGTTTAGAACATTTTTCAAGAAGGAAGCAACCTCAAAATCGTAGCACATTTTAACCCACAAAAATGCAAACAACGAGTGTCCGGTAATTGCAATTAATTAAGCTAATCCAACTTAATTAACCTAACCATGGTTAACTAACCTAACCAAGGTAAACTAACCTAACCAAGGCTAGTTAACACTAATCTAGGATTAACTAAACTAATCTTCATTAGCACTAATCTAACCATGATTAACACTAATTTAAACACCCCCTAAGCGCAATTAATGGATGAGTGGTGATGGTGCTGGGGTGATGATGATAATGGATGAGTGGTGATGGTGTGGTGGAACGATGGTGGTGTATGGGCATGAGATGGATGAGCTGGAGTTGGTGGCGTAAGGGTGAGGCAGTGATGACAGAGGAAGAAATGGAGTGGCGGTGAATGATGGGTGATCGTGAAGATGGGATGAAGATGCAACAACGAAGAAGAAAATGCTGAGGATGAAGATGGCAGCTGAAGCAGGGAGTGAACGTGCGTGCAAGAGGGAATGAGGAATGCGAGAGAGCGAAAGGGAGAAAATGGAAGTCAAAGGAAGGGCCAATAGGAAGCTTTGCAAAATATCCAGACACTCATGACTGTGCCTCAAAGTCTTCAGCCCCTCAGTCAAGCATCCAACCACTTAGAAATTAGTTCTAATTTCCACAAACAAAGCCAAAATAGGGTAGAAAAAATCCATTATTCAGCCCATCCGAATTTCACTTTTATTTTTTTTATTTTTTTTTTTATTTTTTTTTGGTGCCTGGGGAACCCCGTACAGCCGGCAGCCGACGGGTAAACCCTGGGGCGACGCTAGCGGAGGACCCACCACCCCAACGTCGCGCTTAAGATCCCGTGCGGCCAGCGGGATTCGAACTCCTCCCCTCTTCGCAAAGGGTCATGGGAGCCTTATCCAAGCCCAGGCCACCGCGGGCGGTGGTTTTTATTTTTGTTCGAAAACCAATTTTCCGCAAAATTTTCAGAATCGACGAAAATTCACCGAAAGATGAGACAACATTCTATAAAAGAATCGTGACATGCTTGGACATCCGATTCTCGAAACCGAATTCAATTTCATGGTTAAAATTGACCAGACATGATTTTAGTATGACCTAACCTATCAAACAGCATTTAGGGATTTTAGTGCGTTTGACCTGTGGTCGATAATTTTCGATTCTCATTTGTGCATCTCCGATTCATAGACGACTCTCGGTTGTCGTAAAAATCACGAGGTTTCAATTATGTGTCTCGAGTATAATATCAATAGAAAATCGGGTTATTGCCGTTCAACGCGAATATCGCAATCGTGCGGAATCACCTGCAATTCAACTACGTAATTCTGTTGAATCGACTTATATCCGATCGCAATTCAATTAACGGTGTCGTATTGACCATTGCCGATTATTACGGTTGAGCGATCGATTTTCGATCGAATTCTTTAGTCTATTGCATTTATATCCCTTAACGGCCTCACTTAATAGATTAGTTTCTTTAGTTCCAAGTAAAATGACCATAGGCGCGTTGACAAAACAACCATTTCATATATCCGAATCAGGGGTCAAATTTCGGGATGTCATAATTATGGTATGATCAAATTCAATACGCAAGCGTCACATAGTGGACAGCCATGGGTTCGGCTATGGGCGAGCTTTTCGTTGATGCATGAGTGTCATTTTACTGATGAATTGGCATAGTTTCATCGAATCGCTCATTAGAATATTGTTTTACTCGAATCTTAATAACATTTTTCAATTAATTGTTAGGAATTCAAGTGCATTGGTTTGAATAACCACCATAGTTTGGTTTTCAGCTTTCCCAACAAAGTGATATTATTTCTTCTATGAATTTACAAACTCATGTCTTGAAAATGGTAGAGTTTTAATATAGTATGAGATATTGAGAGCATGTTTCTTGCATAAAGTGAGATCGAACTTTTATTATTTTTTAATCAATTGAAAAGGCATTGGATAGTTTTATGGAGTAGTTAAAATGACCATTTGTGGAAGATTTGCTTAAATTTTTTGTGAAGAGAATAGCAAAAAACTGCTCGTATTGGTTGCAAAATGTTTTATGAAATAGTTTTTTTGATATTGATAGTGGGTTGCTAGAGAAAGATGCTAGTTGATATTACTCATATCACTATGATAAGAAACTATTGAGTTTAGGCCGAATCATCGGTTGATATAAGTGGTAGACCTAGACAAGGGCAATAAACTTGGTCACCTTTGTCACAGTGTTAAACGCGACCACAGTTTGATGTTGAACATTAGATAAGCCAATAGAATGGACCATCAATGTGTGATCTGATGATCATTGATGATTGTTTATTATTGTCAAGTAGGTTTGTTAACTTGTCTTGCACATATAAAGTTTCATTGGAAAGTATTATACAATTTCAATGTAATATGTATATCATGCATTAAATTTGAGATGATGAGTTTTTATAGCATCTTATAACGATGCAGATTGATTGTTCGATTTGTTTAGAAAAAATGTATTACTTACTGGGCTATGGTAGCTCGCTCATTTCATCTACTTGCTATTCAAGTTTTTTAGCAAGACGCAAATAGGTCATGAGCATCATCATTAGTAGGAGGAGGACTCTTGGATAGTGGGAACTTTTGGGTATGAATTATGTGCTTGATAAGCTTTTGAGTTATTTTTGTTGGATATTATAGAAAACTCTCATATTGTAATCAAATGACTTTTTTTGTCTCACACACACACACACACATCGATGTATTATTTTGATACTAGATTGACTTTTGGTTATGTTGAGGCACTGTCCTGTGGAGAAAGGATACTTGTGTCATGCTCTTATTCTTGTGGAATTCGGGTGTGATAGGGAATGGTGACTGTCGTGACCTACCCTCGAGGGGAGGGAACAGGTTTTGGGGTATTGCCTAAAAGACGGGCCCAAGGCCCACGATCAGGCGCGGGCTCTCCCAAGCCCATACCCCGCGTGACATTGGGATATTCTTTAGAATTTTTCACAAAAGGAGTCGACACTAACCTATTGGGGTCGGCTAGAAACCAAGTGAGATATGGGAGCGTACCTCACTTCTTACACAACCAGAGAATCTAGGGTCGATGACTTAATTATACTAATCGACCAATTAGTGCCCTTTCGGTATCTAATCTTGTTCATTTTAACAAAATGATTTTTCTTTTTTGGCAGGCAGTTTGGATTGATTTTATACCTATCCACTAGCATGTGAGGTGATCATACGGGTGCGCAAACATTAAAGTAACAGTTATTGCTACAAAAATTCTAATTGCAGTAAAATTAATACAAGCATCTAAACAATTGCAAACACAATTAAACATGTAAATTAAATATGCAATATAGTCAATATACGAGCAAATAAATACCTAATTACACTAAAAGGCAATACATAGCAATTCCTAACCAAACCCCGCAATTTTTGGTTTTCGAAATTTTTAATTTTTAAAATATATTTTTAAAATTTTTAAATTAATTTTTAAATTAATTTTTATAAATATATTTTAAAATTTTTAAAATTAATTTTCTTTAAATTTTAAAATTTTAAAATTTTTTTTATTTTCTAAAATTTTATTTTAATATTATAATAATAAAATACATATTAAAAACGAACCGGGTCGGATCCTAGATCCGACCCGATTCGGTGAACAGGGGCCCGAGATCGGGCCAAACGGCCCAAACACGAACCAAAACGGGCCAGGTGGCCCGAGCCCGAATTGAATCGGGCTGGGCTTGATGTCTTTGCCCCAATTTGGTCTAATTCTTTTCTTCTTTTTTTTTTTTTAAAAACAAAGCCCACACTAAACTAGCCCAAGCCCACAAGCCTAAAAACCCATAAGCCCACATGTAAAAATAACCCAAGCCCAACCCAAGTATGCCTAGCCCAATATGCCAAAAACCCTACTCGGTTGATGGACCCGGCTCGGCTCGCGCGACTCGGTTTGTGGCTGAAACCCTAAGGTTTCTTCGCGGCGCCAAGAGGGATGGCAGAGACGTCAACGGCTCGGCGGTGGAGACGCGGTGGGCGGCAGATGACGGCAGCAGTCGAGTAGGAGGGAGGCGGCTCGGGGGCTGGTGTTGCATGTTGGACCAGAGGCGGAGGCGTGCGATGGTTCGGCGACAAGGCTGGGCATCGGTTTGGTTGAGGGCTACAACAGCGACACCGTCCGAAGCTTCGGCAACCGCAAAACAGCAGCTACGGTGGTGGAGTCACTGGCGTTGCTTGAAGGGTGGTGGCTCGGACGACGTCGGGGACAATGGGGGGGCGACGGCTCAAACGACGTCGGGGACGAAAGGCGGTGACGGCTTGGACGACGTCTCTAATCTTACCAGATCTGACCTCCTCCAGACGGTGCCCTCAGATCTGGGTTCTAGGGAGATGGCGGCGATCGGCGTCGGTCGGCAGCCACAGGCCTTCTTCCCCCTCCCTCGTTCTTCCTCGAGCTTTCTCTCTCCTGTTCTTTGTGCGTCTGGGTTTCTGGTTCGAGCGGTGGCGGGGTCGGCGTCGGTCAAACACCGCGACCGGCGGCGGCGGCAGGACCGCCTTTTTTCCTCAAGCTCTCTCTTGAGTTCTCTCCCCCTGCTCCCTATGTTATCTTCCTTGAGCTCTCCTCTCTCCCCGAGCGCCTCCTCTCTCCCTTTCTCTTGTGTTGCTACCCTCTTTCTTTTTTGGTCTCCCCCCTCCTCTCTGTTTCTCTCTGTTTCTGTCTAGGGTTTCTTGCATGAAGATGGAGGAGGAAGAAGGCTGGCCTGGACCAGGCCAAAAAGGAAATGGGCCTAGGCCGCGCAAAGGGAAAAATAAGCATTTTTTCTTTTTCTTTTTCTTTTTTTTTTGTTGTTTTGTTATTTTGTTATTTTTCTTTTTTCTTTTTTTCCTCTTTTTCTCTTTTTCTCTAATTTAATTTTTTTTATGTATTGGAAAATAAAAATTAGGTGTCAATAGTTGACCATCTTTGAATGTAGCCTCGAAGAGGTTGCATTCAAAGACGTAAGACACCCGAATTATTTTGGCGATAGAGAGACCTTAGGTGCATAGGCATGTATCGGGTCGACGGAAATGACTCATAACTATAGAGGTGCGTCTTATCAATAAGAGGAAGAAAGACTCCGGGCTATAAAAGCACGCCGTGTCATAGGAAGAAGGACTCCGGGCCACAAAGCACTCCGGGCTACAAAAGCTCTCCGGGCTACAAAGCTCACCGTGTCATAAAAAGAAGGATTTCGAGCTACATAGCTCTCTGGGCTACAAAAGCTCTCCAAGCTACAAAGCTCACCGTGTCATAGGAAGAAAGACTCTAGGCTGCAAAGCTCTCCGGGCTACAAAGCTCACCGTGTCATAGGAAGAAGGACTCTAGGCTACAAAGCTCACCATGTCATAAAAAGAAGGACTCTGGGCTACAAAGCTCTCCGGGCTACAAAAGCTCTCCAGGCTACAAAGCTCACCGTGTCATAGGAAGAATGACTCCGGGCTACAAAGCTCTCCAGGCTACAAAGCTCACCGTGTCATAAAAAGAAGGACTCCAGGTTACAAAGCTCTCCGGGCTACAAAGCTCACTGTGTCATAAAAAGAAGGACTATGGGCTACAAAGCTCTTTGGGCTACAAAAGCTCTCCGGGCTACAAAGCTCACCGTGTCATAGGAAGAATGACTCTGGGTTACAAAAGCTCTCCGGGCTATAAAGCTCACCGTGTCATAAGAAGAAGGACTCCGGGCTACAAAAGCTCTTCGGGCTACAAAGCACACCGTGTCATAGGAAGAAAGACTCCGGGCTACAAAGCTCACCGTGTCATAAGAAGAAGGACTCCGGGTTACAAAGCTCTCCGGGTCATAAGAAGAGAGAAGACTCCAGGATACAAAGCTCTCCGGGTCATAAGAAGAGAGAAGACTTCAGGATACAAGACTCTCCGAGTCATAAGAAGAAGAGAAGACTCCAAGATACAAGGCTCTCCGGGTCATAAGAAGAGAGAAGACTCCAGGATACAAAGCTCTCTGGGTCATAAGAAGAGAGAAGACTCTAGGATACAAAGCTCTCCGGGTCATAAGAAGAGATAAAAGAATGAGGTCTCACCGTGTACGAACGAGTTTCGACCAGGTATGATAGTCTCACCGTGTACGAACAAGTTTCGACTGGGATGCGGACAAGTGTGGTTTACGGATGAATCCACCAATCTTAGAAATGGCATGGCTTAAGGCCAACCATGAACCTTTGGAGATAACATGGTTTAAGGTTGACCGTGAACTTTTGGAAATGACATGGTTTAAGGCTGACCATAAACCTTTGGTTTTTTTTTTTTTTTTAGGGAAGCACCTTCTAACCCCTTGAAAATTGCATGGCTTCATTGAGGAATCCTGTAAAACTTAACTTGAGCAAATGTCATTAGAGACGTCATCAAGAAACGTATTGTTAATATTGCAGTATTAATTGAACAAAATAATCAAGGTAAGTCCGACCGCTTTAGAAAAACATTTGATGTCCATCAGCATCATGTGGCGCAAAACTGTCATCTTGCTCGTGGATATATCATTAATCATCAAATTCTCTAGGAGACAAGTTCTCATCAGAACGGCTACAACTTAAGAAAAAGGCTCATTAAGCATGCCAAACTAGAGCTTCTTAGTCAGAAAGGGTTTCTCACACACTCTCAATGAAATGGCTACTCGATCCCATCCATTCATGTGGGAGATAATTTGTTGCTGAAGGTATCTCACATAACCTATGTCGAAGGCTTCTAAAAACATTTGCAATGAGCACAATCTGATCGATCAAAAAGGTCTTTTGAAAGGACCACAATATGGGTTTGGTCATGGGCTTACACAAAGGGATTATTACTTTGAGGCCAATAAATGAACATTTGTCGCTATCTTCATCGGGTTTACAAGTCGAGAACTTAGAAGATAAGACAAGGTATAATTACTTCCACTCCTTCAAGCAATAGCTTCTTTGTGGCATTCTCATTTTCACTCAAACCATCCTAATCAGAAGAGACTTCGGAAGAGGGTTGTAATGTTGGCTTGGGAGAGGCTCAAAAGGCTTAAAACTTTCAACAGGGTCTTTAGGAGTCGGTGATCATCATGGCATCATGACCAGTTCACTCGATCTTTCCAAATCATTTGGCTTTTGAAATATAACGCATCTTGAAAGTCCATTGACTAATCATTTATGCATGGGTGCTTTGCCCCTTTTTCTAATTTTCTTTGCACTTGCAATGATTTTTTTTCTTTGCAGGCACTTGGACTGTGATAATTTTTCAAATAAGATGTAGCATTTTGGCTCTTTTTTTTGTTTTGTTTTGTTTTTGTTTTTACAAGCATTGGCCTTGCTTTTACCAAGCACACTGCCTTTTGATGCTCCATAATTTGTCGAACTTTTTGCTCTTTAAACTTTTGGAGCTCTTATGACTTTCGAGATGCTTTTCATATTTTCTCATGACTGTCAATTATATTTGATTAATTCTTATGCCTTGCCCTAGTGAAGGGAGATGATCACCACTCGGGATTCATAAATGAATAATCAGGCCCAATTTGGTTAAAACAATGGATATCAGTGTTTGGGTAGAAAATGAAATGCTCTTCTTCACATCGAGATGAGTCAAGATCTAATGAGAATTCCTTTGAAGTTATCACCAGAAGATTGATGCAAATGAAAGTAATAGAATCTTTCTCAATCTTTTGCTATCTCGACCATAACCTCCTATGTTGCCCCAGTGTAGGGTTCTTCTCGACAGGGGTACTTTGAATGATCATCTTTATTCAGCCCAAAAGGTTAGCAAGAGATCAGTGCAACGCCTGGGATTCATGAATGAAATGCTTTTGTAATTTCAATCTTTGTGCTCAACATGAATGAATCTTTCGTCTTAAGAGAATGTCGATTTTCACTCAACTCTCAAAAGTGTTTAAAGGATGTGTTTGGAAATGGGCTTGCCTTTCTTCATCCTAAGCACTTCTTGTTTGGCATGGTTAACGTCTCCATCTCACTCTGTCGAGATCATCTAAGTAGATCAATCTCCATTGGAAAATTTGATTGAAAATGAATAACTCACAAAGCGAGAAAACAACTTTGAGATAAAAATGATATTCAAAAAGTTTGTAGAAATTTTTTTTTTCTCAACTATTCATTTTTTTGCTTGTCTCTAGAAAAGCGCCAAAGGTTCTTTTTTGTAGTGGAAATTCTCCTTTTTTTTTTCTTTTTTTTCCTTAAAAAAAAATTGAGAAGAAGGGTACTTACCTGCGACATGGTGGCTTGGTAACCTTTTAAAGAATGTGAAAGAATATGTTAGTGCAAAAATCTTTAGGGATTGAAATGTTGGAAACGATACATTATTACCCTCCATTCGCTTTCATCATTTGGGCGCTGACATCTCTTGGATTCACCTTCGTGGATATTTGGTAAATCGACAATACCCTTCCCTTGCATTCGCCTTTAAGCGTTTGATGTTTTCTTGATTCCTTGGTGGAAGTCGCTGCTTCTACTGTCAAGGTGCAACTTCTTCTTTTTTTCTTTTTATTTTTTTCATTTATCACCCTGAAGAAGAGGAGATGAAACGGGTTATCTCCATACCTAATTAGATTCAATTGAGGAACGATACATCCTTTCTTGATGAATTTGACAATATTGTTCCAACACACTTCATTGGCAGGTGAATGAGAGATTTTTCTCTAAATCAAACGTTGTTCTCCCACTGTTTATATGACAAACCTTTGTTTTGTTTGAGTTTGTCCTATACCAAAGAAAATGACATGTCATTCTTTTATGCTGAAGAGAATCAAGTTTAGGAACGAGATACATCCTTTTCAAAGTCGAGCGATCAACATCCCAAGGTATCCATCATGGAGGAAAGGATAATATTGCCCATTTGTTTCATCATTTGAATCTTTCTTTGTTTAAGATGAATAGGACTCAATAATGCTCCATCGCGTTTGTTGGAACATTACAAAACTTGGTACTCCTGATGTCTCATTGACAATGAAAAGCAAGTCATGTCAGAAACGGTATCAAAAATGGATAATTGGAATCAGTACAGTTTACTCTTCCTTCGAATTCACCATTTTGGATACTTGGCAACTCCCTTCATTTGTCTCATCATGCAAAGTGAACGAGATCAATGAGCTATTTTGGCACCTAAGGCATCTCCAAATAAAGAAACTTCCCAGAATGGAATTCCATTTCGTTTCGCCTCTATTGAAAGATTGGCGCCAACGAAGTATCGACGCATCCTTACTCCTCGAGTTCCATGAGCCCAAGAAAACGACTACGTGAAGAGAGGGCATTAAGCAAAGTTTTCTTGAAATTCATTTTGGAAGATAAACGTATAGGTTCAATTAAAACACTTCTGAATTTGCTCTTTTTTTTTTTTTTTGTTTTGTGTTTTTTTTTGTTAAATGATGATTTTCATGAAACTGAATTCCATCATTAAAAATTTGAGTCGCACAATTTACAAAAGCAACAATTGGATTCGCAATCAAAACTCAAAATGGATAAGAACAATTTTATCAATGTTCTTATTCTTAACAAGAATAAGAACATTGATAAAATACAAGAAACTCTTGTATAGATAAGAGTAAAAATCAACTCTTATCCTTATGTCAAGGAACACCACATATAACCTGCAAAAAGATGACAATGTTAGTATGTGAATGAGAAAAAATGATATCTCAATGAGGTCGCTTCTTACAATAAAATTGAGGCAATGGTACATGCCTCATAGTTATTATTACGGGGTTTTAGTATTTTGCCAAGATTTTATCATAAGAGAAGACATCATTAAAATAATCAATCCACGGCCATCAATCGAATGTCTACCTTTATTCCAAAAGTTTCGTATGCAAAAGTGGCATTGATTTTTTTTTTTGAAGATATTGACTTAATAATTTTACTCTTGCAAAAAATGAAGTGACTTCTATCTTGAGAAATCTATATAAAATGTGATTTGCATTTCAGTCCCAAAATGTGAGAAGGAAAGAGTTTGATCAAAAGTGCAATCTCAATTTTTTGTGCCCCAATATATAATCGCAACTTGCAAGACTTTTTTTGGCATTTTTCTTTTCAAAATGTGATTTTGAGCCCATAACTAGGGATTTAAATAAAATCACGTGCTCAAGAGGGCCAAATCAAAATGTTTAAAACTTGCATTCAAATGTTCACTTGTCAAAAGTGATTGCTAATTTTCAATCATAAGCCTACATCACCAAGGGCATTCGATTAATTTCCTCGAATTTCAAGATGAAAATTCAATTAAAAAAAAGCGAATAAAAAAAATGATACTTACAATGGGGGACAACTTTTCTCTATTCTTTTTGCTTTTTTTTTTCTACATAGACATGCACATGAGATGTGGATCGATTTCTACTCTATCCGGCTCAAAATGAAGCCATGGGATCACAGGATTGAACCAACATGCTTGTGGCTGGGTCGTGTTACCCATGACTCCGGCTTCGTCAAAGAACCGACCTGTGTCGCGCGCTTGCAAACCGGGGTGGGTACCTTCGACGTGAAGAAATAAATTTCCGGGTAGAGATGGGCAACTCGTACTGCATGGTTGTAGTCGGAGTGGTATCCACCTCAACACCATCCTAAGTAATCCTATGCGGCCTAGGTCTGGCGACAGGTAGTGTGTACTATGGTGTAGTGCAATGCAGGAAATGTAGGCATGACAATTTATAGGCAATTAGCATTTCATACATAAAAAGTAAACCATACATTCCTACATCTCCCTGCAAGACAAATGTGAGCAAACACTTCTCCTTATACCTCCCATTCTACAAAAACATTTAACACTTTTAATGCTAGGGACATACCTGGAATCCTCGCTGCCAAAGAAAAATATTTTTGAACAAGATTAATATTGGCCTGTCCTTTAAGGTCTAAAACCAAGTCCCCAGTGGAGTCGCCAAGTTGTCACAACCTACCCTCGGGGGGAGGGAACGGGTTTAGGGGTATTACCTAAAGGACGGGCCTAAGGCCCATGATCAGGCGTGGGCTCTCCCAAGCCCAAACCCTGCGTGACATTGGGATATTCTTTAGAATTTTGCACAAAAGGAGTCGCTACTAGCCTATTGGGGTCGGCTAGAAACCAAGTGAGATATGGGAGCGTACCTCACTTCCTACGCAACCAGAGAATCTAGGGTCAGAGACTTGATTACACTAATTGACTAGTTAGTGCCCTTTCAGTACCTAATATTGTTCATTTTAACAAAATGATTTTTCTTTTTTGGCAGGCAATTTGGATTGATTTTATATCTATCCACTAGCATGTGAGGTGATCATACGGGTGCGTAAACATTAAAGTAACAGTCATTGCTACCAAAATTCTAATTGCAGTAAAATTAACACAAGCATCTAAACAATTACAAACACGTTAAACATGCAAATTAAATATGCAATATAGTCAATATACGAGCAAATAAATACTTAATTACACTAAAAAGGCAATACATAGCAATTCCTAACCAAACCTCGCAATTTTTGGTTTTCAAAATTTTTAAATTTTTAAATTTTTTAAAAATATATTTTTTAATATTTTAAATTAATTTTTTAAGAAATTTTTAATTTTTAATTTTTAATTTTTAATTTTTAATTTTTTAATTTTCTAAAAATTTATTTTAATACTATAATAAAAAAATATATATTAAAAACGAACAAGGTCGGATCCCCAGGTTGGGTCTGACCCGGTTCGGTGACAAGGGCCCGGATCGGGCCAAACGGCTCGAACCCGAACTAAAACAAGCCGGGCGGCCCGAGCCCGAACCGAGCTGGGCTAGGCCTGATGTGTTGGCCCAATTTGGTCTAATTCTTTTTTTTTTTTTAAAACAAAGCCCACACTAAACTAGCCCAAGCCCACAAGCCTAAAAACCCATAAGCCCACATGCAAAAATAACCCAAGGCTGACCCAAGTATGCCTAGCCCAATATGCCAAAAACCCTTCCCGGTTGATTAGACTCGGCTTGGCTCGCGTGACCCGGTTCGTGGCCGAAACCCTAGGGTTTCTTCGCGATGCCAAGAGGGATGGCAGAGATGTCAGCGGCTCGGCGGTGGAGACGCGGTGGGCGGCGGACGACAGCGCGGCGAAAAGAAGGCGGCGGTTCGGCGAGGGTCGGCAAGCTACTTGTCGGGACGGAGGGCGGCGGCGGCTCGAGCGGCGTCGGGTAGGAGGGAGGCGGCTCGAGGGTTGGTGCTGCGTGTTGGACCAGAGGCGGAGGCATGCGGTGGCTTGGCGACAGGGCTGGGCGTCGGTTTGGCTGAGGGCTGCAACGGCAACAGCATCCGAAGCTCCGGCGACTGCAAAATAGCAGCTACGGTGGTGGAGTCACCGGCATCGCTCGAAGGGTGGCGGCTCGGATGACGTCAGGGATAGAGGGGGGGCGATGGCTCGAACGACGTCGGGGATAGAAGGTGGTGATGGCTTGGACGGCGTCTCTAATCCTGCCAGATCTGACCTCCTCCACATGGTGCCCTCAGATCTGGGTTCTAGGGAGATGGCGGCAGTCGGCGTCGGTCGGCAGTGGCGGGCCTTCTTCCCCCTCCCTTGTTCTTCCTCGAGCTTTCTCTCTCTTGTGCTCTCGTGCGTCTGGGTTTCTAGTTCGAGCGGCGGCGGGGTCGGCATCAGTCGAACGCCGTGACCGCCGCCGCCGCCTTTTTTCCTCAAGCTTTCTCTCGAGTTCTCTCCCCATGCTCCCTGTGTTTTCTTGCTTGAGCTCTCCTCTCTCCCTTTCTCCTGTGTTGCTGCCCTCTTTCTTTTCTGGTCTCCCCCCTCCTCTCTATTTCTCTCCGTTTCTGTCTAGGGTTTCTTGCACGAAGATGGAGGAGGAAGAAGGCTGGCGTGGGCCTGGGCCGCGCAAAGGGAAAAATAGGCATTTTTTCTTTTTTCATTTTGTTCTCTTTTTCTCTTTTTCTCTAATTTAATTATTTTTATGTATTGGAAAATAAAAATTAGGTGTCAACAGTGACCACGTGCTTCATTTTCCTAACATGAAGCCCCAGCTTGTTGGATAATTCCAACTCCACCTCCAGTGGTAATTCCTATTTGAATGAATGCAAAAGAGATGCCACAACATATCGTGGCATTCTCTCTGCTAGCACAAGCCCCACATGTCTCTTTTGATTGGAACTGAATGGAAAGTGGTTGAAGTTGTTGCCCAAGAAATCATACTTCTTAGGGATCTTCCAAGATCCTCTCTACGTCTAAACTTTGCAATTTGTCTCAACTCTTAGGGTCCCTATGGATATAACCTATGTTCAAGAAAATTTCACTGCCTTTCGATATTGTGTCACTCCCGACAACATAGGAAGCATGTAGGTGGGTCTGTTGCAACAAGCCTATGTGCCTTTGCATTAATTAGAGGAAATTAAATCAAGTTATGATTAAAAAAAGTATCTGTTGCCGATGATTGATGACCTAATTAATCAACTTAAAGAACGTTAGTATTTCCAAAATCGATTTAAGATCAGGATATCATCAATTGCAGATAGGACATTCCTAAAATGTCTTATTGAACTCAATATGGTCACTATAAGTTCTCGATCATGCCTTTCGGTTTGACTATTGCACCAACAGTGTGTTATGAATTTAATGAATATGGTGTTTAAAAAGTTTTTGGATCAATTTGTAATCGCATTCATTGATGATATTTCGGTATATCCAAAAGGCTTAGATGATCATGAGCAACATTTAAGACTTGTACTTCAAACACTTCGTGAGCACAAATTGTATGCTAAGTTTGGCAAATGCGAGTTTTAGTTAGATCGTGTCATATTTTTAGGCCATGTACCCATTGATGAAGTGATTTCTATTGACCAACAAAAGTTGAGTTGGTGATAAATTGGCCCAAACTAATGATAATGACCGAGATTCAGAGTTTCCTAGGTCTAACTAGTTATTATCGACAATTTGTAGAAGAAATTCCTTGTCTTGCCTCTCCATTAACTCAATTGATGAGGAATGATGTGAACTTCAAATAGTCTGATAAATGCAAGCAAAGTTTCCAATACCTTATAAGAAGATTGCCTATGGTTCGATTTGGATGACACTATCAGAATCTAGAGGCTTTTTTTTATCTATGGTGATGCATCTCATAAGGGACTAGGTTGCATTTTAATGCAACACAGAAAGGTGGTTGTTTATGCATTAAGACAGTTGAAGCCAGACCTATCCATTTCATGATCTAGAACTTGATGCCATTGTGTTTGCATTGAAGATATGAAGGAACTATTTGTATGAGGAAAAGTTTGAGACCTTCATAGACCATAAAAGCTTGACTTACTTGTTTTATAGAAAAGGATTGAATACGAGACAGGAGTGTTGGCTGGAATTATTAGAAGACTATGGCCATGAGATTTGGTATCAACAAATAGGGTTGCGGATTCTCTCAATTAAATATTTACACAAGTAGATGTGCATATGACGGTCAAGGGATGGACCTTACTTATAGAGGCTTGATTCTAAGTTTCGGTTTGATATGAATAGTCTTTCAAGTGTGATAATTACTCTCAGAAATAAGAACGGATCATGCAAAGAATCAAGACCCTGTGACAAACAGATCTTGAAATTTCAAAAATTCAAGAAGAAGCCTTAGAAAGGAAAAAGCCTCAACTTTCAAGTGTTGGGAGATGGAGTTTTAAAAGTTCATGGACGTCTTTGTGTGCCTAACAACGTCAATTTGAGGAATGAAATTTGATCAACAGCACATCAAAATAATTACAGTGTACATATAGGGAGTACAAAAATGTATAAAATTTTCACTAGCACTATTAGTGGAAAAATGTAGGCAACTTTTTGGATGCAGGAGTATGGGATAGTATTGACAAGACTTGACTTATATTCTATTTCTTTTGGTAGTTGTATTAATACTTGGAAGAGGGCTAAACATGGAAACAAATTGTGTGCGTAAGTTATTAGATATTGCCAACTAAATTTCTCGTGTGATGTGTTTCATCATGCTTCTAAATGCCAATCATAAATAAGAGTTATAATCGGAAAAAAACTTGTGTTGTGCGTGAAATTTTAGAGCGTCACAAATACTAATCTTTTACATAAAATGTAATTTTTCTATGTTTGTTCCTATTGTTCTGTAAGATGAGTAACTCATTCATGTGATTAGTATGTTTTTGCATTAAAAAGTAATTGCCAGCGACGCTGTTTAACTAAAAAAACGTTCGGTATTTGCAACCAACAATTTAAGTTTCTTTTTCTCAGCAGATAAAATAAAATTGAATTAAATAAGTTTTGAGGAGTCTTTAATCAAAGCATGTAAGTATATGTCTTGAGTTTGAACTCATGTATAACACACAACCCGAATTGGAGGATGTAGATTGACCCGAACTTTTTCAAAAGTGTGACGGAGTCATCGGAGTTGGTCATAATTTCTTGACCAATTCTATAAGATTTCTTTCTTCAAAGGCCATTTCCCGTGAACATGCAGAGGGTTCTTCAAAGCAAGACGGGAATAAACAACTTACGTTAAAAGATGATATAAAAAAAGTAGCTATTAATGCATTACTCTGCTGTTCATGTCAAGATTTCGGATGATGTGCCGTAGTTTTTTGTCGAAATAAGTGTCAGAGATATTTAGGCAAGATAAAAAAAGGACTTTGTCAACTAGAAAAAGTCGATCAGTCTTAGGAAAACTGCATAGATTGCTTAAAAAGTGCTCCCGAGTACTCGATGATAAAGTCAATAGAAAACATGCAGCAGCCGATGCAAACAAACCCGCCTCCTTGAGAACTGCCCGGTGGAATATATTTATGCAAGACCAGAATCAGTTTGCTCTTAATCAACATGACTTCATCTTCTGGTCTAACTGACCTGAAGAACCAATAGATAAATTCCTTCTCATATTACAAATAAAAGCAGCATAAAATCTTTTTAAACCCAGGCCTAGTTGAGTAGATGCTTAAAACATGATTGATACTTGCAGGATACTTTTATTCATAGAACTGAAATGAAGAGTCTTGAGATTCTTATGAAAGCTCTAACTCAACATGTAGAGCTCTGGAGCGGACAATCTTGGCCTGGGAATGGCGACCAGGGGCTCCATTTTCTTGACCACAAGCCCGAACTTGTCCAATAAATCCAGCTCCACCCCTTGCGGTAGTTCCCACTTGAATGAATGCAAAAGAGAGTTCAAAACATATGGTAGCATCCTCTCTGCCAGTGCAAGCCCTTCACACACCCTTCGACTAGAACCGAAGGGCATATACGTGAAGTTGTTGCCTGAGAGATCATACTTGCTGGGATCTTCCAAGAACCTCTCAGGTCTGAACTCCAATGGTTTGTCCCAAATCTTGGGGTCTCTCTGGATATAGCCCATATTCAAGAATATGTTACTGCCCTTGGGAATTGTGTAACCCCCGACGACGCAGGAAGCATGTGGGGTCCGAGGCACCAATAAAGGCAGTACCGGGTGCAAACGAAATGCCTCCTTGATGACAGCATTGAGGTACTTTAATTTGGGCAAGTGGTTCTCTCCCACCATCTTGTCCTCCCCCACAACTTCTGTCAATTCTTGGACTACTTTGTTCATTACATCTGAGTTCTGCAGCAATTCTGCCATCACCCACTCAACCGTTGTCGAAGTCATATCGGTTCTGCCAACCACAATGTCCTATTCCACAAATTCAAAGTGTCATCAGAGAGTAAATTGTTGTCATGATTGATAAAGCTGAATACATGATGAAGCATTGTAATGGAGAAGAATCAACGTCCTAAGGGAAATATGGAGCTTTTTGTGAAGTTAGACAAGAGGACCCCAAACGAAGGGTATGTAAAGAGATTTCAATCTTGACATGATACGACCAACTTCGTACAAAAATTAGCACATGATGATTGAAATACCTTCGCATTATATCAACTTTGCTATATTTGTTTCAGTATTGTGCAAGATGCTGGTTGAAAATTACGGTACTCTAGGGCTGATATGTATTTAAAAACGAGTACAATACTCTAGTAATAATCATTTGACGTTAACTCATGATTATGGTGGCCAAAATATGAAAAGAACGAGGATAAACTATACTTACTATTACTACTGCATCAGGTCATTAAATAGTAATGTACGTCCATATGAGAACTAGTCACCTAGCTTAATAAACTTACAAATAAAAATGGCCATGAGGGCTCCGTTTTTGTCCATTGGTGACTGGTTATCTTCAAGATCCATCTCCATGTCCAGGAAAATCTGCAAGAAGTCCTTTTTCTGTTCATTGCTTTTAGATTCTCCGTCCTTCCGCTTGAATAGTTCATTTGTTCTTCATTCAGTGGCACGGTCGATAGCAGACTGAATAAAATCATCAAACCACTTATGCACCCTTTTCATGTCCCTTTCAACTCCTTGCAGGTTAAGCCAAGCAGGTGCCGGGAAAAAGTCCGAAATATTTGGACTACTTGCGAGCAACATGAGTGAAGGGAATATCGGATTCCCAAAATCGGATTCGACACTAAATCGAACCCCTAAACTTGTGCGGAAGACGAGCCCAGAAAAAACACATGCATCACCAATCCTAAGGCACATGAAAAAATCGAACGTACATTGTTAGCCACAGATTAAGCACCGACGCCGATATGAGGAAGAGAATTTGGCCCTGTTCGATCCAATGATACCAATTCGCCTTGAAGGGAAGATGGGTGTCGCCTCTTGCTTACTGTTCTTTCTTTTGGAAGCGTTTTTGAGGGAGAGAGGGAGGAGGAACATACGTTGCTTCAAAAGGTGTCTTCCTCCCTCTTTATTTCCCCCTTATATACGTCCCCTCCAAAAAGAAACGTGTCCCTTCATCATATCCCTCTATCCATGGGTCATAATATTGTGGGCCGCGCTTTTAGGCTCAACATGGGCGGACGGGCTAATTTAGGCCCATCACATTAATAATTAAAATCATCATCTCTCACTCGCACATGGTGGGCAGAACAGGATCCTCTTTACCTCTCTTCAACATTCATATCAGTGAATAATCCGTGCGACCAGCATACTTTGAGAGCTCGTTGTCATACATCTGTTAGGAATATACAGCAGCTCATAATGGGCATCACACTCTGAGTAGATTTAGTATGCTGTACCCTAGATCGATCGATCACATTTATATCTCTCTTGATCTTTTTTAAACAATAATATATATATATATATATATATATATTGTATTCACAATTATGATTATCCCAAAGACAGTCATAATTGGTCGACCAGTGAATACAAAACTACAATGTGATTCTCCAAATTCGATTTTCCTCTTTCCTTCAAACTCTCAATTTCAGTTCAGCTTCCTTTTCTAGAAATGTCCCATTAGATCGAATCAACTCATGATCATTGGCAACATCCTAAGATAGCAGACACTAAATAGAAATCTTAAGAATAAGTAAAAGTCATGAGGGCACTAAAATTGAGGAACTCTTTTCCTCAAGAGTCTCACACGGCATAAAAGTTGAGATCAAACTTTTGCCACTCTTATCAGTCATCTTATGCATACGTAGTATGAAATACGTATTACGGTATTAACTCCTTTCCCATGAAGCGTATGTCTACACCTTCAATACCATACAGATGATAGTTCAAACATACCTAATGTCTAACTTGAGTTCACATATCTATTAATTCAAAAAATTCATCAGAACTCACATCTGGCATCATAGACAGATAAAGTAAAATATGTTGGTTATTTTACTTTTGGACATAGTAAATATTGTCCTCATCTTAACACCCAGTTAAGGCGATAAATATATTTTAAGCTTGAGCTCTCGATTATCACCTAGATAATAAGCTTAAAAACCGTCTCATCTCTATTTATCACATAGTAAATAGAGGTGATTACCCGTGTGAGTTGGCTAATATTTTATCTGTGCGACATACTTTCTCAACTTAATGTAATGCACTGAGCATCAAGATGCATAAAGGTCAAACAAAGATTCATAGGCATTAATAATGAAAAACACAAGTTCATAAATGTGAACAACTCAGGGAAATTACAATATTCAGTACATCAAACTCTACGCAATCCTAAAGATTTTACATGACCACAAAACACATCTCTAGGTATTGGCTTTGTCATAGGATCTATTACCATTCTATGCGTAGATATGTACTGTAAGTTCACATGCTTTTGTGCAACCATATCTTTGACAAAGTTATACTTGGTATCTATATGTTTGGTCTTGCCATGATATTTTGGATCTTTGGTGTACGCTATAGCTGCTTGGCTATCACAGTTAACCAATAATGGATTTGCAGCTTTCTCAATAACACCTAAATGATCCAAAAATCTCTTAAGCCAAACTCCTTCTTGTCTTGCTCGATAATGCCACGAACTCAACTTCCATCGTGGACAAGGCTATACACGTTTGCTTCTTACTACTCCATGATATGGCGCCATTGTTCAGTAAGAAAGCAAATCCAGAAGTAGATTTCATTTCATCTAAATCTCCTCCCCAATCAGCATCTGAATAGCCTTCAAGTCGCAGATCATTTCCTTGGTAATTCAACTTGTAATCAGTAGTTCCCTTCAGATACCTTAGTATTCTTTTAACGGTTTTCCAATGTGCTTAACCTAGATTGGATTGGTATCTACTCACCATTCCAACTGCAAAACATATGTTAGGTCTTGTACACATCATAGCGTACATCAAGTTCCCAACAGTACTAGTATAAGGAATATGTTTCATTTGTTCCTTCTCTTGTAGAGTCCTTGGACACAGTCTATGGCTCAATCCTTCACTTTTTGCAATAAAAGTGTCTATGGATTTACAATCTTGCATACGAAATCGTTCAAGAACCTTATTTATATATGTTTCTTGCAAAAGAGACAACGATCTCTTCGAACGATCTCTTGAAATCTTAACTCCAAGAATGTATGCAGCCTCACCCATATCCTTCATCTCAAAGTTGGAAGACAACCAACTCTTGACAGTATTAACAAACTCCATATTGCTTCCGGTAATTAGTATTTCATCAACATATAATGATATGATCACAAATTGATCTTTGGATCTTTTGATATAAATACAATGATCCTCATCTATCATTGTAAAATCATATGCCATTATGGCATTATGAAAACGTATATACCATCGTCTTGACGACTGCTTAAGGTCATATATCGATCTCAAAAGTCGACATACCTTTTCTTCTTGGCCTTTTGTAATGAAACCAATAGGTTGTTCCATATATATTTCCTCATCCAATTCTTCATTGAGAAAAGCAATCTTTACATCCATTTGATGTAATTCAAGATCCATACTTGCCACTATTACCAGAATAATGAGAATCGAGATAAATCTCACTACATGAGAAAATGTTTCTTCATAATCAATTCTTTCTTGTTGGTTATACCCCTTCGCCACAAGGTGAGCCTTATGCCTTTCTATCAAGCCATCAGCTTTTCGCTTTATTTTGAGAACCCACTTATTCCCAATAGCTTTGCGTCTTTTTGGAAAATCAACCAGTTTCCAAACTTGGTTTGACTTCATTGACTCAATATCCTCTTTCATTGCATGAATCCATTTTTCCTTACTAGGGCAATTTAGAGTCTCATTAATATTTCTTGGCTCATCCTTATCTTGCGGAGCAATCATAAAAGTTTCCCCTTCAATGTCAAAACGTCGATGGGGAATACTTTTGCGACTTGTTCGCCGTATGGGAGATTGTACACTTTGCACATCATTCCCCATTATGCTCCCACTAGGATTAGATAATGATGATGTCGTCTCATCATGTGGTTGTAATTGAGAATGAGTTGAATTCAATCCATCACTTCTTATATTACTCCCACTTGGACGAACTCCACTAATATCATTATCTTGATCCAAGGTTTTAAATAGGAAGTAATCTTTACCTATTTTGCCTTTCTTAGGAAATTCATCCTCTAAGAATGTGATATCCCGTGATTCAAATTCAGTTATACTCCCACTATCCTGCTCACCTATGAACACATACCCTTTCGAGTGTTCAGAGTATCTTATGAAAATACTCTTCTTTCTTCTAGGACCCAATTTCCTAAACTTGTAAGAGGGCTCATGAGTATAGGCAGCACAACCCTATGGCTTAAGAAAACTTAAGTCTGATTTTCTACCTGTCCATAACTCATATGGAGTGGAAGTAACTGATTTGGAAGGCACCCGGTTAAGTATATAGGCAGCAGTTAACAATGCATCACTCCAAAAAGTGATAGGTAAGTTAGGGGGTGCATGACAACTCAAAATTTCTGTTCCATAAATAATTTTTCTGTTCCAGACCTGTTTCTGGAAGAGAAATCCGTTTGATAAACCTATTCAGTTTTTCTATTTCTGGAATAGATTTATATTCAAGAAATAGGTTTGGAAGAGAAATCAGAAGCTAAAATTTTCTACTTCTGATTTATGGAAGAGAAATTAGAAATAATTTCTCTCACTAAACCCTAATTTCGGTGAGTCCTCCCTCATCTCCTCTATGTCTCTGCCTCCTCCTCCTCCTCCTCCGCCTCTCCTCATTTTATTAAAACTAAAGATAAATAAAAATAAATATATTCATTTTATTCATTTAAAAATAAAAATAAATTTATTAAAATAAATAAATATTTTTATTTATCATCTTATTTTTAGTTTATTAAAAATAATTTATTTATGATAAATAAAAATAAATTATTTTTATTTGCCTTGAGTGTTTTGCCAAATAAAATTATTTTTTATTTTTTATTTTTATTCATTTTAAAATAAATTTATTTGTAAAAATAAAATAAAATAGAATAAACAAAATAAATTTATTTTTAAGGATATTTTAATTTTAAAATAAAATGATATTTTTATTTTATTTTTTATGATTTATTTTTTTGTTACTAAATCATTTTTATTTTTATTTTTATATTAAAGGTCCTCGATCGTCCGCATTTCCGTCCGAAAGGAAGAAATTTTGCGTCGTTACTGGATGAATTTATATTTTTAGAGTAGAAATTTTGTGTCTTTATCAAATGGTTATTTTTGCTTAGAAACTCTTCTAGAAATAGAAATAGAAAGATCTATTTCTGTTCCAGAAACTATTTTTGGAACATAATGGTTGTCATGCGCGCCCTTAGCATGCGCAATCATGGACCTAACCATTTCCAGTAGAGTTTTGTTTCTTCTCTCCGCAACATCATTTTGTTGAGGAGTATATGGAATAGACAACTGTCTTTCTATTCCTTTTATTCACATAATTTTCTGTACTCATCAGATAAATATTCTCGACCTCGATCGGATCTCAATGCTTTTATTTTCTTGTCTAATTGATTTTCTACCATGTTCATAAACCTTTTGAAACAACTTTATGCTTCAGATTTATGAGAAATCAAATAGACATATCTGAATCGAGTATAATCATCTATAAAAGTGATGAAATAAACAGCCCCATAACTTCCTCTCACATTCATTGGACCACAGACCTCAGAATGGATTAAATGTAGAGGAAATTCAGCTCTTTTACCTTTTCCAAATATTTCCTAGTCATTTTCCCTACTAGGCAATGCTCACATATGGGCAAATCGACTTTTTCAATGTTACCCAACAAGCCCTCTTTAGCTAGTCTATTCATACGTTGTTGGCCAATATTACCAAATCTAGCATGCCACACATTCACATCATTATCATATGAATTAGGAGACGTGAGAAGGGAATAACAAACATTTGCATTAACATAGTCAATATCTAATACAATGAAACCATCCAGAAAATAACCACAACCATAGAAATTTGTATCCAAAAACAAATCTACACCTCTATTATGGAAGTTCATATTAAAACCTAGCTTGACCAACACTAAAACAGACACTAAATTCTGACGAATCTTCGGAGCATAGAATACATCATGTAGGAACAAAGTGCGTCCACCATGCATGGTCAGTTGGCAGGTGCCAATTCCTTTTACTTCAGCTCTGGAGTTGTTTCCCACATAGATTCACTTAGTTCCAGTTGGTACTCGTCGGAATTCCACGAAGGATTCTCTATCCTTCACTACATGGTCTGTCGCTCCTGAATCCACAGTCCACAAAGGATTAGATGTGGCACCCCTCGACGGCCCCCGATCCGATTAGGGTCGCCACAGTTCGCTTACCATTCACTTTTCCTAATAACATATCACTCTGATACCATTTCAATTGCAGCGGGTCCATACAACCAGGGGGTTTACATCTCTTTTTTTTTGGCTAAAGGTCCCTTGCGCAATTCATGTAACGGAAGCATATCCAACAACTCCCTTCCCTATATTCAGAAAATGATGCACGCCTACTAAACAATTATAGGTTAAAGCCGTACACTTTTATTTACTTAAACCAAATGGACATCATTCATCGGTACATCAAAATGCCATAGTTTTCTATACTAGGCTATACTTCAAAAGATGACCGACATCTCTTCCAACAGTCGTATACTTAAAGTCCATCGATCAGTGTCGGCGTCCAAAAGTTCCTTCCTTTGCTATCCTCCTCATCGCGGTCATATCCAACCGCTCAATCCATCTACTAATCTGAAATGTTGGTCCCTAAAAGGGGTGAGTACAACCACTCAGCAGGTAAATGAATCCAATAACCACTCAATACATCATACAAGTCATACATGTATTGCAGGCATTACTTACATTGAAGCCATGCATATACTATCATGCATCATCGCCACAATCATAACACATACATGTGTATCATCATGTCATACTGATATCATCGTCATCATGACATTATTATATCACACACATGTCATCATCATCATATACATGACACCATCATACCATACACATGTCATCATCATCATGACATCATCGTATCACACATGTCATCATCATCATGACATCATCATATCACAACATATATGCATGTCATCATGCCATATCATATATCATCATCATATCATGCATATCATCATGCCATGGGTGATCATCATCATATCACATCATACATCATCATCATCATGCATATCATCATGCCATGGGTGATCATCATCATGTCATATCATATCATGCATGGTTCAATTTTCACTTTTAACTTTCAATTTGATCACCACATCACCCTTCCTCGGATCATCAATTTCATCTCATATATTATACTCGCATCCCATGCAAGAAAACCTCCGGCATTCAGCCATTCCAGGCCACCGGGCATCCGGCCCCCCCACATTCCGGGCATCTCGCATCCCAATTGGCATCACGAGGCATTCCCCTCGGGCAAAGACCTCCGACGGGGCTTCCGGCATTTACACTCCCTGGCCGGGCATCCCGCACCCCTACTGGCATCGCGAGGCATCCCCCTGGGCACAAACCTCCAGGGCTTTCGGAATTATGTACCGACATACCACCAGGCCTCCCCTGGAATTACGTACCGTATACCACCGAGCATCCCGACACTCCCGGGGCATTATCATCCACCACATCAATCTCCTCATTTAACATTATTCATGTTCACCAATTTCGGTCTCAATTTAGCATGGCATATGATGCAATGGCAACCAAAAATCATGATCAACATTGAATTCACACATGCATCTCAATGCATACATCAAGACCCCATCACACATACTACATGGTGAAATTATTTATAAATTATAATTCATGGAATTTATGCCAATTAAAATAATCCATTTATCATGCCCTTTTTCATTTATTTAAATTCCAGCTTATGTCATTTTCAAAATATTAAATTTAATTATTTATAAAATCTCAAAAATCATAAAATTAAGGAAAGTAATAAATAACACAATAGGATAATTATTTCATGCAAAATACACGGCCAATGAGAATTCCACACAAATCCATTATTCACACAAAACAGCATGTAATTTTCGGATGAAATCAGAATGCACAGTCTCCGAAGAAATTCGATTAAAATATCCATACGACCTCCAAAAATTACAAACTTTTACCAAGTTATAGCCAAGACATTTACATACATCTTTCATGAAGACTTCCAAGTCATATTCTTTCTAGATTAATTTCTACAGTCTCACGAAGCTTCTGGATCCATCACCGAAACGTCCAGTACATGCTTCTCCGAAATACTGAGTTTTCACCTATCTATTATTCTTCATTTCCTCTGAAATTTGGATATGTTATACATCAAGATGTTCTCTACAAGTTTTGTGAAGAGATCCAAGTCAAATATCCAGAGTATAGTCGTCATTTAGGTCCATGAAGTCTCGGGTGTCCTGTAATACATCTCCAGAATTACCGTCTTCAAGATCTAGTCGATTTACTAGGTTATACTTGTTCATTTCATTTCAAATTTGATTTTGTTGTAGTTTAAGATGTCCCCTACAACTTTCATGAAGAAATCGAAGAGAGATTCTTAGCACAAATCAACATGCAACCACAAATTCATCAAGATGTCAGTGAAATCGTTCCAGATCTGAGGTCTCCGTAGAATTAGAGTTTAACCCCTTAAATATCCATAATTTTCCACCAAATTTTATTATGTTGTATTCTAAGATGTTAGCTACAACTTTCATGAAGATACCAAAGCCAAAATCGAACTATAAACATGCGTGCAAGCTCTCACAACATTCTGACTCGAGCGGATTCATGCGAAAACATTCCAGATCTGACATCTCCGTAAGATGAGAGTTTGACCCCTCAAATCTCCATCATTTTCCACCAAATTTTAGTATGTTGTATTTTAAGATGTTAGATACAACTTTCATGAAGAGACCAAAGCCAAAATCGGACTCTAAACATGCATACAAGCTCACACAACATTCTGACTCAAACTGTTCGAGCGAAAACAGCCATACAATTCAAGAACAAGCCATCCATACTTCGGTTTTCCTCACCTAATCACCCAAACTCGACACTATATCAACCATACATGTATCAAACACACATGCAAGAGCAGCTAGAGGACTCCCACTTGCCTCTAGACCACACGAACGGCGGCACACCGGTGATGGACGAACGGCGTGCGGGTGGCTACGGGCGAGCTCATTCCTTTCTCTCTTCCTCTCTTTCTCTCTTTCTCTCCTCTCTCTCGGCACCTCTCTTGGACGACAGCCCTCAACCATCAGCCACTCCCTCTCTCTCTTCCTTTTGGTGGCTTATATATTTGCATGCACCCCCTCTTTGCATGGGGGACACTTGTCTCTGTCCCTAAGTGTCTCCTTGGTTGAAGACACTTGGAGGCCATGCGGCTCCCCACTCCTCCCCTCCATGCGTCGGCAGCCCAATGGGCTTCATGGGCCGGGTCTCTTGGCCCACTTTAGGCCCATCTCACTTGGGCCCTAGGTCCAAACTTAAATGGCCCAAGTTTATTTTATTTTATTTTTATAATATATCTTAATCATCATTTAAATAAATATCTAATTGCATAAATAATAAGGCCATTAAACTTATAGTCACAAATCCATAAATCGAAATTTATAAAACACATGGCCAATGATAAGATTTTCCTTCCTATCAAATAATTATCCCTTAAAAGCTTGGCCATATATCTTATTGCAAATTATGGATTAAATGGCCATAAAATAACTTGATGGTACTTCCATCACCTATTCATAGACTTTAATGTAACTAGAGGTCATTATGAATTTTGGGATGCCACATTAGACTCAGTTAAGAATACAAAACTCAACACATAAGCAAAGTTCTGAAAAGTACAAGGGGTGTATACCTTCTTTGGCTCATGACAGTCGCGAGCATAGTGACCCTTCTTGTCACAATTGTAACACTTCACCCTTGTAAGCTTCTTCATTCGAGAACGCTTTCCTCTTTCATGTTGGTTAAGCTTAGGTTTCTTTCCTGAAGGACCTGCTTCCTTGCCTTTCCCTTTTATCGAACCAGTTAGGACGTTTGCGCTTGGAGCTCGAAGCTCCATGTGAGCTAGAACCAGCATGATAGATTTCAGCTTCCGGCTTAGCCGCCAAGAGGCGGTCCTCTTCCAGCTCAAGATGACGCACTGCATCCTCAAAGGTTTTGATATTCTCATTATGGGTCAGGTGCATCTTCATATGCTCCCAACTCTGAGGCAAGGAACGAATCACTGCTTGCACTTGTTGTTCATCAGTCAGGACATGGCCAGCATCTTTCAGCTCATTAATCATGTTTGACATCTTTCTAAGATGTTGCTTCATGGTCTGACCATGAGGCTTCTTATAAGAGTCAAACCTAATAGTGAGCTGCCTCAGTTTGGTCATCGAAGTATGACCAAATCTTGCTACTAATGCTTCCCACATTTCCTTAGCATTCTCAAAACGCCTAAACTCTCGCATGACGTCATTTTCCATGCTACTCAGCAACGTTATGCGAGCAAGAGAGTTCTTTCTTTTCCATGCAACAAATGCTTCCTTATCTCTCTTGTGCTGTGCAGTGTTTCCTTCTTCAGGTTCTACCATGGTCAGGTTAAGAGCTTCTAGTGCCTCTTGCTCTTCCAGCACATATTGGATTTTCATGTGCCATATGTCATAGTTATCGCCATCGAGCTTCTCACCTTTGTTTAGCTCAGCAACTATGCTCTTTGTGGCTGAAGCCATTGATCTGAACATATTAGACATATATGCATGAATTATTAATGCCTATCATTTATGCATCCATTTTGCACAGACCCATTATATTAATGAACAATTTCAAGTAAGGTTTCAGAATCAAAAGTTCACTATATTTCCAATTATCCTCCAAAAATCCTAACTTAAAACTATCATTAATATAATTGTCTTATGCAAAATAAATTCTATGAAGCTACAAAAACTTCTATGGACTACCCACATCAATCAACAATAATAAAAATCAAATAATATTTGACATATAATAGAATAATAATGTTTTCACATAATACAACTTACATATCAGTTGCAACATCAACAAGAATCAGGTAGTAAACATTACATAAGATGTCCACAAAGCACACTTAAACAAAGACCAGCCAATACATCTAACACCAAGTCAATACACGAACTGGGAAAGATCCTCTTTTGTTCAATTTCTTGATCTTTTCCCTTGTAACAATCCAGTAATAATCATCTATAAAATCCATCACAATTTTCCTATATGAAGCGGCTTTGTTGACATCCCATATGCGATTCAACACTCCTTACCATTCTGGTGGAAGAGTGTTCATGAAAAATCGCACCATCTCAGACTGTGGCATGGGACGATCATTCTATATGACCTTTTGAATTTTCCCGTTGACTTCAAGAACGTGATCAATCAAGTCACCACTCTCCCATCAATGATCAGTCAGCTCAGCTATCAACTTAGAAAGCCTTTCCTTTTGTTCATCGGTAATTGTGCGAATAGGTGTGCGTAACCTAAGGAGAGGCATTGTTCCTACAACAAATGCAGAACAAATAAGGGATCACATATATTTCACATAGACTTAATTGGAAAAAGAAAAACATTCTTTACCTCTTTTTTTTTTTTGGGGTCAACTGTCAAAGTCAACGGTCAACGGTTGTCAACGGTCGAGGTCAGCCGGGTCGGGCCGCCGGGTCGGGTCGGGTCGGATCGGACGGACCGGTCGGGCAAACCGACCAGCACGTGCGGCACGCGTGTGCAGCTGACGTCATAATGACATCAGCTGGCGCGTGCCATGCACGCGCCATCGGAGCCCCCACACATGTGCGTCGCACGTGCGCGCGTGCAACGCCGATTCATTCTTATCGTTCCCTATAAAGAATAAATCGACAAGTTTGAACATAACTAATAATTTTTGGAAACTTTCAGACAAAATCGAGTTTTCCCTCTCGCCTTTCATATACCAAGACCGGGTCAAAGGGGTCCTTCCCGCACGGTGTTGCGCAACATCCACGGCCCCGGAGAACGCCACGTGTGCGGGCTGCAGGTCAATCCCACGGCCCAAGATCGCGGGGGGCGCTTCCCCAAGACCAGGTCAATCTCTCTCATCTCATCTCCCATTCTAGACAATCTCCACTGGCAATCGTTCCCACTTTCTCTCTCCTCCTTCCCTCTCTCTTTCTTTCTCTAGAAGATGCGAACGAAAGAGACCCTCTCTCTCTCTCTCTCTCTCTCTCTCTCTCTCTCTAACCTTTTCTTTCCTCTCTCTACCTTTGATGAGACCCGGGAGCCCGAGGGAGGGAAATCGTTAGGTCGCCACTCCGTAGCGGCCAAATCACTTTCCCTTCCTGTCTCGAGCGATGGCGTAGGACTTGGAGTCTATGTAGCACCGACACGCGACACGACACGACACGTCAACACATAATTTCTAAAAAATAGAGAATTCCGATATGTTGCGACACGTTAACTATTAAATGAATATTTTTATTTAATTAATTTGATTCAAATTCATAAATAAATAAATAATTAAAAAAGCCTATAATAAATTTACACTAATAATATTAATAAATCAATTCATTTGAAATTCGAAAGATATATTCATAATTAATGCGAAACATGGTTTTAATTTTAACAAAAGTTATTGATAAAACTAATAATTAATAAAAAAATTAGAATCAATTTATTTAAATAAATTCATGATTTTTTAGAATGATCAAAATTTACTATTATTCAAAATTCAATACTTTTACTTTTCGAAATTATTTTTCAATTTCATTTATTTAATTTTTCTATAAAAAAAAAATTTCCAAATCCACTCTTTCTTTCCTTTGTCCATTTCCCTCCACCTCAAACTTATTTTAATTTTTTCCCTCCCAAAACCACTCGACAGACAGGCTGTCGGCCTCACTTCCCCTCCCCCAAAACTCAAAAGACACACCATCATCCCCCTCTTTTTATTATTTTTTATTCCTTTATCACAAACCCTAGCGACCCTCTTTTCCTCCTCCTTTTACTGCTCGCACAAAACACACCGGACCAAGACAAACACGCAGACAACAGACCTCACTCCCCTCTTTCGCACCTCGTATCTTTTCTCAGCTTCTGACGATGGAGTGGAAGCGACGCCGAGGAGGAGGAGATGCCGTCGCCGCTGCCGCTGCCGCGGCCGCGGCCGCTCGGCGCCCCCTCGGGCCCCGATCCCTTCCTCTTCTCTTCCTCTCTCTGGCTGTCTCTCGCCGTCGTTCGCGGCCTCTACTCCCTCCCTCTCCCTTGCCTCCACCCGGAATCTTCCGAACACGTGTCGACACGCGTGTCGAGAAAAGTTGATCGCGTGTCGGAAAATTCGACACGCGTTGACCGCGTGTCCGATCGTCTCCGAGCGTGTCGACGTGTCGGACACGCTCCAGCACGTGTCGGACACGACACGGAAGCACGGTCATAGCTTGGAGTAGGGAGGGACCTAGTTGGAGAAGTTGGGGCGGAAAGGGAGCCAACGGGGCTCGGATCAACGGATAAAGAGGTGGTGGATGACGTCCTAGAGCCTATGGAGGAGGGGGTCGGAGAAGTCGCCACCGCCAACGTCAGGGGAGGAGTGGCTAGAGTGGGTGTGGAAACTTACTATTCCTGCACTTTAAATTCTAAAATTCGTTCTTCACTTTCTTTTAAATTTTAAGCCGAACAACTTCCGCTTCAAGATGAATATATAAGCCTTTTTATCACAAAAAAAGAAAACCAAAATCAACCTTTTTGATGAAAGATTATTCACTTTCTAGGTGAGACATCGAAACATTATAACAATTTAATCTTTCTAAGTACTTTGAACGTGAGAAATAGGAGATCGTGTTGGATGCAAATTGCGCAACCCCAAGATCTCCATAACCAGAACAAGAACATGCATAATTGAGTAGAAAGATTAACGCACCTGTTTTGGGATCCATCGAACATAAAGCGGAAGCAGAATAAGGATTACCCACATATATCAAGGGGATCCACGCATCAAGTCCTTCTCCTCTATTGCCCTCCGTATCACTAGCTCAATGAGGCGGCCCCCCTCACGTGCAGCGTTAGATAAACGCCCCTTAGGTAAGGATACATGTGAGAATTAGGGTTAGAGGAGAGACTTGAGCACTATTTATAGAGTTTCCAGCCCAGTCCCCCTCATTACGGGCCGGGCTCAACTCGGCCCACACTAGCCAGCCCATATTAGACTAATTAAGAAACCTTCTATCTCACCTTAGACCAAACCCTGTTTTACGGTAACCGTAAAAACAGTAAATTACAATATCAATTAATTTAGTCCACATCAGGAAAACTCTTACATTCTCCCACTTGGACTATATTAATTGAAATCGTACCTTATGTGCACATATTGGTTTAGAGATAATTCTTAATAGTCAATCCTATCCCATAAAGTCTTAAACACCGAATCATGGCGGTAACTGCATGTATACACACAGAGCCTTCCATGGTCACGAATGTTCTCAACTTTATTGATATGGATTCAATATGGTAGTGTGTCAAATGGATAACATCTCTCATAGAGAGATCCCATTTGTCGGTCACCATTCTCTTACCTTAGGTGTCACAAAAACTTGTGCCACTAGAGAATGCTTTATGGTTCTAATGAACCCACATATGTCTTGTCCTTATGGTTAACCTTTCTTTATGTATCACAAGACATATGCACAAGGCTAATAACCGAATGCCCGGATGCCCCTAGCCTTCACTCAAGGTTTATAAAAATCTCTTGAGACTTTATCAATATGTATTCAACATAATAACAACACATTCAAAATTACTTTATTGAATGCAAAAGTTGATACATATCAAACCGTTACTAAATGTAACGAATCACAGATGTGAACTTTATCAGAGTAAAGCCAAGATAACTCCCACTAAACAACAGTATCCGAAGATACTCCTAGCCCCATGCTAATGACATGTCACTCAAATACACATGGGCGTAGGCCTTTAGTTAGTGGATCTGCAATCACATCATCTGTGAAAATATGTTATATTATAAGTCACCTTTCTGTACCGTTTCTTTATGGTCAAAAAATTTTGACCACCATATATTTAGACCCATTGAGACCTCTGTAGTAAATAATACTACAAATTTGTTATCTCAATACAACCGTATGGGTCTATTCATAAAGTTAAAACGATTAACTTCTTCATGAGGTTTTGGAGCCTAATAGCCCAAGTAACAGTCTAAAAGAATGTTACTAACACTGCTTACATAGTAGAAGATAACATAAAACTTTATTTACTGCACTTCTTACTAACATAAATCTGTATCTTGTTATTGATTGTATGTCATCAGAACAGCCAGCAAAGTTTACATCTAAATACCCTACTAACTGCAAGAATTGAACATGTCTATAAATTAGCATATAATCTCTTGTTTTCTTTAAGTACCTTTAAAATCTTCTTGGCAACAACCCAGTGATCACGTCCTGGATTTGACTGATATCTTCCTAGAAGTCCCGTCACAAAGACGATATTTAGTCTAGTGCAAATTCGAGTATACATTATACTTTTAAGTGCACTGACACAAGGTACACCATTTAATTAGATTTTCTCAATATCTAAATAAGGACAATGTGATAGATTTAGTCCATCACCCTTAACAACAGGAGCAATTCCTGGCTTGCATTGATGTACATTGAATATTTCCAATATATAATCAGCAAATGTCCTCCGAGAAAATCTAACATAATATGGCAAAAACAATCCTTACAGACCTCAGTACAAAGGATATAAGATGTCTCAAGGTCACAATTTGTAAGCAAAACATCATGTACATAAAGTATGAGAAAAAATAAATTTCCTCCCACTAACCTTGCAGTATATTGAATTACTTTGTTCCCAATTGAACAAAATAACAACACTATGAAACTTTAAGAATATTGTCTGGAAACTTGCTTAAGATCATGAATTAGAACTTTTCAGTCTACATACAAGTTTACTTGAATCTGCTGCAAAATCATCCAGTTGCACTATATAGATTTTGCATCTATTTGGCGTAACTCCATATCAAAATAAATTATTAATGCCACATTCATTCTGAAAGAATCTTTAAAAATACTAGAAAGAAATATTTATTTCTTTACTATTAACTATCCACCCCTCTTTCAGAGTAAAAACTTTAGCTACCAATTTGGCTTTAAACTTCACAATTTTTCTTTGAAATCCTTTTAATTTTGTACGCCAATTTGCAACTAATGAACTTGTAATCTTTAGGCAAGTAAATTAGTTTCCAAACACTATGATGTTTCATAGATTGTATATCGCATTTTATGGCATCTAATCACATACTTGATTGAGAATAAGAAACGACATTTATAAATATGTCATTACATCAACCATATAGTGGATATTGTAATCATGCTCTCACAAATAGACTATATAGTCTGATGGTATAACTGATCGTCTTTCCTTAACAAATCTCCTTAATAAAGCTGCAACCACTTCATTCTGCACTTGAGAGGTTTAAGAAATTTCATTATAAACTATATCGAGAATAGTTCCTTAAACCTCAATAAGTTTAGTCTATGGTACGGGAGATTCCACAATTGTCTACCCACAATTGTTTATATAGGCAAAGACAAAGATACAGTAACATCCATCATACTATTATCTTTAATAGTCTAAGAGCAACTATCCTCTACAATTACGTCAATCTTTAAAGTATGTGATTCCATAATTCTTGTACATTCTTTAGGATCATAAAATCAATGCCCCTTTAACAATTTAGATAAGATACAGAATAATTTCAAGTGAATCTTTTATCAGGTTTTTCAGGCATAATAATTAAGTTACCCCCCCAGAATCTACCAAGTATTTGACAAATGACCCTTTAAGCTATTTCGCATTGTCATACTTGCCAAAATACTCACGGTTAAGCCTGACAACCTTTTAAGACATTTATCTCGGTCATTTTCCTTAAAAAACTTTTTGAAACAACCTTATAATCATATACGAGATGTATATGTCATTAGGATTTAAACACAATCTTTGCAGATGTGTCCTAATTTCAATATCAGACAATACATAATTTCAAGCAACTAAGGCTTCCATCATCTTATAGCAGTGCAGTCCGCAGGCAAACCTCTTTTCAAGTGTTACAGAATGGAACGCTTCATGGACAGTAAGCAAAATTCAATTGCTATTTTCTCAAGCAACAAATTATATGTCCACAACTTAAAATTTGAAGTAGTAAAAACCTCAATAATAGTGGAGTTATTAATCACAGAAAAGGTGACTAAAAACCAAGCAATGTATATAATTAGCATCATGTGAGCACTGTGTAACTTGACATACAAGTACACATCTAGAGAGTTACACACATAATCATATAATCACCTTTGGGCAGAATACATGATATGCAGTTGTACACTCCCCACATGATAGTGGTTATGAGAATATATTCCAATTTTTCGTGAACTCATCACCTTTGGGCATATGAATCACTAGAATCAGTCACTCCTCCACCATACTATCATGTATCCCTCCATGAACTAATACACAATCACCTCCTTTGGGAGTATGACCACGCATTAGATCAGGAGACATCCCAATTATCATACGAGATCGAAATTTCTCAAACCCAATCAAGCGTGCCACTTTGGCGGTCACTACTCAATTGAATCATTGAAATTCTCTCATACCAGGGATATAAACTTTACTTCTCACATACACCATATACATGTGATTTTGACTTTAGTGATAGGGGCATCATATCACCAAAATCACATATCATGCTAATTACATTGCTTTATTCATTAATAAAATCTTTATTTATACATATGTATAAATATATATATAACGAACCTAAAAGACAGATTCCAATTAGATCAACGATTACAGCAACACGAGAAACTTCTCATAAAAGCAAGCATCTTGTGCACCCCGATTACTGATTACTAAAACAACATTAAAAGAATGCCGATCCAAAGGATCCATCACAAGTTAACATCAATAGCAATACAGGGTACTCTAGATTGACAAGCTTGTTGCTCATGAGTTTCATATGGCAAAACATGACTCCAAGGCCAACAACTGATTTATTAGCCAATTTTTAAATAACAAATTATCATTGTAATCAACCAGTGGCCTATTAATTGAGTCAAATCAGAGAACCAAATATCTAAAAATTCAACAGTAGATACTATTGCTCTGCATAAATATTGCCATACTCCTTTACCATAAAAAATATTCAACTTGATAGACATTAACAAGTGACCAGATGAGTTCATGTACAATATGCAGTAATTTAATTGACATGCATTACCCACATACAGTAGATATGTTAATCAGTACAATCAGTTTGGTCACGAGTTCTTAAGACGTCTATCGTTCAAAGATTACCAGCGTGTCAAGGAGTATGCTTGAGCAACAAAAGTTTCATAACCTTTACTGTTTCTCATTATCTCAAGATATATTCAATTACTATCTCATAATGATTGAATCTCATTAAGCCAGCTTCAGTTCACAATAAAGTTTGATTTTTATTGATGAATCACACCTTTATAATGATTATGTGATAATATACCTATAACCCAACACTTATATTTCCAAAATCACAGAAAATATAAGAAAAATACGCAAAAATACACGTATTTAGGGTTCCGTATGTATTTTTACATCCATAAAATCATCAAACATATAAAATAAATATACCACGACATAGGAAATCACCGTACGAGTCCAACGCCGCCAGCCACGCGCCGATCGGATCCTCCACGCGCCCACACGCGCCGCTTGAGTGCGCGGCGCGTGGAGATCACGCGTGGCGCTCGTTCAACGCCCAGGCGGCGCGTGGGGGCGCGTGCGTCCTCCCCCGGCGACGCGCCGCCGACCCTCTTGCTCGTCTCGTCAAGCCCAATCCGAATTTGTGATTGAATTTAATTTTATTGAGCAAAAAATCTCGAAAATCACAAATTATGGCAAAAACTTTATGCTTTCAAGTTCTAGGGTTACGGTTGCTCTGATACCACATGTTGGATGCAAATTGCGCAACCCCAAGATCTCCATAACCAGAACAAGAACATGCATAATTGAGTAGAAAGATTAACGCACCTGTTTTGGGATCCATCGAACATAAAGCGGAGCGAGAATAAGGATTACCCACATATATCAAGGGGATCCACGCATCAAGTCCTTCTCCTCTATTGCCCTCCGTATCACTGGCTCAATGAGGCAGCCCCCTCACGTGCAGCGTTAGATAAACGCCCCTTAGGTGAGGATACATGTGAGAATTAGGGTTAGAGGAGAGACTTGAGCACTATTTATAGAGTTTCCAGCCAGTCCCCCTCATTACGGGCCAGGCTCAACTCGGCCCACACTAGCCAGCCCATATTAGACTAATTAAGAAACCTTCTATCTCACCTTAGACCAAACCCTGTTTTACGGTAACCGTAAAAACAGTAAATTACAATATCAATTAATTTAGTCCACATCAGGAAAACTCTTACAGATCGTGGTTGACATAACCGTTATGACTTAAAAAATGGTGGTCGGGTGGCCATTGCTTGCACCCGCCTCCGCTATTATTGGTTTCACAATACTGAACATTTCTTTTTAATTAAGCAGGGCCTGTAGTTACGTATTATATGTAAAAAAACTTACTAATCATTAACCTCATGCAAATTCTAGTCTTCCATAGTAAGATTTTCTAGTACATTATAGAAATTATTAGTTATTTTCAAACTTGTCGTTGTAAGAAAATCAATATAGAGAAATGGAATGACACATGATTACATTGGCATTCATAGGAATGTCGAACATGGAACTAAGAAACAATAAATCCTTCTAGTTAGACAAAAACTGGTTCACCCTGGTCATTTTTGTTTAATTATTCTGGCAATTATCCTCAACTACAATAATTGGTCGCGTCAGTGCGTGTGACTAAGTGGGACCACTTACTTTTCGAACCAAAATATTATCCTAAAATCTGTCAGAGATCCAAACGTATCTTCGAAGACCTTCTATAGTTTGTGTGGCTGGGAATTTCCTGTGTAATGCTACTTGGGATCACTAAGTTTTTGAACCAAAATATCCTAAATCATCTGTCCGTGACCAAACTGTATATCCAAAGACCTTCTATAGTTTAGGTCTAGGAACCTCCTAATTCTAGCTTAAAGAGTCCTCTTCCCATCATCACAAGCTGAAATGTCGAACGCAGATCCCGGAAGTGCCTGGCCGTGGTTGGGGAATGCTAAAGAAGAGAATGATGCAATTCCTAGAGCTACTGCAACAGTGCTTGTCATTGCTATAGCAGCTCTTAGTTTCTTCTCTTTGTGCAGGAGGCGAAACCACACCACGGCTCCATTGCCTCCAGGGCCCCGAGGTGTGCCATTCTTTGGGTACCTCCCATTTCTGGGGACCAATCTCCACCGGAAATTCGCTGATTGGCTGAGACCTACGGCCCCATCTACAAACTCCGGCTTGGAAGCAAATTATATGTTGTGGTTAACTCCCCGTCACTGGCCAAAGAAATCGTGCGGGATCAAGACATGACTTTTGCCAATCGAGACCCAAACATTGCCAGTACTATAGCGTCATATGGCGTAAGGGACATTGTTTTCTCAAGCCAAGGCCCTTATTGGAGGAATCTCCGCAAACTGTTTGTGCGGCAGTTGATGAGCAACATGAGTCTCGATGCCTGTTATGGTTTGAGAAGGCAGGAGGTCAGAAAAGCTCTGAGCGATCTGTATAGAAAACCTGGGGTGCCAGTAGATATCGGCGAATTGGCCCTTCTGATCTTAGTTAACATGGTGATGGGAATGCTGTGGGGAGGAACGCTTCAGGGAGAAAAGGGTGAAGCCGTGGCCTCTGAGTTTCGAGAGGTGGTGGCCAAATTGATGGTGCTCTTAGGTAGTCCGAATGTTTCGGACTTTTTCCCGGCACTCGCTTGGCTTGACCTGCAAGGAGTGGAAAGGGACATGAAAAGGGTGCATCAGTGGCTGGATGGTTTTATTCAGCCAATTATCGATTGCGCCACCAAAGGAACAACAAGTGAACTGTTCAAGCAGAAGGAAGGAGAACCTAAATGCAATGAACAGAAAAAGGACTTTTTGCAGATTTTTTTGGATATGGAGATAAATCTTGAAGATAACCAGTCACCAGTGGACAAGAATGTAGCACTCAAAGCCATTCTTATGGTAAGTTTATTAATCTAGGTGACTAATTCTTATATGGACATGCACGGCTATTTAATGACCTGATGCACTAGAAAGTGCAATTAATCGTCTTTTGCTACTCTATTTTTGGAAACCTAATCTGTATCGGCACACCCCCCTCTCTCCCTCCCCCAGAAAACCCCTCCCTCAAAGAAACTTCATTTGTAGCTCTCAGCTTCAATTTTTAAAACTGAGAGCCTGTTTTGCTCTGCTTTTCTTTCTAGGCCTTGATTTCCTGTTTCTTCTCTCTCGATCTAATCTAGGAGCCTTTTTCCGCCTCGTTTGGGGTTTTCCTTTGCTTGTCGTGGTGAATAAATCTGCTTGTAGCTAAATTTTGTGAGGTCATCATAACCATTCCAGCTAGTACGATGCCTGGGACGTGGTTCTATGACTTCTTTGAAATTCAGCGGAAGCTCTCCTCTCTCGATATAAGTGTAGATTTAAATTTGGGAGCTTATCTCTCTTGACCTTAATCTAAATTTAAAAGTTTCTTAGAGGGATTTGATCTGAAATTTGTTGTTGTTCTTATATGGTGATAGCATGCATTGCAAGCCGTAGTTTTTGGAGGATAAGATCTCTACATGCACCCATCATTGATAGGTTCGGTAATTGGCTCCTGATTGTTTTTCAATGTGCCCATAATGAGTATTATGAAATGCTTTTTACACAAATCATATAAGTAAATTTTGCAGTTTCTATGGATTGACACAACTTTTTCTCGCTAATATAGTCCATTGTAATTTTTGCCTAAATACTAATGACATTTATTACGACATGGCAAATGATCAAGTGAAATCATTGTCTGGGGAGAATCAAGTGAATATCTCAATAATAGAACTTTCTTAATATTATTTCAAGAACACTCAATTCACACCACTCACCACTCACAAACAAGACACTCTTACGCCAGACGCTACACACGCCACTGTTACACCACACGCACAAAGGGCAAGAGCCCCATATCTCACTCTTTCTCTCAACCATAGGCAAAGACAATATATTTTGATGTTTGCTAATGGCTCTCTCAACACGTATTTCATTCAAAAACAAATTTTCTTTCCTAATGCTTTCCTCCCCGAGTTGAATTTTTTGGATCATGGATGGGCTTAAAGGTGCTGGGGTGATGAGTTTTTGCTCTTTAGGAAAGAGTAAGTGTTTTCCCTTGAATCATGCGTGACCTTTCTATCAAATTGCCAAGGCACTCTCAATAACAAGTGACATGCATCGGTGGAACTTATATCATATCGGACATGATCTTGGTAGTTTTTCCCAATTGAAAACAAAATCAAGACTTGTTTAGTTACTTGGAGATCGTTCCCTTTGTTCAGCCAGGGCAACTTCTATGGTTGGGAGTGCTTGGAAATGGGAAGAATCAACTTGTCGAATAGAGTTGTCAATACCACATTGGTGCAACTTCTACCCTTGATAATCAAATTACGCACCTTCCCGTTAGTGGTGCAACAGGTTTGGAAAATATTCTCCCTTTGCTTGTCCACTTTTGGAGTAATTGTAGAGTGCAAAAACCTCCTAATAACGAGCAATTCTCCTTAATTGGGCTGGCTCTACAATCTCATCTTCCTCCTTTGGTTTGGTGTCAATTTGATCGGCATCTTGCGTAGCTTCTTGAGGTCCCATGTCAATTTTCTCAATCTCTTGAAGAGTAATAACTCTTCGATTAGGATGTTTGGATTGAAAGTGTCTATAACCTTGGCACTTAAAGCACTGTCGTGCACTACCCCCATCAGTCTTCTTGTGAAGTTCTTTGACAAACCCCATGGCATTCTTTTTGCCTTGATCTTTTATTGATGTATTCTCGGTCCTGCTAGAAGAAGCACCCTTAAAAAAGGATGTCCCCCTTGTCAATAATTTGATTGACAAACCCTTGCCATGCTTCAATTTTCTTCCCACCTTGATGGTCAGTTTGCAAACATCTTCAAAAGACCAATATCATTGAAATGCAACTAAATCGGCAATCTCCCAATTTAAACCACCAGGTGAACAAGCATATTTTGCTCCAACAATCTTGGGATATCGTAGTTGTTCAAACTCTCTAATGTATTCTTCAATGCTCATTCCCCGTTGCTTGAGGGAATTCATTTTGAGGGAAAAAAAAAACGTCTTGATTATAATTATTGGGCAAGAACCTCTTCTTCATAAGTTTCTTGAGTTTTTCCCAAGATTTGATTCGGCCTTTTCTAGCATGAACTCTTTGGTTCTTAAAGTTTTCCCATCAAAGTGAAGCGTATTTCTTCAAATTGAGAATAACAACTTTGCATCACTTTTCGTTAGATATGAGTGGAAGTCGACTACTCATTCAATATCATGAAGCTAACCAATAAATTCATTTGGGCTGAGGTTTCCCTCAAATTCAAGCACCACCACTTTTACTTCAAGATCATTCTCCTCACGTCCTCTTCTTCTTCTTCAGACTTGGTAATCCAAATCACTACAGTTGTTTCAGTGTTGCCGGATTCATCACAAGAGTTTCGATGAGGATCTGGATCGTTATGGTGTGGTCGATTAATAGGGCTTATGGATAGTAGATCCTACTTCGCCCGATTCTCCAGGAGGTCAAGGACTCACTCCATTTGTTGTTGAAGCTCATTATGACATAGTTATGCCTTTCATTGTGTGCTTGTTCCAAGATCATGCCTTTTGAAACTGGATCATTTCTTTTTTTTATAAGAATGAAATGAAATGGAATATAGGTAATAGAAAAAAATCCCTCAAAACAAGTTGAACCTTGAGATTGATACCAATCCGATGTGGTTACAAAGGTGGCCAAGTGTGTTTTGAATGATGTAGGAGGAAGTACAGATATATCAAAGTGTGTAGTGATAGATATCGATGGATAAACGTAAATACAAAATAGAATACAATCATCACCAAGTGCTAAAGGACACACCACCAGCAAAGGAAGAAAATCGAGATTGACGAAATTCACTACGAATGTTTAAAGGACGAACTAGATAAAGGACTTCGGGGTGGAAGATATTCACTACCAAGGCCTAAAGGATGGACCACCAACTAAAAATAAATGACTTATTGGCTCACCCCTAAGAAGTAATCCATTCTCCAAGAATAAAAAAATTGGGATAGGAGTTATTTATCCTCCTAAAATATATGCTCACATTGAGGAAACTCTCATATATTTATATATTCCAATCATTATTTGCTTTCAATAAGATCACGCCTCTATTTATAGAGATATTGCTAAATAAAAGAAATGACTCTTCGAATTATTGGAATCTGAATAGACTCTTGAGGGAAATTAATCTAATTATGACTCCTAAAAGCAACACCTTAATAAAGACTCGTAAAAAGCTGTGAATTAAGAAACCTAAATGCATATGTGACTAATTATTAGATCCATCAAAACTTGAAGAGACTCTTAATTCTTGCACTAGTCTTAAAAGCCAAATAGTTATTGTAGAAAGTCATCAAATAACGATAAAAATTGACCAAAACAACCTCCTATCATTAGATTGTTGATGGGAGTCTCGAAATCGGTAACAATCTTTTAAATTAGCAACCATGTCGCATCATCGGCAAGCTTCATCTTTGGATCGAGATGATTAAATTGCAGCATAAATTGATTTTTGCTTTCATGAATAAGCGCATGGGTCGGTTTAATTGACAAAACATGAGTTGAGTTTGTGATCTAATCATTAGGACCTGATGCTCTCGCATCAAATTCGAATAATTGGCAGTGGAGTGTGTTAGGGAAATCCCTTATGATGTTTTGAAGATGACAAAATAAATCAAAGACTACTAACACGTTTGATGGTTGAGTAATAGACCATGCAGATGTTAGAACATGTAGAGGATATTCTCAAAGTCAGAAGACGGCCAGAAGACTGAACGTAACATATGTCCAGAGTATATTTTGAAGATTTCCAGACGTTTGTGTCAAAGTCTGAAGACTACCAGACTCAAGACTTAAAGTCTGAAGATTGCCAGACTCAAGACTCAAAGTCTGAAGACTGCCAGACTTTAGTGTCAAAGTCTGTTCTACATCGAAGTTTGTCAACTCCGACTAATTCCAGATGAACGTGAATGATGAACCGAAGACGACTCTATGCTTGAAGCTGAACTTGGTACGGACCTTAAAGCTAAATCTGTTCGGAAGCGAATATGTTCAGACTCAGATTGCAAAGTCTATCGCACTTAGACTCAGATTGTAAAGTCTATGGCTCTCAGATTTTACATCCAAATTCGATGAATTGTAACTCAAGCCCAATCATATAACGGCTAGTGATCTAGTTTGGATTCCACATCAAGATTGATTTGATTGATTCAATCTAATTGATTGTCGATTAGATCTTGAAGACAAGAACTTTCTATACGAAGAAGCTTTACTTATGGAAACCAAGATTTCGTTTGTATGGGCGATCGGAATCAATTTAGGATTCTACCTTTGTCACTCAACGGCTACTAAATCTTCTAGATACAGTGCTGTCCAATGGGTATATTGGAAGACGATTCTCCGGGATACTGTCCAACGGGTAGTTTGGAAGTGGAGGAGTATTTAAGGAGATCATGGACCGATGAGCAAGTAAGAGAGACGGAGCGTAGAATTTATAATTCCAAAGTCCGAGCGATCTTTGTTCATACACTTGTCTTTGGAGAGCTTAAACGTTTGTGATCGTGAGAGAAATACCAAAAGAGTGACTTAGTGAGATAGTGTGATCTACTACTAAGTGTTTGCACTCGAAGTTGTAATCTCTTGTTGATTGCATAGTGGAATCCAGCCAAGAAGGCTGTTAGCGTGGGAGAGTGGATGTAGGCTTGGATTAAGCCGAACCACTATAAACCTTGTGTTCTTATTCTCTTCCTTAACTCCTTTGTTTTACTCGAAGTTTATTTTATTCCGTATATATTTGCCAAGGTTTATTTTATACACCTATTCACCCCCCTCTAGGTGTTCATACTAGCACTCTCAATTGGTATCAGAGCCAAGTGCTCGGTTTATAAAAGTGTTTTTACTTTTGAGCTAAAGATCTTTTATGGCTAGTATCTTGGCACTAGGACTTATGGAGGGACAAAGCAACACAAGGCCGCCATATTTTGATGGAAAAGAATACAACGTGTGGAAGAACAAAATGAAAGCATTCCTAAGATCCAGAGATCCCTTGCAATGGGATGTTGTGGAAAGAGGAATCAACCCCATTGTTGCATCTACATCAAACAAGAATGGCAAAGACAAAGAAACCAAACTCCCCGCTCTTATGTCTCGGACGGAGATGTCCAAAAGAGAAGCGCTTGATGCAAAAGCTATTTATTCTTTATATTGCGCATTGTCTCCTGTTGAATATAATAGAATCTATTCATGTGAAACAGCAAAAGAAGTTTGGGATAGACTTCATGTTACATATGAAGGGACCGATCGTGTAAAAGAGACAAAAGTAAACTTCCTGCTCGGCAAATATGAATCCTTCAAGATGAAGGAAGGAGAGTCGATTGGAGATATGTTCGATCGTTTTACAGAAATTGTAAACGGTTTGGCATATCAAGGTCACCCAATTTCTTCTCCAATGAAGGTCAACAAACTCTTGCGAGGCCTCTCAAAAGATTGGAACCATGTAAAGACCTCAATCCGGGAGACTCAGAGGATTATGGCACTCTTCAATCCTATGAAGTGGAACAACTCAACGACGAAGATCCCGAAGTTGATTAGAATAGGAAGCAAATTCAGTGGAAGAAGAAAATACAAGCAGAATGGCCAGAAAAGAACAATGAAAGAAGATGATGAGCAAGAAAATATATGCTTGATGGCACATTCAGAATCTGAGTCTACTCAGACACATACTCAGAATCAGAGTCTGACCTAGACACAGACTCAGAATCCGATGAGGAAATCGAGGTAAGCTATTAAAAAATTCCTATCAAAGTTTCAAGGTATATAAATGAGCTTTGCTTAAATCTCAAATCTTCTCTTAAAAGGATCTCTGAACTTAAAAAGGAGAATTCTTGACTTAGACAACATGATCTTTCTCAAAAAGAAAATTTTGAAATTTTGCAAAAAGATTTTATACAAACAAAAGAAAGTCGAGATTTACTTGTCAAAGAAAATGATTCTTTGAAGAAAGAATTTTCAAATATTTCGACAAGATTTTCAAATGGATCAAAAACATTAGAGCATATTCTTTCTAAACAAGTTCCTTACTATAATAAGTCATGACTTGGTTTCAATAAGGAAAATAATTCTTTAATTGATTTTCCTAAAGTAAAAGAGAGACTTAGACAAAAACCTTCAAAGGCATTTTACAAAAATCATTTTCAAAAAGTGTTTGTAAAATATGTTGGTCTAAATGCATTCAAGTGTTCAAATTGTGGAGACTCAGAACACTTTGAGAAAGAATGTCCTAAAGTCTGGAAACAGGTTAAGAAAAATTGGATAAAAGCAGCATATTCTACTAACTCTCATGGACCCAAGAAAAAATGGGTACCAAAGAAAAGATGAGTTATTTTTGCAGGATATGAAGAAGAAATAAGAAAGAGGATTTGGTAAGGAATTTTTTATTCTCAATTTGATTTGGGCAATAATTCTCATTATACTTGATATTCGATATATCCTTGCTTGATTGAGATTTTATAATAATCATATTTTGCTTTATTGAAGAAAGAATCGTATGATTTGTTTTTGTGATTCGAGATTTAATTTGATACGTGTGATCATTTTTGATATCATGCTTAAAGACAAAAGAATTTATTTGGTTTGATTTTATACTCTCAGATTTGATTTAATACGTGTGATTATTTGAGATAATTCAAATTATTTTGTCTAATTTTATGCTCTCAAATTGTCATATTTTGCAAAGTAAAAATCTGATTCTACGTGATACTAATTTTGCAAGATATTTTTTTGAGATACTCAAGGATTTTATTCTCTTTGATTTTATCGTATAATGACTAAGTGAGAATTTAATTTTCAAAATATCATTGTGCATAATATTCTTTCTTTGAGTACTCTGTTATGATGAATTAAGAAAGAATATTTGGAGATTATATATTTTGCTCTAACGTCAAGGAAGGATCCAAATTGATGGATACCAAAAAGGGAAATGAGTTTATTGTAGGAAATTCTTTAAGGGATGAATGGTCGCAAATCTATGCAAATCATGATGCAATCATAAATATATCTCATGCGAAGATTGGTAATGATTTTTCTTTTTTTTAATGGTATATTTCAAACATATACCATGGGTAAGAGAATATTTTTATCATCCCGCCTTGCAAATTTCTACGTGCATTTATCATGATTTTGGATGATTATTTATTATATTGTGAATATCTTTTATCATAAATATAAGGTATTGTAATTTTGGCACGTGACAGAAATATCTATTTTCCTTTTACAAAATGCATATCTGAAATTTTTGCTCAAGGAAATCTCTTTGATCTCGAGAGATATTATTGCATATTTATGGATATTCTTGCTATATTCTTAAAAGATATATTATATCTAGCAAATTTGATCCGCAAATCAAAGAAAGATATTATGATATTTTTGCAAGGATTATTATCTGAATTTGCAGGTCACAAAAGAATCTTCCATATGGATTTTGGAAAACTCAATCAGAAAATCATGGAGATTCTATACTATCTTTTGAGGTTCAAAAATTCCATTCCGTATGCAAAGTTTTTGCAAATTATTGAGGAAATCCCTTATGTGTCGTACGGAAGATTGAATAGTTCTGAATTTTAATATTTGATAATTTTATATATGCTATTCAATTTATTTATTTGAAGAAAATGGCATTATATATTACGTGGATATTATTACAGCTTATTTGTGCAAAAAGTTTGTTAAGTTGATGCAGGTTGAATTCGAGACGAGCTTAATTGAAGAAAATAAATTTTTGCCTCGAATTTCAAAATGCAAGTGATCGTTGCGAATGTTGTTGCTACAAAGGAAATACTGGAAAAACATTATGTTCAACGTGCACAAGCAACAATTATTTCTATTCGCAAATATTGTCATGATCACAGGGGGAGAAAATAAATCCAAAAGAAAAGGAAAAGAATCATGATCATCTCAAAAAGGCAACAAATTGAGGGGAGCTTTGATTAATTATGGAAAAACATTTTTGGATTGATTGTGATCTTATTATGGATGGAAGGAAAGGTAAATGTGTCAGAATTTGTTCTAAAATATCCGATTAGTGCATATTTTATTACTTTTTGTCATTGATAAATCTTGTATTGATATTATCATTTTATTATGACAAAAAATGGTAAGTGAATTTCATGATGCATCCGTGATTTTTATTGGATATTTGCTGATATATATGATCGAAGTGAGCTATATTGCATATCTTTAATATTCGACTTGCTTTATGAAAGCTGATTTTGGAAATTGTGATTCATGCAAGATATTTGTTATAATTTTATATTCTCTACGTGATACTTTATCCATTATTATCACTTTTTGATTATGACAAAAAGGGGGAGAAGATATGAATATGCATATGTGTTGATTGATTGATATTATTTATTACATAATATTGAGCTGCGATTATTTTTCTATATATTGTAATGCTCAATCTATTTGTTATCTTTTGATATCCTTTGATTTAAATTAATATTTTTAAAAGCATGTTTACAAATCTGCATATTCAGAGATTATTTTGTCATCATCAAAAAGGGGGAGATTGTTAGGGAAATCCCTTATGATGTTTTGAAGATGACAAAATAAATCAAAGGCTACTAACATGTTTGATGGTTGAGTAATAGACCATGCAGATGTTAGAACATGTAGAGGATATTATCAAAGTCAGAAGACGGCCAGAAGACTGAACGTAACATATGTCCAGAGTATATTTTGAAGATTTCCAGACTTCTGTGTCAAAGTCTGAAGACTGCCAGACTCAAGACTTAAAGTCTGAAGATTGCCAGACTCAAGACTCAAAGTCTGAAGACTGCCAGACTTTAGTGTCAAAGTCTGTTCTACATCAGAAGTCTGTCAACTCTGACTAATTCCAGACTGAACGTGAATGATGAACCAGAAGACAGACTCTATGCTGAAGCTGAACTGGGTACAGACCTTAAAGCTAAATCTGTTCAGAAGCAGAATATGTTCAGACTCAGATTGCAAAGTCTATCGCACTTAGACTCAGATTGTAAAGTCTATGGCTCTCAGACTTTACATCCAGATTCGATGAATTGTAACTCAAGCCCAATCATATAACGGCTAGTGATCTGGTTTGGATTCCACATCAAGATTGATTTGATTGATTCAATCTAATTGATTGTCGATTAAATCTTGAAGACAAGAACTTTCTATACGAAGAAGCTTTACTTATGGAAACCAAGATTTCGTTTGTATGGGCGATCGGAATCAATTTGGGATTCTACCTTTGTCACTCAACGGCTACTAAATCTTCTAGATACAATGCTGTCCAATGGGTATATTGGAAGACGATTCTCCGGGATACTGTCCAACGGGTAGTTTGGAAGTGGAGGAGTATTTAAGGAGATCATGGACCGATGAGAAAGTAAGAGAGACGGAGCGTAGAATTTATAATTCTAAAGTCCGAGCGATCTTTGTTCATACACTTGTCTTTGGAGAGCTTAAACGTTTATGATCGTGAGAGAAATACCAAAAGAGTGACTTAGTGAGATAGTGTGATCTACTACTAAGTGTTTGCACTCGAAGTTGTAATCTCTTGTTGATTGCATAGTGGAATCCAGCCAAGAAGGCTGTTAGCGTGGGAGAGTGGACGTAGGCTTGGATTAAGCCGAACCACTATAAACCTTGTGTTCTTATTCTCTTCCTTAACTCCTTTGTTTTACTCGAAGTTTATTTTATTCCGCATATATTTGCCAATGTTTATTTTATACTCCTATTCACCCCCCTCTAGGTGTTCATACTAGCACTCTCAGAGTGGGTGGTGGCCCAATTTGCTGCATAACTGAAATGTGAAGAACAAAGTGGCCCACGAATTGACAGAAGTCACGGGATGGGATAAGATGCTTGCAGGGCACCACTTGCCCAAATTGATCAACGGTGTCATCAAGTGGGCATTTCACTTGCAACCGACTTTGCCACTATTGGTTTCACGGACCCCACGTGCTTTTCGTGTGGCCAGGGTTACACGGTACCAAAGAGCGGTGAAGTATTCTCGAACGTGGTTTATATCCACAGGAACTGGAAGCTTTGGGACAATTTTTTTCAATTTTCCATAGGCTAACTCTTTAATAAAGTCCATGTTATTATTGCCTAAATATCTCCCACGCTTGTTACGCTAATAATTTATGGCAAATGATCGAAAATCGAAATATTAGACAGTAGAAGAATGCATTGGATGAAATCAAAACTAACAAGATGGCCTAATTTCTCGTGAACCATTGTGACCACCTAAAAAGCATGGACACTCTCCAAGCCTCCGTGTTGGTCTCGGACACTCCGACATGGGTTTGACATGCTCTGACATGCTTGGACATGCTTCAACATGCGGTCAATACGTGTTGGAAAATTTGACACATGGTTGATTCTCCCAACACACTCCAACATGTGAGTCTGGAATTCTAATATACAATTTCAACATGCATGAGTCAATTTGATAATTTTTGGGAAAATTGTCCAAAAAGTCCTAAACCTATTGCACTTTTGCCAATTCAGTCATAAACCTTTTAACTTTGCCAATTAAGTCCTAAACATTTTCACTTCTTGCCGATTCAGTCCATCCAGCCAATTGTGGCCGGAAAATGCTGATGTAGATGCCGGTGAAGCCACGTAGGACTGCCGGCTCGACGTGGACAAATTTTAATAATATTTTTATTTTTTTATTTTTCTGTTTTTTCCTTTTTTATTTTCTTTATTTTCTTTGTGGCTTTTTTCTTGGCCTTTTCGGTGGCCGGCCACCAGCCACGGGCGACGGCCGGCCACCGACGACGGCCAGCAAGCTGGCCTCACCTACCACCGGCGAGGCCAGGCCGGGCGAGGAGGAGCCTCGGCGAGGGGAGCCCTCGCCCAAGCGCGGCCCCGCAAGGGTCGCCTGGGTGAGGCTGACTCTCACCCAGGCTAGGGCGGCCTCGCCGAGCTTCCGGCCGGGCGACAAAGCAACGCCCGGGCGAGGCCGCCTTGGCCTGGACGAGGGCTGGCCTCCCCCTGATCCGGCAGGGGAGCCCTTGCCTAGGCGAGCGTCAGCCTCGCCTAGACCAGATCTGGCACGCGCTCCGCTCGACGGTCCCTCAGCCAACGTCGTCAAGCTGAACCTGCTAAGCCCTTGCTTGTGTTTTGTTTTCGCCTATTTAGTGCACATCAGGCCGGAGCCCACGGCCGTTCGACTCACACGACCTCCGGTCCCGCTGGTTCCCGTTGAGTTGTTATGTGTTCTCGTTTGCTTGTCGAAAGTTCTGTGTGGACTTGGGTCTCAATCGAGCCGAAATCCCTCTTTCCCATAGCATATACCAAGTGTTTGATGTAATGCCACAGTGAGATTTAGTTTTCTTTCGTTGTCTTGGCCATAGTTAAGTCGTCCGGGTTTCGTCCCGGTGAACTGAGTTTTTTCTTCACGTGATGGTTAGCGTTCCAAGCGTCCGGTGCTGATCGGACCGAAGTCGGACGGTGGATCCGGCGCCTCAAAGGTCGGTGAAGGGCTCGTCGTAGTGGTGGCTTGGTTCGGGCGGGGGAGCTACGGGAGAGCATTCGGTGAGGAGAGTGGGCTCGTCGAGGGAGAAGACAAGCGTGGGAACAAGAGAAAAGAAAAAAAATAGAAAAGGAAAAGAAAGAAAAGAAAAAGGGAAAAAACAGAAAAAAGATATTAAAAATTCAAAAAAATATTAAAATATTATTAAAAATTATTCACGTCAGCGCCGGCGGTCCTACGTGGCGTCGCCAGCGTCCACGTCAGCATTTTCCGGCCAAAATTGGCCGGATGGACTGAATCGGCAAGAAATGAAAAGGTTTATGACTAAATTGGCAAAATTAAAAAGTTTAGGATTGAATTGGCAAAAGGGCAATAGGTTTAGGACTTTTTGGACAATTTTTCAGATAATTTTTCAATAAATGAGGGATCAAATTGTAAGCAAAAGAGAATATGGAGGGAGACTTCCACTTAGGATCAATTGGGAGACTACATTTTTAAGAAGAAAACCAAACGAGGCGGCATGAGGCTCAAAGAGAAGGGGAGGTAATGCAAGCGAGCCCTAGCATAAGCGATAACGGTGAGAGATGAAAAAGAGGAGGGAGAGACGGACGGGCCCGAGGCAGTCGAGCCAGCATTCTAGCGGGTGAGCCTCAAGCTGGTGAGCTACATGACGCACTAGCTGACAACGCCGGGGACGACGCCGCGGACGGTGGCGAAGGTCAGGAAGAAGGGTTTAGAGTCGCAGGTTTTCCGCAGGATCCATTTCCAAGTCCCGCTCTTTCCCCACGGGGTCGACATCTCTGGAAGTCGATCCACCCTGGTGAGGAGATCGAGTTTTTAAAGTTGTGGTTTTGGGGAGAAGTGGGCCAGTCAAATGCCCATTCGATGAGTCCGCGGATGTATGGGCCCTTTCCGACAAGAAGTCTACATTAGGCTACTTCACCTTCGGAGGAGGCAATCTTGTCACGTAGAGGAGTAAGAAGCAGAAGATAGTAGCATTATCCAGTGTTGAAACCGAGTTAAGAGGATGGCCAAAGGACTTTGTTAACTTCTTTTGCTTAAGAGAATACTGACTGAGAATGGTTTTGGTCCCAATTCCTGCATGAGCTTATTTTGTGACAATAAGACGGCCATCAATATTTCTCATAATCTAGTCCAACATGATCATGCTAAATACATTGAGGTAGACCGACATTTCATCAAACAAAACCTTGACGACAAGATAGTTCAATTCCCATTTATTAAATCTGAAGACCAACTGGTAGATATCCTCACAGAGGTTGTCTCTAGCAAGATCTTCTCCAATTCACATGACAACTTAGGCCTTAGTGATATCTATGTACCGAGTTGAGAGGAAGTGTTGGTGTCGGTTGTCAATTAAGACTAATTGGGAAAATTGTAGGGCTGATTAGTTGCTAAATTTGTATAATGTCCTTATTTTAAGGATCAACCAAATTCTTGACCTAAGATAGTGCATAGCCTAGAATACTTTTTTTTTTTTTTTTGGTAGTTTTTTTTCTCAGTACAATAACAAAAGTTTTATATTCATTCTGAAATGATAATGAAGTGAATCTCTGTGCATTAGATGCCATGATTTTGAATTTTATATGCCTTCTGGGTTAGTGCTATGATATCTTGAATATGAGGAATGCTAGTAATCTGCAGTTGGACCTTCAATGCCTTATGAGCCTTAGATCCGAGAGAGCCTGTTGAAGTTTGGGACCAAAGTCCCCAACACATTTCTATTATTAGAGTTGTCTCTATTGTAGCAATACAACCGTAGTTGTAAGAAAATGAGTGTCGAGTAGTGCAATTCTTGCCATAACAAGCAATTCTTCTGCCAAGCTAATAAAGAGTAAGGCGAATGCAATAAAGATGGGTGAATCAATGCTGTATCCATTGACGAGGAAATTTACGAGGGATATGGAATGTAACAAACCGTTGTTATTGAGTAGCGGGAACTGGGTGCTTATAAAATCTAGTAGACGGGATATACTCTTTTACTTGATCAATTGCCATAATTTAATGTCGTTATATAAATGTAATAGAAATTTAGGCAAAATAAAATGTACCAAACTAACGATAAAAAGTCAAGTCAATCCATGGAAGACTGCAAAGTCTCCCTCTTTGATTGCTTAGAAAAAGCATTTCAGAGTACTCATTAATAAAATCAATCGAAATTATGCAGTGCCGGTGCAAGGGGACCTCCTCCTCGAGAACTTCATTGTCGAATATATGTGCAAAAGCGAAACGTTTTACTCTTAAATCACATGACTTTATCTTCTGGTCTAACTGACCTGAAGAACCAATATAGATAACAAATATTCTACCTCATATCACAAACAATAGCAGCACAAATTATTTTCAAAGCCGGGTCTCGTACATGAAACCTCACATGCTGGTACTAGGCTGTTTGTCTATTAGAGTAGCTGCTTAAAACATTATTGATACTGGCAGGATATATTTATTTCATAGAACTGAAACAAAGAGCCTCGAAACTCTAATGAAAGATCTATGCTGGCATGTAGAGCACGGGGAGTCGACAATCTCGGTCTAGGAATGACCACCGGGGCTTCATTTTCTTGACCACAATCCCGAACTTGTCTAAAAAGTCCATCTCCGTCCCTGCGGTAATTCCCACTCGAACGAATGCATAAGAGATGCCAATACAAATTTTAACATCCTCTCTCCCAGTGCAAGCCCCGCACAACTCCTCCGACCATAACCGAACGGCATGTACATGAAGTTGTTGCCCGAGAAATCATACCTGCTGGGATCTCCCAAGAACCTCTCAGGTCTAAACTCCGTTGGATTGTCCCAAATCTTGGGGTCCCTATGGATGTAACCCACGTTCAAGAATATGTTACTGCCCTTCGATCGTCTAACCCCGACGACACACGAAGCATTTGGCATCCGAGGAACCAATAATGGCAGAGCCGGGTGCAAGCGCAATGCCTCCTTGATGACCACGTCGAGGTACTTCAATTTTGGCAAGTGATGCTCTTCGACCATCTCATCCTTCGCCACGACTTCTGTCAATTCGTGGACTACTTTGTTCATCACATCTCGGTTCTGCATCAACTTTGCCATCACCCATTCTACCATTGTTGAAGTCGTATCAGTTCCACCAATCACAATGTCCTATTTCCGCACATTCAAAATTTCATCAAAAAGAGTAAATTGCTGTAATGCTTGACAAAGCTGAATACTTGATGAAGCACTGTAATATAGAAGAATCGAGTTGTGGTCAAAATAAGGAGCTTTTTGTAATATAAGGGCCAAGGTTGGGCACAGCCTAAGTTAGACAATAGGATAAGAAACAAGAGCTATGGAAAGAGATTTCAGGCTTGACATGATACGACCAACTTCACACGAAAATTGGCAGAGTATAATGGAAACACCATTGCAATACATCAACTTTGCTATATTTGTTTCAATATTGTATAGGGGGCTGGAAAAATTATGGCAATCTGGGGTTTATATAGATTTGAATGTGTTACGCCCTAGTAATAATCGCTCGACATTAACTCATGATCATGGTGGCCAGAATATGAAATTAATTCTACCAACAACAGAGTCGCAGAAGAGGATTCCTGGTGCGTCAGGTCACTAAATAGTCAGGTATATTCGTATAATAACTAGTCACCTGGCTCAATAAACTTACCGTGAGAATGGCTTTTAGTGCTCCATTCTTGTCCGTTGGTGACTGGTTATCCTCAAGATCCATCTCCATGTCCAGGACAATTTGCAAAAGTCCTTTTTTTATCATTGTGTTTAGATTCTCCATCCTCCTGGGTGGCACAATCGACAACAGACTGAATAAAAGTATCAAGCCACTGATGCGCCCTTTTCATGTCCCTTTCCACTCCTTGCAGGTCAAGCCAAGCATGTAACACCCCGAGCCCTTCGCAGGTCGTTACCAGTGCCGATGTTACATCTTATTACCGTTCCTATCTCGTACTTAAAACAAGCGTCATTAATCACAGGCATTTTTTTTTTTTTTAAGCGGTCCCAGCGCGACTCATAGCGGAAGCAAATCAAACATCGCCATCTATCCCCCTACCAATCCATGATACAAATACACACCAGCTAAACATCAGGATTTTATAAACAACTTCAACGCTTTGCTTACATATATATATATAGCAAGATGGGGTTTCCTTCGGGTCGGTACAAAAAAACAAGAAAGGTTAGGACTCTGCCATGTCCTACCTAAAATCTCAAAAAGAAACCTCGACCCCTAACATCATACGTGCACAAAACCCTCCCATCGAAGCGTCGACTATCTACATCAAAAAGAGATCCAGCTCCTACTCGTCGCGCGCACGTCTCACACCCAACCCGGTGCATCAGGTGGTGGCGGCGGCAGCATCCCTCGCATAGCTCCATCCCGTAGAACGTGCACAGAAATGAACTCTTGTATGACAGGGCCCCCCGACCAGCCGATATCATACATCACTAGACATTGCACTCGGATAAACGTCAGTCCGGGAACAGAGGGACAATCTATCTCCGCACACTCTACCTCTACATCAGACGGTAGACCATAGAATACCCCACGCGAGACGGCAGGAAGCGGTATACTGCTAATCTGAAATGTTAATCCCCAAAAGGGGTGAGTACAACCACTCAGCAGATAGGGAAATCCAATAATAACTCAATGCACCATGCATACCATCATACGATGCAGGCATTGCTTACCTTTTTGATGTCATACGTATTCATGCATCATCATAGCATACATATCATCATCATGGCATCTCATATATCATTATCATCAACATGCATTTCATCATGCATAACATACCATGGATGATCATCATATCACATCACATCTCATCATCATCATGCATCATCATGCATATATCATAGGTGATCATCATATCACATCACATCTCATCTCATCATCATGCATCATCATGCATATATCATAGGTGATCATCATATCACATCACATATCATCGTCATCATGCATCATCATGCATATATCATTATTTAATTCTCATCTTTATCTTTAAATTTGATCACCACATCACCCATTCTCAATTATCAATTTCATCATCCCTTTGTGCAAAGACCTCCGACAGGGTTCCCAGCATTCAGCCTCCCAGGCCACCGGGCTTCCGGCCCCCCACATTCCGGGCATCTCGCATCTCAACTAGCATCACGAGGCATTCCCTTCGGGCGAGAAACCTCCGACGGGGCTTCCGGCCTTTACCCTTCTAGCCGGGCATCCCGCACCCCAATCCACGGTGTCGCGAGGCATTCCCTTCGGGCAAAGACCTCCGACAGGGCTTCCGGCCCCCCACATTCCGGGCATCCTGAAACTCCCAGGGAATTCCGGCAATGCAACTCCGTACATTCCGGTCTCATCCTCCACCACAACCTCTTACTCACATATCACTTTTTCATGTACATCATCCTTTTAATCCCATTATTACATGGCATATGAATCACACATGCATCACAATTCACAATCATACATACACCAATGTCATATAACAATACATAATAAATTCAATAGAATTCATGGCCAATAAAATAATCCACTTTTATTATTATTATTTTATTTTATTTTTTTATTATTTTATTATTTTATTTATTTATTTTCATAAATAAATATTACATTTAATATTTATGATTTTCCCAAAATCATAATATTAAAACAATCATTAAACAACCAATAGGATGACAATTCCATACAAAATTCATGGCCAAATTGAATTTCACATAATTTCACAATTTCCACAAAATAGCACATGATATTCGGATAATGGCCAGATTGCAAAGTTTCCAAATAAATTCGATTAAAATACTCATATGGCCTCCAAAAATTACGAAATTTTACAGGGTGATAGCCAAGACATTTTCGTGCAACTTTCATGAAGAACTCTAAGCCAGATTATTTTTAGATTAATTTATACAACCTCACGAAGTCTCTGGAACCACTACCGCTTCGTCCAGAATGCATATCTCCGAAAATATTAAGGTTTCACCCATCTATTCTCTTTTTTTTCCTCTGAAATTTGAGTATGTTATGTACCAAGGTTTCCTTTACAAGTTTCGTGAAGAGATCTAGGTCAAATAACCAAAGCATGATCGTCTTTTAAGTCCTTGAAGTCTCGGGTATCTCGGTACACTTCAACAGAATCAATCGTCTCAAAGATCTAGCCGATTCACTAGGCTATACTCATTCATTTCTCTTCAAATTTGAGTATGTTTTATTTTAAGATGTTACCTACAACTTCCATGAAGACAACAAAGTGAGATCTCCAACAGAAATCAACATGCAATCAAGAAATCAACAAGAGGTCAGTGAAGATTTCGCAGAGCTAGGGTCTCCGTATAATAGAACTTTTGACCCCTCAAATCTTCATCGTTTTCTACGAAATTTCAGTATGTCATACTACAAGTTGTTAGCTTCAACTTTTATGAAGACACAGAAGCCAAAATCGAACTCCAAACACACATACAAGCTCGAACAAGCTACTGACTTCCACAAATCGAACAAGAACAGTCACACGGTTTGGAAATAACCAACTCTTACCTCGGTTTTTCGCACAAATCACACCTAAAATCGAACATGCAACCAACAAAACAAACATGCAAGAGAAGTTAAGGACTCCACTTGCCTCTAAGATGAACAAACGGCGGCGTATGGTGGTCGGACTAGGCGGTCGAACGGCGAGCACACGGTGGCACCTCCCTTGGCTCCGCCTCCTCTCTCTCCCTCTCGGTCTCTCCTCCCTTTCTCTCGAGCTCTCTCTCTCTCTCTCACCTCTCTCGGCCGAATGATCAAGAAGAACCGGCCACTCCTCTTCTCTCTCTCTTTTATATCCCCAAACCTACATCATTAGCAATGATTACATGCCTCAACCATAGCCAATGCATGCTCTCCTTTGTGCCACTTGTAATTTTTATTTTTAAACTTGATTTGGGCTTGGGCTTAGGCCCATCCGGCCACTCCCTTTGGGCTGGTCGACTCCTCTTCTTGGGCTCTAATGGGCCGACTAGCTTGGCCCACCAAGCTTTAGGCTAATGGGCCCAAGGCCCATTTCGAAAATTAACCTCCTTTCCTTCTTCTTTTTTTTTTTTTTGAAATTCCTTCCATAATATTTTTGAATTCAAATTTTCATCTTGGCCAAAGTCTTGGGATATTTTTAATTATTGAAATTTAAATCATATGGCCAAGCATTAATCTATTAAATTTAAATTTCCACAATCACAAGCATAATTCATCAAATTTAAAAGACTAATGGCTAAAACATAAGTCATAGAAATTCTATCACCTAAATAAAAACTTTAACACACCTTAAGGCTTGGCTTTGAATTTCTGGGATACCACAAAGCAACTGCTGGAAAAAGGTCCAAAACATTCGGACTACCTAAGAGCACCATAAATTTTGCCATCACCATTCGAAACTCAGCGCCAATGGCTTCGCACTTCTCTCCGATGGCGTCCCTCCCCACAGCATCGCCATCACCGCATTGATCAAGATCAGAACGGCCCACTCGCCAATATCCACCGGCACCCCGATTTTCTGTAAAGATCGCTCAACCCTTTCCCGACCTCCCGCCTTCTCAAATCATAACAGGCATCAAGGCTCGCGTTGCTCATTATCTGCCGTACGAACTGATATAGCTAGTAAGTGCCTAGAGGGGGGGGGTGAATAGGTATATAAAAGATTTTTTTCGTTAATCGCACAATACTAGACAGTTAATAGAATTGAGACAATCAGCAATCAAAGTAAGATTGAGAGAAGGGAAGAGAGAATTGAACGCAATGTTTATAGTGGTTCGGCTTATTTCAAGCCTACGTCCACTCTTCTGCACTGACAGCCTATTGGCTGGATTCCACTATGAACAAGAGATGTTACGGCGTTGTTCTCCCTTGATTTCTCGGTGTAGATGATCTACCACACTCGCTCAAGGTATCACTAAGTATAGACTCTCTCTTGTGAATACAATTTCGCTCAATATGAATCGACTAATAATCAAGGTACTTCGGACTGGAATTTGTCTATCGAGCATGCACTAAAGTAACTAGAACGTCTTCCTTTTATACTCCTTTATGCCATTATACCCGTTGGCACTTACCAAAGGAATTCCTCCAATCTACCCGTTGGACGGAATCAATTAAGAAGATCATTCGAGCTAATAAAGGAACCTGACGATAGCCCATCAATCATGTTCGCCCATACAACCGGGATCTTGGTTTCCAAGAATAGAACCTTCCAAGAATATTTCGTCGACCATCGGATCTTCAAACGATCTTGATTACGAATAAAAGAATCCATTATATTTATCCAGCCAAGAGATCTTCTCCGAGGAGGATAGGACTAAATCCTCAACCAAATACTTCGGCTCTGGATTACCTTCGTCCACCGGATTAGAACAACTGTCAATGAGAATAGTCTTGAGTCTTGAGTCTTGAGTCTGGTGATCTGAAAGTCTTCAGACTCTAAACGGAAGATGCAGTAATTATCCGACTAGACTAATAGAAATGTTTTGTCAGCTTCAAAATATTCTGGAAAGATTTCTCCAACAATCTCCCCCTTTTTGATGGTGACAAAACTTTCCTGTAGATTTGAACAACTTTGACCTGCAAAACATTACTCAAGCAATATGGCTATCTCATAAAGATTAATAAATCAACCAGACTCTGCATCCACAGAAAATCGGTTAGTCTTTCATGAGTAAGACCATACAGCAATACTTGATATAAATGCATAACAGTCAAATTTCAAAATCCACACCCAAGTCATACTCAAAAACAAACATTCGAACACACAAAAGAAATTTAAAGTCAAAGTTTAAAGAGTTTAAAGAGTTCAAATTGCAATTCTCCCCCTTTTTGTCATCATTAAAAATGTGAGAAAAGAGTCAAGTCTGCTTGGGAATGCGCACGATCTGGAAATCTCCCATCGACTGTACGATGCCTTCCAGCCTCTTCAAGTCTTCCCGTAGATGAGCCACCTCTTCTCCTTTTGCATTTGCTTGAATTTGAAGAGCGAGGTCTTTCATTTGATCCGCCAGGGTAACAGAGATACTTGTCCAGCATTCTTCGGACTTGAAGTTCACGATCCGAGCATAGATTTGACCCCGCATTTCCCGAAGAACATCAAGGATACGACGAAAATCTGCTGTATTGTCCGTCTGTGTGCTCGCATTCGCTCTCTCGGATGGAGTAAAGGCAGGCGATGGAACTTCGGTGTAATCGAACAGATTTGGCGTTGAGGTATCATGTCCTTCCTCAGGCATTTGAGAAGCCTGAAGATCTTCTGGATTTGCTGGTGAGCGACTCACACCTTCACTATTGACAACATGTGGTGTAGTCCTTCCTTGCTCTTTATCTCCCCCTGTCTCTAAGACCTCAAATGGGGAAGAGTGATGGTCATGCTCTTCAGCGTCTTGATTCCCTTTCTCTCTGGCTTCATCTGCAGACTTTTCTTTTACTTCTTCTCCTTCTTCTTCAGCTTTTTTTCTCTTTCTCTTGTTGCTCCCCGCTTCTCGTTCTTTGCTTGTCCCTCTTCTTCTCTCTGTTCTTTTTTTTTTTTTTTTTTTGCTTCTTTTCCTTTCTTCTGTCGTTCTGTTGATTCGGAGTGCGAACGTCCGGTTCTTTTCAATGCGAGATAGTGAGATCTTCCTCTTCATCTTCATCCTCCAAGATAAGAGTTCTTTTCTTTTTGGATAGAGCACCCATGGGCTCCTTCCCTTTTCTCTTTGATGCAGAGGATACTGGAGTCTTCACTTTGAACTTCTCCATTGCCTTATTAAGCTCTTTCAGACGCATTTTTGTCACCATTTTCAAACCTACCACCATTTTGTCACATGGTCGAACACAAAGAGTTTGTGGAGGCTCAATATTCAAGTGTCTGAAGATCTTGGTCACAAGACCTGGGTAAGGCAATTGGCCCTTGTCCTTCACCATTGCTCTGTACATGTTTTTGATCGACTTTCTTCCCTTCTTCATCTTTGTCTATCTTCAAAAAACTTGACATCGGTATGTCGGTCTTTTTGCACTTTTCCAGTCCAAACCTTTTGACAAGATCATTAGCATATTTTTCTTGACAAATAAAAGTTCCTTCCTTCAATTGTTTTACTTGAAGTCCAAGAAAGAATGTTAACTCTCCCATCATACTCATTTCAAACTCATCCTGCATAGACTTATAAAATTTCTTGCACAGACTTTCATTAGAGGATCCAAAAATAATATCATCCACATATATTTGAACAAGTAAAAAGCTTTTGTTTTCCTTTTTGATAAATAAAGTAGTATCTACTTTACCTTTGACAAAACCATTATGTATTAAGAACTTACTTAGTTTGTCGTACCAAGCTCGAGGTGCTTGCTTTAAACCATACAAGGCCTTTTTTTAGTCGAAGACCGAGTCGGCTTCTTTGGGTCTTCAAACCACGGTGGTTGTTCCACATAGACTTCCTCATGGATAAATCCATTTAGGAAGGCACTTTTGACGTCCATTTGGAATAACCTAAAATTTTTATAACAAGCAAACGCAAGCAATAGTCGAATAGCTTCTAACCTTGCTACTGGTGCGTAATTCTCATCATAGTCTATTCCTTCTTCTTGCGTATATCCCTTGGCCACGAGTCTTGCTTTGTTTCGTACGACTTTTCCTTTCTCATTCATCTTGTTCCCGAACACCCATTTAGCTCCAATAACGGTTTTACCTTTTGGTTTAGATGTCAATTCCCGGACATCATTAATGTTGAACTGGCTCGAGCTCTTCTTGCATAGCTTCAATCCAGCTTTCATCGGATAAAGCTTCTTCTATGCTTTTTGGTTCAATTTCGAAAATGAGAGCCACGGACTAGACTCTTCACGCCTTTTGGATCTGGTGCGAATTCCTTCATTAATTTTGCCGATAATGAGATCTTTGGGATGACTGGACTTATGCTTCCAGTTACTAGATGATTTTTCTGGATGATGATCTCTTTCTTTATTTGAATCTTCACGAACAGCTTGACGCTGGTCTTCCAGTAGTCGAGATGCTTCTTGAGTTGTAAACTTTGGAGAGTTCTGGAGCGGGTTCGGACTCTTCATAATGAGTCCGATTGGATTCATCTTGCACGAGAATCTTGAAATTTGACATTCATTGATTCCTCCACAGTCGGCTCTTCTTGTTATAGACTCAGTAGGCTTTGCTTGATGTAGAATATCCAAGAAAGATGCCTTCATCTGATCTTTCTTCAAACTTACCAACTCGATCTTTTGCATTTTTCAATATAAAGCATTTGCAACCGAACACATGAAAGTATGAAACAATAGGCTTCTTGCCTTTGAATAAATCATAAGGGTTTTCTCTAGAATAGGTCTTAAGAAGACTCTATTGATGATATAGCACGCTGTTGAAACAGCTTCAGCCCAAAATCGTGAAGAAATCTTACTTTCAATTAAAAGAGTTCTAGCCATTTCTTGAAGAGATCTATTCTTTCTTTCCACAACTCCATTTTGCTTAGGAGTATATGGAGAGGAGAACACATGCGTAAAACCATATTCATCACAAAATTTTGTAAAATCTTGATTTTCAAATTCACCTCCATGATCTGTTCTTATTCTTGAGATAACACATCCTATTTCATTTTGAACCTTTTTAGCAAATTTTTCAAAATACGAGAAGGTTTCGGACTTACTTGCAAGGAAATATACCCAAGTAAAGCGGGAGTAGTCGTCCACAATTACTACCGCAATATTTCTTACCTCCAATGCTCTGGGTTCTGGTTGGTCCGAAGAGATCCATATGCAGCAACTGCAGTACATGATTAGTGGAGACATGATTTATTGACTTAAATGAATTTCTTACCTGCTTTCCCAGAATGCATGGAGTGCATGGATCAGACTTTTGGTATGGTAATTTAGGTAGATCTCGAACAAGCTGCTTTGATGAGATTTTGGCTAATTGCTTCATGTTGACATGACCAAGCTTTCTGTGCCATAAACTTGCTTCATCTTGTATTGAGATTAGGCACTGCGATTCATTTGGTTTCACATCCAGAAGATAAATATTTCCATGTCTTCGACCCATGAAAGACTGAGTAGAGTCTTTACTGGTTCCAGAACATGTTCCTTCTTGAAAGAAGATCTTAAAACCAGTATCACACAATTGGCTGATGCTGAGAAGATTGTAATTGAGTCCTTCTACTAGGGAAACATTACTTATTGTGAGATTTCCAATTTTCACAGTTCCAAATCCCACAATACTTCCTTTGCTGTTTCCTCCAAATGAAACTTTTCCACAATTTACTTGAACAAGCTTTATGAAGCAATTTGAGCTCCTGTCATGTGTCTTGAGCATCCACTGTCAATATATCACTTTACCTTTTTCTTGACGGAGACCTGTATTTAAAAGAGAGTCTCAAGCTTTTCTTGGGTCCATTGGTATTAGTAAGATAAACAGTACTGGCCCATGCTTTCTTAACAGGTTTCCAAACCATAGGACACTCTTTTTCAAAGTGATCCGGACTGTTGCACTTTGAGCACCTCAGGGCATTTCGACCTACAGACTTTACAAAAACTTTATTGAAATGATTTTTGTAAGCCTCTTTCGAGGGTCTTTCCTTAATTCTTTCTTTTACTTTAGGAAAATCAATCAATGGAATTGTTTATGTTGTCATACCTAGACCAGACTTATTGAAGTAAGGTCTTTAAGCTGAAAGAATTTTTTCAAGTTTCTCGGACCTTATTGAAAATTTCTTTGAGATATTTGATAAGTCAGTTTTTAAAAGAGCATTTTCTTTCAAAAGACTATCTTCATTTTCTTTAAGAGTGGAAACATTCAAATCTAAACTTTTAACTCTTCCTTCTAAAACGTTTTCCTTTTGTTTTAGAGCTGAGTTTTCCTTTTAAGTTCGGAAATTCTTTTGAGAAAAGTCTTAAGACTAAAACACAGTTCATCAATGTATTTAGAAACTTTGACAGGAATTTTAAAATTACTTGCCTCAAATTCACTGTCTGAGTCTGATCCAGAGTCTAAGTTTGAGTTTGATTGCGCCATCAGACATATGTTGGCATATTCATCATCACTTTCTTCACACTCTGTATCACTCCAAGTTTCGGCTTTGAGAGCTTTTCGAGACTTTTCAGCTTTTCCTTTCTTCTTCTTCAGAAGAGGACAGTTGGGTCCGATGTGTCCCTTTTTCTTACATTCAAAGCAAACTACATCTTTGTTTGGCTCCTCATCATCAATAGACTTGGTCATTTGTCTTTGAAAGCTTTGTTTCTTTGAGTTGAACCTTCTTCCTTTTCTATTCAGGTTTTCAATCTTCTTATCATGAGAGCAAGCTCCTCATCGTCCATATCATCTTTAGAATCTCGTATCATCGAATCATCATTTGATTTTAATGCAATGGATTTCTTACCTTTTGGATCTTCGTCTTCATTAATTCGTTCCACTTCATAAGATCAAGAGTTCCAATCGCTAAATCGACAGATAATGGCATGATTCTTTGCGTCTCTCTTATTGAAGTCTTTATGTGATTCCAATCCTTGGAGAGTCCACGCAGAGCTTGTTTACCTTCATGGAATCAGAAATCGGTTGTCCTTGATTTCCAAGACCATTGACAATATCTGTAAAACGGCTAAACAGTTATAGATTCTCCTGGTTTCATTTTGAAGGCTTCATATTGACTGAGGAGAATGTTAATTCTGGTTTCCTTCACTCGATCTGTTCCTTCATAGGTGATATGTAATCTGTCCCAAACTTCTTTTGCTGTAGCACAAGAAGATATTCTGTTATATTCAGTTGGTGACAAAGCACAATATAAGGAATAAATTGCTTTTGCGTCGAGTGCTTGTCTCTTGATTATCTCTTCCTGAGTCATTCCGCTGGTCTCAACAGTTTCTTTCCCTCTTTCAGAGACAGATGCAGCTGTAGGAGTAATTCCTTTTTCTACAACGTCCCATTCTAGAGGATCCTTTGATCGTAGGAAATCTTTCATCTTGTTCTTCCAGATGTTGTAATCCTTTCCATCAAAGTAGGGTGGTCTGGTATTGCTTTGCCCTTCCATCAGCCCTGGTGCTAGCATACTAGCCATGGATCTTTTACTCTGAAGTAAAACACTTCAAATAAAGTGAGTACACGAGCTCTGATACCAATTGATATAGCTAGTAAGTGCCTAGAGAGGGGGTGAATAGGTATATAAAAGATTTTTTTCGTTAATCGCACAATACTAGACAGTTAATAGAATTGAGACAATCAGCAATCAAAGTAAGACTGAGAGAAGGGAAGAGAGAATTGAACGCAATGTTTATAGTGGTTTGGCTTATTTCAAGCCTACGTCCACTCTTCGTGCATCGACAGCCTATTGGCTGGATTCCACTATGAACAAGAGATGTTAAAGCGTTGTTCTCCCTTGATTTCTCGGTGTAGATGATCTACCACACTCGCTCAAGGTATCACTAAGTATAGACTCTCTCTTGTGAATACAATTTCGCTCAATATGAATCGACTAATAATCAAGGTACTTCGACTCGGAATTTGTCTATCGAGCATGCACTAAAGTAACTAGAACGTCTTCCTTTTATACTCCTTTATGCCATCATACCCGTTGGCACTTACCAAAGGAATTCCTCCAATCTACCCGTTAGACGGAATCAATTAAGAAGATCATTCGCTTCTTTAGCATGCCACCACCACGTCCAGGCACCTCCAGAGTCTCCCTTCGACATTTCGGCTTGTGACGAGGAATGGTGGAGCAAGATGAGGAAATTGCTAGCCACACTCCGTTCGTTTCGCGGAAAATAATTTCCAGGAAAACGTTTTCCGGATTTTCCGACGTTTGTTTCACGGAAAATGAATTCCTTGGGGAAAATGTTTTCCATCAAAGGAAAAAAGTCTTCTAAAGTAGGGGAAAATGGTTTCCACTTTTGAAAAGTGAAAAACATTTTCCTCACTTGATCTCTCTTATCTCACACCTCTACAAATCTTCACTTCCTCTTCCCATTTCTTTTTCTTCTTTTCTTTTTTTATTCAAATTATTTTTTAATTTTCTTTTTCTTTTTTTATTCAAATTATTTTTTAATTTCCTTTTTCTTTTTTTCTTTTTCTTTTCTTTGTTTCTCATTTTCTTCTTTCTTGGCTAGTTGTTGGACTAGGTGAACCTCAAGTTCGTTGATCTCAAACTCGCGCTCATCAATCTGGCGAGCCTCGAGGTTGATGCTCGTGCTCGCCAATCTAGTGAGCGGAAAATATTTTCCTTACCGAACACCGGAAAATATTTTCCAAAACATTTTCAAGTTTTAGCCGAACACTAGAAAATATTGTCATTTTCCTGGAAAATGACTTCTGGGAAAATATTTTCCGGAAATGGCCCATTTTCCGCGAAACGAACGGAGACTACATGTCGCGATGAATCTTTCATTAGTCTCAAGGCTTTTCATTTCAATTCTAAGAAATAAACGTATCCTGCCAGTATCAATCATGGTTTAAGCATCTGCTCAATTGGACCTGGGTTTGAAAAAAATTTATGCTGCTTTTGTTTGTAATAGTAGAAAGAATTTCTATTATCTATTGGTTCCTCAGGTCAGTTAGACCAGAAGATTAGGTCGTATGATTTAAGAGCAAAACGTTGCGGCTCTTGCATATATATTCGACCACGGAGTTCTGGAGGAGGTGGTCTGCTTGCGCCCGGCGTTGCATGATTTCAATCTATATCAGTAATGAGTATTCTGAAATGCTTTTTACAAAATTTTATAAATAGATTTTGCAGTTTCTATGGATTGACTTGACTTTTCCTCGTCAATATAGCCCATTTTAATTTTGCCTAATATCAATTACATTTCTTACGACATGGCAAATGATCAAGCAAAACAATTGTCTGTGGAGATTCGAGTGATTATCTCAACTTAAATAAAACTCTTATTATTATTTTAAGAATACTCGATTTGCACCACTAACCACTCACACACAAGATACTCTCCTGCCACACGCTATACACACAAAGAGGCGGTGTTCTTTATTGTCCAGTCCACTAGATTAGATCAGTATCCGATTCCCACTACTTAGCAGTAATAGTTCGTTACTCTCTGTCTGCACCTTAATTTTGGCTCGTAAATTTATCATCCATCTTATAAGGAGAGAGAGAGAGAGAGAGAGAGAGGCGATGTTCTTTATTGTCCAGTCCACTAGATTAGATCAGTATCCGATTCCCACTACTTAGCAGTAACAGTTCGTTACTCTCTGTCTGCACCTTAATTTTGGCACGTGAATTTATCATCCATCTTATAAGAAAAGTAAGGGATAGGGTTCAACCTCTAAACAAAGATATTAATATTGCGTGATTTAGGATTAATGCATTTGCATCAAGCATGGGTCATATTAAATGAGAAAGGGGCTCGGTTATGGACTACATCGGTCCAATGGGCAATCCGGCATCGGAGGTGAGAGAGAATCCTTGTTTCCAAACTTTTTTTTAGCTCTAAGACAGTTGATTTGGACAAGTCCAAAAAGAAGTGGGAGACATGTCCTAATTCCAAGAAAGTGGGAGCTGTATTTTTCATTTCGAAGATGATGGGAGCCTATCTTCAATTTCGTGGGTGTGAGAATTAGTCTTGATTTGGCTAGGGGGATAATGTTTCCAAAATTGGTGCCCATTCTTGACCAAGGTTCACCGAGTTGGACAGAGGTTGACCGAGTTTGACCGAGGTTGGCCGAGGTTGACTGCGATTGACCGAATTTCAAGATGAGATGATCGATGTTGGCGCAATCATAATTGGTCTTGGAGAAGTCAGCAGACGGGGGTGAGCGATTAAGAAACAGAAAAGTCGGTGAACTTGGGAGATTAAAAGGAACCCACTCGAATTCTTCTGAAGACAACCCTCAATTTACATTGCTTATCTTCATCATCATCAATTATATACATACCGTAATATTTGGTGGGATTGCTGCCAATTACCAATTGTTTTAAGAGGTTAAGTTTTTAGAATAGTTGATAGTGGTCCTATAAAATCTCATTCATAGATAACCTTTCAAAGTTTTTTGCTTAGAAAATATGTACCTTGGGATCCTGGTGTTGGCAATCCATTGCAATCTCGGCAATCCATTGCAATCTCGAGGTACCTTGTTGAGGTATTCTTCTAAGGTGGGATTTTGTCCCTTTTACATAGAGGTCGAATTCTAGCTAGAGTAGCATACATGATTTTTGCCTTGATTTATGACGTTGTTTGCAAATCCGTGCTCAGATGTGCATTGGTTGTGATTTATGCGCAAGGGATTGAGTTTCCATGTTACTAGAAGATTGCATGAATTTGATCTGATGAAGTTTGCATCTTTATTGCTTGAACTTGTCCTCATATGCGTAAAATCATTCCCGGTCACATTAAATCGATGCCCCTTGCTTACTGGATTGGATCAGTGATTTTTCTTGTATGATAATATTGAGTTACATGTGAACTGCGTGGCCGGCCCTCGTAGCAATCCTTAGTTGTCCCCTCTTCGATGGGTTTGCATGCTTTTGATGATATCTTGCATGTTAGATTGGCCTTGCTTTAATTTATATGCATCTAGATTCTGATTTATGTTGTTTGCAAGAATGTTAACCATCTATTTGGCAGACATTCATGTAAAGTAGGTTAAAGGTTTCACCTTTCGATCGTGGCTTGCATTCGTGTCCAAAGGATCGAATCTTTCCGATAAAGATCGATCCTTTACTACTGGTTTATGCATATTAGTCTTAGTGCACGTAGTTTGATGAGAAAACATAAAGACTGCATCTTTAATTGTTTTAGTTAAGCATGTCATTCTAGAATTAAATTAGGTGACTTTGCACCTCAGATTATGAGGTTTTCGTTTGATTATTTGTTATTTGATGTGATTATTAATTACGCTACTTAGGATGTTTTCGGCCTCTAGGGAGATTTTTAGGACTTTAATTCGGCATCTTTGCATTAGATAAAACAAAGACAATAAAAATTATCTTAGAATTGCATTTAAATTGCATCTAGGAATTTGTTGCATTATAGGATTAATTAACTCATAATTAATTCTATCTCCTATATGTTAGCATTTATTTTATCACTTAGATTATGCAATTCATGTTTATTAGCTGAGTCTAGTGCACAATTAATTTTGATTTAGAGCTCACAGTAACCCTGTCCCGAGGCTTAATAACAAGGCTTTATTTAATTTTTGCCCGATTCAACTCAGGCTCTCTATTTTCCTCGCTGTATCTTTAATTCATCTGTTTGTTATTTATTATTGCAGGCATGTTTATTTTTACTGGTTGAGAGTTTTAGAGTAAAGAAAACTGATGATTATTGCATGTAAATTGTTTTTATAAAATATGAGACGTACCGAATAATTGGTATTATATTTATCTAGCATAACTAAGTCGCGTGACTAGATTATTTGGTTCACAGGAGTAAGATGGACTTATGCATCCTACTTAGGTTTCTAACTGACTCATTATAGGTTAGTGGTGGCTCCAAAGAAAATTTAATTTATTGAATGCAAAAACCAAGCTGCAATTAATGGGGTTTGGGATGACTCGTGCTAGTCATAGGCACCACCTTGCGAGAGGAACCATTCGCGCCTCCTTAGTAATCCGTCAAGTTCATTCTGGACATCTCAATTCGTCTCGGGAGGGTCGCAACATACTCCAAATCCCTCATGAATTTCCTCGTCAGTGGATTCAACATGGAGACATCGATCCTTATTTTGGAGCAATTCGCCATGCCCTTAGTTTGCATGTTGGAAAAGGGTTCACTGTCATGGCAAGAATGGCTCTACTTGACACTCGTTTTCTTGATTACCAATGTTTGTGACCTATTTCCAAATTACGTGGTTCTTTCAAATCCAAGGCTTGTATGACAGTGAAGGTCCAGTCGTAGATTACTAGCGCTCCTCAAACTCCAAATTTCACCGCGGCAACTCTTCATTACCAAATGGCATAAAAAAAACCAAAATCGTGCCATCAACCTTACTATGCCTGGAGCTAAAGATGCTCTCCTCATTTCAATCGATAACGATCAGATGCCATCGTGTGTCCTTATGCCCAAACAAATTCTCACGACTAAATTAGTCAAACTCCTTCTTGATCTAAGGTGACAAATTTTGAAAAGCTTCATCATAATGTCTGATTGATTCTCTCTGCAAATCCCACACACACACACACACACACACATATATATATATATATATATATATATATATGTATCTATATCTATCAAGAAAAGGGATGGATTTGTGTCCATCAAGTTTGACCACTTTCAAGAAAAGGAGGAATTTCCTCAATGTTGACACCTAGTTCTTTGTTGGGAGACTTCTTATTCATTTCTTAAGAAAATTAGGGATCAAATTTGTTGATGGCAACATCCACAAAATTGGACCCCTAAACAGAAACATTGATTTGTATGGTCTTCCATTCGCATTTCTTACTGCATTTTTCCACATTAAGATACTAGAAACATCTACATTCGCGCCGAATGAAAGTTGTGCCCGGCTTATAAATTGTCGTATTTGAGACGTCTTCAATACAAATCGGTACAGTTCCTTAAACTCCTCTGCCGATTCGCTCGAAATGCAGAGTTTTCTTTCTACCTTAATGGTAGTTTGTCTCCCAAACCCTAACATCACCGAACCGTCCGCCCTTCTTACCTTCCATCGTTTTTCAATTTCCCCTGCTTTTTCAAGCCCATTCCATCTTTCCTCTGGGTCTTCCTGTTTCCAATTCCCTGGTTTTTAAATGTTACGGTAATGGGTATTGCACTTCCCATCTTCCCTCCTTTCCCCTATTTCCTCACTAAGCAATTCCTGCCCATTTCTACGAACCATTACACCTTCCTACTGAGCGACTATTCCATTGACATCTTTCTTTCATCGAATCTTTCGACTTCTGCGTGACTCAATTGATCTACCGAGATGCCTATCTTGAATGGTCTGGATTTCATCTTTTGCTGTATCATGTTGCTCTGCATGTGGAATTCTTCGCTTGGTCTGACTCTACTGTGAATTGCCCTGCTCGAATTGCCCTGTTGCTTGACCTCATGGACAACAACGACTAGGAGGGAGATTCCTGCCTTGTCGCCCTCTGCAATAGGTTGGGTCGCCTCTGGTCCGAGCAAGACATCGAAGTATGGGACGACGCGCCGCCATTGTAGAAGATTGAGGAATGTAAACTGATGTTAGTGGGTAAGATACTCTCTAATCCATCAATAAATTTCCAAGCTTTTCAAAATACTATTAAGAGAGCATGGCGCATAGACCAAGTCGAGCTATCCCAACGTGAAGTGGATATGTATGTGGCTAAATTTAAATCTGAAGGGGAAAAACAGCGGGTCTTGGATAATGGCCCTTGGCTATTCTCTAGTCACTTAGTAATTTTCAAGCCTTGGACACCAAATACACCCTTACATTGTTATGAATTTTCGACTTGCGCTTTTTGGGTACAAGTCTTTGGCCTTCCACTAGAGTGGTGTACTGCGGACATGATCTACAAAGTTGTTAGACATGTTGGTCGAGTGCTGGATGTCAAACTTGAAACAAAAGAGGGACAACGCTTAGAGCAGGGAGAGCACGAGTAGAAATTAACGGGCAAATTACAGTCCAAGTGCCAAAACTTGGCACGAGGGGACACTTAAATGCCAAAAGTTAGGAAAGTGACACTTAAGTGTCACTTTTTTTGAAAAGTGGGACACTTAAGTGCCACATCCGGCGGCCCTTGCCGGAAATCCTACGTGGCAATATTTTATTATTTTTGCTCGCCTAGGTGGCTCGTCGGAGAGCTGACTCAACTCTAACTCACCCAAAACGACGCTATTTCCATAGTTGGCCAAAATATAAGCCCCGAATCTACCAAAATGACGTCGTCGCCCAAATTGCCCCAAATCTAAAACCCTAAAAATAAATCGGCTAAAATCCCTATTGAAGCGCTCGAATCCTAGTCTCGAACTCAAATTTTGATTTGCCCAAAATTCCATCGTCGAATATTGGAAATGGAGAGCAGGACTCGCAGCAGCGCCTTAAATTCCTCCCACTGAAGCGAAAGAGAAGGCTAGAGTTTCTGTTTTTGTGGATTACCGAGTCCAAGAAGAACATCGTGGACTCGAATGAATCCTGGGAGAAGATTTTATAGATGCACCATATATAAAGAAGGGTCGAAGTGCAAATACTTCAAATGGGTCGATGCGAAATTCTCTCACCGAGCCACAGAGATGATATTGGATCTACTTGATAGAAGTCATCAATCTTCATCTATGTTCGTGAACGACTTGGACGATGTTGACTCAATGCAAGCTCAAGCGTCTTCGGCTAAACTTTTCAATAATGAAGTTTCAAGGATGAATATTGAACGGAAGTGTTATCAAGCGTTTATTATGGTGTTATTTTGTTATCTATTATACTTTATGATGAAATGTAAAGCACTTGAAGATGAGAAAAGTTTCTCCGATTGCCATAGTTAAAAATGAGTGGAGAAATGTAAAAGTTTTGAATTAAATATATGATTTTTTTTCTTTTTGAAAGATGAGAAGAAGTTTGTGTCGTTCCATAAGATCATTGTGGGTTTGTTGTTGTTTGTGCTTTCATATATATTGTGGGTTACTTCTTGTGTTTGTAAGGAGGTTAAGGAAAGGGAATGAGTAAATTAGATGCTGCTTGTACTGTGTTTTTGCTTGTTCTTGAATATAAACCAATAATGATGGATGTGTGTTGGGTCAATGTGTTGTGAATATAAACATAAATCAGCAGCAAATAATGGAATTGAATGGAGTTGCCATAAGTTAAATTACCATTACCTTCTCAGTTTTGCTGTAAACCAGCATATACACAAGACAAACACGAGAGATTATCCGAGTGCCATAAGTTGTATTTAGTAATTACTTAAGTGCTAGTTGCGATGAAAAAATGATCACTTAAGTGTCAAGTTATTATTAAAGTGATCACTTAAGTGTCACATGTAGTTAAAAGTGAACACGTACGTGCCACTTTTTTTAAAAGGTAGGACACTTAAGTGCCTTTTTTGTAGGTTCTCTAAAAATTGCGCTGGCCACCACCACCAGCTGCGCCACCAGCCATCACCACTAGCCACACTAGGCACTCCAGCCACCACCGTGCTGGTGGTGTTGCTACACAAGGTATTGGTGCAAGTTAAGCCTTGCACTAGTTTGCACCAGTACACCTGGTGTAAGATGTGCACACTGCACACTTACATCAAGTGCAGCATAAGCCCCCAACCCCCACCACAAACCCACAACCACCAAGCATCACCAGTTATCACCACTAGCTACACCAGCACCCCAGCCACCATATTAGCACCCGGCCACCGCCCAACAGCCACTGTGCTGGTGCTAGGTCTGCTGCAGAAGGTGTTGGTGCAAGCTAAGACTTGCACCAACACCACTTGGTGCAAGATGTACACACTTCGCACTTGAACCAGGTGTAACACAAGCCCTCAACCGAACCCCAACAACAAACCCACTACCACCCAGCATCACCATCCACCACCACCAGCCACACCAGCACGCCATCTACCACCACAAACCCAACACCAACAACAACAAGTAAAAGCAGAATCCATATCTTACAAAAAGCAAAAGAATTTGACAAGCAGCAAAATCATTCAATTGATATTGAAATTAAGTCTCACAAAATTAATGACAAACTAAAGAAAAAAAAAAGATAACCATCCATAGCAAGTTATTGTAAACGTTTACAAAACCGACTCCTAAGCTCCACAAATCCTATCACGTCCCATCTCATCAATCAATATGCATAACACCCCTTGTTCGTGCTCATCTTGATGGGCCTTTCACTTGATTCATAATCCTCGCACTCTTTCTAACTGGACGTGCAACTTCTTCTTCAACCTTCTCAGTATCCACTGACTCAGATGGAGCTGCAAATGTCCCAAGCTGAATTGATTCAGAAGGAGGTGCGGTTGCAACTTTCCCAGGCTGCATTGATTCAGATGGACCTGCAACTGGGTTCTTGCTTTTCTTTCTTGTTGGCACAACTGATGTTTTCTTCTTCTTCTTTGTTGGTACAGCCGTTGATTCTTGAGTTGGGCCTTGAGAGATAAGAATCTCTGAACTTCTCCCATGTTACAAAAAGACAATAAATTGTCAGCAAAAGTCTGTAACATAAATTAAATTAAATGTAACCAATAAAACTTACATTCAGAATGACTGTTCCAGTACGCTCATCTGTATAAAGGCCATAGACATATTGTCTTAACCTCTTCCCAAGTGCCCCTCTTATTTGAATAGAGGCGTCACTTTCAGGAACTTGCTATGATTTGTTGGCTTTTTTTCTTGCTTGTGATTTCTTGGGCCCTTCTTTTGGCCCTTCAGCTACAGCCGGGGCTTCTTCGACCAATTCTTCAGTTGGGCGTCTTCTAGATGGCCTTTGTGTAATTGCCCCTTTCACGTGGCCTTTTTGTAGTTGTCCTTCTATGTAGCCCTTCAGCTTCGGTGACACCTTCTGTTGGCCTTTCTAGTGGTACTTGTGATGACCCTTGTAATGATTCTTCCGGTGGCCCCTGTGGTGGCCCTTGTGGTGACCCTTGTGATGGCCCTTCAGTTGGTAATTGAGCCCCAACTTGCATTCTTCGAACCTAAGAAAGAGACAAAAGAAATCATAAATATAACATCGGGCTATATAATAACGTAAAGAAAGAAAAACTGAATACAAATTGTTGAATTTACTGGCTATTTCTTTCTCTGCTAAAGAACAGTTAACCGAATTAGCTGTTTAGCTGCTTGGATCAATCCTTCAGCTGGCCCTCTTGTACCTTGCCTTCTTCGAACAGGCCCTTCAGTTTCATGACTTATTGGGGGTTCTTCTTGTGACTTGACAAAGACATTACATACAAGGCCAAATAGGATATTATATACATATTTATGATAAACCACAAAGCAACATAAACATAAATTTTATGACTTACTGGGCTTCTAGTTGTCGACCGAAGAACAGTCGACCCACTTAGCCTTTCTGTTTGCCTTTCTCCAAATGTCCCTTCGCTAGGCCCCTTAGTTGGCCTCAACAGTTCTTGTTACTTCCTCAATTGACAATCTTTAGAGTTGTGCCCTACTACGCGACAATAAAAGCACATCATCTTTGCACCTGTCCTGCTCATTCTTTGCTAACCCGAGACCTCTCCCTCCGCCATTCTTCGTCTTTATTTTGGCCTTCCCATTTTCTTCTTCGATGGCAAAGGTTGAGGTGCTTCATGATCCGTCGGCTCCCAAAACTTGTTACTTCTAATTGGTTGCATCATGAACTAATACGAAGTAAGGTATTTCGATTTTTTGTACCAATCATCAATGTAATTGTGGCACCCCCTAATGCCCCAGATCCATTAGGGTCACCACGGTCACTACCTCCTGGCTAATTACTACCTTGATACCATAGATTTTTAATATAACATATAACTCTGGGGGTTCCTACTTTCTTGCCCGGTCCCTGCGCAACTTATATAGCGGAAGCATATTAAAAATCTCCCTATCCCATACTCAAACAAAATAATGCAATGCACACCAACTACACATTTTATATAAGTTAGAGCCGAACACTTTTATTTACATAACTTGATGGACATCATGAGTTGGTACATCAAAAGGCCAGGGCTTTTCTAAGCTCGGCTATATCCAAAAGTACTCGACTCCACAGCAGTCATGTATATCGGTCCATCATTCAGTGTCGATGGTCCAAAATGTGTCATCTGCTGTCTCGTCCTACGATCAAATCCAATCCGGTCCGTCGGCCGGTGATGGCGGCAGCAACGTCAGCAAGCGGCCATCCAGTCAGACGAGAACCGAAATGAACTCCTGATGAACTGGGCCGGCAAAATGGCCTATATCAAAGGTCAGCAAAATCATCACACGTTCGAACACCAATCCATGCACTCCAGGATGATGGTGCTCTGACATCTCCCACTGCAGGTCAATCAGGAGCCCATAAAACGTACCGGGAGTCGAAGGCAGCAAAGGCATTTTCTTTCTAGTCTGAAATGTTAGTCCCTAAACGGGGTGAGTACAACCACTTATCAGTAAAAGATCCATCAAATTACACAATGCAACAAGCAAGACAACCAAGATTTCATGTGAAATGCACATATCATCTATGCAATCATGCATATATATATCCATAAAGTTTATTCCATGTCCTGATAACCACATTTTTAATGTCAAATAATACCAACTCACAATTTGCAGACAATTCATGTACCATGCCATATGCACACACATGCACATGATTTATTTCCCACTTTAATGTTCAAAAAATCTCATTTTCTCGGGGACCAGTGTTTGCATCCCTCCGGGCTTTCGCACCCAACCTGGCATCGCGAGACCTCCGGCACACACCTCTGGGCATCCGGCACACACCTCCGGGCATCTCACACCCCACCTGGCATCACGAGGCACATCTAGGGCTCGCCATGAAAATGGTTGCCCCTTCCATCTGGATTTACGTACAATACTTACAACCGGGCATCTCGAAACTCCCGAGGACCTCCGGCACACACCTCCGGGCATCCAATCGGCATCGACTCACTCGACCCTATGGGCATCCCGACACTCCCGGGGCATCGTCGACTCGCTGTCCGACGGTATCATCAACATCATGATATATACATTTATGTCTCACTTTGAAAATAACATTTGATGCAATAATGTCAAAAGTTTCAATGAGTTTATAAAGCCTCATCAATTTTTTTGATGTCATATGATATGTTAAATGTCACCGCATCCATTGTATAAATAACGACTCAAGACATCACAACTCATAGAGCAAATCAATTGGTCTTAAAATAAAACAGTTTTTGAACAAAACAGAATGCACTCCACTAATTAAAATTCTGAAAAATCAGTAAACGATCTTGATAAATTCTAAAAATTTAATATGTTATAAACGAGATCTAGGGAAAAAGGTTTTATGAAGAACACCAAATCAAGAAAATTTCGTATGAATCGCAATCGTCCGTGCATCACAGCCATAAAACTTCAAACATCACTAATACACAGTTTCAATAACAATTTCGGTATAACCCTTAACTGAACTCAGAAAATTCTGAGATTTTGATATGTTATAGATAATACCTAGAGGTAAAATTTTCGTGAAAAACTCTAAGTCAAATCCATTGTAGATCAAAAGATATAATCACTATAACTCTCCCTAACCCTCTGTAACAGTTTCCGGGTTTAACATTTTCAAATAAAAATCGTTTCACTGACCAATACTTGTCTGTTTCTTCTCAAATTTTAGTATGTTACTCCTCAAGATGTCATCTACAACTTTCATCGAGCACACAAAGTCCAATTTCAACTAGATAATTGCATAAAATTCACGGAATCACCAAAGGTCAAGCTGTTTTTCCATGAAACAGTTTGCTAGTCCTAGAGAACTACTTCTATTCTTTCGAATTCCAGCATCCAGCATCAAAATTCAAGCATCTCCAAATCTATTACACTTCACTAGACAACCACAGCACAACATAATGTAGATCAATGGACTTTCACTTGCCTTAAGTCCGACGCAACCACAGCAAGCAAAATGGAAACCTGCGGACTTCGGGCGCTGCTCAATCGACGGTGAAGCTAGGTGACGTCGACGGCGGCAGCAGGTGTGCTCAAGGTGGGGATGATCTCCTCCTTTACCTCACTGATGCACCCTCATGAACTCTATCTTTCTCTCGGACTCTCTCTTTTTCTCTCGGTCACTCTCTTGTTCACTGCGCCCCCTTCTCTTTCTTTTGTTTTCTTAATTAACTAGTAATCATGAGATTTGCATGTATAATCTTTGGTAGCAGCAAGAGACGTCAACACCTCATGCAGCCGTGTCTTCTCATGAGGAGTCCATTTGCCACTTGTTCAATTGCATGCATGGATGTGGCCTCATTTGGCCAAGCCTTGGTCAATAATCTCTTGTTAATTTGACTAATCATGCGACTAAATGAAGAGGAAATGTGGGCTGTCTTGGGTGTTTTGGGCCAATTGGGTTACGGATTCTATTATCCCTAAATATCCAGCCCACATTTGCTCCTAATGTTCCACCTTAATCCCCGCTTATGTATACATAATTACAAATACTCGCATGGCCATATAATATTACAACATTAATCAAGGGTAATTCGATTCATAGGGTACACAGCCAAGTATAGAAAATTTCTTATCAATCTATCTTTTAGTACAACCTTGGTCACACATGAGCATATGATACATTTCCAACAAAACAATAGTCCATTCAATGCTCGGCCCTTGCTTATTTGCAATCCATTGGTCTAATGACTATAATATAGTCCGACGGTGCTTCAGTCACCTAGTCATGGGCCGTAGTGTATCTTGGGATCGTTATGAAATTTTAGGATGCCACAATTATCCTCTACATTGTGGCCCTTCAACTGGATGGCACATATGGCATGTGCACAAGAAATTTCACTTAGTTGCCATGCTCTACATGAACATTTTCTTGTATCTAGATGGACAACATATTTATAGAAATCGTTTATTATCTCATATCTGTCATCCCCATTCCAAATGGGATGATAATGCCTACTTGCAACCAAGTTCTCATCCAGTTTCTTGGCAATCCTAGGACCACATTGTCTAGTCCACTTTGCAGCCTCATCTCTTTCTTTGTGCAGCCAAGTCATGACCATAACTTGTATATCTTCAAGCATTGAGATGATTGGTTTGCATCTGACATCTATTATCTTTGCATTAAATGATTCACATTATTGTTGTCGATGTGATTGCACTTGAATTCTTCACTGAAGAATGCCCTGCACCAATGCTTTGATTCTGTTTGAAATAGTGCTGCACAACCTTCCTTTGTCAACTGAAGCAGTCCTTCTTTGGATATCTTAAAGTCAGCCATGTTCGTACTTTTTGCTAATTGCCAAAATTGCAACTGCAGCTTATCCCATTTGTAGGTCTTTGCCTAATTCTTGTATATGTGCCGCGCGCACATTCGATGTTCATGGGACAACAGCTTGGCTACTGTTGGAACCAATCCCTACAATAATTCAAAGTAAGAAATGTAAGCAAATAATATGTTAATATTACAAAGTAAATAATTGACTAAATTTTTCAAAAAGCAAGCATTACCTTTTGTTGGTCGCTCATGAATGCCCACCATTCCCCATTTGTTATCTCTAAGTCAGCCATCAGATTTTTCAAGAATTAGGACCGATTGTCCTTATTCTCAATCCTTACAATAGCCCAAGCTAGTACGAACATTTGGTTATTCGCATCTCTTCCAATCGCCGCCAACAATTCTCCCTTGCACAAGCCCTTCAAAAAACAGCCGTCCAATCCTATAATCCGTCTACAACCAACTAAAAATCCTCGTCTGCATGCATAAAAGCACACATAAAACTTATCGAACTTGGTCCCACTATCAAGAAGCGGCCTCTCCACCACTTCTACATACACTCTACTTGAAGGGTTTTGTAGCCTACACTCCCAAGCATACTCCCACATCTATCCATATTCCTTGCCATACTGATCAATAAGTATCTTTATCACCTTTTGTTTTGCTTTTTTGCATTGATTCCTAGATACATTGATGCATACACGCTCCTTCACCAGCATCCTAAAGTCAGTACTTTTCATCTCGAGCATCAGCTTGATTAGATCGAAGAAGTGCTTGGACAACCATGCACTTGTTACCCTTTTGTTTTGAAAACTAATGGAATAAGTGTGTTCCTCTTGGTAGGCTCTAATCTGGAAAGACCTACTCCTCTTAACAAATACACCGTAAATCTTCCATGGACAATTTTGCTGCGAACACCTAGCTTTTACAAAGTTCTTAGTGTTTATAATGAAGTCAATATTTCTTTATGCAACAATGGAGTTTTTTAGTATAGCTTCCCTAAATTGTTTTGCATCTTGGAATTTCATAACTGCTAACAAAGTAAGAGAGGCAACGGATGGATCATTGGAAGGAAACTTACTTTTCCTTCTACGCACAGCTCCTTGATCTTCTTCAAGCTCGTCCAGGGAAGTAGTAGTCTCGATACTTTCTTCATGATCCGTCTCATGGCCACTAGCACTAGCAGCATTTGTAGGGCCTTCGTTTCTATTTGGAACTTCATCAGCTACCTGCAAAGTTGCAAATCTATCTGACAAAAAGTCCCTTTGTTTTTTCCTTGACTGCGTAAGCTCCTCGTTGTCGTCATCACTTAAGATTAAGAAATTTTCAGCAGCCAACCCTTCATCGTCATCATCACCATCATTGGATTCAGCTACTTCCCAATCTAATTCAGTGATGGTGACATCACCTATATCACCATCACTCTAGTTAACAACATCTGCGCCCCTCTCCTTCTCGTCTTGTCCATCATGCCCTCCTTCATCCCTAACCTTAGTACTAGCTTGAATACCATCTCCTCCTTCTCCTACTTGGGTGCTATCTTTGTCATCATCTTCGTCCTCACTATCACTATTGTATTCAACATATATTTTCGCCTCTTCGCCATGAAGATAATGACATAGGACATCCCTAAAACCATTATCATCTTTTAAAGTTCTTAAACCATCTCTCAAGCCTTTCCCAGGAACACAGTACAACAACTTTTGTACTTTACAAGGTAAATATGTCACTATATCCCTAACAAATCCAATATAAGGCCTTCTTTATATCTACAAAGATAGTACCCTCATTCCCCCCCTCATACTCCCACTCATCCTCCTCAATCGCAAAATCTCCACCGAAGCAAACAATGACAGCAACATAGTCTTTATCATGAGCTATTTCTGCAACAAAAGAGGAAAAAAATATAATTAACTTTTGGGACCACATTCACAAAGGACAACAAACAATTGCATGTGGAGGTCTCTACACTCTTTATTAAAGAAAAGATAAAAAAGAGGGAAAAGATGCACAGCTTAGACGATAACTACTTTGATTGGAAAGATGCCCTCAGGACAAATAGAGGTCCCCACCCGACAGCTACTTTGATTATGTCGCTTTCCCTTAAAATATGGAGAGGTGCCCCAGATAAGCATGGGTCTTCATGACACCAATTTCAACACTGCAATTTTAAAAAAAATGCCCAGAAGTCCCCACGACAATTACTTCGAACCCTAACAATCACCATCGCACATCACATTTCACATCCGACCCCTACAAATGACTTTCGCACATCACAATTTCACATTCGAGCCCTAAATCATACATCACAGTACCTACCACCACATCAGAGTCTTAATTTTCCCCTCGTCGAGCCCTACATTTCGAGGCCGATCCTAAACTGTCAATCCGAACGCCCAATAGGGTTCTAGCACCACATCAATACCAAGATTTCACATCTATACCATCCAAGCCCAAGATTTCCTAGCCGACCTCCAAATTTCAAGTTGGAGCCCTAATAAACGAGTTGGAGCCTTAATTTTACCACAGGGGAGAGGAAGAAGAGAACAAACCTAAGCGAGCGATGACGATGAGGGACTACGACAAGTGATGACGGCGAGCGACAATGATGAGCGATGACCTGCAAACGACGACCTGTGAACGGCGAGCTATGAACGGCGATGGAGAGTACGTCAGATCTAGTATGAACGCGAGCGACGATCAGTTAAACCCTAAATAAGATAAATGACGTCGTTTAGCTTGGTCGAGGCAGAGTGGATAGGGCGACGTCGTTTTCCTCCTCCATGTGCGCTTTTTTTTTTTAAAAAAAAAAAAATTTGCCACATCGGTTAAGCATGTCGCCGGAAAATGCCACGTCTGTATTTTGGCCGGATTGGCACTTAAGTGATCCATTTCGCTCCGATTTTGGCACTTAAGTGTCACTTTTCAAACTTTTAGCACTTAAGTGTCCCTCCATGCCAAGTTTTGGCACTCCAGGTGTCCGTACCTCAGGAATTAACTTACAGGAGCCGCTGAAAACAGGTCAGCTGATTCGTATAGAAATGAAAAAACTATGGTTGGACTTCCGCTATGAATGGCTATCCCACTTTTGCTACTCATGTGGCAAGCTAGGCCATTATGCTATGTACTGCAAGGATTTTCCTTTTGATAAAGCAAAACTGGAAGGCAAAGATAAGATGTATTATGGCCAATGGTTATGTGCGGAAGTCAGGGAACATAGCCCGTTTTGGCTTACATTTTATGAACCACAAGACAAAAGGGAAGAGACCGAAGAGGTTATACCAGAAACTCCTCCATCATTAACCTTACTGATCCCTGTGGTGCCTCCCTGCACTAGTCTGAACAAGGGAGTCCTCAAGCAACCAGTAGTGCCTCCAATCCTTATCGATGCTGACTTGATCCACCGGCATCATCAAGAAGATATGCTAGCAGGTACTACAGCTACAAAAGCCCTAATCACTGCACCTGCAAAGATGAAGGGTATTCAGGAATCGGTAATAGGCTCATCCAATACCAAGAAGCTAAAGAATCCCCATTTCAATACCAAAGCAGGTGCTACCAAAAAAATTAAAAGGTACAACCCTTATGAGTTGTGCACTCATGTGCAAGAGGGGCTAGATGAATCTCAACTTATGGATACACCTATTTTTGAGATGGAAAAGACTGGAACGTGGGTTCTGGTGGCTAGCCCTAAAAAGCCACCAAGTGACAAATGAAGTTACTAAGCTGGAACTATTAGGGTTTGGGCACTCCCCTAACAGTTCAAGCCCTTAAGGCCCTAGTGGCCAAAGAAAAGCCCGATATAGTATTTTTGATGGAAACTAAAAACTAGGTAGTGCTTAGACGACTGCATAAACGTTTAAAATTTCCAAGCTCTCTTGTGGTTAATCCTTTTGGCTTGGCTGGAGGAATGACAGTGTTTTGGAATGATTAGATTTCCCTATGTGTGGATCGGTATACTTTGGATTTTATAGATTTGATATGCATGGATGTGATGTGTGGCATACCTATGCGTCTCACCTGCCTTCATGCGCCAGCAGTGTATCAACACCGCCAAACTTTATGGGCAGAACTGCGACAAATCAGCTATTCTAATACTTTACCACGGGTTTGTGTTGGAGATTTCAATGAAATTCTCTATCATTGGGAGAAAGTGGGCAAAAGGTTAGCAGAACCACACCGAATGCATTCATTTCGAGAAGTTTTACATGATTGCTCACTAAAGCCAGGGCTGTGCATTCACATGGATTAATAATAGAGATGGTGACGACTTTGTGAAAGAAAGGCTGGATAGGGTGATGTGTACTATGGATTGGCGTCTTACATTCCCTGAAGCTAAAGCTTTTGCCTTACCTGCTTTAGGGTCTGATCACAGTCCCTTATTGTTAACCACTAAAGTGATACCAGGCCGACGAAACAAGACTTTATGTTTGAAGCTTTTTGGATATAGGACCAGGAGTGTTGTGAAGTCATTGCAAAATCTTGGACCTCGGTACAAATCAAAGACTCAGCACTTCCACACAAATTAAAGGCGGTCTTTTTCACTCTAGCTCATTGGAGTCGCTTGAAGTTCTCCAAGGGCCATCACCAAATAACAGCATTGCAACAGCAACTTCAGGATCACATTAACCAACCTCATGCCCACTATGATAATGCGACAGTTACTAAATTGAAAGAGGAAATCTAGCACTTTTGGCAACAAGAGGAATAGTATTGGGCGATGCGCTCCAGGATTAACTGGCTGAGATGAGGGGATAAGAACACTAAATTTTTCCATGCCACTACCATTCAATGGAGGCAACAAAATCGAATAAGTATGCTATATGATGACAATCAACGGTGGGTGCGAGATCACAAGCTTTTGAAGGAGATGACGACGGACTTCTTTTCAAGCCTATATAGAACAGAGGGATGCTGTGACTATGGGCCTATCCTAACTCAATGTGCACGTGTTGTCACAGAGGAAATGAACAATCTCTTAACAGCTGAGGTCACTCGAGAAAGGGTTCATCAAGCCACTTTCCAATTAGGAGTTACTAAAGCTCTTGGGCTAGATGGTTTGAATGGACTCTTTTATCAGACTCACTGGGATATACTACAAGACGAGTTTTTCCTTTTAGTACAGGATTTCTTTCTCTTAGGAGTTATGCCCACAGATCTTAACAAGACCATTATTACCCTGATCCCCAAAGTACCACACCTAAAAAGGCTGGATCAGTATCGCCCAATTAGCCTATGAAATTTTGCCTATAAAATTATATCCAAGGTGATAGCCAACCATCTAAAACCTTAGCTACCTGAGCTGATCTCCATGGAGCAATGTGCCTTTGTGAGTGGTCGCCAAATTCAAGACAACATACTAGTTGTCCAAGAGGTGCTCCATCAGCTAAAGGTTCGGAAACGCAAGCGAACTTTTCAAGAAGTACTAAAAATGGATATGCAAAAGGCGTATGACCGGGTGGAAAGAGACTTCCTTAAAGATTATCTCCTCCAATTAGGCTTCCATGCCCTATGGGTCAAGTGGGTGATGCAATGCATTATGATAGTCTCTCTTAGCGTCAAATTTAATGGTGAATATTTAAATTCTTTCCATCTAACAAGGGGACTCAAATAGGGAGATCCTCTTTCTCCTTACTTATTCATTCTGCTGGCGAATGTCTTATCCACTCTTATCAACCAAGCTATTGCCATGGGAAACTTAAAAGGCATCAAGTTGAACAAGTGGTGTCCTACTCTATCTCATCTATTTTTCGCCGAAAATGCTATATTTTTTTTTAGATGGCAAGCTCTAGGAATGTCAGAATCTTGCAAATATCTTGAATCAATACTATTTAGCTATGGGACAAGCTATAAACCGGAATAAATCGGGCATATTCTTTAGTAAAGCTTGCCCTACTAGGCTATAGGAAAACTTGGTGAGGGAATTTAGAATACCTGTGCTTGAAAGGACTGGGAAGTACCTAGGTATACCGTCGGATTAAGGAAGATAAAAAAAGAGATGTTTGCCTGGATTCTGGGGAGAGTGAACGCAAAATTGGAAGGATGGAAAGAGACTTTCATATCTAAGGGCGGCAAGGAAATTCTAATTAAGACTGTTGTACAGGCGCTCCCACAGTATGCCATGTCCATCTTTAAACTTCCTGTGTCTATTTGTAAATCTATTGACCAGAGAATTGCTAGGTTCTGGTGGCAAAATGATAGCCGGAAATCAGGAATCCACTGGAAGTAATAGGAAGTCCTAAAGAATAGAAAGGACAATGGAGGCCTAGGCTTTCGCGACCTAATCGCTTTCAATAAAGCCATGCTTGGCAAATAGGCATGGCGTTTAATCTAACAACCATCCTCCCTATGGAGTACACTCTTCAAAGGCCTTTATTTTCACTCAAAGGACTTTAGGTATGCGGATAAAGGAGCTCGCCCATCCTAGGGTTACAAAGTCTATTGCTAGGACGGGATTCAATCTTACCTCAACTTCAGTGGTCAGTTGGAGATGGGCAAAGGATAAGAATCTGCGAAGATAGATGGCTACCCAAAAGGATACTAGGCGGACCTTCCGCTAGAGGCGAACGTGTCATGGTGGCGGATCTTTTTTCCTCAAACCACAACATATGGAATGTCCCCCTACTCCGCCAGCATTTCAATGATCAAACTATAGAAGAAATTCTTCCCATTCCGGTACGACCTCACTACACAACTGATAAACTTATTTGGAAAGTGACACAAAATGGTCTGTACACAGTGAAAAGTGGTTACAATACTATTCGACAAGCAGCTAATAGCAATTTGCAACACCGTGCTTCATCATCCTATCACACCCCACGGCTACTGTGGAGAAGCATTTGGACCATGAAACTAGCCCCTAAAATTCGCACATTCATATGGTCTTTAAGCCACAATGCACTGCCAACGAAAGATAACCTATATCACAGACGCATCATCACAGAGCTGGTATGTAAACTCTGCCCTCATCAACTACCAGAAACAATGGAACATATTTTCCTGTTATGCCCATGGACGCATAGCATTTGGCGACATCCTCATGTCAGAATCACAATACCAACACAAGGAGTAAACTGACTTGATGCATGGCTTGCGGCTAGGGTCGAGCAAAAATAGAACTCACCTAACTTGGAGACTATTGCATCAATATTGTGGCAGATCTGGAAGGCACGCAATAACTTATCTTCTGTCGGTAGCGTCCAGATCCGGCGTAGGTGGTGGAGGTGGCCCTCGCCCATGTCTGAATCGCCCAAAGCTCTGCATGGCTCACGTCCAGCAAAGGGCATCATCCTCCCAATCCTGATCTGATGTGGCAGCCTCTGAATCCTGGAATAGTGAAGATCAACATTGATGGGGCTTTTCAAATGGCAAGAAATGAAGGCACTACGGCGTGCGTATGCCAAGATCACACTAGCAAACTGATCGACGGATTTACCAAAGGTTTTCTGGCTTCCTCGGCGCTGTAAGCAAAGATCCAAGCACTCAACTTCACCCTCAACCATCTGCAGTAGAACGGAAAGGCTCACGAACCACTTTGGATCGAATTTGACTACCTCTGTCACGCCCCAAACCTCGAGCGTGCGCACAACCCTCGGTGGTCGATAAAATTTGGCGACGTTCCCAGAACTCGTCGCCGACCCTTTCCATTTTATTGCACATGCGGAAGCGAATTAACTAATCCCCTAACAACAACAAACATGGGATAGAAAAGCAGGACAATAATTTCCAAATCAAAATACACATTAATAAACACCTCAAGCTTATACAAAGGGTCTGTCTCATAAAGAACTACTAAGCCACCTATGCTCCTGACCCTTTCGCTTCAAGCTCCAAGTTCTTCACACAAGGGACCTGAAAATGGTTATTCAATAACCAGTGAGATATAAATCTCAACGAGTTACCCCCTAAGCCCCGGTTAGTACACCAACTCAACTCAGGGTATCTATCCAGAACTACCCCACCACAAGCAGCAACCAACAGTCGATTCGCATACAACCTTACCTAGTATGCCATACCCTGCACGTTATAACTCAGCACGATACATGCAATGCACATGGCCATTAGATGATGCAGTTCATCAATCACATACGAGTCGCGTCACAAGCGATCTCACCTGGCCCTTGCCACACTCTGCACGTTATCGACTCATGCGTGTGTGCCATAAACGATGTGATTCACTCATGCATATAATTAATGCATATAACAGTTTCACATATCAATACAGATCGAATCATCGATCAATCGACTCAGTCGATTACATGTCAGCAAGACCATTCCCCAGTTATCTCAATTAATACTATCTATAAAGTCCAACCATATCAGGACTGCTCGCTCTAAGCTGATATATAGATAGTATAGCTCATGCTAAGCTGATAAGGTTAAGGTATACTGCTCTCGCTAAGCTGATATATCGCCCACAGACTGATATAGTATACCGGTATACTGCTCTCGCTAAGCTAACATATCGTCCACAGGCTAATATAGTATACCCTTGATGCTCACTCTAAGCTGATAAAGTGTACTGCTCGCGCTAAGCTGACATATCACAGCCCGTAGGTTGATATAGTACACCAGTATACTGCTCTCGCTAAGCTGACATATCAGAGCCCGTAGGATGATATAGTATACTATCACGACCATTCAATCAATTCACCAATTTTTATCATCTCCGATAAAAATAGCCGTGTGTGGGTACACGGTCGGCCTTAGCCAAAATACCATAATTTACTTTAGAACATCCCACCAGTTTCAACAGCCCATAAATCCATTTTTTTTGCATTGTAAACCGACACCCGGTATTTTCCACTTAAAATACCTATATTTCACAATCATCACACAATTCATGCGGATGCCCAATCATTTACACATCCATTCACTTCATAAAATCAACACACATGAAATTAGACCACTTTTCGCATTCTGGATGAACAGTACGCGTGAACAGCGCACGTTAACAGTAATTGTGAATAGTGTCACGTGAACAGTAAATTTTCAGAATTAAATAAATAATAAATTAAACTCAGAAATTAAACAAAACATTAATTAAAACAAACAAATAATTAATTAAGCAAAACAAGCTTAATTAAGCACATAAGCATCATTAAGCAAAATAAAGCGAGACTAAGCTAAACTAATCTAATCCATCCATCTAACCACTTATCTTAGGGCTAATACAACTTAACTAAATCTCCTAAACTAGAATTAAATCTAACTAAACCAACCCTAAGCAATTTTAGGCACTAATCGAAGGATTAGGAGTTAAACTCACCCGTTAAACGGGCGGAGACACCGACGCGGCGACGACGACGGAGGCAATGCTCCGGGACCTCTACCACGACGATCCAAGGCTGTCCCAAGCTCAACACAGCAACCACAGCTCGGACTCCCACTGAAACTTTTGAAAAACAGCCCTGCCGGAGAAGAAAACAAGTTGAATGGCTTGGCCGGAGCTCCGGCGAGAAGGGTGGCTGACAACCGGTGACACCCGAGGGTCTTGGGAGTCTTGCTGGAGGTTGGGATGGGTGAAAGTTTGGTCAAAACGGGAGAAAACGGGCCGAAATCGCGAACCCGGCGGAATTGGGCGGAACCGGGCGGTCCGGCGACCGGCGTCTTGAGATGGCCGTACAGGATGGCCGGAGGCTCCGTTTGAGACGAAATTGGACTCGTTGGTACGGTTTGTCTCTCCTAGTCACGGTGATAGGTGGCTCGTTGGCTGATTCATCCGGGAAGACCACTTTTGACTCGATTCTTTGACGAAGGGTCAGCTGGAGCAGAAACTGAAGGAGAGGGAAAACGAGGAGAGAGAGAGCTCCGTTCGAGGGAGGCCGAATGGGGGAGAGAGAGAGTGAAGTGAGGGCTGTCAAGACCCCCATCAATGCTTGCTTCAAGTCCCCATGCCAAGCTATCATCAATTTCTCTCTCTTCTCTAGGCTTTTCTCCCTACAACTAGGGGTATTTTGGTCATTTCACCTTGCACAAATTACAAATCTGACATTGGGCTGAAATTGGTGGATGGGCTTAAGGATTGGGCTTGGCCATGAATAGGAATGGGCTTAAAATGGATAAGAATTGGCCCATGGGCTTAGAAGATAAATAGTAGGTTTGGCCCAATGGGCTTATTTGCTTGACTTAGGCCCATTAAGGTGGCTGTCCAACTTTGGGCCTAGGGCCCACACTGGCTTGGCCCAGCCCACGACCTCACGGGCTTGCTTCCTCGGTCCGAAAATCCCTTTTCCAATTGCTCGGCTTAACTGGCTCTGTCGACTGCTTGATGTAGCTTCATCCAAAGTCCGTCCCGGACATTCCCGATAATTCGAAGTCTAATCCTAAGTTCTCTTGCCATGTCAATTTCACCCAATGCCATTTTAGTAACAACTCAGACTAACGGGTGACTTTGAGGATTCACGCGTAACCGACTCGTGCCAAATCACGTTCAAGACATCTCGACGCATGGACGTCCTTGACTGCATGAAATTACAGAGGATAGATTCTTATTTCAAAGAACACGATCACTGAGGATCGACATAGGGTCGTTCGCGGGTCCGATAATGGTAAACGGAATCACCCGTCATTCCATTATGTTCTGTCCGCGAATCGACTTCTAGTCGTCCTTATAATCGGCATGCCTATCTACAAGATCGTCCTCACGTAAGTCTCATGGTCAAGTCGTTTTCCCAGGTCGAGTCCTTTAGTTGCACGAGTTATGTTCTCATTAGCCTTTCCCCTCAAGGTCAGTATCTCAGGAGTGATCAATTCCGAGTGAGATCAACCATGAATGCATTGACAAAATTCACATTTATTCATCCCTTTATAGGGCTCGAATTTCAGGATGTCACAGCCTCGTCTTGGTTGAAGTTGTCCACGATCCCAGATCGACGCTGTGGGAAGCTCGGGTGTTGTTTGTAGAAAGCGTCGCCTTGCTCTCCTGTTTCCCTAACCTTCGCATTACGCATTGTAGGAGAGAAGCAAATTTTATTGCTGATTGGGCTGCAAAGGTCCATGGTCGTGGCACCTTATCCCCAAACTGGGCTGTTTCCCCTCCCCCAATACTTTTGGACCTTGTATGCTCTGAAGCCCTAGCACAGGGTTGTTCTATTTCTATGACTTGAATGAAATCATCTATTTACGACCAAAAAAAAAAGAGAAAAAGAAAGTTGTGCCCGGCTACTAATTTCATTTGAATTGGCTTGATAGACAACCCGACATGTGAAATGAGCCTTAAATTCATTTAAGCTTTTAAGGCCAAGCCCACACTAGCCCGGCCGCCTTTGATGAACTTGGCCACTTCCCTTAGGCCTTAGCCTCCACATGATTAGCACGTGCCATTCCCAATTAGGAAACAAAGCTATAAAAGGTAAGTGACCGAAAGGGGTTTTGGCTAGCCAAACAAGGAAGAAGAGGGGGTTGGCCAAGTTTGGAAAATGTAAAAAAAAAAAAAAATAATGGGTGAGAAATAAGGGGAAGGACATCCTGGCCAAGGAAAGGATCATCAGGTGATTTGAGGTGATTGAAATTGGGAAGCAAAGAGGAAAGCTCATCTCGTTGAAATGACTGACTCCAAGTAATAAGCCAAGTGAAAAATCGACTAATTTATATGATCATGTGCAAATTCGCTGCATATTTGATCTACTGTAATCATGTTTCCATTTGTTAATTTGTTGTCTAGATTAAATTCGTTGCTGCCTTTACGTTGATTGTTGCTAATTGTCATCGATTTCATCGTGTTAGATGTAAGGTCTATTTTCAAGAGGTTCAAGATCGGAATTAGGATAGTGTCCTCAACCACCAAGAGCAGGGTGAATTGCTGATTTTGATAACTGAGCCTGCTTGAAGGTCTTCTTGAATTTGGATCATGTACTTTGCCATCTGCACAATTTACCTGATACATGAAAGTTTATTTGTGCATCTCCAAGGGCGGACGATAGGACTGTAAAGTGCAGTGCTTGGTTTGCTGATAGAACTAGAGAGTATGGTGCATTTCACAAGGACGCTTTTGGGAATCATTGACTTCACCGAAAAGAAATTTTGAAAAATAAATAAAAAGAGATGAGCCAAGAAGACTATAGAATATTCTTAAAATGGTCCCTAATTTTAGAGCTCCACGTATTCTTTCGACCTTATATTTATTTTGTTCATTGGTATTGTGGCATCCTAAAATTTCATAACGATCCCTAGATACACTACGGCCCATGACTAGGTGATGGAAGCACCGTCGGACTATATTATAGTCATTAGACCAATGGATTACAAATAAGCAAGGGCCGAGCATTGAATGGACTATTGTTTTGTTGGAAATGTATCATATGCTCATGTGTGACCAAGGTTGTACTAAAAGATAGATTGATAAGAAATTTTCTATACTTGGCCGTGTACCCTATGAATCGAATTACCCTTGATTAATGTTGTAATATTTTATGGCCATGCGAGTATTTGTAATTATGTATGCATAAGCGGGGATTAAGGTGGAACATTAGGAGCAAATGTGGGCTGGACACTTAGGGATAATAGAATCCCTAACCCAACCGGCCCAAAACACCCAAGACAGCCCACATTTCCTCTTCATTTAGTCGCATGATTAGTCAAATTAACAAGAGATTATTGACCAAGGCTTGGCCAAATGAGGCCACATGCATGCATGCAATTGAACAAGTGGCAAATGGACTCCTCATGAGAAGACATGGCTGCATGAGGTGTCGCCATCTCTTGCTGCCACCAAAGATTATACATGCAAATCTCATGATTTCTAGTTAATTAAGAAAACAAAAGAAAGAGAAGGGGACGGAGTGAACGAGAGAGTGATTGAGAGAGAGTGACCGAGAGAAAAAGAGAGAGAGTCCGAGAGAAAGATAGAGTTTGTGAGGGTGCATTGGTGAGGGAAAGGAGGAGATCATCCCCGCTGTGAGCACACCTGCTACTGCCGTCGACGCTGCCTAGCTTCGCCGTCGATTGAGCCGCGCCCAAAGTCCGCAAGTTTCCATTTTGCTTGCTGTGGTTGCGTCGGACTTAAGGCAAGTGAAAGTCCATTGATCTACATTATGTTGTGCTGTGGTTGTCTAGTGAAGTGTAATAGATTTGGAGAAGCTTGAATTTTGATGCTGGATGCTGGAATTCGAAAGAATAGAAGTAGTTCTCTAGGACTAGCAAACTGTTTCATGGAAAAACTGCTTGACCTTTGGCGATTCCGTGAATTTTATGCAATTATCTAGTTGAAATTGGACTTCGTGTGCTCAATGAAAGTTGTAGATGACATCTTGAGGAGTAACATACTAAAATTGAGAAGAAACGGACAAGTATTGGTCGGTGAAACGATTTTTCTTTGAAAATGTTAAACCTGGAAACTGTTACAGAGGGTTAGGGAGAGTTATAGTGATTATAACTTTTGATCTACAATGGATTTGACTTAGAGTTTTTCACTAAACTTTTACCTCTAGGTCTTATCTATAACATATCAAAATCTCAGAATTTTCTGAGTTCATTTAAGGGTTATACCGAAATTGTTATTGAAACTGTGTAATAGTGATGTTTGAAGTTTTATGGCTGTGATGCATGGACGATTGCGATTCACACGAAATTTTCTTGATTTGGTGTTCTGCATAAAACCTTTTTCCCTAGATCTCGTTTATAACATATTAAATTTTTAGAATTTATCAATATCGTTTACTGATTTTCCAGAATTTTAATTAGTGGAGTGCATTCTGTTTTGTTCAAAAACTGTTTTATTTTAAGACCAATTGATTTGCTCTATGAGTTGTGATGTCTTGGGTCGTTATTTATACAATGGATGCGGTGACATTTAGCATATCATATGACATCAAAAAAATTGATGAGGCTTTATAAACTCATTGAAACTTTTAACATTATTGCATCAAATGTTATTTTCAAAGTGAGACATATATGTATATATCATGATGTTGATGATACCGTCGGACGGCTGAGTCGACGATGCCCCGGGAGTGTTGGGATGCCCATAGGGTCGAGTGAGTCGATGCCGATTGGATGCCCAGAGGTGTGTGCCGGAGGTCCTCGGGAGTTTCGAGATGCCCAGTTGTAAGTATTGTACATAAATCCGGATGGAAGGGGCAACCATTTTCATGGCGAGCCCTAGATGTGCCTCGTGATGCCAGGTGGGGTGCGAGATTCCCGGAGGTGTGTGCCAGATGCCCAGAGGTGTGTGCCGGAGGTCTCGCAATGCCAGGTTGGGTGCGAAAGCCCAGAGGGATGCAAACACTGGTCCTCGAGAAAATGAGATTTTTCGAACATTAAAATGGGAAATAAATCATGTGCATGTGTGTGCATATGGCATGGTACATGAATTGTCTACAAATTGTGAGTTGGTATTATTTGACATTAAAAATGTGGTTATCAGGACATGGAATAGACTTTATGGATATATATATGCATGATTGCATCGATGATATGTGCATTTCACATGAAATCTTGGTTGTCTTGCTTGTTGCATTGTGTAGCTTGATGGATCTTTTACTGCTGAGTGGTTGCACTCACCCAGTTTGGAGACTAACATTTCAGACTAGAAAGAAAATACCTTTGCTGCCTCCGACTCCCGGTACGTTTTATGGGCTCCTGATTGGCCTATAGTGGGAGATGTCAAAGCACCATCATCCTGGAGTGCATGGATTGGTGTTCGAACGTGTGATGATTTTGCTGACCTTTGATATAGGCCATTTTGCCGGCCCAGTTCATCAGGAGTTCATTTTGGTTCTCGTTCGACTGGATGGCCGCTTGCTAAGGTTGCTGCCGCCACCATTGGCCGACGGACTGGATTGGATTTGATCGTGGGTCAAGACAACAGATGACGCATTTTGGACCATCGACACTGAATGATGGACCGATATACATGACTGCTGTAGAGTCGAGTACTTTTGGATATAGCCGAGCTTAGAAAAGTCTTGACCTTTTGATGTACCGATTCATGATGTCCATCAAGTTATGTAAATAAAAGTGTTCGGCTCTAACTTATATAAAATGTGTAGTTGGTGTGCATTGGATTATTTTGTTTGAGTATGGGATAGGGAGATTTTGAATATGCTTCCGCTATATAAGTTGCGCAGGGACCAGGCAAGAAAGTAGGAACCCCCAGAGTTATATGTTATATTAAAAATCTATGGTATCAGGGTAGTAATTAGCCAGGAGGTAGTGACCGTGGTGACCCTAATGGATCGGGGGCAATAGGGGGTGCCACAGATATAACGGTTAAGGAATGTTGGAATTATTTTGGCTTAGAAAAAACTGTGGAAAGAGAAATTAATTTAAGAAAAAAAAAAGGTGCAGAATTCCAGGAGTGTATGTTTTGCGTTTCCTTTTTGCCAGCTGATTTTTTTTGCATGGATAAAAAGTAAAATTTTATACATTATTTTGTGGTTTTGCTTAATCACGCATGCCTCTTCATGATCTCATCTTGCTTTGGCTATCATATGTACCCACCAAAAATTTAATTCATCCAACTCAAAAATTGGAAGTGGTAGATAGAGTGAAACACCATATATATATATATATATATATATATATGTATAATAATCCCATAGACAAGTCAATGGGATACTTTAACGCAAGCAGGATTAGAAACGACATGCATAACTTGATGAAGTAGGGGCCATACACACAAAATAAAATGGGGTGGAACCATGCTCTAGTATCATATTAGAAAATCTATTCCAAAAGTTTACATTATTAAATGGAGGAAGACCACGTGCATATAACGGCGTACAAACCTTGTAGGCAAGCAATGTAAATAGTTTAACACATTCAATGTACTTTAGTTGTACCAAGTGAAAAACTAGCTGAGCTTGTGCGATAGGCCAATAATGGTATCGAGTTTATATACGAAATCATGCATAGTTGGTCTGATGTTGCTTGTTATTCAAAAGGTTACCTCTTTTTCTCGTGATTAGTTTAGTAAATGCATATATCAAATTTGTCATAATTCACCACAAATTCTACTAAAGGCTGGAATTATAACATTAAGGAGGATGTGTTAATTTTATAAGACTGTTCAAGTAGCAGGTGACAATTGGCCATCTCGATGACCTCAAAAGTTGTTGCTTCTTGCAGCCTTTGCATAACAAAAAGCGTGCCAAAATACTTGGAAAACGTGAAGCACTACTCCTTGTATGTAATTGTTGTTACAGTAAAAAATGTAAAAACTCTCCTTTTCGGGATACTTCAACGGATAAAGTTTTTATTTATTTACTTATTGCTAAAACAACTAATAAAGTTGAGAGAATGATACTAAAAGTATCATAAATTGTGTACGGTACTCACTTTAGTGCTAAAAGTTTTCGTCGGCTCACTTAAGTGCCAAAATTGGAGAAAAACGATTACCTAAGCGTCTCCAGTGAGAAATTCCGATTGTAGAAATTACGTGGCATTTATAGTTAAAATTTTTATTAGAGACAGCATTTTTTGACCCTGAAATGATCACTTTTTCATTAAGATTGATACTGAAATAATCATTTTTTTTTTAACAACGATTGGCACTAAAGTGATCAACAACAAGTACCGAATGATCACTTATTAACTTGCTACACAACGTCATTTATGGATTATATAGACTGGGCACACCGGCGAGTCATGTAAGATTGAAAAATTAGTAAAATATGGCCACGTCGGATTTCCAATAACTCAAATCGAAGTTGGTAGTTAAGTGATTCAAAAAAATTCTGATACTAAAGTAAGCGCCGTACACAATTTATGACACTTATAGTGTTCTTCTCCTAATAAAGTCTGTTATGTTTTCTATTCTTGCACTTTTAAATTCCACAATTTGTTCTCCACTTTCTTTTAAATTTTAAGCCAAGTAGTTCCTTGTCTGAAATCAACACAAAACCCATTTTTTCACATAAAACCCAAAATCAACCTTTTTGGTGGAAGATTCTCCACTTTCTGGGTGGAACATGTCAAAGGATACCAAATCTGGAATATGATTTTTAGCAAATCTCTAGCAATCACTCCCTAACTAGAACCCGATATTGAGCAGATCTCTAGCAATCGTTCTTGATATTCAGCATATCTCTAGCAATCACTCATTGATTTATTCTGATTTATTTTTTATTTTTTTGTATCCCTAACTTTAGCTACTCCTATTTTTGTATACACCTTCCACATCAGGAGCCCTAGGAATATTGTATCATTTCTTATAAATAGAAAGCCGTAAACAGAGATCGATTATCTTAAGTGCAATACAGTTTTACATTCTCACATGGTATTAGAGCTTTTCTAGCGAAAACTTAAAAAAAAAAAAAAAAAAAATTCAAATGGCATGTTCGCCCTCTTCAACAACTACAACTTCATCATCAAGTACCACCCCTAGCTTAACAACCCGAGTACTTGGATCCACAGCCACTGGAATTACTGCAAATTTCATCTCCTATCTAGCAATTGGAGTCAAGCTCATAGGAGAAAACTTTGTTCGGAGGGCATGCCTACTGCTGTGTATTTGAGCAAGCAAACTGCTACCAATTGTGGAAGGATCTTCCGTATGTCCACCTAGCCAAATTGTGCAGACAGCAACAAATGGAACCACCACCATTGTTCTGAACCCAGCATAACGTCCAATGCCAACATATATTGAGATGTATATATTTTAATATTAGGTTGAGTTTTGGTTATGTTGAAGTTGCGTCCTGTGGAGAAAGGACAACCGTATCGTGCTCCTATTCTTGTGGAATTGAGGTGTGATAGGGAGTGGTGACTAGGGGCTTCATTTCCCTGACCTGAAACCTGAGCTTGTCAGATTATTCCAACTCCACCCTTGGTGGTAATTCCCACTTGAATGAATGCAAAAGAGATGCCACAACATAAACATAGCATCCTCTTTGCTAGCACAAGCCCCACATATCTCTTTTAATTGGAACTGAATGGAATGTGCTTGAAGTTGTTGCCCGGAAATCATACTTACTAGGATCTTTCAAGACCCTCTCTAAGTCTAAACTTCGTCATTTGTCCCAAATCTTGGGGTCCCTGTGGATATAACCCATGTTCAAGAAAATTTCACTACCTTTTGGTATTGTGTCACCCCCGACAACATAGGAAGCATGTAGGTGGCTTTGTGGCAACAGGTCGATGCGCATTTGCATTAATTATAGGAAATTAAATCAAGTTACAATTAAAAAAAAAGTATTAACTACCTAGGATTGATGACCTAATTGATAAGCTTAAAGGACGTTAGTATTTCCAAAATTGATTTAAGATTGAGGTATCATCAATTGCGGATAGGACATTCCTAAAATGACTTATTGAACTTGATATGGTCACTATAAATTCGTGGTCATGCCTTTTGGTTTGACTATTGCACCAGCAACGTTTAATGAATTTAATGAATAGGGTGTTTAAGCCTTTTTTGGATCAATTTGTAATGGTATTCATTCATGATATTTTGGTATATTCAAAAGGCTTAGATGATGATGAGCAGCATTTAAGACTTGTACTTCAAACACTTCGTGAGCACAAATTGTATGCTAAATTTGGCAAATGCGAGTTTAGTTGGATGGTGTGGTATTTTTAGGTCATGTAACAATCGATGAAGTGATATTTATTGACTAGCAAAAGTTGAGTTGGTGATAAATTGGCTAAGACTAATGATAGTGATCGAGATTTAGAGTTTCTTGGATCTAACTAGTTATTATCAAAGATTTGCAGAAGGAATTTCTCACCTTGCCGCTCCATTGACTCAATTGATGAGGAATGATGTGAAGTTCAAATGGTCTGATTAATGCAAGCAAAGTTTCCAATAACTTATAAGAAGATTGACTATGGTCCAATTTTGATGATACTATCAAGATCGGGAGGTTTTTTAATCTATGGTGATGCATCTCATAAGGGACTAGGTTGCATTTAATGCAACATGGAAAGGTGGTTGTTTATGCATCAAGACAATTGAAGCCACACCTATCCGACTCATAATCTAGAGCTTGATGCCATTGTGTTTGCATTGAAAATATGAATGAATTATTTGTATGGGCAAAATTTTGAGATCTTTACTGACCATACAAGCTTGACTTTCTTGTTTTCCAAAAAAGAATTGAATATGAGGCAGGAGTGTTGAATGGAATTATTAAAAGACTATGGCTATGAGATTCGGTATAGCGAATAGGGTTGCGGATGCTCTCAATCAAAAATTTATACAAGTAGTTGCACATATGATGGTCAAGGAATGGACCTTACTTGTAGAGGCTCAGTTCTGAATTTTGGTTTGATACGAATAGTCTTTAAAGTGTGATAATTACTCTTAAAATTGAGCATAGATTATGCAAAGAATCAAGACTCTGCAACAAATAGATCTTGAAATTTCAAAAATCCAAGAAGAAGCCTTAGAAAGGAAAAATGCTCGACTTTTAGGTGTTGGAAGATGGAGTTTTAAGAGTTCATGGACGTCTTTGCATGCCTAATAACGTCAATTTGAGGAATGATATTTTATTAAAAGAATATCGAAATAATTACAGTGAACATGTAAAGAGTATGAAAATGTATCAGAATCTTCACTAGCGCTATTAGTGGAAATGTAGGTAAGTTTTTGGATGCAGGAGTATGGGATGGTATTGACAAGGCCTGACTTTCTTCCCAGAGTTAATGTCTTGCATTTTATTTCTTTTGGTACTTGTATTAATAATAGGAAGAGGGCTAAACATGGAAAAAAATTGTATGCGTAAATCATTAGGAATTTCCCATTACGTTTCTCGTGTGATGTGTTTCATGGTGCTTCCGAATGCCTATAATAAATAAGAGTTATAATTTGAAAAGATGTGTTGCATGTGATATTTTAGGGCGTCACAAATACTAAATGTAATTTTTCTTTGTTTGTTCCTATTGTCCCATAAGATTAGTAACTCATTCATGTGATTAGTATGTTTTTGCATTAAAAAGTAAGTGCCAGCAACGCTGTTTAACTAAAAAAAACGTTCGGCATTGGCAACCAACAGGTAAAGTTTCTTTTTCTTAGCAGATGAAATAAAATTGAATTAAATAAGTTACGAGGAATCTTTGGTCACGGTGTTCAAGTATACGTCTCGAGTTTGAGCTCGTGTATTAGACACAACCCGAATTGGAGGATGTAGATCGACCCAAACTTTTTCGAAAGTGTGACAGAGTCATCCGAGTTGGTCATAATTTCTTGACCAATTCTATAAGATTTCTTTCTTTAAAGGCCATTTCCCGTGAACATGCAGAGGGTTCTTCAAAGCATGGCGGGAATAAACAACTTAAGTTGAAAGATGATACGAAAAAGTAGCTATAAATGCATTACTCTGCTGTCCATATCAAGATTTCTGACCATGTGCCATAGTTTATTGTCAAGTGTCAAGAGATATTTAGGCAAAAAATAAGGACTTTATTAACTAGAAAAAGTCAATCAGTCTTACCACTGCCCGTGGTGGCCGCATTGGTTAGAGCCCTGCTCCCTCATCGAGAGAGGAGGGGTTCGAAACTCCGTGTCCCCATTGCGCGACTCACCTACGGCTGGGTCTGTGGTGGTGGCTCAGTCGCCCCGTGTTTACATCGCCGGCTGCTGGCTGTACGGTGGTTCTCGGGTCATCAAAAAAAAAAAAAAAAGTCAATCAGTCTTATGGAAAACTGCATTGTTTGCTTAAAAAGTGCTCCAGAGTACTCGATGATAAAGTCAATAGAAAATATGCAGCACCCGCTGCAAACGAACCCGCCACCTTGAGAACTGCCCGGTCGAATATATTTATGCAGGACCAGAAACATTTTGCTCTTAATCAACATGACTTCGTTGTCTGGTCTAACCGACCTGAAGAACCAATAGATAACAGGAATTCTTTCTCATATTACAAACAAAAGCAGCATAAATTCTTTTTAAACCCAGGTTTAATTGAGTAGATGCTTAAAACATGATTGATACATGATTTATTCGTAGAACTGAAATGAAGAGTCTTGATATTCTAATAAAAGTTCTAACTCGACATGTAGAGCTCTAGAGAGGACAATCTCGGCTTGGGAATGGCGACCAGGGGCTTCACTTTCTTGACCACAAGCCCGAACTTGCCCAATAAATCCAGCTCCACCCCTTGCGGTAGGTCCCACTCGAATGAATGCAAAAGAGAGGCCAAAACATACGGTAGCACCCTCTCTGCCGTGGAAGCCCTGCACACACCCTTCAACCGGAACCGAAGGGCATGTACGTGAAGTTGTTGCCTAAGAGATCATACTTACTGGGATCTTCCAAGAACCTCTCAAGTCTGAACTCTGATTGGTTTATCCCAAATCTTGGGTTCTCTCTGGATATAGCCCATATTCAAGAATATGTTACTGCCCTTGGGAATTGTGTAACCTCCGACAACACAGGAAGCATGTGGGGTCCGAGGCACCAATATCGGCAGCACCGGGTGCAAGCGAAATGCCTCCTTGATGACAGCATTGAGGTACTTTAATTTGGCAAGTGGTTCTCTTCCACCATCTTGTCCTCCCTACTTCTGTCAATTCTTGGACTACTTTGTTCATTACATCTGAGTTCTGCAGCAATTCTGCCATCACCCACTCAACCGTTGTCGAAGTCGTATCGGTTCCGCCAACCACAATGTCCTATTCCACAAATTCAAAGTGTCATCAGAAAGAGTAAATTGTTGTCATGATTGATAAAGCTGAATACATGATAAAGCATTGTAATAGAGAAGAATCAACGTCCTAGGGGAAATATGGAGCTTTTTGTGAAGTTAGACAAGAGGATCCCAAACGAAGGGTATGTAAAAAGATTTCAATCTTGACATGATACGACCAACTTCGTACAAAAATTAGCAAATGATAATTGGAATACCTTCGCATTATAACGACTTTGCTATATTTGTTTCAGTATTGCGCAAGATGCTGGTTGAAAATTACGGTACTCTAGGGCTGATATGTATTTAAAAACGAGTACAATACTCTAGTAATAATCACTTGACGTTAACTCATGATTATGGCGGCCAGAATACGAAAAGAACGAGGATTAACTATACTTACCATCACTACTGCATCAGGTCATTAAATAGTAATGTACGTCCATATGAGAACTAGTCACCTAGCTTAATAAACTTACAATAAAAATGGCTTTGAGGGCTCCGTTTTTGTCCATTGTGACTGGTTATCTTCAAGATCCATCTCCATGTCCAGGAAAATCTGCAAGAAGTCCTTTTTCTGTTCATTGTTTTTAGGTTCTCCGTCCTTCCGCTTGAATAGTTCATTTGTTCTTCCTTCAGTGGCACAGTCGATAGCAGACTGAATAAAATCATCAAACCACTTATGCACCCTTTTCATGTCCCTTTCAACTCCTTGCAGGTTAAGCCAAGCAGGTGCCGGGACAAAGTCCGAAATATTCGGACTACTTATAAGCACCATGAGTTTAGCCACCACCTCTCGAAACTCCGCACCCACAGCTTCGCTTTTCTCTCGCTTAAGCGTCCCTCCCCATAGCATTGCCATGATCACGTTAATCAAGATCAGAACTGCCAATTCAACGATATCTACCGGCACCCTGGATATTTTGTACAGATCACTCAGAGCTTTTTTGACCTCTTGCGTTCTCAAACCGCAACAGGCGTCAAGGCTTGCGTTGCTCATCATCTACCGTACAAAAAGCTTGCGGAGATTCCTCCAATAAGGCCCCTGGCTTGAGAAGGTAATGTCCCTTCCTCCGTATGACCCAATTGTAGCGGCGATGTTCGGGTCCTGATTGGCGAACATCATGTCCTGGTCCCGCACAATTTCTTTGGCCAGCAACTGGGAGTTAACCACGACATATAACTTGCTTCCAAGCCAGAGTTTGTAGATGGGGCCTTAGGTCTCATCCAATTCGGAAAATTTCCGGTGGAGCTCGGTCCCTAGGAATGTGAGGTACCCAAGGAACGGCACACCTTGGGCCCCTGGCGGCAATGGAGCTGTCTAGTTTTTTCTTCTCCTGAACAAAGAGGAAAACTAAGAGTTGCAATTCCTATGACAAGCAGTGTTGTGGTAGCTCTAGGAATTGCATCATTCGCTTCTTTAGCAGGCCGCAACCACAGCCAGGCGCCTTCGGAGTCTCGATTTGACATTTCGGCTTCTGACAACGGGGTGAAGACTGGTTGAGCAAGAGTGAGGAAGTTTCTGGTCACACCAAACTAAGGTCTTTCTAGGGACAATTAGATCTCTGATAGATGATATAGGAAAGGCAAAAACGGAAAGTCAACAGTTCTAGTTACACACTCACGGACGAACAACTACTGAAGGTAACTATTAACTTTTCATGTGATCAGTAACATTCTACAAGAAACTCGACCTCCAATGTATGAAGAATTATTAAGGGGGTGCATGACAACTCCCTATTTCTGCTCTAGAAACAATTTTTCTATTCCAGACTTGATTCTGGATTAGAAATCCGTTTGATAAAATTATTCCATTTTTCTATTTCCGAAATAGATTTTTGTTCCAGAAATAGGTTTGGAATAGAAATCAGAAGTAAAATTTTTTTACTTCCCTATTTCTGGAATAGAAATGAGAAATAAAATTTCTTCTCATCGTTTGTCAACCGGTCTTTCCATCCGTCGCCGCCGACCACCGTCCTCTGGTCATCGGCCACCACCGGGGCCGCCGATCGCCACGACCACCGTCCGCCGCTGGCTGCCGCCGTTTGCCTCCGCCGCCGTCGGCATCCGTCGTCGATCGCCACCGTCCGTCGCCGCTAGTCGCTAGTCCTTCGCCGACCGAAAAGAAGAAATTTTCTGTCGTTATCAAACGAATTTCTATTTTTAGAGTAAAAATTTTATATTGTTATCAAACATGTATTTTTCTTAGAAACTCTTCTAGAAATATAAATAGAAAAATCTATTTCTCTTCTAGAAATCAATTTCTAGCTAGAATGGTTATCATTCGCGCCCTAATTCGTTTTGTTCATTCTTATCGTTCCCTATAAAGAATAAACCGACAAGTTTGAACATAACTAATAATTTTTGGAAACTTTCAGAAAAATCGAGTTTTCCCTCTCACCTCTCGTATACCAAGACCGGGTCAAAGGGATCCTTCCCGCACGGGGTCGCGCGACATCCACGGCCCCGGAGCGCGCCACGTGTGCGGGCTGCGGGTCGATCCGACGGCCGAGGATCGCGGGGGGCGCTTCCCCACGATCGAGTCAGTCTCTCTCATCTCATCTCTCGTTCCAGACAGTCTCCATTGGCAATCGTTCCCACTTTCTCTCTCCTCCCTCCCTCTCTCTTTCTCTCTCTGGAAGACGCGAACAAAAGAGACCCTCTCGCTCTCTCTCTCTCTCTCTCTCTCTCTCTCTAACCTTTTCTTTCCTCTCTCTACCTTTGATGAGACCCGGGAGCCCGAGGGCGCGATGTCGCCGAGACTGGCGTTTCTCTCACTGAAGTTCTCCAGATCCTTTAAGGAGCTCAATGGCAGGCCCCCCTGGGAAGAGGCAGAGGGCGACTGCGCCGGCGGGAGCAGAAGGCGAGGGGGTGGTGGGCCGGGCCGAGCCGGAGGCCCACAGCAAGTCATGGGGGACAATGGTGTCGGAACTCCTCGGGGAGATCATCCGTCGCGTGGAGGAGGGTGAGGACCGGTGGCCTCGGTGCTAGAAAGTCATCGTCTGCGCCTACGTCTGCAAGCGGTGGAGGGACATCGCGAGGGAAATCGTTAGGTCGCCGCTCCGCAGCGGCCAAGTCACTTTCCCTTCCTGTCTAGAGCGATGGCGCATGACTTGGAGCAGGGAGGGACCTAGTTGGAGAAGTTGGGGCGGAAAGGGAGCCAGCTGGGCTCGGATCGACGGACAAAAGAGGTGGTGGATGACGTCCTAGAGCTTGTGGAGGAGGGGGTCGGAGAAGTCACCACCGCCAACGTCGGGGGAGGAGTGGCTAGAGTGGGTGTGGAGCGCGAGGAGGCGAGAGGAGGTCTTGGGGAGGGCGAGGGAAGGGGAGAGAGAGCGAGCGATCGCGAACATCCTCAGACGATCAAGAGAGAGAAGAGAGTTTTTTTTTTTAAAAAAAAAAAAAGAAGAGGAAGAGAATGTGGGTGAGTTTGGGTATTTTAAATTGTTTAGCAAATAAATAGGTCAATATGAGGTAGCTCAACTCAGCCCACATATTTGCCATCTCTACCTTGACCACTAAGACTAATGTGAATCACATTCTCTGGAAAATGCACAAGCTAAGAGAATGATTGCTATCATTCCTCGATGAAGGTTACATTTAGGCCCGTTTGTTTGTATCTACTTTTTCTGTTTATGAACAAAAATCCTGTTTTTTTGTTCTGAGGAACAAAAAAAAAAAACAAAACGCGTTTGTTTGCATTTTTGTTCCAAATCTATTTTTTTGTTCCCGGGAACACATTTGGAATAGAAACAAGCAACAAAAAAAGTTGTTTCTTGTTTCTGGAACAATTTTTAAGAACAAATTTTCTCTCTCCTATTTTTTTCTTCTCTTTTTTTTTCTTCTTCTTTTCTTCTTCTTTTTTCTTTGGCCGGTTGCCAGTCTCGGCGATGGCCGGCGACCGGCCGTCGAGGGCTGGCGACCTCGCCGGAGCGTCGTCGGCCCCGGCGAGGCCAAGCGTCGCCGGCCCTCGTCGGCCGATTGTCGGCCATGGCCGAGGCCGGCGACCGGCCAAAAGGAAGAAAAATAAAAAATAAAAAGGAAAATAAAAATAAAAAATAAAATAGGAAAAATAAGAAAGAAAATAGGAAAAATAAAATAAAAATATTAAAAATTAAAAGAAACAAAAAAATTATACAAGTTTACCAAACGTGTTTCTGTTCTTTTTCTATTTCAGGAACAAATTTACCAAACGTGTTTTTCTGTTCAAAAATTGTTCCCCGGAACAAAAATAGTTTTTTCTATTTCTGTTCCCTGGAACAATTTTTAAACGAAACATTACCAAGCGCACCCCACATATTTGCCATCTCTACCTCGACCACTAAGACTAATGTGAATCACATTCTCTGGAAAATGCACAAGCTAAGAGAATGATTGCTATCATTCCTCTGATGAAGGTTACATTTAGGGGTGAGCACGGTTCCCGTGTAGAATCGGGAACCGGAGAACCGAACCGGAGGTTCGGTTCAATTCCCGGTTCTAAAGAGATCGGTTCCGGTTCCCAGTTCCCTTTTTCTCGGGAACCGGAAGAACCGAAGAACCGAACCGGTCAAGATTTAAAAAAAATAAACCCTAGCACTTCCCCCACGTAATTCCCCCTTCCCCTTTCTTTTTCTCTCTCTTTTCTCTCTCTCTCTCTCTCTCTCTCTCTCTCTTTCTTTTCTCCCCTTTTTCCTCCTCATGTCACTTCCTGCCCCCCAATTTTTTCTTTTCTTCTCTCTCTCTCTCTTCTCTTTCCCCCTCTCTCTTAGGCAAACCCCCCCTTCTTCTTCTTCTTCCTTCCTCTTGCTGGCTGCTGCTTCACCGACCACCACACCGCCGCCTCACGCCCTACTCACCACCACCTCTTGGCCACCGAACCACCACCACCCACTGCTCGTTCGACGAGCCGTCTCGCCGTTGGCCCCGACGAGCTGTCGCGCTGCCCCTCGCCGCGGTGAGCCACCGCCGCCGTCCCCAAGCCACCGTCACCACCTCTTGCCGCCGGTCGCTTGGCCGTTCGGGCCGTCATTGCTCGAACCTCCATCGCCACCGCCTCCGCCGAACCGAGCTCTTCCCCCTTGGCCGTGGGTTGAGCCGCAACCGCCGCCGTCTTCGCCGCGCTGTCCGTGCCGCCATTGGTGTCGTGAGACTCGTGTCTTCATCACCGTCGCTGCGTGCTTGCCGTCGCTGGACCTCCCTCGACACCGCCACTGGACGCCGTCACCCCTCGCTCGCCTCGTCGCTTAGCCGCTTGCCGTCGACGCCACTGTTAGACATCGCTCGTCCCCCCGGTGGAGGCTGCTCGCTCGCCCAGCTGCCTCGACGCTGCTCACCGCTCGTCCAGCCGCCCTGACGGTGCTCGTTGCTCGCCCAGCCGCCCCGACGCCGCTCGCCACTCGCCCAGTCAACTTGAAACCGCTCGCCGCTCGCCGCTCGCCCAGTCGCCCTGATGCCGCTCATCGCTCACCCAGTCGCCTAATCAGCCTTAACTCCACACCCCTTCACCTCCGCCTCCACCTCCACCTCCACCTCTAGCTTAGTCGCACCCCCACTCTCTCTCTCTCTCTTTCCGCCTATCCGGTCAGGGGCGACGCGGGACGCCCTTGGAGACTCCGGCGGGGGCCTACCGGCTGATTGACAACGAGACTGTAGGGTTGGATTTATCTCAGTTTATTTGGATTCTTAGCTTGCAAAATGTTTTTGTAGGACGTATGACAGTTGAATTTAACTTAAGTCATTTAACTCGACCATGTTATGTTCATGTTAATGACAAGTGGACCATATTTTGCTCATTGAGCCTTTCGTATGTAGACCTGGGATTTGTTAAAAAAGCATGCTACTGAAGTGAGAGATGTTGAGTCCAAGTTGTTCTTGTCTATTATGTTTATGCAATTTCAAGGGAGTATGGCATTAATGTAACTTTAGTCTGTTACCTTTTGATTCTATTGTAAGCTTCTACTTCATTTCACAGATCCCAACAAATGGAGCTGGTTTGATTAAGTATATATGCCATCCTTTCTGGTCCCAGAAGTATTGTCCGTCGCATGAGCATGACAACACAGCTCGATGTTGTAGTTGCGAGCGTTTGGAGGTAGTGGTCTAGGCTAGCACAAGTAAATGCGATGCCATGCTTTGTTCCCACAATCTTGCAGATTGTATATTTTAAATGTGTTGAAGCAATTGTACTCATATTTTTGTTTTTCTTTCTTTTGATATTTATTTTACCTACTGACAGTCGTGGAACACAACATACATATCTTTGGGAGATGGGCGAAGTTTATGCCTCGAGTGCATGGAATTTGCTATCATGGACACTGGTGACTGTCAACCACTTTATCATGCGATCAGAGACTACTATGAATGAATGAACATGAAATTGGATCAGCAAATTCCAATGCTTTTGGTTGAAAGACAAGCACTTAATGAGGCTATTGTTGGAGAAAAAAATGTACGACATGGTATGAGGTTTGGGTTTTCTTCAAAAGTTGGCACGCCATTCCTGATGCTAGTTTTTTTGCAGGGCCACCATCACATGCCTAAGACAAGAGGATATTGTCTTTCCGAGGAGCAAATTGTGTCCAGTGTATGATATTGGACATCTACTGATTTTGCTTTCAGGTAATCCAGAGTAAATCCTTGAGCAAGATTCATCTGTTCAATTTTACACTCGTTTCATTGCTTTTGTATTCAGGTTCACAGAAGGCCCAGACTTGGAGGTCACAAGCTTGTTGGAATGAAAACTCAACCCCATAAATTGACAAGGAAATGCGAAGTTACTGCCATTCTTGTTCTTTATGGTCTACCAAGGTAAGTGTGACTGAAAAGCTCTTGTTTCACAAAGTAATGAATATATTTATTAAGTACACAATAGCTCTTCATATACATGTTTTAAAAATTTGTAGGTTAGAAAGACTTCTTGAGGATGAGTTGACAAACAACCGCATATTTGATGGGTCTTCCTAAGTAGACGATCTGAACTTTTCAATGCATAATTATTAGGAAGTCCCATTAAGCTGTGACAGAGAGTCTTTCCCAACATAGAGCTTCAGAAAAATGGTCTTATGCTAATGAAACTTCTTGTATAGTTCAATGGATGCTTATACTTCATTTCGGAGTGATGGCATTATGGGTCCTGTTATGGAGAAGTACGTCTTGGAAGTGAAAGTGCCGTGATAAGTTGGCATAGCTATTTCTCGAGATAAGTATTGTGAAAGTTTTGCTTAACTAAAGATGAAAAAAAAAAAAAAGAACCTGTAAGAACCTGGAACCAACCCTAGAACCTATAATAGAGTAGGTTCTAGGTTCCAAGTTCCAACGGGTAGGTTCCAAGTTCCAAAAAATTAGGAACCTGTACCCGAGGGTAGGTTCCAGGTTCCAAGCGGAACCTGTAAGGAACCTAGAACCGCTCACCCCTAGTTACATTTGATTTTGATAACCGAGTCTGCCAGAGCATTTTTGAATTTGGATCATTTATTTTGTCATTTGCAATCTTTACTTGCTAGATGAAAGTTTAGACGTGCAATCACTAGGCAGACAATAGGACTTTAAAGTATGGTTTTTGGTTCCTAGTAGGATTGGATAGTTCAGTGCCTTTCACAAGGACAATTTGGTTCATCATTAGACCCAGTGGCCTCTCAACACGTGATGGGAGGCCCTTGTTGGCCCTTAACAATAAAAAAGTAAAGAATTAAAAGTTTTAAAAGTTTTTAACGTCAGTGTTGACATCTCATGTAGTTTGATTGACATTGACACATAATTATTTTTGAACTTTTTAATCTTTTTTCTTTTTTTAGTCTTGTGTTGCTTGTTATTCAAAGGTTACTTTTTTTCTCATGATTAGTTTAGTAAATGCATTATCACATTTGTCCTAAATCACTGCAAATTCTACTAAGTGTTGGAATTAGAAGGCAAGGAGGATGTGTTGATTTCAAAAGCCTATTCATGTAGTACGTGATGGTTGGCTATCCTGATGACCTCAGTAGTTGTAACTTTTTCTCGATAATGATTATCAACATACGAAATATGTGCTTAGAATCTTGGATAACGTGAAACAGTTACTATAATTAGAGTTGGGGCCAATTCCATAAAAAAAGGACGAACTTTAGGTGTTATCCCAAATCTAGCCCGAACTTTATTTTGTCTAAAAAAAAGCACCAACTTTCACTCGTGTCCCAAATCTAGCTCGAATTTTATTGTCTAAAAAAAAAGCATAAACTTTCACTCATGTCCCAAATCTGGCCCTCCGTTAACCCTCATTCCACAGACATCCGACGTGGCATTTCCACTCAAAGTCTATTTGAAGATGAATGAAGTAAGTCTATAACAAATAGGCTTCACATCTCTATTTAACTAGAAGATGCACACGCTTTTAATATCTCGCTTTAAGGCAATGTAATCTTCTGCTTCCAACCCAGCTTCTGACATTGAAAACAACTTGCCAATTGTTAATTGATCTAATGGCCCTACCTATGTGCCTCGTCCCCTGGAATTGAAGCTACTAAATTATTTTTCCCATGAGAATCATATGTAAATTTCACCTCATTGGAGGGCAGACTTAAATCTAACACTTCCTCCAAACACTCGAATGCAGCATCATTTTGCACCTCAACAAATTTGGACCTCTTCACAATCGACCCATAGTAGGAGGAGCGCGTTTACGACAACTGTTGCACGGAATATGGACCAGTAAATCGGATAAAATAGTCAGAATGAAGGAAAGGAAATCGGACACCGGATTTAAGTGGTTCGGTCCGAATATCGGAACCTATGTCCACGGGGAGAGCAATATGGAATTCCACTATAGAAACAAGCGATACACCGGAGATTACAATCACTCGAGTACTCAAACACACTCTCAGTGTTTTCCAGCCCCAAATTACACCAAAATAACTTACACAGTGTTTAGCCCCTCACAATTCCTAGTGAAACCTCACTCAAGGAATTAAACAAATTCTACTCACAAGAATTTAACTGGCTAAAGCACTCAGGTATAATTTACAACGAGAAAATCCCTCACCCAAGAGAACTCTCTGCACTCTTCTACGGTCTCAGAGCTCTCTCTCTCTCTCGGCCACCAAAACTTGGCTCGGCACACTCTTCTCCGTTGGACATCTCTCTCTTTTATAATATAAAAGAGAATCTCCATCATTTATTGCAACATGGTGAAAGTTTTCTTCAGAGAAAGAAAGGACAAAGCAAGCCCACCATAATCCCTGGGTGTCCATGCATGTGCATGCATTAAAGGAGAGGAGAAAATGGACGTATGAAGCTTTCTTTCTTCTTTTCTCAAAGTCAACAATGATGGCTTTGGCAGAAGACAAAAAAGGGCACACCCATCCTTGCATGCAAGTGGGCCACCGTCCACTTTCCTCCATTCAAAAATCCAACTTGCAGAGATGAGTAGAAGACAACAAAAGAAGCCGCACATTAGCCTCTTCATGCTTGCGGCTCATAGATGAAATCCGCATGCAATCTTCTTTTGACAATTTCGGCTGATCAATTCACATGTGCTGCTTTGACTCGCACGTGGTCGAGTTCACGTATTCTCGTTAGTCCGGTTTCATTATGGGCTCAAACTCGAGATATATTTTCAACAGCAACACCTAAATCCCATAAGTTTATGCATCTTCTTAGCATCAAGTCCAAAAGCATCACCATGGTACCATTCTGTATCAAAGGAGTAGATATCAAAGTCATTTATGACATTCAAAAAACAATTAGACTCAATGCACATTAACTTCACAACTTTCACGAGGCCAAAATTTCCGACGGAAACGACGTCTCCGAGCGATCGAGCTTGTGTATGTGCAAGAGCGAGTGTCTCCATGTGAGAGAATGAGCGAGCGAGCTAGTACGTGAGATCTTCCAACGAATTGAAGACTCCCGTGCGCGAACTCGCTGAGGAAAGGAAACCCTAGAAAGAATTCTCCCCAATCTCATGAGTCATGTGTTAGAGAAGAAGAGAAAGCCCAGGAACAATTTTGCCTTTATATCCATGTCAACTTGCTGTGTTTGATATTATAGCTGACGTGGAAATGCCATGTCGAATGACGGTGGAATGAGGGTTAACAGAGAGCTAGATTTGGGACACGAGTGAAAGTTTGTGCTTTTTTTTTTTTAGAAAAAATAAAGTTCAAGCTAGATTTTGGACAGCACCTAAAGTTCGTGCTTTTTTTTTTTAGACAAAATAAAGTTCAGCCAGATTTGGGACAACACCTAAAGTTGGTGCTTTTTTATGGAATTGGCCCGTTAGAGTTGTAACTATCTGAATGTAACTATTGTTAGTAGGTACTCATCGTATGTATTTCCTTCATTTCTAAGACACTTAAGTGAAAGTTTGTTTCGTTCCTTTCATCTTGTTCCATGCAAACTTACTATTCCTGCACTTTAAATTCTAAAATTTGTTCTTCACTTTCTTTTAAATTTTAAGCCGAACAACTTCCGCTCCAAGATGAATATATAAGCCTTTTTATCACAAAAAAAGAAAATCAAAATCAACATTTTTGATGAAAGATTATTCACTTTCTAGGTGAGACATCGAAACATTATAACGATTTAATCTTTTTGAATAGTTTGAACGTGAGGAATAGGACATCGTGGTTGACATAACCGTTATGACTTAAAAAATGGTAGTCAGGTGGCCTTGCACCCGGCTCCGCTATTATTGGTTTCACAATACTAAACATTTCTTTTTAATTAAGCAGGGCCAGTACTTACGTATTATATGCAAAAACTTACTAATCACTAACCTTATGCAAATTCTAGTCTTTCATAGTAAGATTTTCTATTACATTACAGAAATTATTAGTTATTTTCAAACTTGTCATTGTAAAAAAATCAATATAGAGAAATGGAATGACACATGATTACATTGGCATTCATAGGAATGTCGAACATGGAACTAAGAAACAATAAATCCTTCTAGTTAGACAAAAAATGGTTCACCCTGTTCATTTTTGTTTAATTATTCTGGCAATTATCCTCATTTACAATAATTGGTCGCGTCAGTGCGCGTGACTAAGTGGGACCACTTACTTTTCGAAACAAAATATTATCCTAAAATCTGGCAGAGATCCAAACGTATCTTCGAAGACCTTCTAACTGGGATCACTAAGTTTTTGAACCAAAATATCTTAAATCATCTATCCGTGACCAAACTGTATATCCAAAGACCTTCTATAGTTTAGGTCTAGGAACCTCCTAATTCTAGCTCAAAGAGTCCTCTTCCCATCATCACAAGCTGAAATGTCGAACGCAGATCCCGGAAGTGCATGGCCGTGGTTGGGGAATGCTAAAGAAGAGAATGATGCAATTCCTAGAGCTACTGCAACAGTGCTTGTCATTGCTATAGCAGCTCTTAGTTGCTTCTCTTTGTGCAGGAGGCGAAACCACACCACGGCTCCATTGCCTCCAGGGCCCCGAGGTGTGCCATTCTTTGGGTACCTCCCATTTCTAGGGACCAATCTCCACCGGAAATTCGCTGAATTGGCTGAGACCTACGGCCCCATCTACAAACTCCGGCTTGGAAGCAAATTATATGTTGTGGTTAACTCCCCGTCACTGGCCAAAGAAATCGTGCGGGACCAAGACATGACTTTTGCCAATCGAGACCCAAATATTGCCAGTGCTATAGCGTCATATGGCGTAAGGGACATTGCCTTCTCAAGCCAAGGCCCTTATTGGAGGAATCTCCGCAAACTGTTTGTGCGGCAGTTGATGAGCAACATGAGTCTCGATGCCTGTTATGGTTTGAGAAGGCAGGAGGTCAGAAAAGCTCTGAGCGATCTGTATAGAAAACCTGGGGTGCCAGTAGATATCGGCGAATTGGCCCTTCTGATCTTAGTTAACATGGTGATGGGAATGCTGTGGGGAGGAACGCTTCAGGGAGAAAAGGGTGAAGCCGTGGCCTCTGAGTTTCGAGAGGTGGTGGCCAAATTGATGGTGCTCTTAGGTAGTCCGAATGTTTCGGACTTTTTCCCGGCACTCGCTTGGCTTGACCTGCAAGGAGTGGAAAGGGACATGAAAAGGGTGCATCAGTGGCTGGATGGTTTTATTCAGCCAATTATCGATTGCGCCACCAAAGGAACAACAAGTGAACTGTTCAAGCAGAAGGAAGGAGAACCTAAATGCAAGGAACAGAAAAAGGACTTTTTGCAGATTTTCCTGGATATGGAGATAAATCTTGAAGATAACCAGTCACCAGTGGACAAGAATGTAGCACTCAAAGCCACTCTTATGGTAAGTTTATTAATCTAGGTGACTAATTCTTATATGGACATGCACGGCTATTTAATGACCTGATGCACTAGAAAGTGCAGTTAATCGTCTTTTGCTACTCTATTTTTGGAAAACTAATCTGCATCGGCAACCCCCCCCAGGAAACCCCTCCCTCAAAGAAACTTCATTTGTAGGCTCTCAGCTTCAATTTCTGAAACCAAGAGCTTGTTTTGCTCTGCTTTTCTTTTCTAGGCCTTGATTTCTTGTTTCTTCTCTCCCGATCTCTTTTGGGTTTTCTTTTGCTCATTGTGGTGAATAAATCTGTTTGCAGCTGAAATTTGATGAGGTCATCATCACTGTTCAAGCTAGTACCATGCTCGAAACGTGGTTTTATGACTTCTTTAAAATTCAACAAAAGCTCTCGTCTCTCGATTTTAGTGTAGATCTAAATTTGGGAGCTTGTCTCTCTTGACCTAAATCTAGATTTGAGAGTTTCTTAAAGGTATTTGATCTAAAATTTGTTGTTGTCCTCGTATGGCAATAGTGTTGATGATGTTGAACCTAGGCACGTAGTGCAAGCCATAGTTTTTGGATGGTAAGATCTCAAAATGTGCCCATCATTGACACGTTCGGTAATCGATTGCTGATTGTTTTTCAATGCTATGATAGATCTGGTCTTTTGGGATGAGATAATGCTTATAACAACAAGTTGTTCTATTTTGTTTTGTTGTGCAGCTCTTTTGGGATTTGCTTTACTTGGAAAGTTTTTATGTTCTCTCATGTATGATTATGACAAATGAATGTAATTTTATTTCGACCAAAAAAAATTATGTTCTTCGTAAATTCATTTCAAATCTTAGCTGCATTAATTATGAGTAAATGTCAAGCGATTATTACTATAGTATGTACTCGTTTTGAAATCCATATTAGCTCTAGAATACCATTATTTCCAACAAGGGTCTTATATAATAGTGAAATAAATATAGCACAGTTGATATAATATAAAGGTAATTCAATTATTGTGTGCCAATTTTCGTATGAAGTTGGTCGCATCATGTCAAGATTGAAATCTCTTTCCATACCTTTTGTTTCGTATCCTATTGTCTAACTTAGGTTGCGTGCAACCTTGCCTTCTCCATAACTAGAAGCTCCATATTTTGACTAGAACGTCAATTCTTCTCTATTATAGTGCTTCATTATGTATTTAGCTTTACCAGACATTACAGCAATTGACTCTTTCTGATGAAACTTGGAATGTGGGATAGGACATTGTAATCGGCGGAACTGATACGACTTCAACAATGGTTGAATGGGTGATGGCAGAGTTGCTGCAGAACCGAAATGTGATGAACAAAGTAATCCATGAATTGACTGAAGTCGTGGGGGAGGATGAGATGGTCGAAGAGCATCACTTGCCCAAATTAAAGTACCTCGACGCGGTCATCAAGGAGGCATTTCGCTTGCACCCGGCGTTGCCCTTATTGGTGCCGCGGACCCCAAATGCTTCCTGTGTCGTTGGGGGTTACATGATACCAAAGGGCAGCAACGTATTCCTAAACATGGGTTCTATCCACAGGGATCCCAAGATTTGGGACAAACCGTTGGAGTTTAGACCCGAGAGGTTCTTGGAAGGTCCCAGCAAGTATGATTTCTCAGGTAACAACTTTACATACATGCCATTCGGTTCTGGTCGGAGGATGTGTGCAGGGCTTGCGCTGGCAGAGAGGATGCTACCATATGTTTTGGCCTCTCTTTTGCACTCATTCAAGTGGGAAATACCACCAGGGTCTGAGCTGGATTTACTGGACAAGTTCGGCCTTGTGGTAAAGAAAATGAAGCCCCTTGTCGCCATTCCAAGACCAAGATTGCCCACTCCGGAGCTCTACATGTCGAGATAGATATTTCATTAGAGTCCCAAAGCTCTTCATTTCAATTCTAAGAAATAAACGTATCCTGCCAGTATCAATCATGGTTTGAGCATCTACTCAATTAGACCTGGGGTTTCGGCTACGGAGTTCTGGAGGAGGTGGTTTGCTTGTGTCGGGCGTTTCATACTTTCAGTCTGTTTTATTAATGAATATTCTGAAATGCTTTTTACGCAAATCATATAAGTAGATTTTGCAGTTTCTATGGATTGACATAACTTTTTCTATTTGATTCGGCCTTTTCCAGCATGAACTCTCTGATTCTTCAAGTTTTCCCATCAAAGTGAAGCGTATTTCTTCAAATTGAGAATAACAACTTTGCATCGCTTTTCGTTAGATAAAGTGGAAGTCGACTACTCATTCAATATCATGAAGCTAATCAATAAATTCGTTTGGGCTGCGGTTTCCCTCAAATTCAAGCACCGCCACTTTTACTTCAAGATCATTCTCCTCACGTCCTCTTCTTCTCCTTCAGACTTGGTAATCCAAATCACTAGAGTTGTTTCAGTGTTGCCGGATTCATCACAAGAGTTTTGATGAGGATCTGGATCATTATGGTGTGGTCGATTAATAGGGCTTATCGACGGTAGATCCTACTTCGCCCGATTCTCCAGGTTGTCGAGGACTCACTCCATTTGTTGTTGAAGCTCCGTTATGACACAATTACGCCTTTCATTGTGTGCTTGATCCAAGATCATACCTTTTGAAACTGGATCATTCTTTTTTTGTAAGAATCATATAAAATGGAATATAGGTAATAGAAAGAATCCCTCAAAACAAGTTGAACCTTGAGATTGATACCAATCTAATGCGGTTACAGGGGTGGCTAAGTGTGTTTTGAATGACATAGAAGGAAGTACAGATATATCAAAGTGTGTGGTAATAGATATCGATGGATAAACGTAAATACAAAATACAATACAATCATCACCAAGTGCTAAAGGACACACCACCAGCCAAGGAAGAAAAGACGAATAGATAAAGGACTTCGGGGTGGAGAACTTCACTACCAGGGCCTAAAGGATGAACCACCAACTAAAAATGAATGGCTTATTGGCTCACCTCAAGAAGTAATCCATTCTCCAAGAATAAAAAAATTGGGATAGGAGTTATTTGTCCTCCTAAAATATATGCTCACATTGAGGAAACTCTCATATATTTATATATTCAAATCATTATTTGCTTTCAATAACATCACACCTCTATTTATAGAGTTGCTAAATAAGAGAAATGACTCTTCGAATTATTGGAATCTGAATAGACTCTTGGGGGAAATTAATCTAATTATGACTCTTAAAAGCAACACCTTAATAAAGACTCGTTAAAAGATGTGAATCAAGAAACCTAAATGCATGTGACTAATTATTAGATGCATCAAAACTTGATGAGACTCTTAATTCGTGCACTAGTCTTAATAGCCGAATAGTCATTGTAGAAAGTCATCAAATAACGATAAAAATTGACCAAAACAATCTCCTATCATTAGATTGTCGATGGGAGTCTCAAAATTGGTAACAATCTTTTAAATTAGCAACCATGTCTCATCATCGGCAAGCTTCATCTTTGGACCCAGATGATTAAATTGCAGCATAAATTGCTTTTTGCTTTCATGAATAAGCGCATGGTTCAGTTTAATTGACAAAACATGAGTTGAGTTTGTGATCTAATCATTAAGACCTGATGCTCTCGCATCAACTTCAAATAATTGGCAGTGGGGTGGGTAGTGGCCCAATTTGCTGCATAATTGAAATGTGAAGAACAAAGTGGCCCACGAATTGACAGAAGTCACGGAATGGGATAAGATCTTGCAGGGCACCACTTGCCCAAATTGATCAACGGTGTCATCAAGTGGGCATTTCACTTGCAACCGACTTTGCCATTATTGGTTTCACGGACCCCACGTGCTTTTCGTGTGGCCAGGGTTACACAATACCTAAGAGCGGCGACGTATTCTCGAACATGGTTTATATCCACAGGAACTAGAAGCTTTGGGACAAACGATGGGGTTTAGAAAGCAATTTTTTTTTTTTTTAAATTTCCACAGGCTAACTCTTTAATAAAGTCCATTTTAATATAGCCTAAATATCTCCCACAGTTGTTACGCTAATAATTTATGGCAAATGATCGGAAATCGAAACATTAGACAGCAGAAGAACGCATCAGATGAAATCAAAATTAACAAGATGGCCTAATTTCTCGTGAACCATTGTGACCACCTAAAAAGCACAGACACTCTCCAAGCCTCTGTGTTGGTGTCGGGCACTCCGACACGGGTTTAACATGCTCCGACATGCTCGGACATGCTTCAACATGTGGTCAATATGTGTTGAAAAATTCGACACGTGGTCGATTCTCCCAACACACTCTGACACGTGAGCTGGAATTCTAACATGCAATTCCGACATGCATGGGTCAATTTTATAAATTTTCAATAAATGAGGGGTCAAATTGTAAGCAAAAGAGAATATGGAGGGAGACTTCCACTTAGGATCAATTGGGAGACTACATTTTTAAGAAGAAAACCAAACGAGGCGGCATGAGGTTCAAAGAGAAGGGGAGGTAATGCAAGCAGAGCCCTAGCATAAGCGATGACTGCGAGAGACGAAAAAGAGGAGGGAGAGATGGACGAGGGAGTCAGGGCGAGCATTCTAGCAGAGGCGAGCCTCGAGCTGGTGAGCTACATGAGGCAGTAGCCGACAACGCCGGGGACAGTGGCGAAGGTCAGGAAGAAGGGTTTAGAGTCGCAGGTCTTTCGCAGGATCCATTTCCAAGTCCCGCTCTTTCCCCACGGGATCGACATCTCTGGAAGTCGACCCACCCTGATGAGGAGATCGAGTTTTTAAAGTCGTGGTTTTGGGGAGAAGTGGGCCAGTCAAATGCCCATTCGATGAGATGAGCCCTTTCCGACAAGAAGTCTACGTTAGGCTACTTCACCTTCAGAGGAGGCAATCTTGTCACGTAGAGGAGTAAGAAGCAGAAGGTAGTAGCATTATCCAGTGTTGAAACCGAGCTAAGAGGAATGGCCAAAGGACTTTGTTAACTTCTTTTGCTTAAGAGAATACTGACTGAGATTGGTTTTGGTCCCAATTCCTGCATGAGCTTATTTTGTGACAATAAGACGGCCATCAATATTTCTCATAATCTAGTCCAACATGATCATGCTAAATACATTGAGGTAGACCAACATTTCATCAAACAAAACCTTGACGACAAGATAGTTCAACTCTCATTTATTAAATCTGAAGACCAACTGGCAGATATACTCACAGAGGTTATCTCTAGCAAGATCTTCTCCAATTCACATGACAACTTAGGCCTTAGTGATATCTATGTACCGAGTTGAGAGGAAGTGTTGGCGTCAATTGTCAACACTAATTGGGCAAATTGTAGGGTTGATTAGTTGCTAAATTTGTATAATGTCCTTATTTTAAGGATCAACCAAATTCTTCACCTAAGATAGTGCATAGCCTAGAATAGTTTTTTTGGTAGTTTTTTTTCTCAGTACAATAACATAAGTTTTATATTTATTCTGAGATGATAATGAAGTGAATCTATGTTCATTAGATGCCATGATTTTGAATTTTATATGCCTTCTGGGTTAGTGCTGTGATATCTTGAATATGAGGAATGCTAGTAATCTGCAGTTGGACCTTCAATGCCTTATGAGCCTTAGATCCGAGAGAGCCGTGTTGAAGTTTGGGACCAAAGTCCCCAACACATTTCCATTATTAGAGTTGTCTCTATTGTAGCAATAGAACCGTAGTTGTAAGAAAATGAGTGTCGAGTAGTGCAATTCTTGCCATTACAAGCAATTCTTCTGCCAAGCAAATAAAGAGTAAGGCGAATGCAATAAAGATGGGTGAATCAATGCTGTATCCATTGACGAGGAAATTTACGAGGATATGGAATGTAACAAACTGTTGTTATTGAGTAGCGGGAACTGGGTGCTGATAAAATCTAGTGGACGGGATATATTCTTTTACTTGATCAATTGCCATAATTTAATGTCGTTATATAAATGTCAGATATTTAGGCAAAATAAAATGGACCTTACTAACGATAAAAAGTCAGTCAATCCATGGAAAACTGCAAAGTCTCCCTCTTTGATTGCTTAGAAAAAGCATTTCAGAGTACTCATTAATAAAATCAATGGAAATCATGCAGTGCCCGATGCAAGCGGACCTCCTCCTCGAGAACTTCATTGTCGAATATATGTGCAAAAGCGAAACGTTTTACTCTTAAATCACATGACTTTATCTTCTGGTCTAACTGACCTGAAGAACCAATATAGATAACAAATATTCTACCTCATATCACAAACAATAGCAGCACAAATTATTTTCAAAGCCGGGTCTCGTACATGAAACCTCACATGCTGGTACTTGGCTGTTTGTCTATTAGAGTAGATGCTTAAAACATTATTGATACTGGCGGGATATATTTATTTCATAGAACTGAAATGAAGAGTCTCGAAACTCTAATGAAAGATCTATGCTGGCATGTAGAGCTCCGGAGTGGACAATCTCGGTCTAGGAATGACCACCAGGGGCTTCAATTTCTTGACCACAATCCCGAACTTGTCCAAAAAGTCCATCTCCGTCCCTGGCGGTAATTCCCACTCGAACGAATGCATGAGAGATGCCAATACAAATGTCAACATCCTCTCTCCCAGTACATGAAGTTGTTGCCCGAGAAATCATACCTACTGGGATCTCCCAAGAACCTCTCGGGTCTAAACTCCGTTGGATTGTCCCAAATCTTGGGGTCCCTATGGATGTAACCCACGTTCAAGAATATGTTACTGCCCTTCGGTATCGTGTAACCCCCGACGACACACGAAACATTTGGCATCCAAGGAACCAATAATGGCAGAGCCGGGTGCAAGCGCAATGCCTCCTTGATGACCGCGTCAAGGTACTTCAATTTTGGCAAGTGATGCTCTTCGACCATCTCATCGTTCGCCACAACTTCTGTCAATTCGTGGACTACTTTGTTCATCACATCTCGGTTCTGCATCAACTCTGCCATCACCCATTCTACCATTGTTGAAGTCGTATCAATTCCACCAATCATGATGTCCTATTTCCGCACATTCAAAATTTCATCAAAAAGAGTAAATTGCTGTAATGCTTGACAAAGCTGAATACTTGATGAAGCACTGTAATATAGAACAATCGAGTTCCAGTCAAAATGTGGAGCTTTTTGTAATATAGGGGGAAAGGTTGTACCCAGCCTAAGTTAGACAATAGGATACGAAACAAGAGCCATGGAAAGAGACTTCGGGCTTGACATGATACGATCAATATCGTACGAAAATTGGCCTAGTATAATGTAAACACCTGTGCATTGCATCAACTTTGCTATATTTGTTTCAATATTGTATAGGGTGCTGGAAAAAATTATGGCAATCTGGGGTTTATATAGATTTGAATGTGTTATGCCCTAGTAATAATCGCTTGACATTAACTCATGATCATGGTGGCCAGAATATGAAATTAATTTTACCAACAAAAGAGTCGCAGAAGAGGATTAACTATTATTTCTGGTGCGTCAGGTCACTAAATAGTCAGGTATATTCGTATAATAACTAGTCACCTGGCTCAATAAACTTACCGTGAGAATGGCTTTTAGTGCTCCATTCTTGTCCGTTGGTGACTGGTTATCTTCAAGATCCATCTCCATGTCCAGGACAATCTGCAAAAAGTCCTTTTTTTTATCATTGCGTTTAGATTCTCCATCCTCCTGGGTGGCACAATCGACAACAGACTGAATAAAAGTATCAAGCCACTGATGCACCCTTTTCATGTCCCTTTCCACTCCTTGCAGGTCAAGCCAAGCAACTGCTGGAAAAAGGTCCGAAACATTCGGACTACCTAAGAGCACCATAAATTTTGCCATCACCTTTCGAAACTCAGCGCCAATGGCTTCGCACTTCTCTCCAGTAAGCGTCCCTCCCCACAGCATCGCCATCACCGCATTGATCAAGATTAGAACGGCCCACTCGCCAATATCCACCGGCACCCCAGATTTTCTGTAAAGATCGCTCAACCCTTTCCTGACCTCCTGCCTTCTCAAATCATAACAGGCATCAAGGCTCGCGTTGCTCATTATCTGCCGTACGAACAGTTTGCGGAGATTCCTCCAATACGGCCCCTGGCTTGAGAAGGCAATATCCCTTGCGCCGTATGTTGCGATGGTAGCGGCGATGCTTGGGTCCCGATTGGCGAACGTCAAGTCCTGGTCCCGCACGATTTCTTTGGCCAGCGACGGGGAGTTAACCACCACATATAACTTGCTTCCAAGCTGGAGTTTGTAGATGGGGCCGTAGGTCTCAGCCAACTTAGCAAATTTCTGGGGGAGGTCAGTCCCCAGGAATGGGAGGTACCCGAGGAACGGCAAGCCTCGGGGCCCCGGCGGCATCAGAGCGGTCACGTTTTCTGCCTCCTGAACAAAAAGAAAGAACTAAGAGCTGCAATTGCTATGACAAGCAGTGCTGTAATAGCTCTAGAAATTCATCATTCGCTTCTTTAGCATGCCACCACCACGTCCAGGCACCTCCAGAGTCTCCCTTCGACATTTCGGCTTGTGACGAGGAATGGTGGAGCAAGAATGAGGAAATTGCTAGCCACACTAAACGTAGAAGGTCTTTCTAGGGACGGTTTGGTCTTGATGGTTCTAGCTGCAGACACTGACCCAAAGGCAATTATTGTACTTAACAAATATTTTTCTTTTGATTAGTAACTTTATACAAAAAAGTCGGACGATATTATTAACTAATTCATTTGATTAGTAGTTTTTTGCATTATTAACATACGTAACAGCGACTCTGATTACTTGTTGATGGTAATCAATAGTTAATCCTCCACGTTTTCTGAAAGGTATCAATTATTGTTTCTTTTTCTCAGCAGATGCAGACAAAAAAATTAATTAGATAGGGTAAGAGGAATCTTCAAGCAAAGCATGATGCAAATAATCAACTTTAGTTAGTAGACAACGTTTAGCATATTGATCCTGGGCTTCGAACCCCGGTCTCGTACAAGAACCCTCACTCCCGGCCACATGGCTGTTGTCTAAGGGCATGCATGGCAACGTTTATGTTATATTGTTTTCTATTCTTTTGCTTCCCGGAATAGAAAAAAAAAAAAAACAGAAATCCGTTTGATAATGTTAATTAATTTTTGTTTTCCTTGGAATAGAAAAGTAGCCGGGGAATAGATTTGATATAGAAACAAGAAGTAGAAAAAAAGTAGTTTTTTATTCTCAGAAACAATTTTTAGAAATAAGTCTTTTCTTTCTTTTCTTTTTTTCTTTTCTTCTTCTTCCTCTTCTAATCGGCCGATGGAAACTCGCTGTTGGCCATCAGTTATTGCAGCCAATCGCTGGTAGTTGGTTGATAGCCACCACAGCCTTCGACCACAATCGCTGGCTATCACTACTACCGGCGACTAGAGGAGGAGAAAAATAGAGGAAATAGAGAAAAAAAGAAAATTCTAAAAAAATATTTAAAATTAAATCCGGGAATTTTCACAAGAACTTAATACTTTTAGGTAGTTTAAATTCACCTAAGGGTCCATTCGTTTCGCGAAAAACAACTTCTGGGAAAACATTTTCCGGAATTTCCAATGTTCGGATGGCGGAAAATAGATGGTCAAAGAAAATGTTTTCCAGTCAATGAAAAATCTCCTTGTAAGATTGTGGAAAATGATTTCCTCTTTTGAGAAGAGGAAAACATTTTCCATAACTTCTTCCACCCCGTTTCTTTTCACCAACACATATATGCTTTTTTTTTTTTTAAATCGAGTTTTTAATTTTTTTCCTTTTCTTTTTTTCTTTTTTTCCATTTCATCTTCTTCCTTGGTGGCTGGTCGCCGGCCATGGCAGTGGTTGGCGACCGGCCATGAGCCAGCTTGAGCCTCTCCCCAGGCCGGCGAGGCTCCGCCTAGCCCGATCTGGCGAAGCCGAGCTCACTCGAGCCCGGCGAGCTTGGGCCTCGGCAAATCGGGTGAGGCGAGCCCCGCCGGCCTGGGGCGGAGCTCGCGGCTCACCGGATTTGGCAGCGAGCTTAGGCTCCCAGATTTGGCAGCGAGCTTAGGCTCCCGATCCGAGCAAGCCCGAGCTCCGCCGCCAAATTTGGCGAGATCGGCCGAGCCTCGAGCTTGCCGGATCTCGTGACCGGGTCTTGGTCGGCCACTAGGCGGCGGCCATTGTTAGGCATCCGGTGGCGCAGGAAGGAGGAGGAAGAAGGAGGCGGCGGTGGAGGAAGGAGGAGCCGGGAGGAAGAAGGAGGAGGAAGGAGGAAGGAGGAAGGAAAAGAAAAAAGGAAAAAATAAAAAGAAAAAGAAAGAAATAATAAAAAATAATAAAAATTTCGATTTTTTAAAAATACAAATAATTAAAAATTCATTTTTTAAAAAAAAAAAAAATAAAACTAATTTTGTGGTTAATTAAAAATATTAAAATTTAATTTTTGAATAATTTTTCCCAAATAATAAAATTAGCTAACAAACGATGGAAAATATCTTCCACTCAAAGTTTAGGTTTCGGCCGAATACCGAAAAATAGAGTCATTTTCCTAGAAAATGACTTCTAGGAAAATGTTTTCCGAAAACATGATATTTTCCGCGAAACGAATGGACCCTAAGATTAGTGTGGGTTAACATACCTAATTAGGGATTATTAGACCATGGTTGGCTTGTAATCTAACTTAGGGAAATTTCACTATCACAATTGGGAATTAACTCGTTGCATGACAAGTTAAGAGAATTGATTATGAGTGGTTAAGTAAAGTTGGATGCTCTAACGCTTAGTGATCTCGGTTAAAATCTTGAAATTTGCCTTGTTCATTTTCGGTTTACTTTAGATTATGTTTATTTTGCAATTTTAATTAGCTTTTGAATCCTTTCAGTTTTGGCTCTTTTATATTTCAGTCTTATAATTGGTTTTGTTCATATTTTACTTGTCTTTTCGACTTGGTTTCCTAAATTTTTGGATAAATCACCTTTGGTAAGTAATTGGATAATTAGAGACAATCCTGATGGGAACGATACTCACTAATCATTTTATTATTTGTCGATGTTGTGCACTTGCAATTCACGTAACATATGGAAAATGCACAAGCTAAGAGAATGACTGCTATCTGTCTTGTCATGAAGGTTACATTTGATTTTGATAACTAAGCCTGCTTCAGAGCATTCTTGAATTTGGATCATTTACTTTGTCATATGCACAATTTACTTGCTAGATGAAAGTTTATACGTGCAATCATTGGGTAGACAATAGGATTGTAAAGTATATTGTTTGGTTCCTAGTAGGAATGTATGGCACGGTGCCTTTCACAAGGACAATTTTGTTTATTTATCATTAAACCTAGTGGCCCCTCAATAGGTAATGGGAGGCCCCCGTCGGCCCTTAACAATAAAAATGAAAAGAAAAAAATTAAAAGTTTCAAAAAAATTTCACATCGTGTTGACATCTTACGTGACATGATTGATGCTAATATGTAATTATTTTTTAACTTTTTAATTTTTTTTCTTTTTTTAGTCTTGTGTTGCTTGTTATTTAAAAGGTTACCTTTTTCTCATGATTTGTCCAAGGAGGATGGGTTGATTTCAAAAGACTATTCATGTAGTACGTAGCGGTTGGCTATCCCCATGACCTTGGTAGTTGTAACTTTTTCTCCATAATGATTATGAACGTACAAAAAATGTGCTTAGAATCTTGGAGAACGTGAAATAGTAACTATAACTATTGCTGGTAAGTACTCAACAAAAGTATTGTAAAAACTCTATTTTTTTTCTTCGTTTATAAGACACTTAAGTGAAAGTTTGTTTTGTTACTTTCATCTTGTTCCATGCAAATTCACTATTCCTGCACTTTAAATTTCAGAATTTGTTCCACTTTCTTTTAAATTTTAAGCCAAACAACTTCCACTCCAGGATGAATATATAAGCCTTTTAATCACAAAAAAAGAAAGCCAAAAATCCACCTTTTTTGTGAAAGATTATTCACTTTCTAGATGAGACAACGGAACATTACAGCGATTTAATCTTTCTGATTACTTTGAACGTAAGGAATAGGACATTGTGGTTGACATAACTATTATGACTTCAAAAATGGTGGTCGAGTGGCCATTGCTTGGACCCGGCTTTGCTATTATTGGTTTCACAAAACTGAACTTTTTTTTATTAAACAGGGCCAGTAGTCACGTATTAATTGCAAAAACTTAATAATCACTAACCTCATGCAAATTCCTAGTCTTCCATAGTAAGATTTGCATTACAGAAATTGTTAGTTATGTTCAAACTTATCGTTGTAAGGAAATCAATATAGAGAAATGGAATGACACATGATTAAATTGGCATTCATAGGAATGTCGAACATGCGACTAAGAAACAATAAATCCTTCTAGTTAGACAAAAACCGGTTCACCCGGGTCAGTATTGTTTAATTATTCTGGCAATTTTCCTCATTTGCAATAATTGGTCACGTGTCAGTGTGTGTAACTAACTGGGACCGCTTACTTTTCGAACCAAAATATCCTAAAATCTATCAGAAATCCAACCGTATATTCGAAGACCTTCTATAGTTTGTGTGGCTAGGAACTTCCTGTGTGATGCCAACTGGGAACCACTTAGTTTTTGAACCAAAATACCCTAAATCATCTGTCGGTGACCAAACCGTATCTACATATACCTTCTATAGTTTGTGTCTAGGAACTTCCTAATTCTAGCTCAAACAGTCCTCTTCCCATCATCACAAGCTGAAATGTCGAGCGCAGATTCCGGAGGTGCCTGGCCGTGGTCGTGGCTTGCTAAAGAAGCGAATGATGCAATTCCTAGAGCTACTGCAACACTGCTTGTCATTGCAATAGCAGCTCTTACTTTTTTCTCTTTGTTGGGGAGGCGAAACCACACAACGGCTCCATTGCCTCTAGGGCCCCGAGGCGTGCCATTCTTTGGGTACCTCCCATTCCTAGGGACTGATCTCCACCGGAAATTTGCTGCATTGGCCGAGACATACGGCCCCATCTACAAACTCCGGCTCGGAAGCAAATTATATGTTGTGGTTAACTCCCCGTCACTGGCCAAAGAAATTGTGCGGGACCAAGACATGACGTTTGCCAATCGTGACCCGAACATTGCCGGTGTCATTGGAACATACGACGCAAGGGACATTGCCCTCTTAAGCCAGAGCCCTTATTGGAGGAATCTCCGCAAACTGTTTGTACGGTAGTTGATGAGCAACACAAGTCTGGACGCCTGTTACGGTTTGCGAAGGCAGGAGGTCAGGAAAGCTCTGTGTGATCTGTATAGAAAACCTGGGGTGCCGATAGATATTGGTGAATTGGCCCTTCTGATCTTGGTTAACACGGTGATGGCAATGCTGTGGGGAGGAACACTTCAGGGAGAAAAGGGTGAAGCCATGGCCTCTGAGTTTCGAAAGGTGGTGGCCAAATATATGGTGCTCTTAGGTAGTGCGAATGTTTCGGACATTTTCCCGGCACTCGCTTGGCTTGACCTGCAAGGAGTGGAAAGGGAGATGAAAAGCGTGCATCAGTGGTTGGTTGGATGGTTTTATTCAGCTGATTATCGATTGGGCCACCAAAGGAACAACAAACGAACTATTCAAGCAGAAGGAAGGAGAACCTAAATGCAATGAACAGAAAAAGGACTTTTTGCATATTTTCCTGGATATGGAGATAAATCTCGAAGATAACCAGTCACCAGTGGACAAGAATGTAGCACTCAAAGCCATTCTTGTGGTAAGTTTATTAATCCAGGTGACTAATTCTTATGTGGACATGCACGGCTATTTAATGAGCTAATGCACTAGAAAGTGCAGTTAATCGTCTTTTGCAACTCTATTTTTGGAAACCTAATCTCTACATCAGCATCCCTCTCTCCCACCCCCCCCAAAAAAACCCTCCCTCAAAGAGACTTCATTTGTAGGCTCTCAGCTTCAATTTTTGAAATTGAGAGCCTGTTTTGCTCTGCTTTTCTTTTCTAGGCCTTGATTTCCTATTTATTCTCTCCCGATCTAATCTGAGAGGCTTTTTCTGCCTTGTTTGGGGTTTTCTTTTGCTCGTCGTGGTGAATAAATCTGTTTGCAACTTAATTTTGTGAGGTCATCATCACCATTCCAGCTAGTACAATGCCCGGGACGTGGTTCTATGACTTCTTTGAAATTAGGTAGAAGCTCTCCTCTCTTGATTTAAGTGTAGATCTAAATTTGGGAGCTTGTTTCTCTTTACCTAAATCTAGATCTACGAGTTTTGTAGAGGTATTTGATCTAAAACTTGTTGTTATCCCTGTATGGCGATAGCACACACTGCAAGCCATAGTTTTTGGAGGGTAAGATCTCTACATATGCCCATCACTAATAGGTTCGGTAATTGGCTGCTAATTCTTTTTCAATGCCGTGACAGATTTGGTCTTTTGGGATGAGAGAGTGCTTATAACTACAAACTGTACTGTTTTGTTTTGTTTTGCAGCTCTTTTGGGATTTGCTTTACTTGGAAGGTTTTTATGTTCTCTCATGTATGATTATGACAAATGAATGAAATTTTATTTTGACCAAAAAAAAATCTGTTCTTGGTAAATGCATTTCAAATCTTAGCCGCCATAATCATGAGTAAATGTCTAGTGATTATTAGTATAGTATGTACTCGTTTTGAAATCCATATTAGCTCTTGAATACCATCATTTTCAACAAGGGTCTTCTATAATGGTGAAATAAATATAGCAAGGTTGATATAATGCAAAGGTAATTTAATTATTGTGTGCCAAATTTGTATCATGTCAAGATTGAATTATCTTTCCATACCTCTTGTTTCGTATCCTATTGTCTAACTTAGGTTGCGTGCAACCTTGCCCTCTCCATAACTAAAAGCTCCATATTTTGACTAGAACGTCAATTCTTCTCTATTGTAGTGCTTCATTATGTATTTAGCTTTATCAGACATTACAGCAATTGACTCTCTCTGATGAAACTTGGAATGTGTGGAATAGGACATTGTAATCGGCGGAACTGACACGACTTCAACAATGGTCGAGTGGGTGATGGCAAAGTTGCTGCAGAATCGAAATGTGATGAACAAAGTAATCCACGAATTGACAGAAGTCGTGGGGGAGGATGAGATGGTCGAAGAGCATCACTTGCCCAAATTAAAGTACCTCAACGCGGTCATCAAGGAGGCATTTCGCTTGCACCCGGCAGTGCCCTTATTGGTGCCGCGGACCCCAAATGCTTCCTGTGTCATCGGGGGTTACCTGATACCGAAGGGCAGCAATGTATTCTTAAACATGGATTATATCCACAGGGACCCCAAGATTTGGGACAAACCATCGGAGTTTAGACCCGAGAGGTTCTCGGAAGATCCCAGCAAGTATGTTTTCTCGGGCAACAACTTCGCATACATGCCGTTCGGTTTTGGTCGGAGGATGCGTGCAGGGCTTGCGCTGGCAGAGAGGATGCTACCGAATGTTTTAGCCTCTCTTTTGCACTCATTCGAGTGGGAATTACCGCCAGGGTTTGAGCTGGATTTATTGGACAAGTTCGGCCTTGTGGTCAAGAAAATGAAGCCCCTGGTTGCCATTCCAAGACCGAGATTGTCCGCTCCGGAGCTCTACATGTCGGGATAAATCTTTCATTAGTCTCGAGGCTCTTCATTTCAATTCTACGAAATAAACGTATCCTGCCAGTATCAATCATGGTTTAAGCATCTACTCAATTGGACCTGGGTTTGAAAAAAAATTATGCTGCTTTTGTTTGTAATAGTAGAAAGAATTTCTGTTATCTATTGGTTCCTCAGGTCAGTTAGACCAGAAGATTAGGTCATATGATTTAAGAGCAAAACGTTGCGAATCTTGCATATATATTCGACCACGGAGTTCTGGAGGAGTTGGTCTGCTTGCGCCTGGCGTTGCATGATTTCAATCTGATGGATTTAATTGTAGATTGGGCTTAAGGCCCGTCTGCGGCTTAAGGCCCGTCCGCCCATGCTGGGCCCAAAAGGCCCGGCCCACGGGAATAGGGCCCGTGGATGGGGGAAGGTATAAAAGGGAGGAGAGAGAGAGAGAGAAGGCACCTGTTGGAAACACAATCAACGTACGTTCCTTTTTCCCGCGCTCTCTTTCTCTCAAAACGCTCACGGCGACGCACAACTCCCTTCAAGGCCAATCGGATCGAATCGATCAGAATTTCTTCCTCTTCTTCGGCGTCGGTGTCTAATCTCGTGGCTAACAAGGTACGCTCGAATCCGTGGTGTGCTTTACGATCGGTGATACGTGTAATTCCGGGCTTCGTCTTCCGCATTGATTTAGGGGTTCGATTCGGTGTCGAATCCGGTTTTCGGGGACCGTTATTCCCAACATTGGTATCAGAGCCCTAGTTCACGTTTTCCCGATCAATTTGATGTTTTTTTGATTGAATTTTCGCAAAAAGCTTTCGGCCGTACGGATCGGGGCAAAATTCCCGACACCCGAGCACTGTATGTTGCTTTTTCTGTGTTTTCGTATGTCGAAATCAAATTCCGAAGGCACTGGGTGAAAGGCGACGTCGAGACGAGTCCGGGGAGTGGTCGACCGCCGCCAAGAGACGCCGCACGCGCCCACACGCGCGGCCGGAATCCGCTGCGCGTGGGCGCGACGCGCCTGAAGCGCTGGCATTGGCCAGCGCGTGGGCCGCACGCGCCGGCGGCGAACCGGCACGTGCGCGCCGGCGACCGGCAAAATGGCACGCGCCGGTCTGCGGACCGACGCGTGCTGACGTCACGCGACGACGTCATCGTGACGTCATCCAACGGTCGGTAACCGCTCGGATGACGTCACCGATGACGTCATCGCCGACGACGTTTTCGCGGCGGTCACCGGCCGACGACCCGACTGACTCGCGGACGCAGGCACGCGCCCGGCACGTGCCGGATGACGTCTGCGTGACGTCATCCCCCGCACGCGCGAGGCACGTGCGGTCGGTCCGCGCAAGCGGTCCAACCGGCCCGTCCGGTCCAACCGGTCCGACCGTCTCGACCGGTCCGACCGGTCCAACCCGCCCGTTGACCCGTTGACCGTGACCGACGACCGTTGACCGGTGACCGACCGTTGACCGTTGACTTTGACCGTTGACCGTTGACCCGAAAAAAAAAAAAAAAGGAATTTGTTTCTTATTTTTTCATGTATGCCTATGTGGTTTATATGTAATCCATTTTTTTTTATTATGCATGTGTTGCATGAATTTTGGAAAATTATGTATTTTCCCTAATGTGCATTATGGATTATAAGTGATCCAATTTTAGTTCGCATTTGTTGCGGGAACTATGATGCGTCATGCACGGATACCGCAATCCCGAGAACGGACGAGGAAATGCAAGACTTAAAAGGCTGATGAAAGGATTAGCAGATTATCGGTGGCATGACGATGATTTAGTATCACATGTGGTCGGGGTCAATCGATGATACAGAAATCATCTCGTAATGGTTATCTTATGCCGGATTTTGAGAAGGTGCGGCTATGATGAACACTCTTCCACCTGAATGGCAAGCAGTGTTAGATCGATTATGGGAGGTCAACGTGGTCCCGAGTTATAGGGAGCTAGTGGAAGCTTTTGTAAGAGAGTACTATAGGATTGAGTTGGCCAAAACTTCAACCCTTAGAATGAGCGCCACATGGCGTAGGGTGAATGCGCCTTGGTGGCGACATGAAAGCTCTCCAAAAGTTTTTCCATGGTTGGCAAATGTGCCTTAAGTTTTCTCAGATGTTTTGACTGATAGATTAGAAGGGACATTCCCTGATTATTTCTTAGATTAATTATGAGATTTTTTTATGGATGTAAATATCTCTGTATATATTGCTTAGTGTGATATATTAGTTGTATTATGTTGCAAGTATGATTATTCTGTTGAATATAAATTATTATTTGCTTTCTTCACTCGCGATTCTTTGTGGGTAGTTAGTCAGGGTAGATATTGAAGTTTTTGTAACTTCATAGGACTTATTTTGCATGTGACAATTATATTAATAACAATTTTGAGTTAGGATTTTGGAGGATGATTGGAAACATAGTGACCTTTTGATTCTCAAACCTTACTTGAAATTGTTCATTGATATAATGAGTCTCATACAAAAGTAGATGCATAAGTGATAGGCATTAATTATTCGTGCATGTATGTCGATGTGTTCGGTGATGGTTTCAAAGAACTAAGAACGTGATTGCCGATATGAATGGCAACAATTGAGAAATATTGAAAATAAAGATTCAATATGTGCTGGAAAGCAAGAAGCACTAGAAGCTCTTGACCATGTTATGGAAGATCTTATGAATGTTGTGCGCCACCTTGAGCTAGTAGAGGACTGCCTATCGGCATTTGAGTCGATAATAGATATTTGTAATGCTGGTTCTAGCTCAGAAAAGGCTTTGTGCTCTAAGCGCAAGCGTATTGATTCGTTCAATATATGAGAATGCAAAGGATCAAGTCCTTATTGCAAGAAATCAAGAGTTAACCAACACAAGAGATGAAAACGTCCTCAAATGAAGAAAATGTCAAGAGTGAGGTATTACAATTGTGACAAGAGAGGTCACTATGCTCGCGACTATCGTGAGCCAAAGAAAATAAACAACTCTTGTACATTTGAGAACTTTGCTTATATGTCAAGTTCTGTATGATTAGTTGAATCTAATCCTTTGTGGACTGTAGATTCAAGAGCGACAGACCATGTAAGGAAGGATAGAGGATCCTTCGTGGAATTTTGACGAGTACCAACTGGAACTAAGTGGACCTATGTGGGAAATATCTCCAGAGCTGAAGTTAAAGAGATAGGCACCTGCCAACTGAATATGCGTGGTGGACGCACCTTGTTTCTACAAGATGTTCTGAATGCTCCGGAGATTCAGTCAAAATTTAAGTGTCTGTTTTGGCGTTGGTTAAGCTTGTTTTTAGTATGAACTTTCATAATAGAGGTGTAGATTTGTATTTGAATACAAACTACTATAGTTGTGGTCACTTTCTAGATGGTTTCATTGTACTATATATTGACTGTAGTGATGTCAATATTTGTTATTCCCTTGTTTCACGTCTTCTATTTCATATGATAATGATGTGATTATGTGGCATGCTAGACTTGGTCATATGGGCCTACAACATATGAATAGACTAGCCAAAGAGGGCTTGTTGGGCAACATTGAAAAAAGTCGATTTGCCCAGATGTGAGTATTGCCTAGTAGGGAATATGACAAGGAAACCATTTAAAAATGTAAAAGAGCTGAATTTCCTCTGCATTTAATCTAATCTGATATCTGTGATTCAATGAATGTGAGAGGAAGGCAATGGGCTGTTTATTTCATCACTTTTGTAGATGATTCTACTCGATTCGGATATGTCTATTTGATTTCTCATAAATCTGAAGCATAAGTTGTTTCAAAAGGTTTATGAACCTTGTAGAGAATCAATTAGATAAGAAAATAAAAGTATTGAGATCCGATCGAGGTCAAGAATTTTTTATCTGATGAGTTCAGAAAATTATGTGATGAAAAAGGAATAGAAAGACAGTTGTCTATTCCATATACTCCTCAACAAAATGGTGTTGTAGAGAGAAGAAACAGAACCCTACTGGATAAGGTTAGGTCAATGATGGGGCATGCTAACTTACCTATCACTTTTTTTTGGAGTGATGCGTTGTTAGCTACAGCCTATATACTTAACCGGATGCCTTCCAAATTAGTTATTTCCACTCCATATAAGTTATGGATAGGTAGAAAATCGGACTTAAGTTTTCTTAAGTCATGGGGTTGTGCTGCCTATACTCATGAGTCCTCTCACAAGTTTGGGAAATTAGGTCTCAAAGGAAATAAGAGTATTTTCATGAAATACTCCGAACACTCGAAAGGATATGTGTTCATAGGTGAGAAGGAAAGTGGGAGTATAACTGAATTTGAATCACGGGATGTCACATTCTTAGTGGATGAATTTCCTAAGAAGGGCGAAATAGGTGAAGATTACTCCCTATTTGAAACCTTGGAACAGATAATGATGTTAGTGGAGTTCATCCAAGTGGGAGTAATATGAGAAGTGATGAATTGAATTCAATTCATTCTCAATTGCAATCACATGATGAGATGACATCATCATTACATAATCCCAGTGGGAGCATAATGAGAAATGATGTGCTAAGTGTGCAATTTCCCATACGGCGAACAAGTCGCCAAAGTATTCCTCGTCAACGTTTTGACATTGAAGGGGAAACTTTTATGATTGCTCCGCAAGATGAGGATAAGCCGAGAAATATTAATGAGGCTCTAAATTGCCCTAGTGAGGAAAAATGGATTTATGCAATGAAAGAGGAAATGGAGTCAATGAAGTCAAACCATATTTAGGAACTGGTTGATCTTCCAAAAGGACGCAAAGCTATTGGGAACAAGTAGGTTCTCAAAAATAAAGCAAAAAGCTGATGGCTCGATAGAATGGCATAAGGCTCGCCTTGTTGCGAAGGGTATAATCAACGGAAGGAATTGATTATGAAGATACGTTTTCCCGTAGTAAGATTTGCCTCGATTCGCATAGTTCGCAATAGTGGTGAGTATGGATCTTGAGTTACATCAAATGGATGTAAAGACTGCTTTCCTCAATGGAGAATTAGAGGAAGAAGTATATATGGAACAACCCGCTGGTTTCATAGTGAAAGGCCAAGAAGAAAAGGTATGTCGACTTTGGGGGTCGATATATGGCCTTAAGCGATCATCGAGACAATGGTATATACGTTTTCATAATGCCATAATGGCATATGATTTTACAATGATTGACGAGGATCATTGTGTATATATCAAAAGATCCAATGATCAATTTGTGATCATATCATTATATGTTGATGATATACTAATTGTCGGAAGTAATATGGAGTTATGTTAATACTGTGAAGAATTTGTTATCTTCCAACTTTGATATAAAAGACATGGGTGATGTTGCATACATTCTTGGAATTAAGATTTCAAGATTGTAAACCCATAGACACTCCTATTACAAAAGGTGAAGGATTGAGCCATAGATTGTGTCCAAGGACTCTATAAGAGAAGGAACAAATTAAGTATGTTCCTTATGCTAGTGCTGTTGGAAGCCTGATGTACGCTATGAGGTGTACAAGACTTGGCATATGTTTTGCAGTTGGAATGGTGAGAAGATACCAATCCAATTCAGGTCAAGCACATTGAAAAGCCGTTAAGAGAATACTGAGGTATCTAAAGGGGACTGCTGATTATACGATGAGTCATTAAGGAAAGGATCTGCGACTCTAAGGCTATTTTGATATTGATTGGGGAGGAGATTTAAATGAAAGGAAATCTACCTCTGGGTTTGTTTTCTTACCGAATAATTGCACCATATGTTGGAGCAAGAAGAAACAAAAGTGTATAGCCTTGTCCACGATGGAAACCGAGTCCGTGGCATTATCGAGCAGTATATGAGAAGATGTTTGGCTTAAGAGATTATTGGATCATTTAGGTGTTATTGGAAGTGCTGCGCAGATTCGTTATTGGTTAACGATGATAGCCAAGCAGCAAAAGTGTACACCAAATATCCAAAGTATCATAGCAAGACCAAACATATAGATACCAAGTATAACTTTGTCAAGTATATGGTTGCACGAAAAGATGTGAACTTAGAGTACATACTACGCATAGAATGGTAGCAGATCCTATGACAAAGCCAATACCTAGAGATGTGTTTTGTGGCCATATGAAATCTCTAGAATTGCGTAGAGGCTGATGTACTGAATATTGTAATTTCACAATTTGATGAATTTGTGTTTTCATCATTAATGCCTATGAATCTTTGTTTGATCTTTATGCATCTTAATGCTCAGTGCATTACTTTAAGTTGAGAAGTATGTCGGACAGATTTAAGATTAGCCCACTCACACGGGTAATCGCCTCTGTTTATTGTGTGATAAATAGAGATGAGACTGTTTTTAAGCTTATTATCTAGGTGATAATCGAGAGCTCAAGCTTAAAACACGTATGTCGCCTTAATCTGGTGTTAAGATGAGGACATAATACTTACAATGTCCGAAAGTAAAATACCCCACATATTTTACTTTATCCGTCTAAGATGCCGATGTGAGTTCGATGAATTTAGTGAATGAGTAGATAGGTGAACTCAAGTTAGACATTGGGTATGTCTGAACTATCATCTGTACGGTATTGAAAGGTGTAGACATATGCTCCATGGGAAAGGAGTTAATACCGTAATACGTATTTCATACTACGTATGCATGAGACGACCAATAAGAGTGGCAAAAGTTTGATCTCAACTTTTATGTCGTGTGAGACTCTTGAGGAAAAGAGTTCCTCAATTTTTAGTCCCCTTATGACTCTTACTTATTCTCAAAATTTCTATTTAGTGTTTGCTATCTTAGGATGTTGCCAATGGTCATGTGTTTGATTCGATTTAATGGGGCATTTCTAGAAAAGCGAGCTGGACTGAAATTGAGAGTTTGAAGGAAAGAGGAAGATCGATTTTGGAGAATCACATTGTAGTTTTGTATTCACCGGTTAACCAATTATGATTGTCTTTGGGATAATCATAGTTGTGAATACTATATATATCATTGTTTAAAAGAGATCAAGAGAGATATTAATGTGATCGATCGATCTAGGGTACTGCATACTAAATCTACTCGGAGTGTGATGCCCATTATGAGCTGCTATATATTCCTAACGAGATGTATAGCAACGAGCTCTCAAAGTATGCTTTGGTCGCACGGATTATTCACCAGTATGAATGTTGAAGAGAGGAAAAGAGGATTCTGTTTCGGCCTATCATGTTAAGTGAGAGTCCATGATGGATTTTTCTCGAGTTGGGCTGTCCGCCCATGTTGGTTTTGTACCACCATGTGCGAGTGGGAGATGATGGATTTAATTGTAGATTGGGCTTAAGGCCCGTCTGCGGCTTAAGGCCCGTCCGCCCATCTTCCGGGCCCAAAGGCCCGGCCCACGGGAATAGGGCCCGTGGATGGGGGAAGGTATAAAAGGGAGGAGAGAGAGAGAGAAGGCACTGTTGGAAACACAATCAACGTACGTTTCTTTTTCCCGCGCTCTCTTTCTCTCAAAACGCTCACGGCGACGCACAACTCCCTTCAAGGCCAATCGGATCGAATCGATCAGAATTTCTTCCTCTTCTTCGGCGTCGGTGTCTAATCCGTGGCTAACAAGGTACACTCGAATCCGTGGTGTGCTTTACGATCGGTGATACGTGTAATTCCCGGGCTTCGTCTTCCGCATTGATTTAGGGGTTCGATTCGGTGTCGAATCCGGTTTTCGGGGATCAGTCATTCCCAACACAATCTATTTCAGTAATGAGTATTCTCAAATGCTTTTTACAAAATCGTATAAATAGATTTTGCAGTTTCTATGGATTGACTTGACTTTTCCTCGTCAATATAGCCCATTTTAATTTTGCCTAATATCAATGACATTTCTTACGACATGGCAAATGATCAAGCAAAACAATTGTCTTTGGAGATTCGAGTGATTATCTCAACTTAAATAAACTCTCTTATTATTATTTTAAGAATACTCAATTCGCACCACTAACCACTCACACACAAGATACTCTCCTGCCACACGCTACACACACAAAGGGCAAGAGCCCCTATTTATGTCAACTTGCAAAACAAAACGACAAAGCTGGACATGGAGAGAAAGAGAAAGGATGAGACTGGATTTTTCGGGAAGTATGTGGACAAATCCACAGAGAGAGAGAGAGAGAGGGGAGGGAGGGAGGGGGCGGTGTTCTTTATTGTCCAGTCCACTAGATTAGATCAGTATCCGATTCGCACTCCTTAGCCGTAACAATTCGTTGCTCTCTGTCTGCACCTTAATTTTGGCACGTAAATTTATCATCCATCTTATAAGAAAAGTAAGGGATTGGGTTCGACCTCTAAACAAAGATATTAATATTGCATGATTTGTTGCTTGCATTCTCTGTTGCATTTTTTGCCCGTGGGTACCAGAGGCATTTAGATTTAGGATTAATGCATTTGCATCAAGCATGGGTCATATTAAATGAGAAAGGGGCTCGGTTATGGACTACATCGGTCCAATGGGCAATCCGGCATCGGAGGCGAGAGAGAATCCTTGTTTCCAAACTTTTTTTAGCTTTAAGACAGTTGATTTGGACAGAAGTCCAAAGAGAAGTGGGAGACATGTCCTAATTCCAAGAAAGTGGGAGCTGTGTTTTTCATTTCGAAGATGATGGGAGCTTATCTTCAATTTCGTGGGTGTGAGAATTAGACTTGATTTGGCTAGGGGGATAATGTTTCCAAGATTGGTGCCCATTCTTGGCCAAGGTTCACCGAGTTGGACAGAGGTTGGCCGAGTTTGACCGAGGTTGGCCGAGGTTGACTGCGATTGACCGAATTTCAAGATGAGATGATCGATGTTGGCGCAATCTTAATTGGTCTTGGAGAAGTCAGCAGACGGGGGTGAGCGATTAAGAAACAGAAAAGTCGGTGAACTTGGGAGATTAAAAGGAACCCACTCGAATTCTTCTGAAGACATCCCTCAATTCACATTGCTTATCTTCTTCATCATCAATTAGATACATACCGTAATATTTGGTGGGATTGCTGCCAATTACCAATTGTTTTAAGAGGTTAAGTTTTTAGAATAGTTGATAGTGGTCCTATAAAATCTCATTCATACATAACCTTTCAAAGTTTTTTGCTTAGAAAATATGTACCTTGGGATCCTGGTGTTGGCAATCCATCGCAATCTTGGGGTACCTTGTTGAGGTATTCTTCTAAGGTGGGATTTTGTCCCTTTTACATAGAGGTCGAATTCTAGCTAGAGCAGCATACATGATTTTTGCCTTGATTTATGACGTTGTTTGCAAATCCGTGCTCAGATGTGCATTGGTTGTGATTTATGCACAAGGGATTGAGTTTCCATGTTACTAGAAGATTGCATGAATTTGATCTGATGAAGTTTGCATCTTTATTGCTTGAACTAGTCCTTATATGCGTAAAATCACTCCCGGTCACATTAAATCGATGCCCCTTGCTTACTGGATTGGATCAGTGATTTTTCTTGCATGATAATATTGAGTTACATGTGAACTGCGTGGCCGGCCCCCGTAGCAATCCTTAGTTGTCCCCTCTTTGATGGGTTTTCATGCTTTTGATGATATCTTGCATGTTAGATTGGCCTTGCTTTAATTTATATGCATCTAGATTCGGATTTATGTTGTTTGCAAGAATGTTAACCATCTATTTGGCAGACATTCATGTAAAGTAGGTTAAAGGTTTCACCTTTCGATCGTGGCTTGCATTCGAGTCCAAAATCTTTCCGATAAAGATCGATCCTTTATTACTGGTTTATGCATAGTAGTATTAGTGCACGTAGTTTGATGAGAAAACAGAAAGACTGCATCTTTAATTGTTTTAGTTAAGCATGTCATTCTAGAATTAAATTAGGTGACTTTGCACCTCAGATTATGAGGTTTTCGTTTGATTATTTGTTATTTGATGTGATTATTAATTACGCTACTTAGGATGTTTTCGGCCTCTAGGGAGATTTTTTAGGACTTTAATTCGGCATCTTTGCATTAGATAAAGCAAAGACAATAAAAATTATCTTAGAATTGCATTTAAATTGCATCTACGAATTTGTTGCATTATAGGATTAATTAACTCATAATTAATTCTATCTCCTATATGTTAGCATTTATTTTATCACTTAAATTATGCAATTCATGTTTATTAGCTGAGTCTAGTGCACAATTAATTTTGATTTAGAGCTCACAATAACCCTGTCCCGAGGCTTAATAACAAGGCTTTATTTAATTTTCGCCCGATTCAACTCAGGCTCTCTATTTTCCTCGCTGTATATTTAATTCATTTGTTTCCTATTTATTATTGCAGGCATGTTTATTTTTACTGGTTGAGAGTTTTTTTTTTTTTTTTTTTTTTGGTCGAAAGGACGAGATATATTCATTAACGAGGAAATTTACATCTGGATGCTAAGGCATCCGAATAAACAAGATCCAGCAAAATATAGGGAGGAGAGATAATCCAGCTATGGGCCGACCTATCTAAACGTTGGGCCTTGGCGGCCCAGTCCGCCACTGAATTAGCTTCGCGCCTGCAGAACTGGAGACGAAGATTACGGAAAAGAGGGATCGTCGCAGCCGTCTCCGCGAAAAGAGCTCTCAGTTCCCACGGTGGTAGCCTCCTTCTCGTAACTGTGTCGACAACGATGCTGCAGTCAGATTCGATCACAATCGGTGCTTGGTGGAGATCTTGGTGCAACAGATGCTAGAGAGTGAAGGTCAAGGCCTGGATCTCCGCTGCCAAAGCAGATGCGGCCGGAAAGCTTCTGGAGTATACATCAGTAAGACATCCCCGGTGGTCTCGACAAATCGCGGCCATCAATCCTTCTGTGCTGCCTATTTGATAAGAAGCATCAATATTGCATTTTATAGTACCCAACTCAGGTGGTCTCCAAAGTTGATTAGGGTTCTGAGTTGCTGATGGATTGCTGGAATAGGTCGACGCGCAGATCTGAAACAATCGAAGTTGTGTGATTGCAGCATCCACTGCGTGGGTCAAATTCAACTGTTGATTGCGGAAAATGAAGGAGATACGCTGTCGCTAAAGCTGCCAAAGAACGTTGGCAATAAGTTCAAGATTCGGTGAGTGCCCTGCTGTAATTTGTGCTGTTAACCAATCATCGAGTCGATGAATCATGTGTGGTTGTATATCAATCTTGATTTGTGGATGATTCCATATATTTCTGGCGCTTGAACATGATAGAAAAAGATGCTCTAGTGTTTCTGGTGTTCTCTGGTTGCATAACTGACAAAATGGGTCTGCAATAATATGTCTTCTAAATAAATTATCTCTGGAGGGAAGAGAATTTTGGCATGCTGACCATAGAAAGATGCGGATTTTAGCTTATGTTTTCATTCCCCATATTCTTCGCCAAAGCAGTATTGGAGTGTGATGAGAGGATGAAGCTCTTGGATTGCTGTTGTTTGCTGCATCATTTGTTAGTAGATGATAACTACTTTTTACTGAATGTTGGCCGCATTAGTTGCTGTCCAGATTAGTGTGTCTTCAGTAAAATGGGGTCTAACTGGAATAGTTAGAATCTTAGCTGCGACCTGATCATCCAGAAAACTGTGGATCAGAGAAGTGTTCCACCTGTTATGGATAGGGTCTATGAGATCAGCCACTAAATGTGGTTCTTCTCTTGTTGCTGGTCCACCAAGAATTCCCCTTGGTAACCACCGATCCTCTCTAATTCTGATGCTTCTTCCATTACCTACTGACCATCTCACATGAGGTAGAATAGTTTCCCTGCCCATCAGAATACTCCGCCATCCCCAGGATGGCCAAGTCCCACAATCAGCTGAAAGAAAATCTTTGGAATGAAAGTATAGACCCTTAAAAAGCCTACTCCATAAGGCCTGAGGCTGCTGTAAAAGTCTCTAAGCTTGTTTACCAAGCATGGCTCGATTAAATTGAATAAGATCACGAGAGCCTAACCCTCCATTAGTTTTGCTTCTTTGAAGATTCTCCCATTTCTGCCAATGTATGCTAGCTCTGTTTTGATCATTCCTCCACCAGAATCGTGCAATTCTTTTTTCAATAGTCTTACATAGAGACAAAGGAAGCTTAAAGATCGACATGGCATATGTTGGAATCGCTTGAATCACTGACTTAATGAGAATTTCCTTACCTCCTTTAGAAAGTAGCTTATCTTTCCATCCCTCTAATTTAGCGTGAACTCTTCCCAAAATCCAGGAGAACATCTCTTTTTTGGATCGACCCCAATCAGAAGGTATTCCCAAGTACTTGCCATACTTTTGTAGCACAGGAATTCTAAGCTCCAGCGACAGATTTTGCTGCAAACTCACAGGACAGTACTTGCTGAAAATTAGGCCAGATTTATTTCGATTTAGGGTCTGTCCAGTGGCCATACAATACTGGTTTAATATATTACTAAGATTCTGACATTCTGTAATAGTCCCCTTTAGGAAGAATAGAGCGTCGTTAGCGAAGAATAAATGTGATAATGTAGGACACCATCTATTCAATCTGATTCCTTTAATATGTCCTAAAGTGATTGCTTGAGTGATAAAGGTGGACAATACATTCGCTAATAATATGAAGATGTATGGAGATAGAGGGTTACCTTGTCTGAGGCCTCGGGTCGGGGTAAAATAAGGAAGTTGTTCTCTGTTGAATTTCACACTATAAGTTGTTGTGGTGATGCACTGCATCACCCATTGCACCCACTTTGGATGGAATCCCAGCTTGAGTAGATATTCATTAAGGAAATCCCATTCCACCCTGTCATATGCTTTCTGCATGTCCGTCTTGAGGATTGCACTAAATTTTCTAGTCTTCCTTCGAATCCTGAATTGATGTAGCATTTCTTGGATAATTAGGATGTTGTCTTGTATCTGACATCCGCTAACAAAGGCCGACTGTTCTAAAGAAATCAGATTTGGAAGCCAAGGCTTGAGGCGATTTGCGAGTACCTTTGATATAACTTTATATGCAAAGTTACAAAGACTTATAGGTCTGTATTGATCCAAACGTTCTGGGTGGTGAATCTTGGGAATCAAAACTATAAAGGTTTTATTCAAATCCTGAGGCATCATTCCTGACCGAAAAAAGTTCTGTACAAGAGAGAGCATATCTTCTTTAATGATTTCCCAATGAGTCTGATAGAATAAACCATTGAAGCCGTCAAGGCCTGGAGCTTTGGTAGTCCTAGTTGAAAGGTCGCTTGGCGAATCTCCTCTAATGTCACCTGTTCCAGCAGCTGGTCGTTCATTTCTGTAGCCACTGTGGTTGGACACTGAGCTAGGATGGGTCGAAAATCCCTATAACCGACAGTACTATATGATCCGGAGAAAAAATTGAGAGCCATGTCGTGTAAAGTCTGAGGGTCGCGGATCCAATTCTGATGATCGTTTCGTAGTATGCTGATGCGATTGCGCTGTCTTCTTTGAAGAGTAGTAGCGTGGAAAAATTTCGTGTTTTTGTCGCCCCACCTTAACCACTGAATCCTAGATTGCATAGCCCAGTATTGTTCTTCTCTTTGCCAAGTTCGCCTTATTTCCTCTCTAAGTTTAGATACCTCCTCTTGATTATAATGCGTCTGCTGTTCATTCATAATGTTCTGAAGTCGCTGCTGTAATGCTGAAATTTGGAGATCCCCCCTTGAAAATTTTGATCTACTCCATCGCCACAATGCTTCCGACAGCTTTCTTAGCTTTATAGAAAATCCAGAATTTTGGATCTACACTGATCGCCAAGCTGAGGAAATAATATGTTGGCATTCATCATCGTCATTCCAAAAGTTTTCATAGGCAAATCCCTTATTGCGCCTCTTATATGGAGCTGAGGTATTAAGAATTAATGGACAGTGGTCAGAACCCAGCGCAGGCAGTGCAAACACCTCAGCTTCAAGATATAATAACCTCCAGTCAACAGTGCAGAACACCCTGTCTAAACGTTCCTTGACCAGCTCCTCCTCCTCTCTATTGTTCATCCAAGTAAACTGACATCCTTTGGTATCTAGATCCATGAGAGCACAATCAGATTGAAACGCCCGAAAAGAAAGCATGCGAGAAGGGTCGGCCTTTTTTCTACCAACCTTCTCCCAAGGATAAAGAATGTCATTAAAATCGCCCACACAGACCCAAGGTAAAGTGTTATTAAAACTGATCGCTCTAAGTTCATCCCAAATAAGCTGTCTTTTATGATAGAGATAAGGGGCATGAAGACAAGTTAGTCGTATAGTTCTAGCTTCCTCCTCTTCTCTATAAGTCATGTCACAATACTCTTATGTTGATTTCAGCACATGTAAGGACACTTGATTGTTCCAGAAAACTGCCATACCTCCTGCTAGGCCGATCGGATTTATGATATGTGCATTAGTAAAGTGTAGACGACGCTGGATATTTTGAATCTTCACCTCGTTGTTCTTCGTCTCCATTAAGAAAACTAGATTGGGCTTTTCCTTGGCCATCATGGCCTTGAGAGCTTGAACTGTCAGGGGATTGCCCAAACCCTAACAGTTCCAGCTAATTATCTTCATTTGTGGGGTGGTGGCTATTGAGGGCCAGCCACCATAGCCCAGTTTCCAGCTTTTATCGCTTCTATCGCATCGAGAACAGGAGTCTCCAGGAGATTCACGTCATCTAGGGTCTCCAAGAGCAGGCTCTTTGTGTCAACAGGATTGTGTCGTTTCTGTTTCTTGGCAATACCCACCTTAGGAGTTAATCTTGAGTGTTTCATTTTCTTCGGTTGCTGTATTTCGACAGTCGAAAACTGAATCCCCTTCATTTTCTCAGCTGCAGGGATAAGCGCGGTATAGACAGAGGTCCTGTGCAGGGATGCTTCCTGAGGTAGGTGCTGCTCATTATGTGATGAATCAAGACCAGATGTAGTTTCTGCTCTAACTAGGTTTGGCGCTGCAGGTTGAGGTAAGGTATGAGCACCAGATGTAGCTTCTGCTCTAATTAGGGTTGCCGCTTCAGTTTGAGGTGGAGGGGGCAGCAGGGGAATATGTGGTATTTGTGATGGAGGCGTTTCAGGGATGCTCTCTTCTTGGTGATCTGGTTTCGGTTGAGGTGTGTAGAAAGTATGCCAGTAAGGGCTATATTCCTTAACTTTAGCTCTTAGCCATTATCCATATGCCATTTTTTCCCGTCCATCTAGTTTAGCCTCATCAAAGGGGATATCCTTGCAATACATTGCATAATGGCCTAATTTTCCGCAGGAGTAGCAGAGATGAGACAGACACTCATAACGAAAGTCCAGCCATAAAGTTTTACCTTCAAGGCAAATCCTGTTCTTAATGGCTCCGAAAGGTTCAGCTTAACCCTTACTCTACCTGCTCTTACTGTTGTTCCTTCCTTTGTATCAACTCTGACTTCTGTAACACGCCTCATATCTTGCACTGCCTTGCTGAGCATTTTCTCTTCGAGGATTTGCTGTTTATCGGCTTGTGAATGGAATTTCGCAACATATAGCCCAGCCTCACGCTGTGAGATGTCCACTTGTTCAGTCCTCCATGCTCTTTTTAATGTACTTTGAAACGCTAGGAAATTGATTGAAGGGTTGTACATAATTCTCCATATCAAAGTTAATCGACATTCTTCTATTTTTTCAGGAGTAGGAGCATCGTCCCAGACTTCGATTTGTTGCTCAGTAGTCAAACGGCCTAATCTGGAGCATAGAGCGGCTACGCGCTCAGACTCATTCTGTTCGTTAGAGTCCATCCGCCACAGAAAGAAACCAATCCAAGAACAGTAACAAAAGTCGTTTAACTAGTTTGTAACCAAGTAGAACAGGTAACTACCAGATGCCTCGCACTTGCTGAATTCATTCATTACATTGCAGATGTTGATAAAGGTAGCATGCGAGGAAACGAACCAGGAAGAAGTGCTAAATCGAACTGACTTGTGGCCCAACAGCGCAGCTCGGAATTTGGCCGGACATGCAAGGGCGGAAGACTTGATGATCGGCTACTGTGTTGATGCAATCCGCTCAATTAACGATGGAAGTGGATGATAAAACTTGACGATTTGGGGAAGACATCGACAAAGATGGACGAATCTGGAGTTCAAACGATGGAATGGAGATGATGAAGTGTTAGGGTTTAGGAGTTGAAAAACTACGAAGGGGTAGAAAATAACTCTACATCTTGAGAGAAAATAACTCTACATCTCGAGAGAGACATTATTGATGATTATTGCATATAAATCGTTTTTATAAAAGATGAGACGTACCGAATAATTGGTGTTATATTTATCTAGCATAACTAAGTCACGTAACTAGATTATTTGGTTCATAGGAGTAAGATGGACTTATGCATCCTACTTAGGTTTCTAACTGACTCATTATAGGTTAGTGGTGGCTCCAAAGAAAATTTAATTTATTGAATGCAAAAACCAAGCTGCGATTAATGGGGTTTGGGATGACTTGTGCTAGGCGTAGGCACCACCTTGCGAGAGGAACCATTCGCGCGTCCTTAGTAATCCGTCAAGTTCATTCGGGACATCTCATTTCACCTCGGGAGGGTCACAAAATACTCCAAATCCCTCATGAATTTCCTCGTCAGTGGATTCAACATGGAGACATCGATCCTTATTTTGGAGAAATTCGCCATGCCCTTAGTCTGCATGTTGGAAAAGGGTTCACTGTCATGGAAAAGGATCCTTATTTTGAAGAAATTCATCATAATGTCTGATTGATCCTCTCTGCAGATCCCATATATATATATATTCTCAAGAAAAGGGATGGATTTGTGTCCATCAAGTTTGACCACTCTCAAGAAAAGGAGGAATTTTCTCGATGTTGACACCTAGTTCTTTGTTGGGAGACTTCTCATTCATTTCTTAAGAAAATTAGGGATCAAATTTGTTGATGGCAACATCCACAAAATTGGACCCCTAAACAGAAACATTGATTTTGTATGGCCTTCCATTCGCATTTCTTACTGCATTTTTCCACATTAAGATACTAGAGACATCTACATTCGCGCCAAATGAAAGTTGTGCCCGGCTACTAATTTCATTTGAATTGGCTTGATAGACAACCCGACATGTGAAATGAGCCTTAAATTCATTTAAGCTTTTAAGGCCAAGCCCACACTAGCCCGGCCCCCTTTGATGAACTCGGCCACTTCCCTTAGGCCTTAGCCTCCACATGATTAGCATGTGCCATTCCCAATTAGGAAACAAAGCTATAAAAGGCAAGTGACCGAAAGGGGCTTTGGCCGGCCAAACAAGGAAGAAGACGGGGTTGGCCAAGTTTGGAAAATGTAGAAAAAAATAATGGGTGAGAAATAAGGGGAAGGACATCCTGGCCAAGGAAAGGATCATCAGGTGATTTGTGGTGATTGAAATTGGGAAGCAAAGAGGAAAGCTCATCTCGTTGAAATGACTCTGACTCCAAGCAATAAGCCAAGTCAAAAATCAACTAATTTATATGATCATGTGCGAATTCACTGCATATTTGATCTACTGTAATCATGTTTCCATTCGTTAATTTGTTGTCTAGATTAAATTCGTTGCTGCCTTTACGTTGATTGTTGCTAATCGTCATCAATTTCATCAAGTTAGATGTAAGGTCTATTTTCAAGAGGTTCAAGATCGGATTTAGGATAGTGTCCTCAACCACCAAGAGCAGGGTGAATTGTTGATTTTGATAACTGAGCCTGCTTGAAGGCATTCTTGAATTTGGATCATGTACTTTGCCATCTGCACTATTTACCTGCTACATGAAAGTTTATTTGTGCATCTCAAAGGGCGGACGATAGGACTGTAAAGTATAGTGCTTGGTTTGCTGACAGAACTGGAGAGTACGGTGCATTTCACAGGGACACTTTCGGGAATCATTGACTTCACCGAAAAGAAATTTTGAAAAATAAATAAAAAGAGATGAGCTAAGATGACTATAGCAATATTCTTAAAATGGTCCCTAATTTTAGGGCTCCACGTATTCTTCCGACCTTATATTTTATTTTGTTCCTTGGTATAACAGTTAAGGAATGTTGGAATTATTTTGGCTTAGAAAAAAACTGTGGAAAGAGAAATTAATTTAAGAAAAAAAAAGGTGCATAATTCCAGGAAGGTATGTTTTGCATTTCCTTTTTGCTAGCTGATTTTTTTTTCTTTTGGTAAATGTAAGAATATATTGAGTTTTAACTAACTATACAAAAGATCCGGCGCCAAAAACTTTCACTCATAGTGACAACAAGTCAGAATGAGTGGAAGGGAGCCGAAGTAAAAGAAAGCCAGCCACAAACAAGGCAGCAGACAAAACTAAGAACAACCTAACCCATAGGCACAAAGAACAGCAAAAGAAACACCACTAAGGCAGGACGGAAGAAGAGAGGAATGGCAGCCTTCAAAGTAAGGAGATCCACCGTAGCTCCGCACAACAAACGGAAGCCAACTAGCCACCGAGCGGACAAATCCAAAGAGCGGCACAGACTAGCCCTCTGAAGTCACCAACCTCGCAAACAGAAGCTTCCAGTAGCAGAACACTAGGAAGGTAGCAAACCCAATCATCCAACGTAGGTCGAAGCCCGGAAGAAGCACCGGCGAAGCAACACACCAGGAACAGCAATCAAGGCAACGAAGGCATTCAAACTAATTAGGAAGGACCAGGTCCGTAGAAGAGAACACGGAGGGGTCGATACCCCAACTACGTTGGAGCCTCCTATTTCCTAAGAAGCACCGACACTCTCTGGAAGCCTTCGTGTCGTGTCCGACACTCTGACACGTGTCCGACATGCTCTGACATGCTTCGACACGTTTCGACACGCGATCAACGAGTGTCGGGAAATCCGACACATGGTCAACTCTTCCCGACTCGCTTCGACACGCAAGTCCGAAATTCCGACACGCGATTCCAACACGCACGGGGTCAATTTTAATAATTTTCAATAATTGAGGGGTCAAAATATCAATATATGAAAATATAATAAAAATAACAAAAATAAAGGGGAAAGAAGAAAATTCTTACTTTCAAGTTTCTCACTTATAAGTTTTGACCTTCTCGTGAGTGATGATGGAATGCCCCTCTTCTCGCCGGTGTCACTCTGACTTGAAGTTGTGATTTTTTTTTTTTTGCTTCTTTCCGCCTCTGGCAGGCATCGTCTACAAGTTATCTCTTTTGGTCTATGTCATTGGCTTGTGAGTTATCTCTCACATTTTCCATGGCGAATTTAGTTATTTCCTTTTCTTTTGGTTGTACTTCGAGAGTTCTTATCCTGGATTTTCCGTTTTCTTGAACCTTGTTTTGTAGAGGAGCTCCAAGCTAGTCTATATCATGAACTCCGAACTCTATCTGGGACTATAAAAAATCTCTTAAGAAAACAAAACATGTTCCTTCAAATTTACTCTTTTGTGTTTGCAATTTTTGAATTTTTCATTTAATCTCTATCAAATTAAAACAATGAATGATATTAATAAATGCTGAATTAATATTTTTAATATAAATTAATTCTATGCTCTTTTTATTATTATTTTTATTTATATATAAAAATATATATTTAATAAATAACGTGTCGGAACGTGTCGGAATCCCCTATTTTTTGAGAAAGGACATGTCGGCGTATTGTGTCATGTCGTATCGCGTGTCGCATGTCCGTGTCGGTACTACATAGCCTATTTCTTGGGTTATCCACCACATTCTTGAAGGTCAAAGCCTTGTCCCTGACCACTTTGATAAGATGGTTTTTCAAAGTCGACACCACCAGCTCTTCTCCCCTAAAGATAATATTATTCCTCTTCTTCCATGTGAAATGGCATAGGGCACCAAAGGAGAACCGAGCAATGCAGTGGAGGAAATCCTTACCAAAAAGGAACTTCAAAGCCCATTGGAGGTTCTCTGACCAAGACCTATTTCGCCACAGAAGATTGCATCTAGCAGCCTAGAAAAAAGCAAGAATAGCCTAGATGCAACAACCAAAGAATAGGTGGTCGATAGAGTCAGGCCTAGAGTTACAAAAGGCGCACAACGCACTGTCAAGTCTACCATAGGAAAGGAGGAGAACCTAGGTAGGTAGACGGTTTCTAGTAATCAGCTAGAGATTGAATTGAAATCTTGAAGCGATCGAATTATTCCAAATAAGTGAGGCCCAAGAGACACGGTTCTTCTTCCTCCTAATGGCTTCCCAAGCTGAGGCAACCGAGAAGACACCGGAAGAGTTCCCAAGCCAGGTAAACCGATCAAGGCTCTGAGATAGTGTAGGGAAGGAAAAATCTCACATCTCTAAGAAGGTCTTGATGGTGAACTAGAAGGGGAGAAAAGGTTCGCCATCGTCGCTTGCCCTGAGAACCCCGAGCTATAGATAAGAGAGTCCGAAATAAATAAGTTCAACGGGCCTCTCAGGTGCCAATGGTCAAACCATAAAGACACTGATAAGCCATGACCAACTCTCCAAAGAAAGGATAGCCGAAACTCCCTCCTTAGCTGCAGGATCTTCGTCCAAGCCCACAAACAAAAGGTTGGTTTGCTGGCCACCCAAATTTTTTTTTCTTTTTAAGAAGGTGGAGTGAATCCATTTACACCACAATGATTCTTTATCCATAAACATAATCCAAATATACTTGAGCATGTCAACTTTATTACAATCACACAACCTGTGAACACCCAGTCCTCCCTCATCTTTCAAGAGACACACATCTTCCCAGGAGACCTTAGCCCCACCAACACCAAGGCCAGGGCCTTTCCAGAAAAATCTGTCTCAAAATTTGTTCTATGTAGTCCAACACAGAACAAGGAATGATAAACACACTAGCCCAAAAAGCTTGGATAGAGTGAAGGACAGACCTGATCAATTGGAGTCGTCCTGCGAAGGATAGGAAACACTGGGCCCAAGATTGGACCCTGGATGTGATGCGGTCAATAAGGGCAATGCAATCCGCCTTCCCAACCCTCAAGGAGATAATGGGCACCCCTAGATACCGCACCGGCAGCTTCCCTTCCTGGAAACCAAGGGCCATAAGAATATGATTCCGTAAGGAGGAAGACCCACCCGCAAGAAAGACCTCGCTTTTGTTCGTATTTGGCCTCATCCCACTCCAGGATGAGAAGGTATCAAGGCCTCCTTTTAAAAGAGAAACTGATGCCAAATCTGCCTCACAGAAAAGGAAGACATCATCAGCGAAGAAAAGGTGGGATAAGTTCAAAGCTTTGCACCTCCAAAAATACTTGAATTCCAATAACCTAGTGTGAGAGCTCAAAACCCCAGAGAAAACCTCCTCTACCAAGGTAAATAGATAGGGAGACATAGAGTCCCCCTGCCGAAGGCCCCAGCCACCAGAGAAAAACCCATGTAACCCCCCATTAATCGAAATAGAATTCTTAGGAGTACATACACAAACCATGATGCGCCGAATCATCCACTTAAGGAAACCAAAAGCTGTAAGAGTTAGCTCAAGGAAGTCCCAATCAACCGTATCATATGCTTTCTGGAAATCCACCTTAATTGCACACTTGGGCAAATAAGGGTCTAGGTGCCAGCTGATTTTTTTTACATGGATAAAAAGTAAAATTTTATACATTATTTTGTGGTTTTGCTTAATCACGCATGCCTCTTCATGATCTCATCTTGCTTTGGATGTCATATGTACCGACCAAAAATTTAATTCATCCAACTCAAAAATTGGAACTGGTAGATAGAGTGAAACACCATATATATAATGTATAATAATCCCATAGACAAGTCATTGGGATACTTTAATGCAAGCAGGATTAGAAATGACATGCATAACTTGATGAAGTAGGGGCCATACACACAAAATAAAATGGGGTGGAACCACGCTCTAGTGTCATATTAGAAAATCCATTCCAAAAGTTTACATTATTAAATTGAGGAAGACCACGTGCATAAAAGGCATACAAACCTTGTAGGCAAGCAATGTAAATAGTTTAACACATTCAAACTCCGTTTGTTTCGCGGACAATAACTTCCGGGAAAACGTTTTCCGGATTTTCCGACGTTCGTTTTACGGAAAATGAATTCCTTGGGGAAAATGTTTTCCACTTTTGAAAAATGGAAAACATTTTCCTAACTTGATCTCTCTTATCTCACACCTCTACAAATCCTCACTTCCTCCTCCCATTTCTTCTTATTCTTTTCTTATTTTATTCGAATTATTTTTTATTTTCTTTTTCTTTTTAATTTGAATTATTTTTAATTTCTTTTTCTTTATAATTTCTTTTCTTTTTTTTTTCTTTTTCTTTTTTTTTCTTTTCTTTGTTTCCCATCTTCTTCTTTCTTGGCTAGTCGTCGGCTGTTGCTAAGCGAACCTCGAGCTCGTCGATCTCAAGCTCGCGCTTTGCACTCTTGCTTATCATTTTCTTTATTTACTCTACCATGCAGTTGTACATTGCTCAAATAAAGGGCTCTACATACTTTATTTCTTTTTTCTTTTGTTTATTGGAACACAAAAGACGCAGGGGGAGAACAGGCCACTCAATTGAAAGATTCTCATTAGTGCTGCACATGCTTTGCTTCTTTTCTCCTTTGCTTCTTTTTAAAATTATACGAACATTTTTAAGAGTGGATGAACATTTGGTGACAATGAGGGAACAAAGATATGAAGCAAGTTTGCCCGCATTTAAATGTAAGTTCATATTTGATGGATTTATAGGTCGGTAAGTGATGCATGTCTAAGTGGTGAAGTCTTAGAAAATATTTTTCTTACCGAACACCGGAAAATATTTTCCTTACTAAACACCGGAAAATATTTTCTGAAACATTTTTAGATTTTAGCCGAACACCAGAAAATATTGTAATTTTCTTGGAAAATGACTTCTGGGAAAATATTTTTCGGAAATGGCCCATTTTCCGGGAAAGGAACGGACTCTCAATGTACTTTAGTTGTACCAAGTGAAAAACTAGCCGAGCTTGTGCGATAAGCCAATAATGGTATCGAGTTTATACACGAAATCATGCATAGTTGGTCTGATGTTGCTTGTTATTCAAAAGGTTACCTCTTTTTCTCGTGATTAGTTTAGTAAATGCATATATCAAATTTGTCATAATTCACCACAAATTCTACTAAATGCTGGAATTATAACATTGAGGAGGATATGTTAATTTTATAAGATTGTTCAAGTAGCAAGTGACAATTGGCCATCTCGATGACCTCAAAAGTTGTCGCTTCTTTTTTTTTTTTTTTTTGGTGAAGGTAATAAATATAATGGGGAAGGTAAAAGCTATACAACCCTGGCTTCAAAAACTTACACTCACAATGAACATGCTCATAAAGAGTGGAAGGAAGCCGAGCAAAAGCCAAGCGGCAAGCACAAGGCCAAAGCCAACACAAGAGACGCAAGCACACCCAAAAAACACCAAGGGCCTACCCAACCAGTGTGTAAACAACATAGTAGAAGATGCCAAGATCCAATTCCCAAAATTGTTGTAATATTCTATTTCTAGTGGAATCGTCCACATTCGTGAAGGTGAGAGCCTTATCTTGAACGACTTTGAGAAGACGCTTCTTCATGGTCAAGGTAGAAACAGGCTCATCCCTGAAAAGAATATCATTCCTATTCTTCCAGATGATGTGCCAGAGTGCACCAAAGGAAAAACGGGCAATACATTTATGGAACTCCTTGCCCGAAAGGAAGGTGGTGGCCCAAGTCAGCGTTTCCTCCCAAGGCTTGTTCCTCCAAGGGAGTCCGCACCTAGTCGCCCAAAAGAAGGCAATACGCGACGTAATGCGACATCCAAAAAATAAATGATCAATTGAATCAGGTACCTCATTACAGAAAGGGTTGAATGCAAGTTGTCGTTTCTTGTAGCCTTTGCATAACAAAAAGCATGCCAAAATACTTGGAAAACGTGAAGCACTACTCCTTGTATGTAATTGTTGTTGGTGGTTATAAATACCCACCATAAAAAATGTAAAAACTCTCCTTTTCGAGATACTTCAACGAATAAAGTTTTTATTTATTTATGTATTGCTAAAACAACTAATAAAGTTGAGAGAAGGACACTAAAATGTCATAAATTGTGTATGGTGCTCACTTTAGTGTTAAAAGTTTTTGTAGGCTCACTTAAGTGACAAAATCGAAGAAAACAATTACCTAAGTGTCTCTAGTGAGAAATTCCGATTGGAGAAATTACGTGGCATTTATAATTAAAAGGTTTATTTGAGGCAACATTTTTTGACATTGAAGTGATCACTTTTTCCATTGAGATTGATATTGAAATGATCATTTTTTTAACAACTATTGGCACAAAGTGATCAACGACTAGTACTGAAATGATCACCATCGTTTATGGATTATATATTGACCGGGCACACCGGCAAGTCATGTAAGATTGAGAAATTAATAAAATGTGGCCACGTCGGATTTCCAGTGACTCAAATCGGAGTTGGCACTTAAATGATTCGAAAAAAAACTTTTGATATTAAATTGAGCCCCTTGCACAACTTATGACACTTTTAGTGTCCTTCTCTTAATAAAATTTGTAATTTTTTCTATTCTTGCACTTTTAAATTCCACAATTTGTTCTCCACTTTCTTTTAAATTTTAAGCCAAGTAGTTCCCTGTCTGGGATCAACACAAAACCTATTTTTTTCACATAAAACCCAAAATCAACCTTTTTGGTGGAAGATTCTCCACTTTCTGGGTGGAACATGTCAAAGGATACCAAATCGGGAATATGATATTCAACAAATCTCTAGCAATCACTCCTTAACTAGAACTTGATATTGAGCAGATCTCTAGCAATCATTCTCGATATTCAGTAGATCTCTAGCAATCACTCATTGATTTATTCTGATATATTTTTTATTTGTTTATATCCCTAACTTTAGCTGCTCCTATTTTTCTATACACCTTCCATATCAGGAGCCCTAGGAATATTGTATCATTTCTTATAAGTAGAAAGCTGTAAACAGAGATCAATTATCTTAAATACAATACAAGTTTACATTCTCACATGGTATTAGATCTTTTCTAGCGAAAGCTTTTTTTTTTTAAATTCAAATGGCATGTTCACCCTCTTCAACAACTACTTCATCATCATGTACTACCCCTAGCTTAACAACCTGAATACTTAGATCCACAGCCACTGGAATTACTGCAAATTCCATCTCCTATCTAGCAATTGGAGTCAAGCTCATAGGAGAAAACTTTGTTTGGAGGGCACGCCTACTGCTATGTCTTTGAGCAAGCAAACTGCTACCAATTGTGGAAGGATCTTCCATATGTCCACCTAGCCAAATTGTGCAGACAGCAACAAATGGAACCACCACCATTGTTCCGAACCCATCATAATATCCGATGGCAACATATATTGACATGTATATATTTTAATATTAGGTTGAGTTTTGGTTATGTTGAAGCTGCGTCCTGTGGAGAAAGGACAACCGTGTCATGCTCCTATTCTTGTGGAATTGGGGTGTGATAGGGAAGGGTGACCAGGGGCTTCATTTCCCTTGCCTGAAGCCAGAGCTTGTCAGATTATTCCAACTCCACCCCTAGTGGTAATTCCCACTTGAATGAATGCAAAAGAGATGCCATAACATAACATAGCATCCTCTTTGCTTGCAGAAGCCCCACATATCTCTTTTGATTGTAACTAAATGGAATGTGCTTGAAGTTGTTGCTTGAGAAATCTGTTATAGCTGATATAATCAACTAATAGCATAAACTTCTCATGTTATGCTGAGAGAGAATGAATGAAAACAGAACATTGAACTTCATGCGTCCTTAATAAAAACTGTCAAGTACAAGCTAAATAAGAACCTCTTTTGGAACTGCACACAAACGCGCAAAATAGACTTGTTCCACTTCCTAGAAAATAGCTAACAAACCAACCGCCTAACAAATAAACTTGACTGAATAAAAAAAAAAAAAAACGACAGAACATCAGCAACAGCACTGAGACACAGCTCCAACAAAATCATACTTACTAGGATCTTCCAAGACCCTCTCTAAGTCTAAACTTCACCATTTGTCCCAAATCTTGGGGTCCTTGTGGATATAACCCATGTTCAAGAAAATTTCACTACCTTTCGGTATTGTGTCACCCCCGGCAACACAGGAAGCATTTAGGTGGCTCTGTGGCAATAGGCCGATGCGCCTTTGCATTAATTATAGGAAATTAAATCAAGTTACAATTAAAAAAAGTATCCACTGCCTAGGATTGATGACCTAATTGATCAACTTAAAGGATGTTAGTATTTCCAAAATTGATTTAAGATTGGGGTATCATCAATTGCGGATAGGACATTCCTAAAATGGCTTATTGAACTTGATATGGTCACTATAATTTCGTGGTCATGCCTTTTGGTTTGACTATTGCACCAGCAACATTTAGTAAATTTAATGAATAGGGTGTTTAAGCCTTTTTTGGATCAATTTGTAATAGTATTCATTCATGATATTTTGGTATATTCAAAAGGCTTAGATGATCATGCACGGCATTTAAGACTTGTACTTCAAACACTTCGTGAGCACAAATTGTATGCTAAATTTGAAAAATGTGAGTTTAGTTGGATAGCATGGCATTTTAAGGCCATGTAGCAATCGATGAAGTGATGATATCTATTGACCAGCAAAAGTTGAGTTGGTGATAAATTGGCCAAGACTAACGATAGTGACCGAGAAACAGAGTTTCTTGGGTCTAGCTAGTTATTATCAAAGATTTGCAAAAGGAATTTCTCACCTTGCCGCTCCATTGACTCAATTGATGAGGAATGATGTGAAGTTCAAATGGTCTGATAAATGCAAGCAAAGTTTCGAATAACTTATAAGAAGATTGACTACGGTCCAATTTTGATCATACTATCAAGATCTTGAGGTTTTTTAATCTATGGTGATGCCTCTCATAAGGGACTAGGTTGCATTTTAATGCAACATGGAAAGGTGGTTGTTTATGCATCAAGACAATTGAAGACATGCCTATCTGACTCATAATCTAGAGCTTGATGCCATTGTGTTTGCATTGAAGATATGAATGAACTATTTGTATGGGGAAAATTTTGAGATCTTCACAAACCATAAAAGCTTGACTTTCTTGTTTTCCAAAAAAGGATTGAATATGAGGCAGGAGTGTTGGATGGAATTATTAAAAGACTATGGCTGTGAGATTTGGTATAGCGAATAGGGTTGCAGATGCTCTCAATCAGAAATCTACACAAGTAGTTGCACATATGATGGTCAACAAATGGACCTTACTTGTAGAGGCTCAATTCTGAATTTCGATTTGATATGAATAGTCTTTAAAGTGTGATAATTACTCTTAGAATTGAGGATAGATTATGCAAAAAATCAAGACTCTGCAACAAACAGATCTTGAAATTTCAAAAATCTGAGAAGAAGCCCTAGAAAGGAAAAAGGCTCGACTTTTAGGTGTTGGAGGATGGAGTTTTAAGAGTTCATGGACGTCTTTGCATGCCTAATAACGTCAATTTGAGGAATGAAATTTTATCGAAAGAACATCGAAATAATTACAGTGTACATGTAAAGAGTATGTTTTTGCATAAAATATAATTTTTCTATGTTTATTCCTATTGTCCCATAAGATTAGTAACTCATTCATGAAATTAGTATGTTTTTGCATTAAAAAATAAGTGCCAGCAACGCTGTTTAAACTTAAAAAACGTTCGGTATTGGCAACCAACAGTTAAAGTTTCTTTTTCTTAGCAGATGAAATAAATTGAATTAAATAAGTTATGAGGAATCTTTGGTCAAAGTGTTCAAGTATACGTCTCGAGTTTGAGCTCGTGTATTAGACACAACCTGAATTGGAGGATGTAGATCGACCCAAACTTTTTCGAAAGTGTGACGGAGTCAGCCGAGTTGGTCATAATTTCTTGACCAATTCTATAAGATTTCTTTCTTTAAAGGCCGTTTCCCGTGAACATGCAGAGGGTTCTTCAAAGCATGACGGGAATCAACTTGAGTTGAAAGATGATACGAAAAAGTAGCTATTAATGCATTACTCTGCTGTCCATGTCAATATTTCGGACCATTTGCCATAGTTTATTGTCAAGTGTCAAGAGATATTTAGGCAAAAAAAAAAAGGACTTTGTTAACTAGAAAAATTCAATCAGTCTTATGGAAAACTGCATTGATTGCTTAAAAAGTGCTCCAGAGTACTCGATGATAAAGTCAATAGAAAATATGCAGCACCCGCTGCAAACGAACCCGCCACCTTGAGAACTGCCCGGTCGAATATATTATGCAGGACCAGAAACATTTTGCTCTTGATCAACATGACTTCGTCTTCTGGTCTAACCGACCTGAAGAACCAATAGATAACAGGAATTCTTTCTCATATTACAAAGAAAAGCAGCATAAATTCTTTTTAAACCCAGGTTTAATAATAAAAAAAACCCAGGTTTAATTGAGTAGATGCTCAAAACATGATTGATACATGATTTATTCGTAGAACTGAAATGAAGAGTCTTGATGTTCTAATAAAAGTTCTAACTCGACATGTACAGTTCTGGAGAGGACGATCTCGGCTTGGGAATGGTGACCAGGGGCTTCATTTTCTTGACCACAAGCCCGAACTTTCCCAATAAATCCAGCTCCACCCCTTGCGGTAGGTCCCACTTTAATGAATGCAAAAGAGAAGCCAAAACATACGGTAACACCCTCTCTACCAGTGCAAGCCCTGCACACACCCTTCGACCGGAACCGAGGGGCATATACGTGAAATTATTGCCTGAGAGATCATACTTGCTGGGATCTTTCAAGAACCTCTCAAGTCTGAACTCCGATGGTTTATACCAAATCTTGGGGTCTCTCTGGATATAGCCCATATTCAAGAATATGTTACTACCCTTGGGAATTGTGTAACCTCCGACAACACAGGAAGCATGTGGGGTCCAAGGCACCAATATCAGCAGCACTGGGTGCAAGCGAAATGCCTCCTTGATGACAGCATTGAGGTACTTTAATTTGCCAAGTGGTTCTCTTCCACCATCTTGTCCTCCCTACTTCTGTCAATTCTTGGACTACTTTGTTCATTACATCTGAGTTCTGCAGCAACTCTGCCATCACCCACTCAACTGTTGTCGAAGTCGTATCGGTTCCGCCAACCACAATGTCCTATTCCACAAATTCAAAGTGTCATCAGAAAGAGTAAATTGTTGTCATGATTGATAAAGCTGAATACATGATGAAGCATTGTAATAGAGAAGAATCAACGTCCTAGGGAAAATATGGAGCTTTTTGTGAAGTTAGACAAGAGGATCCCAAACGAAGGGTATGTAAAGAGATTTCAATCTTGACATGATACGACCAACTTCGTACAAAAATTAGCACATGATAATTGAAATACCTTTGCATTATATCAATTTCAGTATTGCGCAAGATGCTGGTTGAAAATTACGGTACTCTAGGGCTGATATGCATTTAAAAACGAGTACAATACTCTAGTAATAATCACTTGACGTTAACTCATGATTATGGTGGCCAAAATATGAAAAGAACGAGGATTAACTATACTTACTATCACTACTGCATCAGGTCACTAAATAGTAATGTACGTCCATATGAGAACTAGTCACCTAGCTTAATAAACTTACAATAAAAATGGCTTTGAGGGCTCCGCTTTTGTCCATTGGTGACTGGTTATCTTCAAGATCCATCTCCATGTCCAGGAAAATCTGCAAGAAGTCCTTTTTCTGTGCATTGCTTTTAGGTTCTCCGTCCTTCCGCTTGAATAGTTCATTTGTTCTTCCTTCAGTGGCACGGTCGATAGCAGACTGAATAAAATCATCAAACCACTTATGCACCCTTTTCATGTCCCTTTCAACTCCTTGCAGGTTAAGCCAAGCAGGTGCCGGGACAAAGTCAGAAATATTCGGACTACTTGCGAGCACCATGAGTTTAGCCACCAATGTATGAAGAATTATTAAGGGGGTGCATGACAACTCCCTATTTCTATTCCAGAAACAAATTTTCTATTCCAGACTTGATTCTGAATAGAAATTCCGTTTGATAAAATTATTCCATTTTTCTATTTCCGAAATATATTTTTGTTCCAGAAATAGGTTTGGAATAGAAATCAGAAGTAAAAATTTTCTACTTCCCTATTTCTGGAACATAAATGAGAAATAAAATTTCTTTTCATCGTTTGTCAACCGGTCTTTCCATCCGTCGCCGCTGACCACCGTCCTCTAGTCATCGGCCGCCGCCGGGGGCGCGCCGATCGCCATTGACCATCGTCCGCCGCTAGCTGCTGCCGTTTGCCGCCCGATCGCCGGCAGCCACCGTCGGCCGCCACCGCTCGTCGCCGCCGCCGGGTCCTTCGCCGTCCGAAAAGAAGAAATTTTGTGTCGTTATCAAAAGAATTTTTATTTTTAGAGTAAAAATTTTATATCGTTATCAAACACTTATTTTTGCTTAGAAACTCATCTAGAAATAGAAATAGAAAAATCTATTTCTCTTCTAGAAATCAATTTCTGGCTAGAATGGTTATCATTCGCGCCCTAATTCGTTTTGTTCCTTCCTATCGTTCCCTATAAAGAATAAACCGACAAGTTTGAACATAACTAATAATTTTTGGAAACTTTCGGACAAAATCGAGTTTTCCCTCTCGCCTCTCGTATACCAAGACCGGGTCAAAGGGGTCCTTCCCGCACGGGGTCGCGTGACATCCACGGCCCCGGAGCACGCCACGTGTGCGGGCTGCGGGTCGATCCCACGGCTCAGGATCGCGGGGGGCGCTTCCCCACGACCGGGTCAGTCTCTCTCATCTCATCTCCCGTTCTGCATAGCCTCCATTGGCAATCGTTCCCACTTTCTCTCTCCTCCCTCCCTCTCTTTCTCTCTCTCGGAAGATGCGAACGAAAGAGACCCTCTCTCTCTCTCTCTCTCTCTCTCTCTCTCTCTCTCTCTCTAACCTTTTCTTTCTTCTCTCTACCTTTGATGAGACCGGGGAGCCCGAGGGAGCGATGTTGCCGAGACGGGCGTCTCTCTCGCTGAAGTTCTCCAGATCCTTTAAGGAGCTCAACGGCAGGCCCCTGGGAGGAGGCAGAGGGCGACGGCGCGGCAGGGGCGGATGGCAAGGGGGTGGTGGGCCGGGCAGAGCCGGAGGCCCACGGCGAGTCATGGGGGCAATGGTGCCGGAGCTCCTCGGGGAGATCATCCGCCGCGTGGAGGAGAGCGAGGACCGGTGGCCTCGGTGCCAGAAAGTTGTCGTCTGTGCCTACGTCTGCAAGCGGTGGAGGGACATCGCGAGGGAAATCGTTAGGTCGCCGCTCCGCAGTGGGCAAGTCACTTTCCCTTCCTGTCTAGAGCGTTGGCGCAGGACTTGGAGTAGGGAGGGACCTAGTTGGAGAAGTTGGGGCGGAAAGGGAGCCAGCTGGGCTCGGATCGACGGACAAAAGAGGTGGTGGATGACGTCCTAGAGCTTGTGGAGGAGGGGGTCGGAGAAGTCACCACCGCCAACGTCCGGGGAGGAGTGGCTAGAGGGGTGGAGCGCGAGGAGGCGAGAGGAGGTCTTGGGTAGGGCGAGGGAAGGGGAGACAGAGCGAGCGATCGTGAACATCCTCAGACAAATCAAGAGAGGGAAGAGAGTTTTTTTTTTTTTTTTTTTTTTAAAAGAAGAAGAGAATGTGGGTGAGTTTGGGTATTTTAAATTGTTTAGCAAATAAATAGGTCAATATGAGGTAGCTCAACTCAGCCCACATATTTGCCATCTCTACCTTGACCACTAAGACTAATGTGAATCACATTCTCTGGAAAATGCACAAGCTAAGAGAATAATTGCTATCATTCCTCTGATGAAGGTTACATTTAGGCCCCGTTTGTTTGTATTTATTTTTTCTGTTTATGAACAAAAATCCTGTTTTTTTGTTCCGTGGAACAAAAAAAAAAAAACGCGTTTGTTTGCATTTTTGTTCCAAATCTATTTTTTGTTCTCTAAACACATTTGGAACAGAAACAAGAAACAAAAAAAGTTGTTTCTTGTTTCGAACAATTTTTAAGAACAAATTTTCTCTCTCCTATTTTTTTTCTTTTTTTTTTTCTTCTTCTTTCTTCTTCTTTTCTTTGGCCGGCGACCTCGCCGGAGCGTTGCCGGCCCCCGGCGAGGCCAAGTGTCGCCGGCCCTCGTCGGCCATGGCCGAGGCCGGGCACCGGAAAAGGAAAAAAAAAAAAGAAGAAAGAAAAAGGGAAAATAAAGAATAAAATAGGAAAAATAAGAAAGAAAATAGGAAAAATAAAATAAAAATATTAAAAATTAAAAGAAACAAAAAAATTATACAAGTTTACCAAACGTGTTTCTGTTCTTTTTCTATTTCTAGAACAAATTTACCAAACGTGTTTTTCTGTTCAAAATTGTTCCCCGGAACAAAATTAGTTTTTTCTATTTCTGTTCCCTGGAATAATTTTTAAATAGAAACATTACCAAATGCACCCCACATATTTGCCATCTCTACCTCGACCACTAAGACTAATGTGAATCACATTCTCTGGAAAATGCACAAGCTAAGAGAATGATTGCTATCATTCCTCTGATGAAGGTTACATTTAGGGGTGAGCACGGTTCCCGAGTAGAATCGGGACCGAGAACCGAACCTTCGGTTCGGTTCGATTCCCGGTTCTAAAGAGACCGGTTCCGGTTCCTAGTTCCATTTTTCTGGAAACCAAGAACTAGAACCGGTTAGGATTTTAAAAAAAAAAAAAAAAAAAACCCTAGCACTTCCCCCACGTGATTCCCCCTCCCCTTTCTTTTTTTCTTTTTCTCTCTCTCTCTCTCTCTCTCTCTTTCTCTCTTTTCTTTTCTCCCCTTTTCCTCCTCATGTCACTTCCCGCCCCCAACTTTTCTTTTCTTCTCTCTCTCTCTCTCTTCTTCTTTCCCCCTCTCTCTCTCGGCCCGAACCCCCCTTCTTCTTCTTCTTCTTCTTCCTTCCTCTTGCTAGCTGCTGCTTCACCCACCACCACACCGCCGCCCCACGCCCTACTCACCACCACCTCTTGGCCACCGAACCACCACCACCCATTGCTCGTTCGACGAGCCATCTCGCCGTTGAGCCCGACGAGCTGTCGCACCGCCCCTCGCCGCCGTGAGCCACCGCCACCGTCCCGAAGCCACCGTCACCACCTCTTGCCGCGATCGCTTGGCCGTTCGGGCCGTCATTGCTCCGAACCACCACCGCCACCGCCTCGCCTGTAACCGAGCTCTTCCCCCCTTGGCCGTGGGTTGAGCCGCGACCGCCACCGTCTTCACCGCGCCGTTGGTACCGCCGTTGGTGCCGTGAGACTCGTGTCTTCGTCACCGTTGCTGCGTGCTTGCCATCGTTGGACCTCCCTTGACACCGCCACTGGACGCTGTCACCCCTCGCTCGCCTTGCCACTTAGCCACTTGTCATCGACGCCACTGTTAGACATCGCTTGTCCGCCCGGTGGGGGCTGCTCGCTCGCCCCGCCGACGCCGCCACCGCTGCCAAGCCACCCCGACGGTGCTCGTCGCCGCCTAGCAGCCCCAACGCCGCTCCCCACTCGCCTAGTCACCTCGAAGCCGCTCGCCGCTTTCCCAGTCACCCCGACGCCGCTCGTCGCTCGCCTAGCCGCCCAATCAGCCTTAACTCCACACCCCTTCACCTCCGCCTCCACCTCCACCTCCACCTCTAGCTCAGTCGCACCCCCACTCTCTCTCTTCTTCCGCCTATCCGGTCAGGGGCGACACGGGACGCCTTTGGAGACTCCGGCGGGGGCCTACCGGCTGATTGACGACGAGATGGTAGGGTTGGATTTATCTCAGTTTATTTGGATTCTTAGCTTGCAAAATGTTTTTATAGGACGTATGACAGTTGAATTTAACTTAAGTCATTTAACTCGACCATGTTATGTTCATGTTAATGACAAGTGGACCATATTTTGCTCATTGAGCCTTTTTGTATGTAGACCTGGGATTTGTTAAAAAGCATGCTATCAAGTGAGAGATGCCGAGTCCAAGTTGTTCTTGTCTATTATGTTTATGCAATTTCAAGGGAGTATGGCATTAATGTAACTTTAGTCTCGTTACCTTTTGATTCTATTGTAAGCTTCTATTTCATTTCACATCCCAACAAATGGAGCTGGTTTGATTAAGTATATATGCCATCCTTTCGGTCCCAAGTACCGTCCGTCGCGTGAGCATGACAACACAGCTCGATGTTGTAGTCGCGAGCGTTTGGAGGTAGTGGTCTAGGCTAGCACAAGTAAATGCGATGCCATGCTTTGTTCCCACAATCTTGCATTGTATATTTTAAATGTGTTGAAGCAATTGTACTCATATTTTTGTTTTTCTTTCTTTTGATATTTATTTTACCTACTGACAATCGTGGAACACAACATACATATCTTTGGGAGATGGACGAAGTTTATGCCTCGAGTGCATGGAATCTGCTATCATGGACACTTGTGGCACCCCTCAACGGCCCCCGATCCATTAGGGTCGCCACAGTTCGCTTACCTTTCACTTACCTTATTAACATGTCACTCTGATACCATTTCAATTGCAGCGGGTCCATACAACCATGGGGGTTTACATTTTTTTTTTGATAGGTCCCTTGCGTAATTCATATACGGAAGCACATCTAACAAACTCCCTTCCCTATATTCAGAAAACGATGCACACCTACTAAACATCTTATATAAGTTAAAGCCGAACACGTTTATTTACATAAAGCAGATGGACATCTTTAGTCGGTACATCAAAATGCCATAGTTTTCTATACTAGGCTATACTTCAAAAGATGACCGACTTCACCTCCCACAATCGTATGCTTAAAGTTCGTCAACCAGTGTCAGCGTCCAAAGGTTCCCTCCTTTGCTATCCTCCTCCTCGCGGTCATATCCAACCACTCAATCCATCTACTAATCTGAAATGTTGGTCCCCAAAAGGGGTGAGTACAGCCACTCAGCAGGTAAAAGATCCGATAACCACTCAAAGCATCATACAATACAATCATAGTATAATACATGTCATACATGCAAACCTGCATTACTTACCTTGAAGCCATACATATACCATCATACATTCTCATCACAATTATATCACATACATGTCATCATCATCATCATGCTATACCCATATCATCATCATCATGACATCATCATATCATACACATGTCATCATCATATCATACACATGTCATCATCATCATCATGTCATACCCATGTCATCATCATCATCATATCACATGTGCCATCATCGTTACCATGCATCCATGCACATATCATCATCATTTCACATGTGCCATCATCGTTACCATGTATCCATGCACATATCATCATCATTTCACATGTGCCATCATCGTTACCATGCATCCATGCACATATCATCATCATTTCACATGTGCCATCATCGTTACCATGCATCCATGCACATATCATCATGTCATGCATATATCATCATGCATATTTCAATTTCAATTTCTAAATTTCATCTTTTCATATTGGACCGCCACGTTTCTCTTTCCCGGGACCAATGTTTGCATCCCACATTCATCACTCGCGCCCAATCCTGGCATTGCGAGAACCTCCGGCATTCAGCCATTTAAGGCCACCGGGCATCCGGCCCACCCCACATTCCGGGCATCTCGTATCCCAACTGGCATCACGAGGCATTCCCTCGGGCAAAAACCTCCGAGGCTTCCGGCATTTACACTCCCTGGCCGGGCATTCGCACCCCAACTGGCATCACGAGGCATCCCCCTGGGCACAAACCTCCAGGGCTTCCGGAATTATGTACCGACATACCACCAGGCCTCCCCTGGAATTACGTACCGTATACCACTGGGCATCCCGACACTCCCGGGGAATCGTCGGCTCACCTCCGACGGCTTCCTCATTTATCTCAATTCACATTATCAATTATAATTTAATTTGACATGGCATGTGATGTGATGGCAATCAATATCAGGTTCATCCTTGAGTTCATACACGCATCTCAAATCATTGTCATGCATACATCAAGACCTCATCATACATGCTACATGGTACAATTATTTATGAAATAAAATTTAATGGAATTTATGCCAAATAAAATAATCCATTTATCATGCCCTTTTTACATTTATTTAAATTCCAACTTGTCCCATTTTCAAAAACATATTAAATTTAATATCTATAAATTCTCAAAAATCATAAAAATTAAGGCAAGTGATAAACAAGACAATAGGATAATGATTTCATGCAAAATACATGGCCAAATAGAATTCCACACAATTTCATAATTCACACAAAACAGCATGTAATTTTCGGATGAAATCAGAATGCACAGTTTCCGAAGAAATTGATTAAAATATCCATACGACCTCCAAAATTACGAAATTTTACTGTGTTATAGCCAAGACATTAAAGTATATTTTTCATGAATACTTCCAAGTAAGATTCTCTTTATATTAATTTCTATAGTCTCACGAAGCTTCTGGATCCAACACCGAATCTTCCAGAACATGCTTCTCAGAAATACTGAGTTTTCACCTACCTATTCTTCTTCGTTTCCTCTGAAATTTGGATATGTTCTACATCAAGATGTTCTCTACAAGTTTCGTGAAGAGATCCAAGTCAAATATCCAGAGTATAGTCGTCATTTAGGTCCATGAAGTCTCGGGTGTCCTGTATTATGTCTCCAGATTCACCGTCTTCAAGAGTAAGTCGATTTACTAGGTTATACTTGTTAATTTTACTTCAAATTTGAGTATGTTGTATTTTAAGATGTCCCCTACAACTTTCATGAAGAAATCGAAGAGAGATTCTTAGTGAAAATCAACATGCAACCACAAATCCACCAAAAAGTCAGTGAAATCGTTCCAGATCTGATGTCTCCGTAGGATGAGAGTTTGACCCTTCAAATCTCCATCATTTTGTACCAAATTTTAGTATGTTGTAGTTTAAGATGTTAGATACAACTTTCATGCAGAGATCAAAGTCAAAATCGAACTCAAAACATGCATGCAAGCTCTCACAAGATTCTGAGTCAGGCGGATCTCACGAAAACAGCAAGCATCTCCAAGAACAAATCATTCTAGCTTCAGGTTCTCCCTCCTAATCACCCAAAATTCGACATACATGTAACACACACACATGCAAGAGTAGAAAACGGATCCCAACTTGCCTCTAGACCGAGGAGAACGACAGCACACGGCGGACGAACGGGCGGTGTGCGGCGGCGACGGGCGAGCTCCTCCTCCTCAGCCTCCCTCTCTCTCGCATCTCACTCTCTCTCGGCAACTCTCTCCCTCTCTCTCACTCTCTCAAAACCAGCCACTCTCTCTCTCTCTTTCTTTTTGGTGGCTTATATATTGCATGCTTTCTTCTCTTGCATGGGGGACACTTGTCCCTAAGAAGGAGACAAGTGTCTCCTTGGTTGAAGACACTTGGAGGAAGCCATGCGGCTCCTCCTTCCCCTCCATGCGCTGACAATGGGCCAGGCTTATGGCCCACTTTAGGCCCATCTCACTTGGGCCTAAGGTCCAAACTTAAATGGCCCAAGTTTATTTTATTTTATTTTTATAATATATCTTAATCATCATTTAAATAAATATCTAATTGCATAAATAATAAGGCCATTAAACTTATAGTCACAAATCCATAAATTCCAATTTATGATGCACATGGCCAATGATAGAATTTTCTTTCCTACCACATAATTATCCATTAAAAGCTTGGCCATAAATCTTATTGCAAATTATGGATTAAATGGCTATAAAATAACTTAATGGTACTTCCATCACCTATTCATAGACTTTAATGTAACTAGAGGTCATTATGAATTTTGGGATGCCACAACACTGGTGACTGTCAACCACTTTATCATGCGATCAGAGACTACTATGAAGGAATGAACATGAATTTGGATCAGCAAATTCCAATGCTTTTGGTTGAAAGACAAGCACTTAATGAGGCTATTGTTGGAGAAAAAAATGTACGACATGGTATGAGGTTTGGGTTTTCTTTCAAAGTTGGCACGCCATTCCTGATGCTAGTTTTTTTGCAAGGCCACCATCACATGCCTGAGACAGGAGGATATTGTCTTTCCGAGGAGCAAATTGTGTCCAGTGTATGATATTGGACATCTACTGATTTTGCTTTCAGTAATCCAGTAAATCCTTGAGCAAGATTCATCTTCAATTTTACACTCGTTTCATTGCTTTTGTATTCAGGTTCACAGAAGGCCCAGACTTGGAGGCCACAAGCTTGTTGGAATGAAAACTCAACCCCATAAATTGACAAGGAAATGCGAAGTTACTGCCATTCTTGTTCTTTACGGTCTACCAAGGTAAGTGTGATTGAAAAGCTCTTGTTTCACAAAGTAATGAATATATTTATTAAGTACACAATAGCTCTTCATATACATGTTTTAAAAATTTGTAGGTTAGAAAGACTTCTTGAGGATGAGTTGACAAACAACTGCATATTTGATGGGTCTTCCTAAGTAGACGATCTGAACTTTTCCAATGCATAGTTGTTAGGAAGTCCCATTGAGCTGTGACTGAGAGACTTTCCCAACATAGAGCTTCAAAAAAATGGTCTTATGCTAATGAAACTTCTTGTATAGTTCAATGGATGCTTATACTTCATTTCGGAGTGATGGCATTATGGGTCCTGTTATGGAGAAGTACGTCTTGGAAGTGAAAGTGTCGTGATAAGTTGGCATAGCTATTTCTCGAGATAAGTATTGTGAAAGTTTTGCTTAACTAAAGATGAAAAAAAAAAAAAAAAGAACCTGTAAGAACCTGGAACCAACCCTGGAACTTGTAATAGGGTAGGTTCTAGGTTCCAAGTTCCAACGGGTAGGTTCCAGGTTCCAAAAAATTAGGAACCTGTACCCGAGGGTAGGTTCCAGGTTACAAGCGGAACCTGTAAGGAACCTGGAACCGCTCACCCCTAGTTACATTTGATTTTGATAACCGAGTCTGCTTCAGAGCATTTTTGAATTTGGATCATTTATTTTGTCATTTGCAATCTTTACTTGCTAGATGAAAGTTTAGACGTGCAATCACTAGGCAGACAATAGGACTTTAAAGTATGGTTTTTGGTTCCTAGTAGGATTGGATAGTTCAAAGATGCCTTTCACAAGGACAATTTTGTTCATCATTAGACCAAGTGGCCTCTCAACACGTGATGGGAGGCCCTTGTTGGCCCTTAACAATAAAAAAAGAAAAGAATTAAAAGTTTTAAAAGTTTTTAACGTCAGTGTTGACATCTCATGTAGTTTGATTGACATTGACACATAATTATTTTTGAACTTTTTAATTTTTTTTCTTTTTTTTAGTCTTGTGTTGCTTGTTATTCAAAAGGTTACTTTTTTCTCATGATTAGTTTAGTAAATGCATTATCACATTTGTCCTAAATCACTGCAAATTCTACTAAGTGTTGGAATTAGAAGGCAAGGAGGATGTGTTGATTTCAAAAGCCTATTCATGTAGTACACGATGGTTGGCTATCCTGATGACCTCAGTAGTTGTAACTTTTTCTCGGTAATGATTATCAACATACGAAATATGTGCTTAGAATCTTGGATAACGTGAAATAGTAACTATAATTAGAGTTGGGGCCAATTCCATAAAAAAACCACGAACTTTAGGTGTTATCCCAAATCTGACCCGAACTTTATTTTGTCTAAAAAAAAAAGGCACCAACTTTCACTCGTGTCCCAAATCTAGCCCTCTGTTAACCCTCATTCCACAGACATCCGACGTGGCATTTCCACTCAAAGTCTATTTGAAGATGAATGAAGTAAGTCTATAACAAATAGGCTTCACATCTCTATTTAACTAGAAGATGCACACGCTTTTAATATCTCGCTTTAAGGCAATGTAATCTTTTGCTTCCAACCCAGCTTCTGACATTGAAAATAACTTGCTAATTGTTAATTGATCTAATGGCCCTAGCTATGTGCCTCGTCCCCTGGAATTGAAGCTGCTAAATTCTTTTTCCCATGAGAATCATCTGTAAATTTCACCTCATTGGAGGTAGACTTAAATCTAACACTTCCTCCAAACACTCAAATGCAGCATCGTTTTGCACCTCAACAAATTTGGACCTCTTCACAATCGACCCATAGTAGGAGGAGCGCGTTTACGACAACTGTTGCGCGGAATATGGACTAGCGAATCGGATAAAATAGTCGGAATGAAGGAAAAGAAATCGGACACCGGATTTAAGTGGTTTGGTCCGAATATCGGAACCTACGTCCACAGAAAGAGCAATATGGAATTCCACTATAGAAACAAGCGATACACTGGAGATTACAATCACTCGAGTACTCAAACACACTCTCAGTATTTTCTAGCCCCAAATTACACCCACATAACTTACACAGTGTTTAGCCCCTCACAATTCCTAGTGAAACCTCACTCAAGGAATTAAACAAATTCTACTCACAAGAATTTAACTGGCTAAAATACTCAGATATAATTTACAACGAGAAAATCCCTCACCCAAGAGAACTCTCTGCACTCTTCTACGGTCTCAGAGCTCTCTCTCTCTCTCGACCACTGAAACTTGGCTCGGCGCACTCTTCTCTGTTGGACATCTCTCTCTTTTATAATATAAAAGAGAGTCTCCATCATTTATTGCAACATGGTGAAAGTTTTCTTAAGAGAAAGAAAGGACAAAGCAAGCCCACCATAATCCATGGGCGTCCATGCATGTGCATGCATTAAAGGAGAGGAGAAAATGGACGTATGAAGCTTTCTTTCTTCTTTTCTCAAAGTCAACAATGATGGCTTTGGCAGAAGACAAAAAAGGGCACACCCATCCTTGCATGCAAGTGGGCCACCGTCCACTTTCCTCCATTCAAAAGTCCAACCTGCAGAGATGAGTAGAAGACAACAAAAGAAGCCACACATTAGCCTCTTCACGCTTGCGGCTCATAGATGAAATCCGCGTGCAATCTTCTTCTGACAATTTCGGCTAATCAATTCACATGCGCTGCTTTGACTCGCACGTGGTCGAGTTCACGTATTCTCGTTAGTCCGGTTTCATTATGGGCTCAAACTCGAGATATATTTTCAACAGCAATACCTAAATCCCATAAGTTTATGCATCTTCTTAGCATCAAGTCCAAAAGCATCTCCATGGTACCATTCTGTATCAAAGGAGTAGATATCAAAGTCATTTATGACATTCAAAAAACAATTAAACTCAATGCACATTAACTTCACAACTTTCACGGGGCCAAAATTTCCGACGGAAACGACGTCTCCGAGCGATCGAGCTTGTGTATGTGCAAGAGCGAGTGTCTCCATGTGAGAGAATGAGCGAGCAAGCCAGTATGTGAGATCTTCAAACGAATTGAAGACTCCCGTGCGCGAACTCGCTGAGACATCGAAACATTATAACGATATAATCTTTTTGAATAGTTTGAACGTGAGGAATAGGACATCGTGGTTGACATAACCGTTATGACTTAAAAAATGGTAGTCGGGTGGCCTTGCACCCGGCTCCACTATTATTGGTTTCACAATACTAAACATTTCTTTTTAATTAAGCAGGACCTGTAGTTATGTATTATATGCAAAAACTTACTAATCACTAACCTCATGCAAATTCTAGTCTTTCATAGTAAGATTTTCTTTTACATTACAGAAATTATTAGTTATTTTCAAACTTGTCATTGTAAAAAAATCAATATAGAGAAATGGAATGACACATGATTACATTGGCATTCATAGGAATGTCGAACATGGAACTAAGAAACAATAAATCCTTCTAGTTAGACAAAAACTGGTTCACCCTGTTCATTTTTGTTTAATTATTCTGGCAATTATCCTCATTTACAATAATTGGTCGCGTCAGTGCGTGTGACTAAGTGGGACCACTTACTTTTCGAACCAAAATATTATCCTAAAATCTGTCAGAGATCCAAACGTATCTTCGAAGACCTTCTATAGTTTGCGTGGCTGGGCATTTCCTGTGTAATGCTAACTGGGATCACTAAGTTTTTGAACCAAAACATCCTAAATCATCTGTCCGTGACCAAACTGTATATCCAAAGACCTTCTATAGTTTTGGTCTAGGAACCTCCTAATTCTAGCTCAAAGAGTCCTCTTCCCATCATCACAAGCTGAAATGTCGAACGCAGATCCCGGAAGTGCCTGGCCGTGGTTGGGAAATGCTAAAGAAGAGAATGATGCAATTCCTAGAGCTACTGCAACAGTGCTTGTCATTGCTATAGCAGCTCTTAGTTTCTTCTCTTTGTGCAGGAGGCGAAACCACACCACGGCTCCATTGCCTCCAGGGCCCCGAGGTGTGCCATTCTTTGGGTACCTCCCATTTCTAGGGAGCAATCTCCACCGGAAATTCGCTGAATTGGCTGAGACCTACGGCCCCATCTACAAACTCCGGCTTGGAAGCAAATTATATGTTGTGGTTAACTCCCCGTCACTGGCCAAAGAAATCGTGCGGGACCAAGACATGACTTTTGCCAATCGAGACCCAAATATTGCCAGTGCTATAGCGTCATATGGCGTAAGGGACATTGCCTTCTCAAGCAAAGGCCCTTATTGGAGGAATCTCCGCAAACTGTTTGTGCGACAGTTGATGAGCAACATGAGTCTCGATGTCTGTTATGGTTTGAGAAGGCAGGAGGTCAGAAAAGCTCTGAGCGATCTGTATAGAAAACCTGGGGTGCCAGTAGATATCGGCGAATTGGCCCTTCTGATCTTAGTTAACATGGTGATGGGAATGCTGTGGGGAGGAACGCTTCAGGGAGAAAAGGGTGAAGCCGTGGCCTCTGAGTTTCGAGAGGTGGTGGCCAAATTGATGGTGCTCTTAGGTAGTCCGAATGTTTCGGACTTTTTCCCGGCACTCGCTTGGCTTGACCTGCAAGGAGTGGAAAGGGACATGAAAAGGGTGCATCAGTGGCTGGATGGTTTTATTCAGCCAATTATCGATTGCGCCACCAAAGGAACAACAAGTGAACTGTTCAAGCAGAAGGAAGGAGAACCTAAATGCAATGAACAGAAAAAGGACTTTTTGCAGATTTTCCTGGATATGGAGATAAATCTTGAAGATAACCAGTCACCAGTGGACAAGAATGTAGCACTCAAAGCCACTCTTATGGTAAGTTTATTAATCTAGGTGACTAATTCTTATATGGACATGCACGGCTATTTAATGACCTGATGCACTAGAAAGTGCAGTTAATCGTCTTTTGCTACTCTATTTTTGGAAAACTAATCTGCATCGGCAACCCCCCAGGAAACCCCTCCCTCAAAGAAACTTCATTTGTAGGCTCTCAGCTTCAATTTCTGAAACCAAGAGCTTGTTTTGCTCTGCTTTTCTTTTCTAGGCCTTGATTTCTTGTTTCTTCTCTCCCGATCTCTTTTGGGTTTTCTTTTGCTCATTGTGGTGAATAAATCTGTTTGCAGCTGAAATTTGATGAGGTCATCATCACTGTTCAAGCTAGTACCATGCTCGAAACGTGGTTTTATGACTTCTTTAAAATTCAACAAAAGCTCTCGTCTCTCGATTTTAGTGTAGATCTAAATTTGGGAGCTTGTCTCTCTTGACCTAAATCTAGATTTGAGAGTTTCTTAAAGGTATTTGATCTAAAATTTGTTGTTGTCCTCGTATGGCAATAGTGTTGATGATGTTGAACCTAGGCACGTAGTGCAAGCCATAGTTTTTGGATGGTAAGATCTCAAAATGTGCCCATCATTGACACGTTCGGTAATCGATTGCTGATTGTTTTTCAATGCTATGATAGATCTGGTCTTTTGGGATGAGATAATGCTTATAACAACAAGTTGTTCTATTTTGTTTTGTTGTGCAGCTCTTTTGGGATTTGCTTTACTTGGAAAGTTTTTATGTTCTCTCATGTATGATTATGACAAATGAATGTAATTTTATTTCGACCAAAAAAAATTATGTTCTTTGTAAATTCATTTCAAATCTTAGCTGCCATAATTATGAGTAAATGTCAAGCGATTATTACTATAGTATGTACTCGTTTTGAAATCCATATTAGCTCTAGAATACCATTATTTCCAACAAGGGTCTTATATAATAGTGAAATAAATATAGCACAGTTGATATAATATAAAGGTAATTCAATTATTGTGTGCCAATTTTCGTATGAAGTTGGTCGCATCATGTCAAGATTGAAATCTCTTTCCATACCTTTTGTTTTGTATCCTATTGTCTAACTTAGGTTGCGTGCAACCTTGCCTTCTCCATAACTAGAAGCTCCATATTTTGACTAGAACGTCAATTCTTCTCTATTATAGTGCTTCATTATGTATTTAGCTTTACCAGACATTACAGCAATTGACTCTTTCTGATGAAACTTGGAATGTGGGGATAGGACATTGTAATCGGCGGAACTGATACGACTTCAACAATGGTGGAATGGGTGATGGCAGAGTTGCTGCAGAACCGAAATGTGATGAACAAAGTAATCCATGAATTGACTGAAGTTGTGAGGGAGGATGAGATGGTCGAAGAGCATCACTTGCCCAAATTAAAGTACCTCGACGCAGTCATCAAGGAGGCACTTCGCTTGCACCCGGCGTTGCCCTTATTGGTGCCGCGGACCCCAAATGCTTCCTGTGTCGTTGGGGGTTACACGATACCAAAGGGTAGCAACGTATTCCTAAACATGGGTTCTATCCACAGGGATCCCAAGATTTGGGACAAACCGTTGGAGTTTAGACCCGAGAGGTTCTTGGAAGGTCCCTACAAGTATGATTTCTCAGGTAACAACTTTGTATACATGCCATTCGGTTCTGGTCGAAGGATGTGTGCAGGGCTTCCGCTGGCAGAAAGGATGCTACCATATGTTTTGGCCTCTCTTTTGCACTCATTCAAGTGGGAAATACCACCAGGGTCTGAGCTGGATTTACTGGACAAGTTCGGCCTTGTGGTCAAGAAAATGAAGCCCCTTGTCGCCATTCCAAGACCAAGATTGTCCACTCCGAGCTCTACATGTCGAGATAGATATTTCATTAGAGTCCCAAAGCTCTTCATTTCAATTCTAAGAAATAAACGTATCCTGCCAGTATCAATCATGGTTTGAGCATCTACTAAATTAGACCTGGGGTTTCGGCTACGGAGTTCTGGAGGAGGTGGTTTGCTTGTGTCGGGCGTTTCATAATTTCAGTCTGTTTTATTAATGAGTATTCTGAATTGCTTTTTACGCAAATCATATAAGTAGATTTTGCAGTTTCTATGGATTGACACAACTTTTTCTCGCTAATATAGTCCATTTTAATTTTTGCCTAAATATTAATAACATTTATTACGACATGGCAAATGATCAAGTGAAATCATTGTCTGGGGAGAATCAAGTGAATATCTCAATAATATAACTTTCTTATTATTATTTCAAGAACACTCAATTCACACCACTCACCACTCACATACAAGACACTCTTACGCCAGACGCTACACACGCCACTGTTAGACCACACGCACAAAGGGCAAGAGCCCCATATCTCACTCTTTCTCTCAACCATAGGCAAAGACAATATATTTTTATGTTTGCTAATGGCTCTCTCCACACGTATTTCATTCAAAAACAGATTTTCTTTCCTAGTGCTTTCCTCCCCGAGTTGAATTTTTTGGATCATGGATGGGCTTAAAGGTGCCAGGGTGATGAGTTTTTGCTCTTTTAGGAAAGAGTAAGTGTTTTCCCTTGAATCATGCGTGACCTTCCTATCAAATTGCCAAGGCACTCTCAATAACAAGTGACATGCATCGGTGGAACTTATATCATATAGGACATGATCTTGGTAGTTTTTCCCAATTGAAAATAAAATCAAGACTCGTTTAGTTACTTGGAGATCGTTCCCTTTGTTCAGCCAGGGCAACTTCTATGGTTGGGAGTGTTTGGAAATGGGAAGAATCAACTTGTTGAATAAAGTTGTCAATACCACATTGGTGCAACTTCTATCCTCGATTATCAAATTACGCACCTTCCCGTTAGTGGTGCAATAGGTTTGGAAAATATTCTCCCTTTACTTGTCCACTTTTGGAGTAATTGTAGAGTGCAAAAACCTCCTAATAACGAGCAATTCTCCTTAATTGGGCTGCTCTACAATCTCATCTTCCTCCTTTGGTTTGGTGTCAATTTGATCGGCATCTTGCATAGATTCTTGAGGTCCCATGTCAATTTTCTCAATCTCTTGAAGAGTCATAACTCTTCGATTAGGATGTTTGGATTGAAAGTGTCTATAACCTTGGCACTTAAAGCACTGTCGCGCACTACCACCATCATTCTTCTTGTGAAGTTCTTTGACAGACCCCATGGCATTCTTTTTGCCTTTATCTTTTATTGGTGTATTCTTGGTCTTGCTAGAAGAAGCACCCTTAAAAAAGGATGTCCCCCTTGTCGATAATTTGGTTGACAAACCCTTGCCATGCTTCAATTGTCTTTCCACCTCGATGGTCAGTTTGCAAACATCTTCAAAAGACCAATATCATTGAAATTCAAATAAATCGGCAATCTCCCAATTTAAACCACCATGTGAACAAGCGTATTTTGCTCCAACAATCTTGGGATATCATAGTTGTTCAAACTCTCTAATGTATTCTTCAATGCTCATTCCTCGTTGCTTGAGGGAATTCATTTTGAGGAAAAAAAAGGTCTTGATTATAATTATTGGGCAAGAACCTCTTCTTCATAAGTTTCTTGAGTTTTTCCCAAGATTTGATTCGGCCTTTTCCAGCATGAACTCTCTGATTCTTCAAGTTTTCCCATCAAAGTGAAGCGTATTTCTTCAAATTGAGAATAACAACTTTGCATCGCTTTTCGTTAGATATAGTGGAAGTCGACTACTCATTCAATATCATGAAGCTAATCAATAAATTCATTTGGGCTGAGGTTTCCCTCAAATTCAAGCACCACCACTTTTACTTCAAGATCATTCTCCTCAAGTCCTCTTCTTCTCCTTCAGACTTGGTAATCCAAATCACTAGAGTTGATTCAGTGTTGCCGGATTCATCACAAGAGTTTTGATGAGGATCTGGATCGTTATGGTGTGGTCGATTAATAGGGCTTATCGACGGTAGATCCTACTTCGCCCGATTCTCCAGGTTGTCGAGGACTCACTCCATTTGTTGTTGAAGCTCCGTTATGACACAATTACGCCTTTCATTGTGTGCTTGTTCCAAGATCATACCTTTTGAAACTGGATCATTCTTTTTTTGTAAGAATGAAATGAAATGGAATATAGGTAATAGAAAGAATCCCTCAAAACAAGTTGAACCTTGAGATTGATACCAATCTAATGCGGTTACAGGGGTGGCCAAGTGTGTTTTGAATGTCGTAGAAGGAAGTACAGATATATCAAAGTGTGTGGTAATAGATATCGATGGATAAACGTAAATACAAAATACAATACAATCATCACCAAGTGCTAAAGGACACACCACCAGCCAAGGAAGAAAAGACGAATAGATAAAGGACTTCGGGGTGGAGAACTTCACTACCAGGGCCTAAAGGATGAACCACCAACTAAAAATGAATGGCTTATTGGCTCACCTCAAGAAGTAATCCATTCTCCAAGAATAAAAAAATTGGGATAGGAGTTATTTATCCTCCTAAAATATATGCTCACATTGAGGAAACTCTCGTATATTTATATATTCAAATCATTATTTGCTTTCAATAATATCACACCTCTATTTATAGAGTTGCTAAATAAAAGAAATGACTCTTCGAATTATTGGAATCTGAATAGACTCTTGGGGGAAATTAATCTAATTATGACTCTTAAAAGCAACACCTTAATAAAGACTCGTAAAAAGATGTGAATCAAGAAACCTAAATGCATGTGACTAATTATTAGATGCATCAAAACTTGATGATACTCTTAATTCGTGCACTAGTCTTAAAAGCCGAATAGTCATTGTAGAAAGTCATCAAATAACGATAAAAATTGACCAAAACAACCTCCTATCATTAGATTGTCAATGGGAGTCTCAAAATCGGTAACAATCTTTTAAATTAGCAACCATGTCTCATCATCGGCAAGCTTCATCTTTGGACCCAGATGATTAAATTGCAGCATAAATTGATTTTTGCTTTCATGAATAAGCGCATGGTTCGGTTTAATTGACAAAACATGAGTTGAGTTTGTGATCTAATCATTAAGACCTGATGCTCTCGCATCAACTTCAAATAATTGGCAGTGGGGTGGGTAGTGGCCCAATTTGCTGCATAATTGAAATGTGAAGAACAAAGTGGCCCACGAATTGACAGAAGTCACGGAATGGGATAAGATCTTGCAGGGCACCACTTGCCCAAATTGATCAACGGTGTCATCAAGTGGGCATTTCATTTGCAACCGACTTTGCCATTATTGGTTTCACGGACCCCACGTGCTTTTCGTGTGGCCAGGGTTACACAATACCTAAGAGCGGCGACGTATTCTCGAACATGGTTTATATCCACAGGAACTAGAAGCTTTGGGACAAACGATGGGGGTTTAGAAAGCAATTTTTTTTTTTTTTTTTTTTTTTTAAATTTCCACATGCTAACTCTTTAATAAAGTCCATTTTAATATAGCCTAAATATCTCCCACAGTTGTTACGCTAATAATTTATGGCAAATGATCGGAAATCGAAACACTAGACAGCAGAAGAACGCATCAGATGAAATCAAAATTAACAAGATGGCCTAATTTCTCGTGAACCATTGTGACCACCTAAAAGCACAGACACTCTCCAAGCCTCGTGTTGGTGTCGGGCACTCCGACACGGGTTTAACATGCTCCGACATGCTCGGACATGCTTCAACATGTGGTCAATATGTGTTGAAAAATTCGACACGTGGTCGATTCTCCCAACACACTTTGACACGTGAGCTGGAATTCTAACATGCAATTCCGACATGCATGGGTCAATTTTATAAATTTTCAATAAATGAGGGGTCAAATTGTAAGCAGAAGAGAATATGGAGGGAGACTTCCACTTAGGATCAATTGGGAGACTACATTTTAAAGAAGAAAACCAAACGAGGCGGCATGAGGTTCAAAGAGAAGGGGAGGTAATGCAAGCAGAGCCCTAGCATAAGCGATGACTGCGAGAGACGAAAAAAGAGGAGGGAGAGATGGACGAGGGAGTCAGGGCGAGCATTCTAGCAGAGGCGAGCCTCGAGCTGGTGAGCTACATGAGGCAGTAGCCAACAACGCCGGGGACAGTGGCGAAGGTCAGGAAGAAGGATTTAGAGTCGCAGGTCTTTCGCAGGATCCATTTCCAAGTCCCGCTCTTTCCCCACGGGATCGACATCTCTGGAAGTCGACCCACCCTGATGAGGAGATCGAGTTTTTAAAGTCGTGGTTTTGGGGAGAAGTGGGCCAGTCAAATGCCCATTCGATGAGATGAGCCCTTTCGACAAGAAGTCTACGTTAGGCTACTTCACCTTCAGAGGAGGCAATCTTGTCACGTAGAGGAGTAAGAAGCAGAAGGTAGTAGCATTATCCAGTGTTGAAACCGAGCTAAGAGGAATGGCCAAAGGACTTTGTTAACTTCTTTTGCTTAAGAGAATACTGACTGAGATTGGTTTTGGTCCCAATTCCTGCATGAGCTTATTTTGTGACAATAAGACGGCCATCAATATTTCTCATAATCTAGTCCAACATGATCATGCTAAATACATTGAGGTAGACCAACATTTCATCAAACAAAACCTTGACGACAAGATAGTTCAATTCTCACTTATTAAATCTGAAGACCAACTGGCAGATATACTCACAGAGGTTATCTCTAGCAAGATCTTCTCCAATTCACACGACAACTTAGGCCTTAGTGATATCTATGTACCGAGTTGAGAGGAAGTGTTGGCGTCAATTGTCAACACTAATTGGGCAAATTGTAGGGTTGATTAGTTGCTAAATTTGTATAATGTCCTTATTTTAAGGATCAACCAAATTCTTCACCTAAGATAGTGCATAGCCTAGAATAGTTTTTTTGGTAGTTTTTTTTTCTCAGTACAATAACATAAGTTTTATATTTATTCTGAGATGATAATGAAGTGAATCTATGTTCATTAGATGCCATGATTTTGAATTTTATATGCCTTCTGGATTAGTGCTATGATATCTTGAATATGAGGAATGCTAGTAATCTGCAGTTGGACCTTCGATGCCTTATGAGCCTTAGATCCGAGAGAGCCATGTTGAAGTTTGGGACCAAAGTCCCCAACACATTTCCATTATTAGAGTTGTCTCTATTGTAGCAATACAACCGTAGTTGTAAGAAAATGAGTGTCGAGTAGTGCAATTCTTGCCATTACAAGCAATTCTTCTGCCAAGCAAATAAAGAGTAAGGCGAATGCAATAAAGATGGGTGAATCAATGCTGTATCCATTGACGAGGAAATTTACGAGGGATATGGAATGTAACAAACTGTTGTTATTGAGTAGCGGGAACTGGGTGCTGATAAAATCTAGTGGACGGGATATATTCTTTTACTTGATCAATTGCCATAATTTAATGTCGTTATATAAATGTCAGATATTTAGGCAAAATAAAATGGACCTTACTAACGATAAAAAGTCAGTTAATCCATGGAAAACTGCAAAGTCTCCCTCTTTGATTGCTCAAATAAAGCATTTCAGAGTACTCATTAATAAAATCAATGGAAATTATGCAATGCCCGGTGCAAGCGGACCTCCTCCTCGAGAACTTCATTGTCGAATATATGTGCAAAAGCGACACGTTTTACTCTTAAATCACATGACTTTATCTTCTGGTCTAACTGACCTGAAGAACCAATATAGATAACAAATATTCTACCTCACGTCACAAACAATAGCAGCACAAATTATTTTCAAAGCCGGGTCTCGTACATGAAACCTCACATGCTGGTACTTGGCTGTTTGTCTATTAGAGTAGATGCTTAAAACATTATTGATACTGGCAGGATATATTTATTTCATAGAACTGAAACGAAGAGTCTCGAAACTCCAATGAAAGATCTATGCTGGCATGTAGAGCTCCGGAGTGGACAATCTCGGTCTAGGAATGACCACCAGGGGCTTCAATTTCTTGACCACAATCCCGAACTTGTCCAAAAAGTCCATCTCCGTCCCTGGCGGTAATTCCCACTCGAACGAATGCATAAGAGATGCCAATACAAATGTTAACATCCTCTCTCCCAGTGCAAGCCCCGCACAACTCCTCCGACCAGAACCGAACGGCATGTACATGAAGTTGTTGCCCGAGAAATCATACCTGCTGGGATCTCCCAAGAACCTCTCGGGTCTAAACTCCGTTGGATTGTCCCAAATCTTGGGGTCCCTATGGATGTAACCCACGTTCAAGAATATGTTACTGCCCTTCGGTATCGTGTAACCCCCGACGAGACACGAAGCATTTGGCATCCGAGGAACCAATAATGGCAGAGCCGGGTGCAAGCGCAATGCCTCCTTGATGACCGCGTCGAGGTACTTCAATTTTGGCAAGTGATGCTCTTCGACCATCTCATCCTTTGCCACAACTTCTGTCAATTCGTGGACTACTTTGTTCATCATATCTCGGTTCTGCATTAACTCTGCCATCACCCACTCTACCATTGTTGAAGTCGTATCAGTTCCACCAATCATGATGTCCTATTTCCGCACATTCAAAATTTCATCAAAAAGAGTAAATTGCTGTAATGCTTGATAAAGCTGAATACTTGATGAAGCACTGTAATATAGAACAATCGAGTTCTAGTCAAAATGTGGAGCTTTTTGTAATATAGGGGGAAAGGTTGTACCCAGCCTAAGTTAGCCAATAGGATACGAAACAAGAGCCATGGAAAGAGACTTCAGGCTTGACATGATACGATCAACATCCTACGAAAATTGGCCCAGTATAATGTAAACACCTGTGCATTGCATCTACTTTGCTATATTTGTTTCAATATTGTATAGGGGGCTGGAAAAAATTATGGCAATCTGGGGTTTATATAGATTTGAATGTGTTACGCCCTAGTAATAATCGCTCGACATTAACTCATGATTATGGTGGCCAGAATATGAAATTAATTTTACCAACAACAGAGTCGCGGAAGAGGATTAACTATAATTTCTGGTGCGTCAGGTCACTAAATAGTCTATATTCGAATAATAACTAGTCACCTGGCTCAATAAACTTACCGTGAGAATGGCTTTTAGTGCTCCATTCTTGTCCGTTGGTGACTGGTTATTTTCAAGATCCATCTCCATGTCCAGGACAATCTGCAAAAAGTCCTTTTTTTTTTTTTTTTTTTTTATCATTGCGTTTAGATTCTCCATCCTCCTGGGTGGCACAATCGACAACAGACTGAATAAAAGTATCACGCCACTGATACGCCCTTTTCATGTCCCTTTCCACTCCTCGCAGGTCAAGCCAAGCAACTGCTGGAAAAAGGTCCGAAACATTCGGACTACCTAAGAGCACCATAAATTTTACCATCACCTTTCGAAACTCAGCGCCAATGGCTTCGCACTTCTCTCCAGTAAGCGTCCCTCCCCACAGCATCGCCATCACCGCATTGATCAAGATCAGAACGGCCCACTCGCCAATATCCACCGGCACCCCAGATTTTCTGTAAAGATCGCTCAACCCTTTCCTGACCTCCTGCCTTCTCAAATCATAACAGGCATCAAGGCTCGCGTTGCTCATTATCTGCCGTACAAACAGTCTGCGGAGATTCCTCCAATAAGGCCCCTGGCTTGAGAAGGCAATATCCCTTGTGCCGTATGTTGCGATGGTAGCGGCGATGCTTGGGTCCCGATTGGCGAACGTCATATCCTGGTCCCCCACGATTTCTTTGGCCAGCGACGGGGAGTTAACCACCACATATAACTTGCTTCCAAGATGGAGTTTGTAGATGGTGATAGGGCTAGTAAGAGCACCTAGTGGGGGGTGAATAGGTGATCGAAGAAGTTTTTGCAAAACTTAACGAACTAATTCAACTTCTGAGAATAATAGACTGAAGATATAAAAGATTATAAACAGTTATATAATGCTACGAATTAAAGTAAAGAGATTAGAGAAAGAGAATTGAGACACAAGGTTTATAGTGGTTCGGCTTAGACCAAGTCTACGTCCACTCTCCCGTACTGACAGCCCACTGGCTGGATTCCACTAAGAACCAAAAGAGATTTTACAGTCTCAAGTCCTTGATTGCACAGTGTAGAAACTTTGCTACACTTCCTCAAGGTCTCACAAGTATTTAATCTCTCTTTTGAGTACAATTTAGGCTCGATAGATGAAATAGAAAAGAACTAAGAGCTTTAGACTTTGGAATTTTTCTTTCACGCACACTCTCGAATAACTTGAGCGTCTTCCTTATATACTCCTCCATGCTTTCATAACCGTTGGCACCTTCCAAAGGAGTTCTTCCAATCTACCCGTTGGACAAAATCAATTAGGGAGGTCTCGAGTTATTTAAGGAATGTAATGATAGCCCACCAATCTTGCTCGCCCATACAATCAGGATCTAGGTTTCCATAAATAGAACCTTCCAAGTATACTTCGCCAATCAAAAGATCTAATTATCCGAATTGATATCAATAAGAATAATTGATCATAAGATGCTTTCTCTAGCCGTGAAATCTTCTTCAACCGTATGAACTAGATCCTTAAAGATATACTCACATCTGGACAAGTCTTCTTCATCGGATAAAACTTTCCTTCGTCGGTCTAGAGATTATCAGAGAGGGTAGACTTAAATCTTGAGTCTTGAATCTTGAGTCTTCAGACTTTGACAATAGAGTCTAGAGTTCATCAGACTTCGTCACTTGAGTCTACAAGTTTTCAGACTAGACTGATGGAAACATTTTATCAACTTCAAAACAAATAAGGAAGTTTTCTCCAACAATCTCCCCCTTTTTGACGGTGACAAAACTTTCCTGCGGATTTGAACACTTTTGACCTACAAAACAACACTTAAGCAAAACATGATATCTCAAATAAGATAAGTAGATTAGAATATGGATAGTAGCGATTCTGCAACCACAGAAAACGTGTTAGTCTTGCCAAATCAAACAACTACTCTTTCCATAATCATTATCATAGCTTAAGTTACTGCAAGTCAAAGCATCAAATTAAACAATCCAAATCACAACCAAACAAAAGATAAGCCCAACAAGTCTCCAACAATTCAAACAAAAGTTAAATCAAATTTGCATCCAAACTTCTCCCCCTTTTTGCCAACAGCAAAAAGTGGAGAACAAATAAAAAGAGTTGTTGAAAATAGAGGCAGAATCATGGCTGTTTTGGAAGGCGAACAAGCTCGAATTCTCTCATAAAATCCATAGTCTTCTCAAGCCTTGCAAAACTCTGCTTCAGTGACTGGAAATATGCACCCTGTACTGTAGACTGCATTTGATTCTTTAGGGTGTTCAACAAATTCTTTAGGAAGTAGCCATGAATGCATTTTTTAGATCCTGCATCTCATATCCCATAGCATAGTGCTGCTTTCTTACATTCAATAGAATCTCTAATAGCCTTGAAAAGTCTGCTGTTTGTTCTGTAGCAGCACTAGGTCCAGCTGAGTCATTTCCAGGGACTTTGAGAGCGGATGGATCTTCAGATTGTCCACCATGACTATCTTCTGGGTAATGTGAAGCATATACATCTTCTGGATCTGCAGCATAGCGACTCACATCACTAGTAAATAAAGGTGAAGAAGTACATTTTTGTTCAACAGCTCCCCCTATCTGTTTGCTTTTAAGAGGAGTAGAAACAACTTCTTCAACTGCAGCTTCTTCGGCAGAGTGATGTTTGTCTGTGTCAAGAGCTCCAGCAGTCCCAGTGTCAGCCATTTCAGATTCACTGGACAAAGAGGCAGCCAAAGTTGGCTCAAAAGAGTCTTCTTGACCCTGGTCTCTCTCTTCTTCTCCTTCTTGTCCTCTTTCTTCTCTTCCTGCTTCTTCTATCTCTTCTCTTATGTCCTCTTCTTCCTCTTCTTTTCTTTCTTCCTCTGTCCTCCTATGTTCTTTAGCTTCTTTCTCTGTCTCTTGTCTCGCCTTGTCTCCTTCTTTTGGCTCTTCTCGAATCTCTTCAAAGCTGACAAAACTTTTCAAATTTCGTAAGGCTGAAAGAGTCAGCGAGTCCTCTTCCTCTTCATCCTGCAGAATGAGAACTCTATTCTTCTTCACTGGAGCATCCATGGGCTCTTTTCCTTTTCTCTTGGCTGCAGCAGAGTCTTGTCTTACTTTAACATAAGACTTCTCTTTCATGCGCTCCAACTTCTTGTTCAGCTCTTTCAAACGCATCTTTGTAACCATTTTAAATCCAATCACCATTGGAGAAATAGTTGACGAACATAATGGTGCAGAGATGTGAATTTTAAAATGTCTAAAAAGACACGTGATGAGAGCAGAATAAGGAAGTTGTCCCTTATCTTTCACCACTGTTTGGTGCATGTGAAACAAGATGGTGTGAGGCAGAGAGAATTTAAATCTAGCATTGACGGCGTACATCAACTTCGCTTCAGATCGAGAGACATCAATCTTGGATGTCGACTTGGGACGTATGGAGTTGATTACGATCTTGTGCAGCAAGATGTTTGAAGCATTCATCCTTGAATAGGAAATCTTGCCTTCAACATCCCTATCTTTCACCAACGACAGAGTAGCATGAGCAATAGACACGCTAATTGGTTGGAAACTTGTTCTTTCCACCCCAATTATATCAGCCAATGTGTCCATATTCACTAAGAACTCCTTATCTCTCACTGTGAAAGAAAAGCTGTTTACATCCACGAAAGATAAGTTTGAGTAAAAGTAAGCTGTGAGTTCAAGAAAAGCAGTAGTGGATTCAGAACAAAAGTGCACTAATTGCAGTAGAGCAAGCTTTTCTCGCAGATTGACTTTTACTGAATCAAGGAAATCAAAATCGACATTCCTAGGGTGCATAACCCCTCTCTTCAGCAGATTCGAATAAACCCTCTTGTGGTTGTTTGATCTAAACAGATTGGAACCATCAGTAATATTTGCAGCCACTCCCATTCTAGGCTAAAAATGGGTAAACATTCTTTCATCGTCATCCAGTCCTTGAGGTTGATTTGCAGTACCATAGAAGGGGTCACTTGGAAAATTTGCGAAAGTCCTTTCAGCTGTTCCTCTTTCTACAACACCTAACTTTTCCAACTCCTGCAAGAATAAGGTTTCGTTCTGGTATCCTCTATCTCTTAAGAACGCATCGATCAAAGACATCGGTATTCCTCCTTCCTTCAAATTAGAATAAAGTTTGTAAGCAACCTTGAGAGTTAGCATTCTCACATGTTCAGCTTCTTCTATAACTTCTTGTTCTAGTTGAGTTGGTGTTGAAGATGGACGCTGCTGAGAAGATTCTTGCTGACTTGGACGTAGTGGTGGAGAAGAATCTTCTTCCTCGGTCAAGTCAAAATGTGTAGGACCCTCAGGCAGATGTCGTGGTCCCGTGCTTGCAATCCTTGAAGACTTTCTTGAAGACATTATTGATTCAAGAAAGAGATTCTCAAGCTTGCTCAAAAAAAAAAGTGAAAACTTTTGGGCAAATCGAGAGTGAAAATGAAAGCAAGTGGGAATTTTGTATTCTAGGGTTTCAGTGTAAAAACGAAGAAGACGAATCTCTGCTGTATATAAAGCAAGTTAAGCGAGGTAAACGAAATGACATAAAAGGAAAAAAATAAAAATACATTTTCGAAAAGAATAATTGCCTTTTTGACAATGAATAACTTCCTTAAAATCAAAAACTCGGAAAAGATAACTTCTAAAATAACAATCAATTAGCGATTAAAAGTAATCGTACATTTTCAATTTAAAATACTGGAATAGAAATAACTTATAATCGTAACTTCCTTAGTTATTCTAAGTCTGAACAACTTCAGACTTTACCTCTGAGTCTTGAGCACTTCCAGACTTTACTGGACAAAGGATATGATGTTCAGTCTGGTGCGAATAGACTCAAGTAGGCTTTTTTCCAGAGGCTTTGTAAATATGTATGCTAGTTAATTCTTTGAGTCAATGAATTGAATCAAAACTTCTTAATTTTGAACATGATCTCTAATAAAGTGATGTCGAATCTCTATATGCTTTGCTCTTGAATGAAGAATTGGATTCTTTGTGAGATTAATTGCGTTGATGTTGTCACATTTGATCTCGGTGCATAAGTCTTCGATTCCAAAGTCTCTCAGTTGTTGTTTTATCCATAAGATTTGAGAACAACAACTTCCAAGGGCCACATATTCTGCTTTTGCTGTTGAAAGAGCTACAGTGCTTTGCTTCCTTGAGAACCACGATACTGTCATGTTTCCTAGCAATTGACAAGTACCGGAAGTACTCTTTCTATCAACTCTGCCACCTGCTAGATCTGCGTTTGAATATCTAAGGAGAGTAAAGTCTCATTCCTTGGGATACCACAAACCTAACTTTGAGGCAGTTGCAACGTATTTGATGATGCGTTTTGCAGCACTTAGATGAGATTCTTTGGGATCAGATTGAAATCTAGCACAAATGCAAACACAAAACAAAATGTCAGGTCTAGAAGCAGTAAGATAGAGAAGTGAACTAATAATACTCATGTAGAGCTTCTGGTCAACCTTCTTTCCTCCTTCATCTTTGTCCAGCTTCGAAGAACTAGAAATTGGTATCTCAGTCTTTTTGCAATTCTCCAATCCGAACTTTTTAACAAGTTCTTTTGCATATTTTTATTGGTGAATGAAAATTCCTTCATTCAGTTGTTTTACTTGCAATCCGAGAAAGAATGATAGTTCACCCATCATGCTCATCTCAAATTCATCCTGCGTACACTTAGAAAACTTATTGCATAGGTTTTCGTTAGGTGATCCAAATATAATATCATCAACATAAATTTGAACAAGTAAAAAGTGTTTACCTTCTCTCTTAATAAACAAAGTAGTATCCACTTTTCCTTTGACAAAACTATTTTGAATTAAAAACTTACTTAACATGTCGTACCATCTCGAGGTGCTTGCCTTAAACCATATAGAGCCTTTTTCAGTCTGAATACTGAGTCTGGTCCTTTTGGGTCTTCAAATCTAGGAGGTTGTTCCACATAGACTTATTCTTGGATAAATCCATTTAGGAATGCACTTTTGACGTCCATTTGGAATAACCTGAAATTTTTATAACAGGCAAAGGCAAGCAATAATCTAATAGCTTCTAACCTTGCTACTGGTGCATAGGTCTCATCATAGTCTATCCCTTCTTCTTGTGTATATCCTTTGGCCACGAGTCTTGCTTTATTCCTGATCACTTTTCATTTCTCGTCCATCTTGTTCCTGAAAACCCATTTAGCTCTAATAATGAATTTACCTTTTGGTTTAGGAGTTAATTCCCAAATATCATTAATGCTGAACTATCTGAGCTCTTCTTGCATAGCTTCAATCCAGCTTTCGTCAGTTAAAGCTTCTTCTATGTTTTTGGGTTCTACTTCAGAAATAAGTGCCACATCGCTAGACTCTTCTTTCTTTTTGGATTTGGTACGAATTCCTTCATTAATGTTATCGATGATAAGTTCTTTGGGATGACTAGACTTGTGCTTCCAGTTGCTGGTCGGTCTGGCAGAATGCTATTCTTCTACTTCAGTTGGTTCTTGCCATTTCCTCCAAGGATATATTTTTTCTTTTCACAACTCCACTCTATTCTAGAGTGTATGGAGATAAGAAAACATGCTGAAATCCAGATTCATCACAGAATTTGGCAGAGTCTTGATTTTCAAACTCACCTCTATGATTTGTCCGTATGCTTGAGATGTCATATCCTTTCTCATTCTGTACTTTCTTGGCAAACTTTGAAAAGTGAGAAAATGTTTCAGACTTACTTGCCAGAAAGTGAACCCAAGTAAATCGTGAATAGTCATCCACAATCACTAGGCAATATCTCTTTCCACCAATGCTTTGAGTTTTGATTGGTCCAAAGAGATCCATATGCAGTAGCTACAAAACACGATTAGTAGTAACTTGATTTATTGGTTTAAAAGAACTTCTTACTTGTTTTCTCAACACACATGGTGTGCATAGGTCAGATTTCTTAAACTTCAAGTTGGGTAAGCCACGAACAAGTTTCTTGGAAGAGATCTTGGCAATTTGCTTCATGTTGATGTGGCCAAGCTTACGATGCCAAAGGTTTGCTTCATCTTGAATAGAAATCAGACATTGAGGCATTTCTGGTTTGATATCTCGAAGAAAGATGTTCCCATGTCTTTGTCCAGTAAAAGATTGTGAAAAATCTTTACTAGTTTCCGAACATGTTGCTTCCTAGAAATTGATTTTGAATCCAGTGTCGCACAGTTGACTTATGCTGAGTAGATTGTAATTTAATCCTTCCACCAAGGAGACATTGTTGATTGTGAGATTTCCAATCTTTACAGTTCCACACCCAACAATCCTTCCTTCGCTATTTCCTCCAAAATAGACTTTTCCACCATCTATTTGAACAAACTTTATAAAAAAAATTTGAATCTCCAGTCATGTGTCTTGAACAACCACTATTCAAATACCATTTGACATTTTTCTTGATAGTGACCTGCAATTAAAAAAGAAACTCAAACTTTCTTTGGTATCCACATTTTCTTGAGTCCAATGGAGTTAGTGCAATATATAGTCTTTACCCAATCCTTCTTAATAGGTCTCAAAACCATAGGACATTCTTTCTCAAAGTGTTCTGAGCTATTGCACTTAGAGCATTTGAGAGCACTTCGGCCAACAGGTTTTACAAAGACTTTTTGAAAATGATTTATATAAAAGGCTTTTGTAGGTTTTTGTTTGATTATTTCCTTTACTTTTGGAAAATCAATTAGAGGAATGGTTTCAGAAGTCATTCACAAGCCTGATTTGTTGAAATAAGGTCTTTGTACTGAAAGAATCTTTTCCAGCTTCTCAGACTCTATTGAAAACCTTTTTGAAATATTTGAGATATCATTTTTCAAAAATATATTTTCTTTTGAAAGAGAATCTGTATTTTCTTTTAAAACAGCAAAACTTTTGTTCAAATTTTCAAACTTTTCTTTCCAAGAATTTTCTTGTTGCTTCAGTGTAGAATTCTCCATTTTTAGCTCGGAAATCCTCTTAAGAGATGTTTTGAGACTAAGACAAAGTTCATCAATGTATTTTGAGACTTTAGTACGAATTTTTAAATTGCTTACCTCGAATTCACTATCTGAGTTTAAGTCTGTATCTGTCTCAGAGTTTGAATCTGATTTTGATTTTGCCATTAAATAGATATTGGCATAATCTTCATCACTTTCTTCGCATTCAGTATCACTCCATGTTTCTGCTTTGAGAGCTTTTCTGTATTTCTTAGCTTTTCCCTTCTTTTTCTTCAACAGATGACAATTGGGTCTGATGTGTCCCTTTTTCTTGCATTCAAAGCAGATCACATCTTTGTTGGTTTCATCATCCTCAATTGATTTGTTATGAAACTTTTGAGTGCTTTGTTTTTTCCAATTGAACCTTCTTCTCTTTTTGTTAAGCTTCCTAAATCTCTTTATCATAAGTGCTAGCTCTTTATCGTCTATATCTTCTTCAGAATCTGAAACATCATAATCATCGTTAGACTTTAAGGCAATTGACTTCTTACCTTTGGAATCTTCTTCCTCGTTGATTTGCTCTACTTCATAAGACTGAAGTGTCCCAACCAGTTCGTCTACCGAAAGTGGCATGATTCTTTGTGTTTCCCTTATTGAAATCTTTAAGTGATTACAATCTTTGGAGAGTCCACGTAGCAATTTGTTGACTTTCATTGATTCTGAGATTGGCTGTCCCTGATACTCTAGACCATTTACAATGTCTATAAACGGACAAAAAATGTCAGTAATAGATTCTACTGGCTTCATCTTGAATACTTCATATTGTCCGAGTAGAATATTGATTATTGTTTCTTTTACTCGATCAGTTCATTCATAGGTAATGTGCAGCCTATCCTAGACTTCTTTGGCTGTTTCACAAGCAGATATTATGTTATACTCAGTAGGAGATAAAGCACAATATAAGGAGTAAATTGCTTTAGCATCAAGAGCTTGTTTCTTGATCATTTCTTCTTGAGTCATCTCGCCAGTGTCTGTAACTTCTTTTCTCCTTTTTGAAACTAATGTAGCTTTAGGAATAACTCATTTTTCTACCACATCCCATTCCAGAGAATCTTTCGATCTTAGGAATGCCTTCATCTTGTTTTTCCATATGCTATATTCCTTTCCATCGAAATAGGGTGGTCTGGTGTTGCTCTGGCCTTCAACCAAACCTGGAGCTAACATATTAGCTATAGATCTTTAACTCAGAAGTAAAAACACTTCAATTAAATGAGCACATGCTCTAATACCAATTGATAGGACTAGTAAGAGCACCTAGAGGGGGGTGAATAGGTGATCAAAGAAGTTTTTGCAAAACTTAACAAACTAATTCAACTTCTGAGAATAATAGACTGAAGATATAAAAGACTATAAACAATTATATAATGCTACGAATTAAAGTAAAGAGATTAGGGAAAGAGAATTGAGACACAAGGTTTATAGTGGTTCGGCTTAGACCAAGCCTACGTCCACTCTCCCACGCTGACAGCCCACTGGCTCGATTCCACTAAAAATCAAAAGAGATTTTACAGTTTCACGTCCTTGATTCCACAGTGTAGAAACTCTGCTACACTTCCTCAAGGTCTCACAAGTATTTAATCTCTCTTTTGAGTACAATTTAGGCTCGACAGATGAAATAGCAACGAACTAAGGGCTTCAGACTTTGGAATTTTTTTTTCATGCACAATCTCAAATAACTTGAGCGTCTTCCTTATATACTCCTTCATGCCTTTATAACCGTTGGCACCTTCCAAAGGAGTTCTTCCAATCTACCCGTTGGACAGAATCAATTAGGGAAATCTTGAGTTATTTAAGGAATGTAATGATAGCCCACCAATCATGCTCACCCATACAATCAGGATCTAGGTTTCCATAAGTAGAACATTCCAAGTATACTTCGCCAATCAAAAGATCTAATTATCCGAATTGCTATCAATAATAATAATTGATCATGAGATGCTTTCTCCAGCCGTGAAATCTTCTTCAACCGTACGAACTAGATCCTTAAAGATATACTCGCATCTGGACAAGTCTTCTTCATCGGATAAAACTTTCCTTCGTCGGTCTAGAGACTATCAGAGAGGGTAGACTTAAATCTTGAGTCTTGAATCTTGAGTCTTCAGACTTTGACAATAGAATCTGGAGTTCGTCAGACTTTGTCACTTGAGTCTACAAGTATTTAGACTAGACTGATGGAAACGTTTTGTCAATTTCAAAACAAATAAGGAAGTTTTCTCCAATAGATGGGGCTATAGGTCTCAGTCAACTTAGCAAATTGCTAGGGGAGGTCAGTCCCCAGGAATGGGAGGTACCCGAGGAATGGCAAGCCTCTGGGCCCCGGTGGCATCAGAGCAGTCACGTTTTTCTGCCTCCTTAACAAAAAGAAAGAACTAAGAGCTGCAATTGCTATGACAAGCAGTGCTATAGTAGCTCTAGAAATTTCATCATTCGCTTCTTTAGCATGCCACCACCACGTCCAGGCACCTCCAGAGGCTCCCTTCGACATTTCGGCTTGTGACGAGGAATGGTGGAGCAAGAAGAGGAAATTGCTAGCCACACTAAACGTAGAAGGTCTTTGTAGGGACGGTTTGGTCTTGATGGTTCTAGCTGCGTACACGACCCAAAGGCAATTATTTTACTTAACAGATATTTTTCTTTTGATTATTAACTTTATACAAAAAAGTCGGACGATAATATTAACTAATTCATTTGATTAGTAGCTTTTTGCATTATTAACATACGTAACAGCGACTCTGATTACTTGTTGATGGTAATCAAATGTATGCCCTAAAGCTATTATGTAATAGTTACATATTAGGGATTTCAGTTGTACTTTTATTATTATTATTTAATTAATGGCAATGACGTATTCATTCATTTGTCCAATTATTTTATATTTATGAATGATTCCATAAGATCAGTTGTAACTAGATATATTATTAAGACGTCAAGAATATATGTGACGGGTTCATAGTTAGACTGAATCTTTAAATCGTTCCCAGTCGATGGATTATTGAGTGGATATTAATAATCCTGTTGAGACTGGTGTGTTTATAACTTCACCATTAAGTATTGGATACTTAAGGGAATGATGAGTCACAAGTCATTGGGTATTGTGATGACCCAAGGAACCCCGAACAGCCGATAACCGGCGAGCAAACCCTGGAGTGACGCTAGCGGAGGACCCACCACCCCGGCGCCACACTTAAGACACCAAATGCCTTCACTGGGTTTTGAACCCCTCACCTTTGGGGAAGGATCACTGGAGCTCTTATCCAGTGGAGCCACCACGGCCGGTGGTAGAACACAAGTGTTTGTATTAGACAAGTTCACTGAACGTGACTCATATGGAACGATTAGCAACATGGAAGCTTTTAGCGTGGTCAATGTCTAATTGTTTATGTTTTGGTCTTGTGTAGATAATCCTTAGACTTGAGGCATAGTGTTAACTTGTGTGTCAAACAACTATGGTTCATAGGTGCACATAATGCTGGGTCGTTGATCCTTCTTTATACTTGATGGTCATATTTTGTTCATATACGAAGTTGCATGTGTGCGCAATATGGAATCTGTCTCCTTGTTACATGCAATGTATAATAATGATGTCTTATGCGATCTAATTATGACACTGCATTGAAATCCTCGGCCGGGGTTATAACTGAGAATAAATTGTTTATGTTTCAAATAAAATGCATGTCAATTAGATTTGTGCATATGATCAAATTAGTGACTTGACAAATATTCCATGGTCTTTGTTTGATCGGGACATAGTAAGACAGAGGGATTGAATTACACTGTAGCCAAAACTCACAGGTTCATTATGTTCTTAAAGTATTCACACTATCTGGGTAGCCATGACATATTGCTAGATGTCAATCATGGCTTGTAGGACCAAAAGATTAATCGGGACAATTAATTCTTTTACGAGTACTAATGTGTTAGTATAGGTCTTACTACCAGCTTAGTGATGAACCTAGAGATGTCACACACCATAAACAATTAGGATAACGTGGAACAAGAGAGAAATATTGTTGCAAATGTGTTTGCAATTACTGCAATCAAATTGAGTTGATTTAAAATTAAATTAAATGAGATTTAATTTAATTTGTATTATAGTCACGAGTCTACTTGCATATGATGCACACGCATGCCCATAGTGGATACATGTTAATGTATTCCAATTGTACATATAAAGATTATGTTTTTTTTTTAATAAAAAGAATTGATTAATTATTTATTTATTCGTTTAATTAATTAATTATTCGTTTACTTAATTAATTAACTAATAACTAATTTAAAAAAATTAAAACTTCCTGCATGTGCACGAAGCATAATGGTCAGCGGTTGCTGACCATTATGCACGAAGCATGGATGATTAGCAACCGCTGACCATCATGCACAAGATCGTGCATGAGCAAACCGCTCATGCACGATCGTTCGTGCTTTTGGTGGACGATTAGCAACTATTGCTTGTCGGTTTTATTTTATTTTTATAAAAATGCAGTTGAGGGACGAGAGTTAAAAGGGCTGCTGAAAAATAAAGAGAAATTGTGTGTGCTTGTTCATGGTTTTTGTGTGTGTTCTTGTGTTTTTTGAGACGTGATAAAGAAGAGTGTTTAGTCATTCGAGCCATGACTATAATACATCAAGGATACGATGGATTGTCTCCACGAGATTGCTAGCATGATCGTAGTGGTGATTATCCGAAAGTTCTCTCTTCTATTCAACGTCCATTGTTGGTGTGTATGAACTAGAGGTCCGACGTTTGTGGGGCTCGAATTGTAGAACATCCGAACCAATTCGTATAAAGCGCACTTCGAGAGGTAATTCGTTTAAACACCCTTTTTATATTCAGATTTTTTATTAAAACGCACGAACAACGCATTCGGAGAATCATGTAAAAATATATTATCTTGTTTCCGGTGCGTTCTTTTTGTTAATTTTACCTATACACGATTTATGAAACCCCAACAAATCCTCCACGTTTTCTGAAAGGTATCAATTATTGTTTCTTTTTCTCAGCAGATGCGGACAAAAAATTGAATTAGATAGGGTAAGAGGAATCTTCAAGCAAAGCATGATGCAAATAATCAACTTTAGTTAGTAGACAATGTTTAGCATATTGATCCTGGGCTTCGAACCCTGGTCTCGTACAAGAACCCTCACTCCCAGGCACATGGCTGTTGTCTAAGGGCATGCATGGCAACGTTTTTGTTATTTTGTTTTTCTATTCTTTTGCTTCCCAAAATAGAAAAAAAAAATAGAAATCCGTTTGATAATGTTAATTAATTTTTCTTTTCCTTGGAATAGAAAAGTAGCCAGGGAATAGATGTGATATAGAAACAAGAAGTAGAAAAAAGTAGTTTTTTATACTCGGAAACAATTTTTAGAAATAAGTCTTTTCTTTCTTTTCTCTTTTTATTTTCTTCTTCTTCCTCTTCTAATCGGCCGATGTAAACTTGCCGCCGGCCGTCGGTTATCGCCGCCGGTTGTTGGTAGTTGGTTGATAGCCGCCGTAGCCTTCGACCACACTCGCTGGCTATCCTTACTACTGGCGGCTAGAGGAGGAGAAAAATAGAGGAAATAGAGAAAAAAAAGAAAATTCTAAAAAAATTATTTAAAATTAAATCCGGGAATTTTCACAAGAACTTAATACTTTTAGGTAGTTTAAATTCACCTAAGATTAGTGTGGGTTAACATACCTAATTATGGATTATTAGACCATGGTTGGCTTGTAATCTAACTTAGGGAAATTTCACCAACACAATTGGGAATTAACTCCTTGCATGACAAGTTAAGAGAATTGATTATGAGTGGTTAAGTAAAGTTGGATGCTCTAACGCTTAGTGATCTCGGTTAAAATCTTGAAATTTGCCTTGTTCATTTTCGGTTTACTTTAGATTATGTTTATTTTGCAATTTTAATTAGCTTTTGAATCCTTTTTAGTTTTGGCTCTTTTATATTTCAGTCTTATAATTGGTTTTGTTCATATTTTACTTGTCTTTTCGACTTGGTTTCCTAAATTTTTGGATAAATCACCTTTGGTAAGTAATTGGATAATTAGAGACAATCCCGATGGGAACGATACTCACTAATCATTTTATTATTTGTCGATGTTGTGCACTTGCAATTCACGTAACATATGGAAAATGCACAAGCTAAGAGAATGACTGCTATTTGTCCTGTCATGAAGGTTACATTTGATTTTGATAACTAAGCCTGCTTCAGAGCATTCTTGAATTTGGATCATTTACTTTGTCATCTGCACAATTTACTTGCTAGATGAAAGTTTATACGTGCAATCATTGGGTAGACAATAGGATTGTAAAGTATATTGTTTGGTTCCTAGTAGGAATGTATGGCACGGTGCCTTTCACAAGGACAATTTTGTTTATTTATCATTAAACCTAGTGGCCCCTCAATAGGTAATGGGAGGCCCCTGTCGGCCCTTAACAATAAAAAAATGAAAAGAAAAGAATTAAAAGTTTCAAAAAAATTTCACATCAGTGTTGACATCTTACGTGACATGATTGATGCTAATTTGTAATTATTTTTGAACTTTTAATTTTTTTTTCTTTTTTAGTCTTGTGTTGCTTGTTATTTAAAAGGTTACCTTTTTCTCATGATTTGTCCAAGGAGGATGGGTTGATTTCAAAAGACTATTCATGTAGTACGTAGCGGTTGGCTATCCCATGTGCTTAGAATCTTGGAGAATGTGAAATAGTAACTATGACTAGAGTTGTAACTGTCTAAATGTAACTATTGCCGGTAAGTACTCAACATTAGTATTGTAAAAACTCTATTTTTTTTTTCTTCGTTTATAAGACACTTAAGTGAAAGTTTGTTTTGTTCATTTCATCTTGTTCCATGCAAATTCACTATTCATGTACTTTAAATTTCAGAATTTGTTCCACTTTCTTTTAAATTTTAAGCCAAACAACTTCCACTCCAGGATGAATATATAAGCCTTTTAATCACAAAAAAAGAAAGCCAAAAATCAACCTTTTTGTGAAAGATTATTCACTTTCTGGATGAGACAACGGAACATTACAGCAATTTAATCTTTCTGATTACTTTGAACGTAAGGAATAGGACATTGTGGTTGACATAACTGTTATGACTTCAAAAATGGTGGTCGAGTGGCCATTGCTTGGACCCGGCTTTGCTATTATTGGTTTCACAAAACTGAACTTTTTTTAATTAAACAGGGCCAGTAGTCACGTATTAATTGCAAAAACTTAATAATCACTAACCTCATGCAAATTCCTAGTCTTCCATAGTAAGATTTGCATTACAGAAATTATTAGTTATGTTCAAACTTATCGTTGTAAGGAAATCAATATAGAGAAATGGAATGACACATGATTAAATTGGCATTCATAGGAATGTTGAACATGCGACTAAGAAACAATAAATCCTTCTAGTTAGACAAAAACCGGTTCACCCGGGTCAGTATTGTTTAATTCTTCTGGCAATTTTCCTCATTTGCAATAATTGGTCGCGTGTCAGTGTGTGTAACTAACTGGTACCGCTTACTTTTCGAACCAAAATATCCTAAAATCTATCAGAGATCCAACCGTATATTCGAAGACCTTCTATAGTTTGTGTGGCTAGGAATTTCCTGTGTGATGCCAACTGGGAACCACTTAGGTTTTGAACCAAAATACCCTATATCATCTGTCGGTGACCAAACCGTATCTACATATACCTTCTATAGTTTGTGTCTAGGAACTTCCTAATTCTAGCTCAAACAGTCCTCTTCCCATCGTCACAAGCTGAAATGTCGAGCGCAGATTCCGGAGGTGCCTGGCCGTGGTCGTGGCTTGCTAAAGAAGCGAATGATGCAATTCCTAGAGCTACTGCAACACTGCTTGTCATTGCAATAGCAGCTCTTACTTTTTTCTTTTTGTTGAGGAGGCAAAACCACACAACGGCTCCATTGCCTCCAGGGCCCCGAGGCGTGCCATTCTTTGGGTACCTCCCATTCCTAGGGACTGATCTCCACCGGAAATTTGCTGCATTGGCCGAGACATACGGCCCAATCTACAAACTCCGGCTCGGAAGCAAATTATATATTGTGGTTAACTCCCCGTCACTGGCCAAAGAAATTGTGCGAGACCAAGACATGATGTTTGCCAATCGGGACCCGAACATTGCCGATGTCATTGGAACATATGGCGCAAGGGACATTGTCTTCTCAAGCCAGAGCCCTTATTGGAGGAATCTCCGCAAACTGTTTGTACGGCAGTTGATGAGCAACACAAGTCTGAACGCCTGTTACGGTTTGCGAAGGCAGGAGGTCAGGAAAGCTCTGTGTGATATGTATAGAAAACCTGGGGTGCCGGTAGATATTGGCGAATTGGCCCTTCTGATCTTGGTTAACATGGTGATGGCAATGCTGTGGGGAGGAACGCTTCAGGGAGAAAAGGGTGAAGCCATGGCCTCTGAGTTTCGAAAGGTAGTGGCCAAATATATGGTGCTCTTAGGTAGTGCGAATGTTTCGGACTTTTTCCCGGCACTCGCTTGGCTTGACCTGCAAGGAGTGGAAAGGGAGATGAAAAGCGTGCATCAGTGGTTGGATGGTTTTATTCAGCCGATTATCGATTGGGCCACCAAAGGAACAACAAATGAACTATTCAAGCAGAAGGAAGGAGAACCTAAATGCAATGAACAGAAAAAGGACTTTTTGCATATTTTCCTGGATATGGAGATAAATCTTGAAGATAACCAGTCACAAGTGGACAAGAATGTAGCACTCAAAGCCATTCTTGTGGTAAGTTTATTAATCCAGGTGACTAATTCTTATGTGGACATGCACGGCTATTTAATGACCTAATGCACTAGAAAGTGCAGTTAATCGTCTTTTGCAACTCTATTTTTGGAAACCTAATCTCTGCATCAGCATCCCTCTCTCCCACCCCCCCCAAAAAAAAAAAAAAAAAAACTCTCCCTCAAAGAGACTTCATTTGTAGGCTCTCAGGTTCACTTTCTGAAATTGAGAGCCTGTTTTGCTTTGATTTTCTTTTCTAGGCCTTGATTTCCTATTTCTTCTCTCCCGATCTAATCTGGGAGGCTTTTTCTAGGGTTTTCTTTTGCTCGTCGCGGTGAATAAATCTGTTTGCAGCTTAATTTTGTGAGGTCATCATCACCATTCCAGCTAGTACAATGCCCAGGACGTGGTTCTATGTGATATAGCTAGAACGAGTACCTAGAGGGGGGGTGAATAGGTATAAAACGATTTTTCACTTAAATCACACAATACTAGACAATCGATGGATATAAACAGCAATCGAAAGACTGAGAGAAGGGAAAAGAGAATTGAACACAATGATTATAGTGGTTCGGCTTTAGTTTAAGCCTACATCCACTCTTCTGCACTGACAGCCTATTGGCTGGATTCCACTATGAACAAAGAAGTGTTACAGTGTTGTTCTTCCTTGATTCAGTGGTGTAGATGATCTACCACACTCGCTCAAGATATCACTAAGTATAACCACTCTTTTGTGTATACAATTTTGCTCGAATGAATCGACGAATATCAAGGAACTTCAGACTCTGGAATTCGTCTATCGAGCATGCACTAAAATAACTTGAACGACTTCCTTTTATATTCCTTCATGCCATAATACCCATTGGCACTTACCAAAGGAATTCCTCCAATCTACCCGTTGGACGGAATCAATTAAGGAGATCATTCGAGCTATTAAAGGAACTTGACGATAGCCCATCAATCCTGTTCGCCCATACAATCGGGATCTTGGTTTCCAAGAATAGAACTTTCCAAGATTACTTCGTCAACCATCGGATCTTGAATAGAAAGAATCCATTAGCTTAACTCACCAGATATCTTCTCCAGAGAATAGGACTAACTCCTTAACCAAACACTTAGGTTCTGGATAGCCTTTCGACACTGGATTAGAAAACTATCAATGAGAATATCTTTAAGTCTTGAGTCTTGAGTCTTGAGTCTTGAGTCTTGAGTCTTGATGTCCAACTGTCTTCAGACTCTAAACCGAAAGTCTGTAATAATCCGTACTAGACGATAGAAACGTTTTGTCGCCTTCAAAATATTCTCGGCGGGATTTCTCCAACAATCTCCCCTTTTTAATGGTGACAAAACTTTCTTGTAGATTTGAACAACTTTGACCTGCAAAATATTACTCAAGTAATATGGCTATCTCAAAAAAATTAATAAAGAACAACCGGACTCGCATCCACGTAAAAAATTGGTTAGTCCTTCACAAGTAAAACCATATAACAATACTTGATGTAACCGCAAGCATTCGAGATATCAAAATCCACACTTAAATCGACCAAGTTCAAGTTCAAGCTCACACCTAAATCAAAACCAAAAATATAAACACATAAAAGAAATAGAATTTAAAGTTCAGAGTTCAAAAGATTCAAAGTTCAGAGTTCAAAGCTGGCAATTTCTCCCCCTTTTTGTCATCATTAAAAAGGCGAGAAAGTAGTCAATTCTGCTTGGGAATGCGAACTATCTGGAAATCTCCCATGGACTGAACGATTCCTTCCAGCCTCTTCAAGTCTTCCCTTAGATGAGCTACCTCTTCTCCTTTGGCATTGGCTTGAATTTGAAAAGAGAGATCTTTGATCGATCCCCGCAGGAAACATAAGATGCTTTCCCAAAGATTCTTCAGACTTGAATTTCACAGTCCAAAGCATAGATTTGACCACGCATTTCCAGAAGGATATCAAGTATGCGACGAAAATCTGCCGAATTATCCGTCTGTGTACTGACATTTGCTTGGTCTGATGGAGTAAACGCAGACGATGGATCTTCTGTGTAATCGCGCAGTTTCGATGTTGATGTATCATGTCCTTCTCCAGGCATTTGAGAAGCCTGAAAATCTTCTGGATTTGCTTTAGAGCGACTCACATCTTCACAAGGAACAGATGTAGTCTTCCTGTGCTCAACTCCTTCCCCTGTTTCTAATGCTTCTCCCCCTGTTTCTAAAGCCTCGGATGGGAAAGAATGAGGGTCAATCTCTGCAGTGTCTTGAAAAACTTCATCTTCATCTGCAGACTTTTCTTTGTCTGCCTCTTCTTCTTCTTCTTCTGCTTCTTTCTCTGCTTCTTCTTTCTCTGTCTCTTCTCTCTCTTTCTCTTCTTGCTCTGCTCTTTCTTTCTCTTCTTCTCTGGCCTTTTCTTGTCTCTCTTCTTCTCTCTGTTTTTCCTCTGCTTCTTTTTCCTTCTCCCGACGTTCCGTTGATTCGATACGTAACGTCTTCTCCTTATCAATGCAGAAATAGTGCAATCTTCCTCTTCTTCTTCTTCATCCACCAAGATACTTTTCTTTTGCTTTTTGGATGGAGGACTGATTTGCTCCTTTCCTTTTCTTTTGGATGCCGAAGGTACTGGAGATTTTACTTTGAACTGCTCCATTGCCTTGTCAAGCTCTTTCAGACGCATTTTTGTCACCATTCGCAGACCCACCACCATTTTATCGCATGGTCGAACACACAGAGATTGTGGGGGCTCAATGTTCAAGTGTCTGAAGATCTTGGTCACAGGACTTGCATAAGGCAGTTGTCCCTTGTCCTTCACCATTGCTCTATACATGTGAAAGAGAATGATGTGAGGAAGAGAGAATTTCTTCCCTTTGATGATTGCATACATCAATTTTGCCTCCGAATTTGACACATCTGTCTTTGATGTTGATTTTGGCCTAAGACAGTTGATGACAATTTTGTGCAGCAAAATGTTGATGGCACGCATTCTCGTGTAGACAATTTTCCCTTCTGTATTGTTGCCTTTGACAAGATCCAGCATAAGACGAGCAATGGAAACTTTAATCGGTTGATATGATCCTCTCTCTACTCCAATGATATCAGCCAACATGTCCACATCTACTATATAATCTTGGTCTCGGACACTAAAGGACATTCTATTCGCATCTAAAAGCTAAGATTCGAATAGAAATATGCATCGATTGAGCATATACTTCAGTAGTGTCAGAGCAAAATTACTCAAGTTGTAGTAGATCGAACTTCTCCCTTAAGTTCACATGAATAGCATCCAGAAAATCAAAATCAACGCTTCTAGGGTTTATCACCCCTCTCTTCAACAGCCTGAAAAACAAATTTTCCTGTTCTTTGGATTTAAACAAATCCATCTTCTTCCCTTTCACCTTTGCAGCAACACCCAATCTCGGTTGAAAATCATAGAACATTTTATCATCGTTATTTCCATCAGTAGGAGTCTGTCCAGCCACACGAGGATCACTTGGTATACTTGCAAGTGCTTCCTCAGCCCTTCCTCTAGGAGCAATTCCCAACTCCTCCATTTGTCGCAAAAGAGATACTCATTCCCATAGTTCTTACTTTTAAGAAAATCATTCACGTGGTTCAACGGAGTTCCTATGCTTTTCAAAGCACGATAGAGTTTATAGATAAAAGAGGGTTTTTGTATTCTTACGGGCTCTTCATCCTCGATTATCTCATCCTCTCGATGGTGACCCGAACTTTGTGGGGTAGATGGAGAAGAGTCATGTGCTGGAGAGTGAATCGGGCTCTGTTGCTGACTCGATAACTCATCTTCTTCGGTGAGATCAACATGGGTAGGACCCTTTCTTGCTCTTTGTGGTCCCGTGCTTGCGATTCTTGAGGACTTCCTTGAAGAAGACATCTTTCTTTGACACTGAGAGATTTCTTTAATCGTTTTCCCAAGAAAAGTTGACAACTTTCTCGAGTTTGAACACAAAATAGAAACGAGATTGAGAGAAGAATACTTTTTGAGGGTTTAGAAGATAGAGAGAAGAAAACTGTATATATATAACTCGTTTCAAAAAGGAAAAACCAATCGATATGAAGGAAAGTGAACCGACGAATTCTTTTAAAATCAATAACTGCCATTTTTAATAGAAGTTATATTTTTGAAAAGACACGATTCCCTTTTTATCGGTAATTATAAATTGGTTAAATAATCATACCTTTTCGAGACGGAATAAAATAACAACTTACAGTTTATAGCCATGAGTCTGAGTCTGAGTTTGAAAGTCTAGACTTTAACTTCCTCAAGCTTCAGAATGTTGAGTCTGGAGCGGATAAAATCGAATTGATTTTTCTCCAAAGGCTTTGTGAATATATCCGCCAGTTGACTCTTTGAATTAACAAATTGAATCGAGATTTCTCCATTTTGAACATGATCTCTGATGAAGTGATGTCGAATCTCTATATGCTTTGCTCTTGAGTGAAGAATTGGATTTTTAGTGAGATTTATTGCACCGTGCCTGTCGCATCCGATTTCGTGCATGAGTCTTCAATTCCGAAGTCTTGTAGCTGTTGCTTAATCCACGAGAATTTGTGAACAAGGCTGCCAAGAGCTACATACTCGCTTCGTTGTTGAAAGAGCCACGGTACTCGTTGCTTCCTTGAAAACCAAGATACCGTCCCCGTTTCCAAGCAACCGGCACGTACACAAGTACTCTTTCTATCAACTCGCAACCTCGCTAGATCTGCGTCTCGAATATCCCAGAGAAGATTAAAGTCTCCCTTCTTAGGATACCAGAGACCAATGCTTGAAGATGAAGCAACGTATTTAATAATACGTTTCGCAGCACTGAGATGAGATTCTCTAGGGTCTGATTGAAACCTAGCACAGATGCAAACATGAGTCTGTCGTACCACGCTCGAGGTGCTTGTTTTAAACCATACAAGGTCTTTTTCAGTCTGAAGACTGAGTCCGGCTTCTTTGGGTCTTCAAACCCGGGAGGTTGTTCCACATAGACTTCCTCATGGATAAATCCATTCAGGGAAGGCACTTTTGACGTCCATTTGGAATAACTCCGAAATCTTTATAACAAGCAAAAGCAAGCAATAATCGAATAGCCTCTAACCTTGCTACTGCGTGCGTAAGTCTCATCATAGTCTATCCCTTCTTCTTGCGTATATCCTTTGGCTACGAGTCTGGCCTTGTTTCGTACGACTTTTCCTTTCTCATTCATCTTGTTTCTGAACACCCATTTGGCTCCAATAACAGCTTTACCTTTTGGTTTAGATGTCAATTCCTAGACATCATTAATGTTAAACTGTCTGAGCTCATCTTGCATAGCTTCAATCCAGCTTTCATCAGACAAAGCTTCTTCTATGCTTTTTGGTTCAATTTCAGAAATGAGAGCTACGGCACTAGACTCTTCACGCCTTTTGGATTTGGTGCGAATTCCTTCGTTAAGTTCGCCAATAATTAGATCTTTGGGATGACTGGACTTATGCTTCAAGTTGCTGCTTGATTTATCTGGCTGATGATCCCTTTCTTTGCCTGAATCTTCACAAATGGCTTGATCTTTGGTCTTCCCGAATCCGTGACGCCTCTTGTGTTGAAGACTTTGGAGAGGTTGGAGCAAGATCGGACTCTTCATGATGAGTCGATTGGATTCATCTTGTACTTGAGTCTTGAAATTTGACATTCATTGACTCCTCCACGGTCGACTCTTCTTGTTATAGACTCGTAGGCTTTGCTTGATGAAGAATATCCAAGGAAGATGCCTTCATCGATCTTTCTTCAAACTTACCAACATAATCTTTTGCATTTTTCAATATAAAGCATTTGCAACCGAACACATGAAAATATGAAACAATAGGCTTCTTACCTTTGAATAATTCATAGGGGTTTTCTTTAAAATAGGTCTTAAAAAGACTCTATTAATGATATAGCAAGCTGTTGTTGAAACAGACTTCAGCCCAAAATCGAGAAGAAATTTTGCTTTCAATTAAAAGAGTTCTTGCCATTTCTTGAAGAGATCTATTCTTCTTTTCCACAACTCCATTTTGTTGAGGAGTATATGGAGAAGAGAACATATGCTTAAAGCCAGATTCATCACAGAATTTTGTAAAATCTTGATTTTCAAATTCACCACCATGATCTGTTCTTATGCATGAAATAACACATCCTTTTTCATTTTGAACCTTTTTAGCAAATTTTTCAAAATACGAAAAGGTTTCGGATTTACTTGCTAGAAAAAATACCCAAGTAAAGCGAGTAATCATCCACAATTACTAAGCGGTACTTTTTACCTCCAATACTCTGGGTTCTGGTTGGTCCGAAGAGATCCATATGTAGTAACTGCAGTACATGATTAGTTGAGACATGATTTATAGACTTATATGACTTTCTTACCTGCTTTCCCAGAATACATGGAGTACACAGATCAGTCTTTTGATAAGACAATTTGGGTAGACCACGAACAAGCTGCTTTGATGAGATTTTGGATAATTGCTTCATATTAATATGCCCAAGCTTTACGTACCCACGAGACTTGCTTCGTCTTGAATTGAAATCAAGCATTGCGATTCTTCTGGTTTCACATCTAGGAGATAGATATTTCCATGCCTTCTACCCAAGAAAGATTGAGTAGCGTCTTTATTGGTTCCGGAACATATTCCTTCTTGAAAGAAGATCTTAAAACCAGTATCACATAGTTGGATCGATCTTTGAGAAGATTGTAATTGAGTCCTTCCACTAGAGAAACATTACTTATTGTGAGATTTCCAATTTTCACAGTTCCAAAACCCACAATTCTTCCTTTGCTATTTCCTCCAAATGAGACTTTTCCACCATTTACTTGAACAAGCTTTCTAAAGCATTTTGAGTCTCCTGTCATATGTCTTGAACATCCACTGTCCAGATACCACTTTACCTTTCTCTTGATAGATACATGCATTCAAAGAAGAATCTCAAGCTTTCTTTGGTACCCACATTTTCTTGGGTCCTTTTGTGTTAGTAAGATAAACAAAAGATAGCCCAAGTTTTCTTAACGGGTTTCCAAACCATAGGACATTCTTTTTCAAAATGATCCGGACTTTTGCACTTAGAACACCTGAGAGCATCTCGACCTATAGGCTTTACAAAAACCTTTTGAAATGATTTTTATAAGCTTCTTTTGAAGGTCTTTGCTTAATTCTTTCTTTTACTTTAGGAAAGTCAATTAAGGGAATAGTTTCTCTTTGTCATACCTAAACCAGGACTTATTGAAATAAGGTCTCTGCACCGAAAGAATTTTTTCAAGTTTCTCGAGACCTATTGAAAATTTCTTTGAAATATTCGATGAGTCAATTTTAAACGAGAATTTTCTTTCAAAAGATTTTCTTCATTTTCTTTAAGAGTAGAAACATTCATGTCTAAACATTTAACTTTTTCTTTCAAAATATTTTCCTGTTGTTTTAAAACAGTTTTTCCCTTTTAAGTTCAAAAATCCTTTTAAGTGAAGTCTTAAGACTTAAACACAGCTCATCAATATACTTAGAAACTTTGACAGGAATTTTGAAATTACTTACTTCAAATTTGCTGTCTGAGTCTGATTGCGCCATCGACACAAGTTGGCATATTCATCATCACTTTCTTCACACTCAGTATCACTCCAGGTTTCAGCTTTGAAAGCCTTTCGAGATTTTTCAGCCTTTCCTTTCTTCTTCTTTAGAAGAGGACAAATTAGTCGATGTGTCCCTTTTCTTACATTCAAAGCAAACTACATCTTTGTTTGCTTCATCATCATCAACAGTCTTGGTCTGTTGTCTTTGAAGGCCTTGTCTCTTAGAGTTGAATCTTCTTCCTTTTCTATTCAACTTTCTGAATCTTCTTATCATGAGGGCAAACTCCTCATCGTTCATATCGTCTTCGAATCTGTAACATCGAATCATCATTTGATTTTAATGCAATGGATTTCTTACCTTTTGGATCTTCGTCTTCGTTTATTCGTTCCACTTCATAAGACGAAGAGTTCCAACCAGCTCATCGACGGATAGTGGCATGATTCTTTGTGTCTCTCTTATTGAAGTCTTTATGTGATTCCAGTCCTTGGAGAGTCCACGCGTGCTTGTTAACCTTCATGGAATCGAAATTGGTTGACCTTGATTTTGAAGACCATTCACAATTTTACGTAAAACGACCGAACATGTCAGTTATTGATTCTCCAGATCTCATTTTAAAGGCTTCATATTGACCGAGAAGAATATTAATTCTGGTCTCTTTCACTCGATTAGTCCTTCGTAGGTGATATGTAACCTATCCCAGACTTCTTTTGCTGTATCACAAGAAGATATTCTGTTATATTCAGTAGGTGACAAAGCACAATATAAAGAATATATTGCTTTTGCATCAAGAGTTTGTCTCTTGATTATTTCTTCCTGAGACATTCCGCTAGCTTCCACACTTCTTTTCCTCTTTCCGAGATAGCTTTGTAACTTTAGGAATGATTCCTTTTTCTACAACGTCCCATTCCGAGGATCCTTTGATCGTAGAAAAGCTTTCATCTTGTTCTTCCAGATGTTGTAATCCTTTCCATCAAAGTAAGGTGGTATGGTATTGCTTTGCCCTTCCACCAGCCCCCGGTGCTAACATACTAGCCATGGATCTTTTACTCAAGTAAAACACTTCAAATAAAGTGAGTACACAAGCTCGATACCAATTGATATAGCTAGAACGAGTACCTAGAGGGGGTGAATAGGTATAAAACGATTTTTCACTTAAATCACACAATACTAGACAATCGATGGATATAAACAATCGAAAGACGAGAGAAGGGAAAAGAGAATTGAACACAACGATTATAGTGGTTCGGCTTTAGTTTAAGCCTACATCCACTCTTTTTTCTCGCACCGACCCTATTGGCTGGATTCCACTATGAACAAAGAAGTGTTACAAGTGTTGTTCTTCCTTGATTCAATGGTGTAGATGATCTACCACACTCGCTCAAGATATCACTAAGTATAACCACTCTTTTGTGTATACAATTTTGCTCGAGAATGAATCGATCGAATATCAAGGAACTTCGGACTGGAATTCGTCTATCGAGCATGCACTAAAATAACTTGAACGACTTCCTTTTATACTCCTTCATGCCATAATACCCGTTGGCACTTACCAAAGGAATTCCTCCAATCTACCCGTTGGACGGAATCAATTAAGGAGATCATTCGAGCTATTAAAGGAACTTGACGATAGCCCATCAATCCTGTTCGCCCATACAATCAGGATCTTGGTTTCCAAGAATAGAACTTTCCAAGATTACTTCGTCAACCATCGGATCTTGAATAGAAAGAATCCGTTAGCTTAACCCACCAGGATATCTTCTCCGAGAATAGGACTAACTCCTTAACCAAATACTTAGGTTACGGATAGCCTTTCGACACTTGGATTAGAAAACTGTCAATGAGAATATCTTTAAGTCTTGAGTCTTGAGTCTTGAGTCTTGATGTCCAACTGTCTTCAGACTCTAAACCGAAAGTCTGTAATAATCCAGACTAGACTGATAGAAACGTTTTGTCAGCTTCAAAATATTCTGGCAGGATTTCTCCAACACTATGACTTCTTTGAAATTAGGTAGAAGCTCTCCTCTCTCTATTTAAGTGTAGATCTAAATTTGGGAGCTATTTTCTTGACCTAAATCTACATCTAAGAGTTTTGTAGAGGTATTTGATCTAAAATTTGTTGTTATCCCTGTATGGCAATAGCACACACTGCAAGCCATAGTTTTTCGAGGGTAAGATCTCTACATATGCCCATCACTAATAGGTTCGATAAATCGGCTGCTAATTGTTTTTCAATGCCGTGACAGATTTGGTCTTTTGGGATGAGAGAGTGCTTATAACTACAAACTGTACTATTTTGTTTTGTTTTGCAGCTCTTTTGGGATTTGCTTTACTTGGAAAGTTTTTATGTTCTCTCATGTATGATTATGATAAATGAATGAAATTTTATTTCAACCAAAAAAAAATCTGTTCTTGGTAAATGCATTTCAAATCTTAGCCGCCATAATCATGAGTAAATGTCTAGTGATTATTAGTATAGTATGTACTCGTTTTGAAATCCATATTAGCTCTTGAATACCATCATTTTCAACAAGGGTCTTCTATAATGGTGAAATAAATATAGCAAGGTTGATATAATGCAAAGGTAATTTAATTATTGTGAGCCAAATTTTTATCATGTCAAGATTGAAATATCTTTCCATACCTCTTGTTTCGTATCCTATTGTCTAACTTAGGTTGCGTGCAACCTTACCCTCTCCATAACTAAAAGCTCCATATTTTGACTAGAACGTCAATTCTTCTCCATTGCAGTGCTTCATTATGTATTTAGCTTTATCAGACATTACAGCAATTGACTCTCTCTGATGAAACTTGGAATGTGTGGAATAGGACATTGTAATCGGCGGAACTGACACGACTGCAACGATGGTCGAGTGGGTGATGGCAGAGTTGCTGCAGAATCGAAATGTGATGAACAAAGTAATCCACGAATTGACAGAAGTTGTGGGGGAGGATGAGATGGTCGAAGAGCATCACTTGCCCAAATTAATGTACCTCAACGCGGTCATCAAGGAGGCATTTCGCTTGCACCCGGCAGGGCCCTTATTGGTGCCGCGGACCCCAAATGCTTCCTGTGTCGTCGGGGGTTACCTGATACCAAAAGGCAGCAATGTATTCTTAAACATGGGTTATATCCACAGGGACCCCAAGATTTGGGACAAACCATTGGAGTTTAGACCCGAGAGGTTCTTGGAAGATCCCAGCAAGCATGATTTCTCGGGCAACAACTTCACATACATGCCGTTCGGTTCTGGTCGGAGGATGTGTGCAGGGCTTGCGCTGGCAGAGAGGATGCTACCGTATGTTTTAGCCTCTCTTTTGCACTCATTCGAGTGGGAATTACCGCCAGGGTTTGAGCTGGATTTATTGGACAAGTTCGGCCTTGTGGTCAAGAAAATGAACCCCCTGGTTGCCATTCCAAGACCGAGATTGTCCGCTCCGGAGCTCTACATGTCGGGATAAATCTTTCATTAGTCTCAAGGCTTTTCATTTCAATTCTAAGAAATAAGCGTATCCTGCCAGTATCAATCATGGTTTAAGCATCTACTCAATTGGACCTGGGTTTGAAAAAAAATTATGCTGCTTTTGTTTGTAATAGTAGAAAGAATTTCTATTATCTATTGGTTCCTCAGGTCAGTTAGACCAGAAGATTAGGTCATATTCTTTTGTTTTCAGGAAGTATGTGGACAAATCCAGAGAGAGAGAGAGAGAGAGAGAGAGAGAGAGGCGGTGTTCTTTATTGTCCGGTCCACTAGATTAGATCAGTATCCGATTCCCACTACTTAGCAGTAACAGTTCATTACTCTCTGTCTGCACCTTAATTTTGGCACGTGAATTTATCATCCATCTTATAAGAAAAGTAAGGGATTGGGTTCGACCTCTAAACAAAGATATTAATATTGCATGATTTGTTGCTTGCATTCTCTGTTGCATTTTTTGCCCGTGGGTACTAGAGGCATTTAGATTTAGGATTAATGCATTTGCATCAAGCATGGGTCATATTAAATGAGAAAGGGGCTCGGTTATGGACTACATCGGTCCAATGGGCAATCCGGCGTCGGAGGTGAGAGAGAATCCCTGTTTCCAAACTTTTTTTTAGCTCTAAGACAGTTGATTTGGACAAGTCCAAAAAGAAGTGGGAGACATGTCCTAATTCCAAGAAAGTGGGAGCTATGTTTTTCATTTCGAAGATGATGGGAGCCTATCTTCAATTTCGTGGGTGTGAGAATTAGTCTTGATTTGGCTAGGGGGATAATGTTTCCAAGATTGGTGCCCATTCTTGACCAAGGTTCACCGAGTTGGACAGAGGTTGGCCGGTTGGCCGAGGTTGACTGCGATTGACCGAATTTCAAGATGAGATGATCGATGTTGGCGCAATCTTAATTGGTCTTGGAGAAGTCAGCAGACTGGGGTGAGCGATTAAGAAACAGAAAAGTCGGTGAACTTGGGAGATTAAAAGGAACCCACTCGAATTCTTCTGAGGACATCCCTCAATTCACATTTCTTATCTTCATCATCATCAATTAGATACATACCGTAATATTTGGTGGGATTGCTGCCAATTGCCAATTGTTTTAAGAAGTTAAGTTTTTAGAATAGTTGATAATGGTCCTATAAAATCTCATTCATAAATAACCTTTCAAAATTATTTGCTTAGAATATATGTACCTCGGTATCCTATTGTTGGCAATCCATCACAATCTCGGGGTTCCTTGTTGAGGTATTCTTCTAAGGTGGGATTTTGTCCCTTTTACATAGAGGTCAAATTCTAGCTAAAGTAGTATACATGATTTTTGGCTTGATTTATGACGTTGTTTACAAATCCGTGCTCAAATGTGCATTGGTTGTGATTTATGCACAAGGGATTTAGTTTCCATGTTACTAGAAGATTGCATGAATTTGATCTGATGAAGTTTGCATCTTTATTGCTTGAACTTGTCCTCATATGCGTAAAATCACTCCCGGTCACATTAAATTGATGCCCCTTGCTTATTGGATTGGATCAGTGATTTTTCTTGCATGATAATATTGAGTTACATGTGAACTGCGTGGCCAGCCCCCGTAGCAATCCTTAGTTATCCCCTCTTTGATGGGTTTGCATGCTTTTGATGATATCTCGCAAGTTAGATTGGCCTTGCTTTAATTTATATGCATCTAGATTCGGATTTATGTTGTTTGCAAGAATGTTAACCATCTATTTTGCAGACATTCATGTAAAGTAAGTTAAAGGTTTCACCTTTCGATCGTGGCTTGCATTCGTGTCCAAAGGATCGAATCTTTCCGATAAAGATCGATCCTTTACTACTGGTTTATGCATATTAGTCTTAGTGCACGTAGTTTGATGAGAAAACATAAAGACTGCATCTTTAATTGTTTTAGTTAAGCATGTCATTCTAGAATTAAATTAGGTGACTTTGCACCTCAGATTATGAGGTTTTCGTTTGATTATTTGTTATTTGATGTAATTTTATTACGCTACTTAGGATGTTTTCGGCCTCTAGGGAGATTTTTTAGGACTTTAATTCAGCATCTTTGCATTAGATAAAGCAAAGACAATAAAAATTATCTTAGAATTGCATTTAAATTGCATCTAGGAATTTGTTGCATTATAGGATTAATTAACTCATAATTAATTCTATCTCCTATATGTTAGCATTTATTTTATCACTTAAATTATGCAATCATGTTTATTAGCTGAGTCTAGTGCACAATTAATTTTGATTTAGAGCTCACAGTAACCCTGTCCCGAGGCTTAATAACAAGGCTTTATTTAATTTTCGTCCGATTCAACTCAGGCTCTCTATTTTCCTCGCTGTATATTTAATTCATCTGTTTGCTATTTATTATTGCAGGCATGTTTATTTTTACTGGTTGAGAGTTTTAGAGTAAATAAAATTGATGATTATTGCATATAAATCATTTTTATAAAAGATGAGACGTACCGAATAATTGGTGTTATATTTATCTAGCATAACTAAGTTGCGTAACTAGATTATTTGGTTCATAGGAGTAAGATGGACTTATGCATCCTACTTAGGTTTCTAATTGACTCATTATAGGTTAGTGGTGGCTCCAAAAAAAAATTTAATTTATTGAATGCAAAAACCAAGCTGCAATTAATGGGGTTTGGGATGACTCGTGCTAGGCATAGGCACCACCTTGCGAGAGGAATCATTCGCGCGTCCTTAGTAATCCGTCAAGTTCATTTAGGACATCTCATTTCGCCTCGGGAGGGTCGCAACATACTCCAAATCCCTCATGAATTTCGTCGTCAGTGGATTCAACATGGAGACATCGATCCTTATTTTGGAGCAATTCGCCATGCCCTTAGTCTGCATGTTGGAAAAGGGTTCACTGTCATGGCAAGACTGGCTCTACTTCACACTCGTTTTCTTGATTACCAATGTTTGAGACCTATTTCCAAATTACGTGGTTCTTTCAAATCCAAGGCTTGTATGACAGTGAAGGTCCAGTTATAGATTACTAGCGCTCCTCAACTCCAAATTTCACCGCAGCAACTCTTCATTACCAAATGGCTTTAAAAAAAAAAAAAAAAAAAAAAAAAAAAAAAAAAAAAAAACAAAACAAAACAAAACAAAACAAAATCGTGCCATCAACCTTACTATGCCAGGAGCTAAAGATGCTCTCCTCATTTCAATCGATAACAATCAGATGCCATCGTGTGTCCTTATGCCCAAACAAATTCTCATGACTGAATTAGTCAAACTCCTTGATCTAAGGTGACAAATTATGAAAAGCTTCATTATAATGTCTGATTGATCCTCTCTGCAGATCCCATATATATATATATATATATATATATATATATATATATCAAGAAAAGGGATGGATTTGTGTCCATCAAGTTTGACCACTCTCAAGAAAAGTAGGAATTTTCTCAATGCTGACACCTAGTTCTTTGTTGGGAGACTTCTCATTCATTTCTTAAGAAAATTACGGATCAAATTTGTTGATGGCAACATCCACAAAATTGGACCCCTAAACAGAAACATTGATTTTGTATGGCCTTCCATTCGCATTTCTTATTGCATTTTTCCACATTAAGATACTAGAGACATCTACATTCGCGCCGAATGAAAGTTGTGCCCGGCTACTAATTTCATTTGAATTGGCCTGATAGACAACCCGACATGTGAAATGAGCCTTAAATTCATTTAAGCTTTTAAGGCCAAGCCCACACTAGCCCGGCCCCCTTTGATGAACTCGGCCACTTCCCTTAGGCCTTAGTCTCCACATGATTAGCATGTGCCATTCCCAATTAGGAAACAAAGCTATAAAAGGCAAGTGACCGAAAGGGGCTTTGGCCGGCCAAACAAGGAAGAAGAGGGGGTTGGCCAAATTTGGAAAATGTAAAAAAAAAATAATGGGTGAGAAATAAGGGGAAGGACATCCTGGCCAAGGAAAGGATCATCAGGTGATTTGTGGTGATTGAAATTGGGAAGCAAAGAGGAAAGCTCATCTCGTTGAAATGACTCTGACTCCAAGCAAACATCAACTAATTTATATGATCATGTGCGAATTCGCTGCGTATTTGATCTACTGTAATCATGTTTCCATTCGTTAATTTGTTGTCTAGATTAAATTCGTTGCTGCCTTTACATTGATTGTTGCTAATCGTCATCGATTTCATCAAGTTAGATGTAAGGTCTATTTTCAAGAGGTTCAAGATCGGATTTAGGATAGTGTCCTCAACCACCAAGAGCAGGGTGAATTGTTGATTTTGATAACTGAGCCTGCTTGAAGGTATTCTTGAATTTGGATCATGTACTTTCCCATCTGCACTATTTACCTGCTACATGAAAGTTTATTTGTGCATCTCAAAGGGCGGACGATAGGACTGTAAAGTACAGTGCTTGGTTTGCTGATAGAACTGGAGAGTACGGTGCCCATTTCACAAGGACACTTTCGGGAATCATTGACTTCACCGAAAAGAAATTTTGAAAAATAAATAAAAAGAGATGAGCCAAGATGACTATAGCAATATTCTTAAAATGGTCCCTAATTTTAGAGCTCCACGTATTCTTTCGACCTTATATTTTATTTTGTTCCTTGGTATAACGGTTAAGGAATGTTGGAATTATTTTGGCTTAGAAAAAAACTGTGGAAAGAGAAATTAATTTAAGAAAAAAAAAAAGGTGCATAATTCCAGGAAGGTATGTTTTGCATTTCCTTTTTGCTAGCTGATTTTTTTTTTTTTTGATAAATGTAAGAATATATTGAGTTTTAACCAACTATACAAAAGATCCAGTGCCAAAAACTTTCACTCATAGTGACAACAAGTCAGAACGAGTGGAAGGGAGCCGAAGTAAAAGAAAGCCAGCCGCAAACAAGGCAGCAGACAAAACAAAGAACAACCTAACCCATAGGCACAAAGAACAGCAAAAGAAACGCCACTAAGGCAGGACGGAAGAAGCAAGGAACGGCAGCCTTCAAAGTAAGGAGATCCACCATAGCTCCGCACAACAAATGGAAGCCAGCTAGCCACCGAGCGGACAAATCCAAAGAGCGGCACAGACCAACCCTCCAAAGTCACCAACCTCGCAAACAGAAGCTTCCAGCAGCAGAACACTAGGAAGGTGGCAAACCCAATCATCCAACGTAGGTCGAAGCCCGGAAGAAGCACCGGCGAAGCAACACACCAGGAACAGCAATCAAGGCAACGAAGGCATCCAAACTAATTAGGAAGGACCAGGTCCATAGAAGAGAACACGGAGGGGTCGATACCCCAACTACGTTGGAGCCTCCTATTTCCTAAGAAGCACCGACACTCTCTAGAAGCCTTTGTGTCGTGTTCAACACTTCGACACGTGTCCAACACTCCGACATGTGTCCGACATGCTCCGACATGCTTCGACACATTCCGACACGCAATCAATGAGTGTCGGGAAATCCAACACGTGGTCAACTTTTCTCGACACACTTCGACATGCGAGTTCGAAATTCCGACACGCGATTCCAATACGCACATGGTCAATTTTAATAATTTTCAATAATTGAGGGGTCAAAATATCAATATATGAAAAAATAATGAAAATAACAAAAATAAAGGGGAAAGAAGAAAATTCTTACTCTCAAGTTTCTCACTTATAAGTTTTGACCTTCTCGTGAGTGATGATGGAATGCCCCTCTTCTCGCCGGCGTCACTCCGACTTGAAGTTGTAATTTATTTATTTTTTGCTTCTTTCCGCCTCTAGCAGGCATCGCCTACGAATTATCTCTTTCGGTCTATTTCATTGGCTTGTGAGTTATCTCTCACATTTTCCATGGCGAATTTAGTTATTTCCTTTTCTTTTGGTTGTACTTCGAGAGTTCTTATCCTGGATTTTTAGTTTTCTTGAACCTTGTTTAGTAGAGGAGCTCCAAGCTAGTCTATATCATGAACTCCGAACTCTGTTTGGGACTACAAAAATCTCATAAGAAAACAAAGCACGTTCCTTCAAATTTACTCTTTTGTGTTTGCAATTTTTGAATTTTTCATTTAATTTCTGTCAAATTAAAACAATGAATGATATTAATAAATGCTGAATTAATATTTTTAGTATAAATTAATTCTATGTTCTTTTTATTATTATTATTATTTGTATTTATATATAAAAATATATATCTAATAAATAACGTGTCGGAGTGTGTCGGAATCCCCTATTTTTTGAGAAATGACGTGTTGGCGTGTTGTGTCGTGTCGTATCGCGTGTCGCGTATCCGTGTCGGTGCTACATAGCATATTTCTTGGGTTATCCACCACATTCTTGACGGTCAAAGCCTTGTCCCTGACCACTTTGATAAGATGGTTTTTCAAAGTTGACACCACCAGCTCTTCTCCCCTAAAGATAATATTATTCCTCTTCTTCCATGTGAAATGGCACAGGGCACCAAAGGAGAACCGAGCAATGCAGTAGAGGAAATCCTTACCAGAAAGGAACTTCAAAGCCCATTGGAGGTTCTTTGACCAAGACCTATTTCGCCACGGAAGATTGCATCTAGCAGCCCAGAAAAAAGCTAGAATAGCCGAGATGCAACAACCAAAGAAAAGGTGGTCGATAGAGTTGGGCCTAGAGTTACAAAAGGCGCACAACGCACTGTCAAGTCTACCATAGGAAAGGAGGAGAACCTGGGTAGGTAGACGGTTTCTAGTAATCAACTAGAGATTGAATTGAAATCTTGGAGCGATCGAATTGTTCCAAATAAGCGAGGCCCAAGGGACACGGTTCTTCTTCCTCCTAATGGCTTCCTAAGCTGAGGCAACTGAGAAGACACCGGAAGAGTTCCCAAGCTAGGTAAACCGATCAAGGGTCTGAGATAGTGTAGGGAGGGAAAAATCTCACGTCTCCAAGAAGGTCTTGATGGCGTAACCAGAAGGGGAGAAAAGGTTCGCCACCGTCGCTTGCCTTGAGAGCCCCGAGCTATAGATAAGAGAGTCCGAAATAAATAAGTTCAATGGGCCTCTCAGGTGCCAATGGTCAAACCATAAAGACACTGATAAGCCATGACCAACTCTCCAAAGAAAGGATAGCCAAAACTCCCTCCTTAGCTGCAGGATCTTCTTCCAAGCTCACGAACAAAAGGTTGGCTTGCTGGCCACCCAATTTTTTATTTTCCTTTTTAAGAAGGTGGAGTGAATCCATTTGCACCACAACGATTCTTTATCCGTAAACAGAATCCAAATATACTTGAGCATGACAGCTTTATTACAATCACACAACCCACGAACACCCAGTCCTCCCTCATCCTTCAAGAGACACACATCTTCCCAGGAGACCTTAGCCCCACCAACACCAAGGCTAGGGCATTTCCAGAAAAAACTGTCTCAAAATTTGTTCTATGTAGTCCTAGACAGAACAAGGAATGATAAACACACTAGCCCAAAAAGTGTGGATAGAGTGAAGGACAGACCTAATCAATTGGAGTCGTCCTGCGAAGGATAGGAAACACTGGGCCCAAGATTGGACCCTGGATGTGATGCGGTCAATAAGGGCAATGCAATCCGCCTTCCCAAGCCTCGAGGAGATAATGGGCACCCCTAGATACTACACCGGCAACTTCCCTTCCTGGAAACCAAGGGCCATAAGAATATGATTCCGTAAGGAGGAAGACACACCCGCAAGAAAGACCTCACTTTTGTTTGTATTTGGCCTCATCCCACTCTAGGATGAGAAGGTATCAAGGCCTCCTTTTAAAAGAGAAACTGATGCCGAATCTACCTCTTAGAAAAGGAAGACATCATCAGCGAAGAAAAGGTGGGATAAGTTCAAAGCTTTGCACCTCTAAAAATACTTGAATTCCGGTAGCCTAGTACGAGAGCTCAAAACCCCAGAGAAAACCTCCTCTACCAAGGTAAATAGATAGGGAGACATAGGGTCCCCCTGCCGAAGGCCCCGGCCACTAGAGAAAAACCCATGTAACTCCCCATTAATCGAAATAGAATACTTAGGAGTACATACACAAACTATGATGCGCCGAATCATCCACTTAGGGAAACCAAAAGCTGTAAGAGTTAGCTCAAGGAAGTCCCAATCAACCATATCATATGCTTTCTAGAAATCCACCTTAATTGCACACTTGGGCAAATAAGAGTCTAGGTGCCAGCTGATTTTTTTTACATGGATAAAAAGTAAAATTTTATACATTATTTTGTGGTTTTGCTTAATCACACATGCCTCTTCATGATCTCATCTTGCTTTGGATGTCATATGTACCCACCAAAAATTTAATTCATCCAACTCAAAAATTGGAACTGGTAGATAGAGTGAAACACCATATATATAATGTATAATAATCCCATAGACAAGTCATTGGGATTCTTTAACGCAAGCAGGATTAGAAACGACATGCATAACTTGATGAAGTAGGGGCCATACACAAAATAAAATGGGGTGGAACCACGCTCTAGTATCATATTAGAAAATCCATTCCAAAAGTTTACATTATTAAATGGAGGAAGACCACGTGCATAAAAAGGCATACAAACCTTGTAGGCAAGCAATGTAAATAGTTTAACACATTCAGACTCCGTTCGTTTCGCGGAAAATAACTTTCGGGAAAACGTTTTTCGGATTTTCCGACGTTCGTTTTACGGAAAATGAATTCCTTGGGGAAAATGTTTTTCATGAAAGGAAAAAAGTCTTCTAAATTAGGGGAAAATGTTTTCCACTTTTGAAAAATGGAAAACATTTTCCTCACTTGATCTGTCTTATCTCACACCTCTATAAATCCTCACTTCCTCCTCCCATTTCTTCTTATTCTTTTCTTTTTTTATTTGAATTATTTTTTATTTTCTTTTTCTTTTTTAATTCAAATTATTTTTAATTTCTTTTTCTTTTCTATTTCTTTTTTTTTTTCTTTTCTTTGTTTCCCATCTTCTTCTTTCTTGGCTAGTTGTTGGCTGTTGCTAAGCGAATCTCGAGCTCGTTGATCTCAAGCTCGTGCTCGCACTCTTGCTTATCATTTTCTTTATTTACTCTACCCCGCAGTTGTACATTGCTCAAATAAAGGACTCTACATACTTTACTTTTTTTTTCTTTTGTTTATTGGAACACAAAAGATGCAGGGGGAGAACAGGCCACTCAATTGAAAGATTTTCATTAGTGATGTACATGCTTTGCTTCTTTTCTCCTTTGCTTCTTTTTAAAATCCATACGAACATTTTTTTAAAGTGGATGACCGTTTGGTGACAATGAGGGAACAAAGATATGAAGCAAGTTTGCCCGCATTTAAATGCAAGTTCATATTTAATGGATTTATAGGTCGGTAAGTGATGATGTCTAAGTGGTGAAGTCTTAGAAAATATTTTTCTTACTGAACACCGGAAAATATTTTCCGAAACATTTTCAGATTTTAGTTGAACACTAGAAAATATTGTGATTTTCCTGGAAAATGACTTCTGGGAAAATATTTTTCGGAAATGACCCATTTTCCGTGAAACGAACGGACTCTCAATGTACTTTAGTTGTACCTAGTGAAAAACTAGCTCAGCTTTTGCGATAAGCCAATAATGGTATCGAGTTTATACACGAAATCATGCATAGTTGATCTGATGTTGCTTGTTATTCAAAAGGTTACCTCTTTTTCTCGTGATTAGTTTAGTAAATGCATATATCAAATTTGTCATAATTCACCACAAATTCTACTAAATGCTGGAATTATAACATTGAGGAGGATATGTTAATTTTATAAGACTGTTCAAGTAGCATGTGACAATTGGCCATCTCGATGACCTCAAAGGTTGTCGCTTCTTTTTTTTTTTTTTGGTGAAGGTAATAAATATAATGAGGAAGGTAAAAGCTATACAACCCTCGGCTTCAAAAACTTACACTCTCAATGAACATGCTCATAAAGAGTGGAAGGAAGCCGAGCAAAAGCCAAGCAGCAAGCACAAGGCCAAAGCCAACACAAGAGATGCAGGCACACCCAAAAAACACCAAGGGCCTACCCAACCGGTGTGTAAACAGTAGAGTAGAAGATGGTAGGATCTAATTCCCAAAATTGTTGTAATCTTTTATTTCTAGTGGAATCATCCACATTCGTGAAGGTGAGAGCCTTATCTTGAACGACTTTGAGAATGTGCTTCTTCATGGTCAAGGTAGAATCAGGCTCATCCCTGAAAAGAATATCATTCCTATCTTTTAAATTTTAAGCCAAGTAGTTCCCTGTCTGAGATCAACACAAAACCCAAAATCAACCTTTTTGCTGGAAGATTCTCCACTTTCTGGGTGGAACATGTCAAAGGATACCAAATCGGGAATATGATATTCAGCAAATCTCTAGCAATCACTCCTTAACTAGAACACCAAGGGCCTACCCAACCGGTGTGTAAACAGTAGAGTAGAAGATGGCAGGATCCAATTCCCAAAATTGTTGTAATCTTTTATTTCTAGTGGAATCGTCCACATTCGTGAAGGTGAGAGCCTTATCTTGAACGACTTTGAGAATGTGCTTCTTCATGGTCAAGGTAGAAACAGGCTGATCCCTGAAAAGAATATCATTCCTATCTTTTAAATTTTAAGCCAAGTAGTTCCCTGTCTAAGATCAACACAAAACCCATTTTTTCACATAAAACCCAAAATCAACCTTTTTGCTGGAAGATTCTCCACTTTCTGGGTGGAACATGTCAAAGGATACCAAATTGGGAATATGATATTCAGCAAATCTCTAGCAATCACTCCTTAACTAGAACCTGATATTGAGCAGATCTCTAGCAATCATTCTTGATATTCAGTAGATCTCTAGCAATCACTCATTGATTTATTCTGATTTTTTTTTTTTTTTGGTTTATATCCCTAACTTTAGCTGCTCCTATTTTTCTATACACCTTCCATATCAGGAGCCCTAGGAATATTGTATCATTTCTTATAAATAGAAAGCTGTAAACAGAGATCAATTATCTTAAATACAATACAAGTTTACATTCTCACATGGTATTAGAGCTTTTCTAGCGAAAGCTTTTAAAAAAAAATCAAATCAAATCAAATGGCATGTTCACCCTCTTCAACAACTACTTCATCATCATGTACTACCCCTAGCTTAACAACCCGAATACTTAGATCCACAGCCACTGGAATTAATCTAGCAATTGGAGTCAAGCTCATAGGAGAAAACTTTGTTTGGAGGGCACACCTACTGCTATGTCTTTGAGCAAGCAAACTGCTACCAATTGTGGAAGGATCTTCCATATGTCCACCTAGCCAAATTGTGCAGACAGCAACAAATGGAACCACCACCATTGTTCTAAACCCATCATAACATCCGACGGCAACATATATTGAGATGTATATATTTTAATATTAGGTTGAGTTCTGGTTATGTTGAAGCTGCGTCCTGTGGAGAAAGGACAGCCGTGTCGTGCTCCTATTCTTGTGGAATTGGGGTGTGATAGGGAATGGTGACCAAGGGCTTCATTTCCCTTGCCTGAAGCCAGAGCTTGTCAGATTATTCCAACTCCACCTCTAGTGGTAATTCCCACTTGAATGAATGCAAAAGAGATGCCATAACATAACATAGCATCCTCTTTGCTTTGTAAGCCCCACATATCTCTTTTGATTGTAACTAAATGGAATGTGCTTGAAGTTGTTGCTTGAGAAATCTGTTATAGCTGATATAATCAACTAATAGCATAAACTTCTCATGTTATGCTGAGAGAGAAGGAATGAAAACAGAACATTGAACTTCATGCGTCCTTAATAAAAACTGTCAAGTACAAGCTAAATAAGAACCTCTTTTGGAACTGCAAACAAACGTGCAAAATAGAACCGCACACAAACGTGCAAAACAGACTTGTTCCATTTCCTAGAAAATAGCTAACAAACCAACCACCTAACAAATAAACTTGACTGAATAAAAAAAAAAAAAAAACAGAACATTAGCAACAAAGACCGAGACACGGCTCAACAAAATCATACTTACTAGGATCTTCCAAGACCCTCTCTAAGTCTAAACTTCACCATTTGTCCCAAATCTTGGGGTCCTTGTGGATATAACCCATGTTCAAGAAAATTTCACTACCTTTCGGTATTGTGTCCCCCCCGGCGACACACGAAGCATTTAGGTGGCTCTGTGGCAATACGCCGATGTGCCTTTGCATTAATTATAGGAAATTAAATCAAGTTACAATTAAAAAAAAGTATCCACTGCCTAGGATTGATGACCTAATTGATCAGCTTAAAGGATGTTAGTATTTCCAAAATCGATTTAAGATTGGGGTATCATCAATTGCGGATAGGACATTCCTAAAATGGCTTATTGAACTTGATATAGTCACTATAATTTCGTGGTCATGCCTTTTGGTTTGACTATTGCACCAGCAACATTTAGTAAATTTAATGAATAGGGTGTTAAGCCTTTTTTGGATCAATTTGTAATAGTATTCATTGATGATATTTTGGTATATTCAAAAGGCTTAGATGATCATGCATAGCATTTAAGGCTTGTACTTCAAACACTTCGTGAGCACAAATTGTATGCTAAATTTGAAAAATGTGAGTTTAGTTGGATAGCATGGCATTTTAAGGCCATGTACCAATCGATGAAGTGATATCTATTGACCAGCAAAAGTTGAGTTGGTGATAAATTGGCGAAGACTAATGATAGTGACCGAGATTCAGAGTTTCTTGGGTCTAGCTAGTTATTATCAAAGATTTGCAGAAGGAATTTCTCACCTTGCCGCTCCATTGACTCAATTGTTGAGGAATGATGTGAAGTTCAAATGGTCTGATAAATGCAAGCAAAGTTTCCAATAACTTATAAGAAGATTGACTACGGTCCGATTTTGATGATACTATCAAGATCTTGAGGTTTTTTAATTTATGGTGATGCCTCTCATAAGGGACTAGGTTGCATTTTAATGCAACATGGAAAGGTGGTTGTTTATGCATCAAGACAATTGAAGACACACCTATCCGACTCATAATCTAGAGCTTGATGCCATTGTGTTTGCATTGAAGATATGAATGAACTATTTGTATGGGGAAAATTTTGAGATCTTCACCGCCCATAAAAGCTTGATTTCTTGTTTTCCGAAAAAAAGATTGAATATGAGGCAGGAGTGTTGGATGGAATTATTAAAAGACTATGGCTATGAGATTTGGTATAGCAAATAGGGTTGCAAATGCTCTCAATCAGAAATCTACACAAGTAGTTGCACATATGATGGTCAACGAATGGACCTTACTTGTAGAGGCTCAATTCTAAATTTCGGTTTCATATGAATAGTCTTTAAAGTGTGATAATTACTCTTAGAATTGAGGATAGATTATGCAAAAAATCAAGACTCTGCAACAAACAGATCTTGAAATTTCAAAAATATGAGAAGAAGCCTTAGAAAGGAAAAAGGCTCGACTTTTAGGTGTTGGAGGATGGAGTTTTAAGAGTTCATGGACGTCTTTGCATGCCTAATAATGTCAATTTGAGGAATGAAATTTTATCAAAAGAACATCGAAATAATTATAGTGTACATATAAAGAGTGCAAAAATGCATCAGAATCTTCACTAGCACTATTAGTAAAAATGTAGGTAAGTTTTCTGATGCAAGAGTATGGGATAGTATTGACAAGACCTGACTTTCTTCCTAGAGTTAATGTCTTGAATTCTAATTCTTTTGTTACTTGTATTAATACTTGGAAGAGGGCTAAACATGGAAAAAAATTGTAAACGTAAATCATTAGAAATTTCCATTACATTTCTCTTGTGATGTGTTCCATCGTGCTTCCGAATGCCTATATTAAATAAGAGTTATAATTTGAAAAGACGTGTTGCGTGTAACATTTTAGGGCATCACAAATACTAATATTTTACATAAAATATAATTTTTCTATGTTTGTTCCTATTGTCCCATAAGATTAGTAACTTATTCATGAAATTAGTATGTTTTTGCATTAAAAAGTAAGTGCCAGCAACGCTATTTAACTTAAAAAACGTTCGGTAATGGCAACCAACAGTTAAAGTTTCTTTTTCTTAGCAGATGAAATAAATTGAATTAAATAAGTTATGAGGAATCTTTGGTCAAAGTGTTCAAGTATACGTCTCGAGTTTGAGCTCGTGTATTAGACACAACCCGAATTGGAGGATGTAGATCGACCCAAACTTTTTCGAAAGTGTGACGGAGTCATCCGAGTTGGTCATAATTTCTTGACCAATTCTATAAGATTTCTTTCTTTAAAGGCCGTTTCCCGTGAACATGCAGAGGGTTCTTCAAAGCATGAGGGGAATAAACAACTTGAGTTGAAAGATGATACGAAAAAGTAGCTATTAATGCATTACTCTGCTGTCCATGTCAATATTTTGGACCATTTGCCATAGTTTATTGTCAAGTGTCAAGAGATATTTAGGCAAAAAAAAAAGGACTTTGTTAACTAGAAAAAGTCAATCAATCTTATGGAAAACTGCATTGATTGCTTAAAAAGTGCTCCAGAGTACTCGATGATAAAGTCAATAGAAAATATGCAGCACCCGCTGCAAACGAACCCGCCACCTTGAGAACTGCCCGGTCGAATATATTTATGCAGGACCAGAAACATTTTGCTCTTGATCAACATGACTTCGTCCTCTGGTCTAACCGACCTGAAGAACCAATAGATAACAGGACTTCTTTCTCGTATTACAAAGAAAAGCAGCATAAATTCTTTTTAAACCCAGGTTTAATAAAATAAAAAAAAAAACCCCAGGTTTAATTGAGTAGATGCTCAAAACATGATTGATACATGATTTATTCGTAGAACTGAAATGAAGAGTCTTGATATTCTAATAAAAGTTCTAACTCGACATGTACAGCTCTGGAGAGGACGATCTCGGCTTGGGAATGGCGACCCGGGGCTTCATTTTCTTGACCACAAGCCCGAACTTGCCCAATAAATCCAGCTCCACCCCTTGCGGTAGGTCCCACTTGAATGAATGCAAAAGAGAGGCCAAAACATACGGTAGCACCCTCTCTACCAGTGCAAGTCCTGCACACACCCTTCGACCGGAACTGAAGGGCATATACGTGAAATTGTTACCTGAGAGATCATACTTGCTGGGATCTTTCAAGAACCTCTCAAGTCTGAACTCCGATGGTTTATCCCAAATATCGGGGTCTCTCTGGATATAGCCCATATTCAAGAATATGTTACTGCCCTTGGGAATTGTGTAACCTCAGACAACACAGGAAGCATGTGGGGTCCGAGGCACCAATATCGGCAGCGCTGGGTGAAAGCGAAATGCCTCCTTGATGACAGCATTGAGGTACTTTAATTTGGCAAGTGGTTCTCTTCCACCATCCTGTCCTCCCTACTTCTGTCAATTCTTGGACTACTTTGTTCATTACATCTGAGTTCTGCAGCAACTCTGCCATCACCCACTCAACCGTTGTCGAAGTCGTATTGGTTCCGCCAACCACAATGTCCTATTCCACAAATTCAAAGTGTCATCAGAAAGAGTAAATTGTTGTCATGATTGATAAAGCTGAATACATGATGAAGCATTGGAATAGAGAAGAATCAACGTCCTAGGGGAAATATGGAGCTTTTTGTGAAGTTAGACAAGAGGATCCCAAACGAAGGGTATGTAAAGAGATTTCAATCTTGACATCATACGACCAACTTCGTACAAAAATTAGCACATGATAATTGAAATACCTTTGCATTATATCAATTTCAGTATTGCGCAAGATGCTGGTTGAAAATTACGGTACTCTAGGGCTGATATGCATTTAAAAACGAGTACAATACTCTAGTAATAATCACTTGACGTTAACTCATGATTATGGTGGCCAAAATATGAAAAGAACGAGGATTAACTATACTTACTATCACTACTGCATCAGGTCACTAAATAGTAATGTACGTCCATATGAGAACTAGTCACCTAGCTTAATAAACTTACAATAAAAATGGCTTTGAGGGCTCCGTTTTTGTCCATTGGTGACTGGTTATCTTCAAGATCCATCTCCATGTCCAGGAAAATCTGCAAGAAGTCCTTTTTCTGTTCATTGATTTTAGATTCTCCGTCCTTCCGCTTGAATAGTTCATTCGTTCTTCCTTCAGTGGCACGGTCGATAGCAGACTGAATAAAATCAGCAAACCACTTATGCACCCTTTTCATGTCCCTTTCAACTCCTTGCAGGTTAAGCCAAGCAGGTGCCGGGACAAAGTCCGAAATATTTGGACTACTTGCGAGCACCATGAGTTTAGCCACCACCTCTCGAAACTCCGCGCCCACAGCTTCGCTTTTCTCTCGCTTAAGCGTCCCTCCCCATAGCATTGCCATGATCACGTTAATCAAGATCAGAACTGTCAATTCGCCGATATCTACCGGCACCCTGGATTTTTTGTACAGATCACTCAGAGCTTTTTTGACCTCTTGCCTTCTCAAACCGCAACAGGCGTCAAGGCTTGCGTTGCTCATCATCTACCGTACAAAAAGCTTGCGGAGATTCCTCCAATAAGGCCCCTGGCTTGAGAAGGTAATGTCCCTTCCTCCGTATGACCCAATTGTAGCAGCGATTTTCGGGTCCTGATTGGCGAACATCATGTCCTGGTCCCGCATGATTTCTTTGGCCAGCAACTGGGATTTAACCACGACATATAACTTGCTTCCAAGCCAGAGTTTGTAGATGGGGCCTTAGGTCTCGGCCAATTCGGCAAATTTCCGGTGGAGCTCGGTCCCTAGGAATGTGAGGTACCCAAGGAACGGCACACATTGGGGCCCCGGCCGCAATGGAGCTGTCCAGTTTTTTCTTCTCCTGAACAAAGAGGAAAAACTAAGAGTTGCAATTCCTATGACAAGCAGTGTTGTGGTAGCTCTAGGAATTGCATCATTCGCTTCTTTAGCAGGCCGCAACCACAGCCAGGCGCCTTCGGAGTCTCTATTTGACATTTCGGCTTGTGACAACGGGGTGAAGACTGGTTGAGCAAGAGTGAGGAAGTTTCTGGCCACACCAAACTAAGGTCTGCCTAGGGACAGTTTGGTCTCTGATAGATGATATAGAAAAGGCAAAAATGGAAAGTCAACAGTTCTATTTACACACTGACAGACGAACAACTACTGAAAATAATTAATAATTTTTCATGTGATCAGTAACATTCTACAAGAAACTCGACCTCCAATGTATGAAGAATTACTAATTCTTTGGTTCATTCTTATCGTTCCCTATAAAGAATAAACCGACAAGTTTGAACATAACTAATAATTTTTGGAAACTTTCAGACAAAATCAAGTTTTCCCTCTCGCCTTTCGTATACCAAGACCGGGTAAAAGGGGTCCTTCCCACACGGTGTCGCGCCACATCCACGGCCCCGGAGCGCGCCACGTGTGCGGGCTGCGGGTCGATCCCACGGCCCAGGATCGCGGGGGGCGCTTCCCCACGACCGGGTCAGTCTGTCTCATCTCATCTCCCGTTCCAGATAGTAGGGGTGTGCATGGTCCGGGCGGGCGGTTCCCGACCTAGAATCGGGAACCGCCGCTAAGGACTCGGTTCCGAAAATTGGAACCGGGATCCACCCGTTTGTTGCATGGATCCACCCGGGAACCGGACCACCGGTCCGGTCCGGTTCTTGAGTGGATCCACGGAACCGATCTTGACGCGAAACAATTTTGGTTTTCAACATAGAACGACTACGTGACATCAAAGCAAGCCAAAGAAAGAAAAACCAAATTTAAGTACGTAGAACAAAGATTCATTTGTTGCAACTATAAATGCAACCAATGAAGGAATGGATGTACGTAAGTTGATATAGAGGCGGAGAGAGTAGTAACTGTTCAGGAAAAATGGGTCTCTCTTAACGCTATGAACTGGACATATTCCTCATCAGGTTCGGCAAAATATCACAAGTCGCACAGACAAATCAAAGGAGGTGAAATGAGGCACCATCCAAACACAGGAAAACAAAGCAAGTGCAACTAAACAAGACTTTATTGAATACATCACCTTCATTATATTAATAAATAAAGTAAACAACCAAAAAGCATAAGAATTCCCCAATATTCAGCTTTGTATTCATCCTGCAGCAGAAACAATTGCCACAAAACAATTGCTTTGTATTCAGTTTTAGTATTTTTTTTTTTTTTTAATATTAAAAGGGAACCGGTCCGGTCCGGGTGGGCAGGCGGGCGGATCCGCCCATGGAACCGGGAACCGGACCGGTTCCCACCGGTTCCCAAAATTGGAACGGAGAACCGGATCGGTTCCCTCAAGAATCGCCGGTTCCGGGCGGTTCCGGGTGATCGGGCGGTTCCGGTATTTTGTACACCCCTACCGGATAGTCTCCACGGCAATCGTTCTCACTTTCTCTCTCCTCCTTCCCTCTCTCTTTCTCTCTCGGAAGACGCGAAAAAGAGACCGTCTCGCACTCTCTCTCTCTCTCTCTCTCTCTCTCTCTCTCTCTCTAACCTTTTCTTTCCTCTCTCTACCTTTGATGAGACTCGGGAGCCCGAGGGAGCGATGTCGCCGAGACGGGCGTTTCTCTCGCTGAAGTTCTCCGCATCCTTTAAGCGGCTCAACGGTAGGCCCCCGGGACCCCGGGAGGAGAAGGAGGCGACGGCGCCGGGGGCGAGGGCGAGGGGGTGGTGGGCCGGGCCGAGCTGGAGGCCCACGGTGAGTCATGGGGGACAATGGTGCCGGAGCTCCTCGGGGAGATCAACCGCCGCGTGGAGGAGAGCAAGGACCGGTGGCCTTAGTGCCAAAACGTCGTCGTCTGTGCCTGCGTTTGCAAGCAGTGGAGGGACGTCGCGAGGGAAATCATTAGGTCGCCGCTTCGCAGCTGCCAAGTCACTTTCCCTTCCTATCTCGAGCGATGGCGCAGGACCTGGAGTAGGGAGGGACCTAGTTGGAGAAGTTGGGGCGGAAAGGGAGCCAGCTGGGCTCGGATCGACGGACAAAGAGGTGGTGGATGACGTCCTAGAGCTTGTGGAGGAGGGGGTTGGAGAAGTCGCCACCGCCAACGTCGGGGGAGGAGTGGCTATAGTGGGTGTGGAACGCGAGGAGGCGAGAGGTCTTGGAAAGGGCGAGGGAAGGAGAGAGAGCGAGCTATCGTGAACATCCTCAGACAGATAAAGAGAGAGAAGAGAGTTTTTTTTTTTTTTAAATTTAAAAGAAGAAGAGAATGTGGGTGAGTTTGGGTATTTTAAATTGTTTAGCAAATAAATAGGTCAATATGAGGTAGCTCAACTCAGCCCACCAATCTGTCACCTTTACCTCGATCACTAAGGGTGCGTTTGGTAACGATTCTATTCCCGAGAGTAGATTTTGATTAGAAGTGATTATTTTTTATTCTGTTCCCGGAAATTGATTCTAAGTATTTTAAGCCGTTTGGTAACTGTCCAAAATTTCTGATTCTGGAATAGAATTGCGTTTGGTACTTGCTCATTAATTCCGTTTCAAATCAATTTCTTTTAATTTTTAAATAAAATTTTTACTTTTTTACTTTTTTTCCTTTTTTTTTCTTTTATTTTTTTCCTTTTTCTCCTATTCTTCTTCTTCTTCTTGTGGCCGGTCGCCGGACCGGCGACCCGCCGACGAGGGTCGGCGACCTCACCGGCGAGGCCGAGCCTCGCTGGGCCGGGCAAGCCTCGCGATGCCTAGCCCCGCCAAATCCAGGAGGCCAAGCCTCGCCGGACCTCGCCCTGGCCTGGCGAGCCTCCGGCAAGCTTGCCGGACCGGCGAACGGCGGTCGGCGGCGGCGACGATGGTGGGCGGTGGTGGACGGTGGTCGCGTGATGGCTGAAGGGAAGAAGAAGAGTTGTTGGTTTTGATTCTCAAATTTGTTTCCGGAACATGAATCAACTTTTTTTTTATTCTTGATTCTACTCCCAATCTGTTCCCATGAACAAAAATTTTACTAAACGCGATTCTAGGCCCAAACTGATTCTGGGAATAAAAAATCAGAATTTGGCCATGTTTGGATAGTTACCAAACAGGGCCTAAGACTAATGTGAATCACGTTCTCTAGAAAATGCACCAGCTAAGAGAATGATTGCTATCATTCCTCTGGTGAAGTTACATTTGATTTTGATAACCGAGTCTGCTTTAGAGCATTTTTGAATTTGGATCATTTACTTGGTCATTTGCACTATTTACTTGCTAGATGAAAGTTTAGACGTGCAATCACTGGGCAGACAATAGGACTTTAAAGTATGGTTTTTGGTTCCTAGTAAGATTGGATAGCTCAGTGCCTTTCACAAGGACAATTTTGTTCATCATTAAACCCAGTGGCCTCTCAACACGTGATGGGAGGCCCTTGTTGGCCCTTAACAATAAAAAAAGAAGAAGAAAAGAATTAAAAGTTTTAAAAGTTTTTAATGTCAGTGTTGACATCTTACGTAATTTGATTGGCATTGGCACATAATTATTTTTGAACTTTTTAATTTTTTTTTTTTAGTCTTGTGTTGCTTGTTATTCAAAAGGTTACCTTTTTTTTTTCTCATGATTAGTTTAGTAAATGCATTCTCGCATTTGTCCTAAATCACTGCAAATTCTACTAAGTGTTGGAATTAGAAGGCAAGGAGGATGTGTTGATTTCAAAAGCCTATTCATGTAGTACGTGATGGTTGGCTATCCCGATGACCTCAGTAGTTGTAACTTTTTCTCGGTAATGATTATCAACATACGAAATATGTACTTAGAATCTTGGATAACGTGAAACAGTAACTATAATTAGAGTTGTAACTATCTGAATGTAACTATTGTTAGACGTTCCTTTCATCTTGTTCCATGCAAACTTACTATTCCTGCACTTTAAATTCTAAAATTTGTTCTTCACTTTCTTTTAAATTTTAAGCCGAACAACTTCCGCTCCAAGATGAATATATAAGCCTTTTTATCACAAAAAAAGAAAACCAAAATCACCTTTTTGATGAAAGATTATTCACTTTCTAGGTGAGACATCGAAACATTATAACGATTTAATCTTTTTGATTACTTTGAACGTGAGGAATAAGACATCGTGGTTGACATAACCGTTATGACTTAAAAAATGGTAGTTGGGTGGCCTTGCACCTGGCTCCGCTATTATTGGTTTCACATACTGAACATTTCTTTTTAATTAAGCAGGGCCTGTAGTTACGTATTATATGCAAAAACTTACTAATCACTAACCTCATGCAAATTCCTAGTCTTCCATAGTAAGATTTTCTATTACATTACTGAAATTATTAGTTATTTTCAAACTTGTCGTTGCAAGAAAATCAATATAGAGAAATGGAATGACACATGATTACGTTGGCATTCATAGGAATGTCGAACATGGAACTAAGAAACAATAAATCCTTCTAGTTAGACAAAAACTGATTCACCCTTGTCATTTTTGTTTAATTATTCTGGCAACTTTCCTCATTTACAATAATTGGTCGCGTCAGTGCATGTGACTAAGTGGGACCACTTACCTTTCGAACCAAAATATCATCCTAAAATCTGTCAGAGATCCAAACGTATCTTCGAAGACCTTCTATAGTTTGTGTGGCTAGGAATTTCCTGTGTAATGCTAACTGGGACCACTAAGTTTTCGAACCAAAATATCCTAAATTTTCTGTCCGTGACCAAACTGTATATCCAAAGACCTTCTATAGTTTAGGTCTAGGAACTTCCTAATTCTAGCTCAAAGAGTCCTCTTCCCATCATCACAAGCTGAAATGTCGAACGCAGATTCCAGAACTGCCTGGCCGTGGTTGGGGAATGCTAAAGAAGAGAATGATGCAATTCCTAGAGCTACTGCAACAGTGCTCGTCATTGCTATAGCAGCTCTTAGTTTCTTGTCTTTTTGCAGGAGGCGAAACCACACCACGGCTCCATTGCCTCCAGGGCCCCGAGGTGTGCCATTCTTTGGGTACCTCCCATTTCTAGGGACCAATCTCCCCAGGAAATTCGCTGAATTGGCTGAGACCTACGGCCCCATCTACAAACTCCAGCTGGAAGCAAATTATATGTTGTGGTTAACTCCCCGTCACTGGCCAAAGAAATCGTGCGGGACCAAGACATGACTTTTGCCAATCGAGACCCAAACATTGCCGGTGCTATAGCATCATATGGGCGCAAGGGACATTGCCTTCTCAAGCCAAGGCCCTTATTGGAGGAATCTCCGCAAACTGTTTGTGCGGCAGTTGATGAGCAACATGAGTCTCGATGCCTGTTATGGTTGGAGAAGGCAGGAGGTCAGAAAAGCTCTGAGCGATCTGTATGGAAAACCTGGGGTGCCAGTAGATATCGGCGAATTGGCCCTTCTGATCTTAGTTAACATGATGATGGGAATGCTGTGGGGAGTAACGCTTCAGGGAGAAAAGGGTGAAGCCGTGGCCTCTGAGTTTCGAGAGGTGGTGGCCAAATTGATGGAGCTCTTAGGTAGTCCGAATGTTTCGGACTTTTTCCCGGCACTCGCTTGGCTTGACCTGCAAGGAGTGGAAAGGGACATGAAAAGGGTGCATCAGTGGCTGGATGGTTTTATTCAGCCAATTATCGATTGCGCCACAAAAGGAACAACAAGTGAACTGTTCAAGCAGAAGGAAGGAGAACCTAAATGCAATGAACAGAAAAAGGACTTTTTGCAGATTTTCCTGGATATGGAGATAAATCTTGAAGATAACCAGTCACCAGTGGACAAGAATGTAGCACTCAAAGCCATTCTTAGGGTAAGTTTATTAATCTAGGTGACTAATTCTTATATGGACATGCACGGCTATTTAATGATCTGATGCACTAGAAAGTGCAGTTAATCGTCTTTTTTTTTTTTTTTTTGGTAAAGGGTAAATATATAATAGATCAAGAACCGGTGAGCTACACACCTATAAAGCAACAGACCCTGGCACCAAGGCTTGCACTCAAAAGACAATCAGCCAAGCGAGTGGAAGGGTGCCGGGGAAGGGGAAGGGGGAAGGGGGGGGGAAGGAGCTGCATAGAGAGGAACGAAAGAAACAGCAGCTAGACGAAGGCTAAACAACAGCCAAAAAGGAAGAGAAAGGGAAAGACGAAGGCACCCGCACAGGGGAAAGGAATACAACCAGGAAATTGAAAGATAGCGAAGAAGGGACACCATGGATGCATCCAAAGCTGAAGAGACTGGACGCCTCATTACTCAAAATGAAACGCCTCAGTCAAATATCGAAGGATGGATTCCCCAACTGAAGGCTAAACAACGCCTCAGTCAAATATCGAAGGCTAAACAACGCCGCAGTTAATCGTCTTTTGCTACTCTATTTTTGGAAACCTAATCTGTATCGGCAACCCCCCTCTCTCCCTCTCCCAGAAAACCCCTCCCTCAAAGAAACTTCATTTGTATGCTCTCAGCTTCAATTTCTGAAACCAAGAGCTTGTTTTGCTCTGCTTTTCTTTTCTAGGCCTTGATTTCTTGTTTCTTCTCTCCTGATCTCTTTTGGGTTTTCTTTTGCTCATTGTGGTGAATAAATCTGTTTGCAGCTGAAATTTGATGAGGTCATCATCACTGTTCAAGCTAGTTAGTGTTGATGATGTTGAACCTAGACACGCAGTGCAAGCCGTAGTTTTTGGATGGTAAGATCTCAACATGTGCCCATCATTGACACGTTCGGTAATGGATTGTTGATTGTTTTTCAATGCTATGATAGATCTGGTCTTTTGGGATGAGATAATGCTTATAATGACAAGTTGTTCTATTTTGTTTTGTTGTGCAGCTCTTTTGGGATTTGCTTTACTTGGAAAGTTTTTTTGTTCTCTCATGTATGATTATGACAAATGAATGTAAATTTATTTCGACCAAAAAAAAATTCTGTTCTTCGTAAATTCATTTCAAATCTTAGCTGCCATAATTATGAGTAAATGTCAAGCGATTATTACTATAGTATGTACTCGTTTTGAAATCCATATTAGCTCTAGAATACCATTATTTTCAAGAAGGGTCTTATATAATAGTGAAATAAATATAGCACAGTTGATATACTATAAAGGTAATTCGATTATTGTGTGCCAATTTTCGTATGAAGTTGGTCGCATCATGTCAAGATTGAAATCTCTTTCCATACCTTTTGTTTCGTATCCTACTGTCTAACTTAGGTTGCGTGCAATCTTGCCTTCTCCATAACTAGAAGCTCCATATTTTGACTAGAACGTCAATTCTTCTCTATTATAGTGCTTCATTATGTATTTAGCTTTACCAGACATTACAGCAATTGACTCTTTCTGATGAAACTTGGAATGTGTGGGATAGGACATTGTAATCGGCGGAACTGATACGACTTCAACAATGGTTGAATGGGTGATGGCAGAGTTGCTGCAGAACCGAAATGTGATGAACAAAGTAATCCATGAATTGACTGAAGTCGTGGGGGAGGATGAGATGGTCGAAGAGCATCACTTGCCCAAATTAAAGTACCTCGACGCGGTCATCAAGGAGGCATTTCGCTTGCACCCGGCGTTGCCCTTATTGGTGCCGCGGACCCCAAATGCTTCCTGTGTCGTTGGGGGTTACATGATACCAAAGGGCAGCAACGTATTCCTAAACATGGGTTCTATCCATAGGGATCCCAAGATTTGGGACAAACCGTTGGAGTTTAGACCGAGAGGTTCTTGGAAGATCCCAGCAAGTATGATTTCTCAGGTAACAACTTTACATACATGCCATTCGGTTCTGGTCGGAGGATGTGTGCAGGGCTTGCGCTGGCAGAAAGGATGCTACCATATGTTTTGGCCTCTCTTTTGCACTCATTCAAATGGGAAATACCACCAGGGTCTGAGCTGGATTTACTGGACAAGTTCGGCATTGTGGTCAAGAAAATGAAGCCCCTTGTCGCCATTCCAAGACCAAGATTGTCCACTCCGGAGCTCTACATGTCGAGATAGATATTTCATTAGAGTCCCAAAGCTCTTCATTTCAATTCTAAGAAATAAATGTATCCTGCCAGTATCAATCATGGCTTGAGATCTACTCAATTAGACCTGGGGTTTCGGCTACGGAGTTCTGGAGGAGGTGGTTTGCTTGTGTCGGGCGTTTCATAATTTCAATCTGTTTTATGAAATGAGTATTCTGAAATGCTTTTTACGCAAATCATATAAGTAGATTTTGCAATTTCTATGGATTGACACAACTTTTTCTCGTTAATATAGTCCATTTTAATTTTTGCCTAAATATTAATGGCATTTATTACGACATGGCAAATGATCATGTGAAACCATTGTCCGGGGAGAAACAAGTGAATATCTCAATAATAGAACTTTCTTATTATTATTTCAAGAACACTCAGTTCACACCACTCACCACTCACATACAAGACACTTACGCCAGACGCTACACACGCCACTGTTACCCCACACGCACAAAGGGCAAGAGCCATAGGCAAAGACAATATATTTTTATGTTTGCTAATGGCTCTCTCAACACGTATTTCATTCAAAAACAGATTTTCTTTCCTAGTGCTTTCCTCCCCGAGTTGAATTTTTTGGATCATGGATGGGCTTAAAGGTGCTAGGGTGATGAGTTTTTGCTCTTTTAGGAAAGAGTAAGTGTTTTCCCTTGAATCATGCGTGACCATCCTATCAAATTGCCAAGGCACTCTCAATAACAAGTGACATGTATCGATGGAACTTATATCATATAGGACATGATCTTGGTAGTTTTTCCCAATTGAAAACAAAATCAAGACTTGTCACGCCCCGAACCTTCGACCGCGTGCCCATCCCTCTCTGGTCGATAAAATTTTGCAACTCCCTAGGACGAGTCGCCCACCCCTTTCGTTTTATTGCACATGCAGAAGCGAAAATAAATCCCCTGACAATAATCATCTCGGGATAGAAAAACAGGACAACAGATTCACAAACAAACATGCTTTTATATTCACACTGAGTCATGTACAAAAGTCTATGGCCAAAAGACTACAAAAGACTGGCCTTCCAAAAAGAAGCGGTCTTAACTGACCTAAACTTCAGATTACCTCCTCTAGGCTCTAGGTCCTCCACTCGACCACCTTCTAAGGATCTGAAAATGGTTATACAATAACCAGTGAGACAATGTCTCAGCAAGCCCATGTTCTAAACCCCGATTAGGAGGAAAATACGCCAAGAAACGTCATAACCACATAATCACATCATCATAAGGACTTACCTTGCCTCATATCCACCCTGCAGGTCAGCACAGTTTATATCACAACCATAGCAACACTTAGGCTCAATTAATTGGAACACAATACTCAATCTCAAATAAGCACAGGGGTCCTGATTATAGCGCCAAATCGTTATGACACGTCCCATACCGTGCCACACAATTTTGTCCCATAATCTGGCGCATTCAACTCAAGTTTAATCAAGCGTTCCTAGATTTGCTCTCGACATATAGTACGGCCTACTCTCTAGTCAATGGTCCTCTGACATTGTCAGGCATCATCTCACACCATTATGCACGGCATCGTCACTACGTCAACGGCATTCCATAAAGGAGCATCGGTCCAGAATCTATTGCGACCAGCATCCATTGATAAGACATCCCATATAGGGGTAACATCCAGCTTAATAGCTCGGGACGAGTTTTCTTAACCAACACACGATCACTCAAACATGGCCCAGGGCATCGTGCATTGCACTAGAATATCTTCATTAAAATGGTGAACCTGACCTATTTTCTTCGTATTAGAAATACCCATGAAAATCGTTGTGTGTTGGTACACGGTCAATTCACCCTAGAAGACTGATATCCTTTCTTTTCAAAATCCCACTGGTTTATATAGTATATAAAACCATTTCCGGTGTTTAAAACTCAACACTTGGGATTTTCTGGATAAATATTGGAAATTCACAATTTTTGGGATTAAATACCAAAAATCGAATCAGCACTCAATTTGCATAATTTAACACTCAGTTGCAAAATTTAACCACACCATTACAATCGGCACGAAATTCTAGTCACCAGCTATACCAGCCTAATTTCAAGAAAAATAATTAATAATTAAATAAATTCGAAAATTAATTAAGCAAATCAATTTAATTTCTAAAATACTAACTTAGGCCAAAGTTATTAAATTAAATACCAATATGGACCCGGAAAATTCCCGAACCCTTCTATATAAATAATACAATTTATCTAAGCCTCACTTAATATAATCTAACCACCTAACATGCATAATTGCATAATTAAATTACTAACTTAATCTAACTAACCACATAATTCCTAATTAATTAAATCTAAACACCCCTTAGACGTCATTAGCCTACTAAGAAGAGTTTAGAGTATAAACTTACCGGTTTATTGCTTTGAAACCGGTTTACCGTGACGACGGCGTGATAGCGGCCGAAATCCAAATTTTCGGCGGCATTAACGGACACTTGGACCGGGCCCAAAGGCCTTGCAAGCCCACAGCAAATAGATTGGTTTGGCTTTGGGCTTGGGCTGCTTTGCGGGCCTCAATTGGCGTGGGCTTGGAAATGCTGAAAATGGACTTCAAGTGAGCTGGACAACAACTGAAGATGGGCTGAAAACTTGGCTGAGTTGTGGGCTTCAATGGAGCTGGATTCAAGGCTGAAGATGGGCCGGACTGTGGGCTAGGTTGCTGAACTTGCAGACTGAATTGGAGCTGAAATTTTCGTGGGCCGCTTCTGACCAAATGTGAGCTGGGCTTGTGGAGACGGGCGCTGGAACGGAGCTGCTTCGGTCTTCAATTTTCGTTGGGCTGCTGGCGCACGGAGGAAGAAGTCAGCTTCGTTGGTCTTCGGTTGATTCGTGCGCGGCAGCAAGGAAGATGGATGAAGACGCGTGGATAGAGCAGGCGCTCGAAGGGCAGCTGAAGGGGATGGGTGGAGACGGACACGCGGCCGCACGAAGAAGGAGGCAGCTTCGGTCAACACCTGGGATTTCGCTGAGTAGGGATCCACGATTATTGACTCGTGGACGTGGCAGCGAAGGAGGGAAACTGTTTCGGTGAAAGATGAAGCAAATGGTGGTGACAGACTTCGTGAGTGGGCTGGCAATTCTGCGGAGTCAACAAACCGCTTTTGCTGGATGCTGGTGTTGACTCCTTAAGTGGGGCTATTCGGTGCGTGAGATGGCAGAAGTTGGTGGTCTTGCAGAGCAAAAGAAAGAAGGAAAATGAAAGCAAAGCTGAACTAAGGGAGAGGAGGGTTCGAGCGAAGATACGATGAGGGAGGGGCGTGCGTGGTAAGCCAAGGAAGAAGGAGGAGGTGGTCAACAAGGCTTAGCCAAAACATTGAATGCTTGGTCCCCCTAAAAGCCCTCAATCTTATCTTAAGGTCCCTTAATCCAAATTTTGAAGCCCAAAATTGCTGCCCTTTTCCAATTTCGAATTTCACAATTTTTGGTTCTCAATTTCTTCAACAATTTCCCAAGTTCGACATCCAATTTTGATGTAGAAAAAGCCCACATAATTTCTGCAAGTCTCCTTCGCCATATCGATTGGTATAGAAACCAAAACTCCCTTCGATTCGGCCTGTCCAAATTTCCGTTAATTTTTCGCAACATCCGAATCCATTTTCCGTAAAAATCCCGGAATCTTCAAAAAATCTTTGGAGGATGAGTTGACGTTCCTAAAATAGCTCGTGACACTACAGAACTTTCAATTCCTGAAATCGGGTTCAAATTCATGGTTTATTTCATTCCGATGCGTTTTCAGCGTGACTTAGTCTACTGGGTAACTTTTAGGAATTTTTGGTGTAATTGACCCATGATCGATTTATCTCGAGTCACAATGTACATCTTCGACCCATTGGCAACTCTTAGTTGTCGTAAAAATCTCAAGGTTTCAATTACAGACACAAGGTACCCAAAACGATAGAAAATCAATTTAGTGCCGATCGATGAGAATTTTGCAATCAGGTGGAATCACCCACACTTTGATCAGATATCTCAGTCAAATCGACCTATCTCTAATCTCTAATCGATTCTGACAGTGTCGTAATGACCCTTGTAAATTGACACGGTTGAACAGTCAATTCCTGGTCGAATTCTCAAGTCCTCTGCATTTAGATTCCTTAATTGCTTCCCCAAATAGTCTAGTTATCTCGTGAATGATCAGCTCAGAGAATAGCACTATAGACGCATCGACGGAAAGCCCGATTTATTTAATCGAAAACAAATTCTGAAAATTCAAGCTGTCACAAGACTCGTTTAGTTACTTGGAGATCATTCCCTTTGTTCAGCCAGGGCAACTTCTATGGTTGGGAGTGTTTGGAAATGGGAAGAATCAACTTGTCGAATAGAGTTGTCAATACCACATTGGTGCAACTTCTACCCTCAATAATCAAATTACGCACCTTCCCGTTAGTGGTGCAACATGTTTGGAAAATATTCTCCCTTTGCTTGTCCACTTTTGGAGTAATTGTAGAGTGCAAAGCCCTCCTAATAACGAGCAATTCTCCTTAATTGGGCTGCTCTATAATCTCATCTTCCTCCTTTGGTTTGGTGTCAATTTGATCGGCATCTTGCGTAGCTTCTTGAGGTCCCATGTCAATTTTCTCAATCTCTTGAAGTGTCATAACTCTTCGATTAGGATGTTTGGATTGAAAGTGTCTATAACCTTGGCACTTAAAGCACTGTCGCGCACTACCACCATCAGTCTTCTTGTGAAGTTCTTTGACAGACCTCATGGCATTCTTTTTGCCTTTATCTTTTATTGATGTATTCTCGGTCTTGCTAGAAGAAGCACCCTTAAAAAGAATGTCCCCCTTGTCGATAATTTGGTTGACAAACCCTTGCCATGCTTCAAATGTCTTTCCACCTTGATGGTCAGTTTGCAAACATCTTCAAAAGACCAATATCATTGAAATTCAACTAAATTGGCAATCTCCCAATTTAAACCACCAGGTGAACAAGCGAATTTTGCTCCAACAATCTTGGGATATCGTAGTTCTTCAAACTCTCTAATGTATTATTTAATGCTCATTTCACGTTGCTTGAGGGAATTCATTTGAGGAAAAAAAATGTCTTGATTATAATTATTGGGCAAGAACCTCTTCTTTCTAAGTTTCTTGAGTTTTTCCCAAGAATTGATTCCGCCTTTTCCAGCATGAACTCTCTAGTTCTTCAAATTTTCCCATCAAACTGAAGCGTATTTCTTCAAATTGAGAATAACGACTTTGCATCGCTTTTCGTTAGAGTATGAGAGGAAGTCAACTACTCATTCAATATCATGAAGCTAACCAATAAATTCGTTTGGGCTGAGGTTTCCCTCAAATTTTGGCACCACCACTTTTACTTCAAGATCATTCTCCTCACGTCCTCTTCTTCTCCTTCAAACTTGGTAATCCAAATCACTAGAGTCGTTTCAGTGTTGCCGGATTCATCACAAGAGTTTCAATGAGGATCTGGATTGTTATGGTGTGGTTGATTAATAGGGCTTATCGACAGTAGATCCTACTTCGCCCAATTCTCCGGGAGTTTGAGGACTCACTCCATTTGTTGTTGAAGCTCCGTTATGGCATAGTTACACCTTTCATTGTGTGCTTGTTCCAAGATAATGGCTTTTGAAATTGGATCTTTTTTTTTTTTTTATATACAATAATGAAATGAAATGGAATATAGGTAATAGAAAGAATCCCTCAAAACAAGTTGAACCTTGAGATTGATCCCAATCTGATGCGGTTACTGGGGTGGCCAAGTGTGTTTTGAATGACGTAGAAGGAAGTACAGATATATCAAAGCGTGTAGTGATAGATATCGATGGATAAACGTAAATACAAAATAGAATACAATCATCACCGAGTGCTAACGGATGCACCATCAGCTAAGGAAGAAAATCGAGATTGATGAAATTCACTACGAATGTTTAAAGGAAAAACTAGATAAATGACTTTGGGGTGGAGAAATTCACTACCAGGGCCTAAAGGATGAACCACCAACTAAAAATAAATGGCTTATTAGCTAACCTCAAGAAGTAATCCATTCTCCAAGAATAAAAAAATTGGGATAGGAGTTATTTATCCTCCTAAAATATATGCTCACATTGAGGAAACTCTCATATATTTATATATTCAAATCATTATTTGCTTTCAATAAGATCACACCTCTATTTATAGAGTTGCTAAATAAAATAAATGACTCTTCGAATTATTGGAATCTGAATAGACTCTTGAGGGAAATTAATCTAATTATGACTCTTAAAAGCAACACCTTAATAAAGACTTGTAAAAAGATGTGAATCAAGAAACCTAAATGCATATGACTAATTATTAGATGCATCAAAACTTGATGAGACTCTTAATTCGTGCACTAGTATTAAAAGCCAAATAGTTATTGTAGAAAGTCATCAAATAACGATAAAAATTGGCCAAAACAACCTCCTATCATTAGATTGTTGATGGGAGTCTCGAAATCGGTAACAATCTTTTAAATTAGCAACATGTCGCATCATCGGCAAGCTTCATCTTTGGACCGAGATGATTAAATTGCAGCATAAATTGATTTTTGCTTTCATGAATAAGCGCATGGGTCGGTTTAATTGACAAAACGTGAGTTGAGTTTGTGATCTAATCATTAGGACCTGATGCTCTCGCATCAACTTCAAATAATTGGCAGTGGAGTGGGTGGTGGCCCAATTTGCTGCATAACTGAAATGTGAAGAACAAAGTGGCCCACGAATTGACAGAAGTCACGGGATGGGATAAGATGCAATTTGAGCACCACTTGCCCAAATTGAAGTATCTCAACGGTGTCATCAAGTGGGCATTTCACTTGCAACCGACTTTGCCACTATTGGTTTCACGGACCCCACGTGCTTTTCGTGTGGCCAGGGTTACACGGTACCAAAGAGCGGTGACGTATTCTCGAACGTGGTTTATATCCACAGGAACTGGAAGCTTTGGGACAAACGATGAGGGTTTAGAAAGCAATTTTTTTTTTTTCCAATTTTCCATAGGCTAACTCTTTAATAAAGTCCATGTTATTATTGCCTAAATATCTCCCACGCTTGTTACGCTAATAATTTATGGCAAATGATCGAAAATCGAAATATTAGACAGCAGAAGAATGCATTGGATGAAATCAAAACTAACAAGATGGCCTAATTTCTCGTGAACCATTGTGACCACCTAAAAAGCATGGACACTCTCCAAGCCTCCGTGTTGGCCTCGGACACTCCGATATAGGTTCGACATGCTCTGACATGCTTGGACATGCTTCAACATGCGGTCAATACGTGTTGGAAAATTTGACACATGGTTGATTCTCCCAACACACTCTAACTTGTGAGTCTGGAATTCTAACATACAATTTCAACATGCATGAGTCAATTTGATAATTTTTGGGAAAATTGTCCAAAAAGTCCTAAACCTTTGCACTATCCAATTCAGTCATAAACCTTTAACTTTGCCAATTAAGTCCTAAACATTTTCACTTCTTGCCGATTCACCATCCAGCCAATTGTGGCCGGAAAATGCTGATGTAGATGTCGGTGATGCCACGTAGACTGTCGCGCCGACGTGGACAAATTTTAATAATATTTTTTATTTTTTTATTTTTCTGTTTTTTCCTTTTTTATTTTCTTTATTTTCTTTGTGGCTCTTTTCTTGGCCTTTCCCGTGGCCGGCCACCGGCCACAGGCGACGGCCAGCAGCCGGCCTCACCGCCACCGGCGAGGCCAGGCCGGCGAGGAGGAGCCCCGGCGAGGGGAGCCCTCACCCAGGCGCGGCCCGGCAAGGGTCGCTTGGGTGAGGCTGACTCTCACCTAGGCTAGGGCGGCCTCGCCGAGCGTCGCCCGGGCCACGGCGACGCCGGCGAGGCCGCCCGGCTTGGATGAGGGCTGGCCTCCCCAAATCGGCAAGGGGAGGCCTCGCCTAGGCAAGCGTCGACCTCGCCTGCACCCGATCCGCACGAGCTCCGCCCGATGGTCCCTCGCCCGACGTCGTCAAAGCCGAACCTGCTAAGCCCTTGCTTGTGTTTTGTTTTCGCCTATTTAGTGCACATTAGGCCGAAGCTCGCGGCCGTTCGACTCACGCGACCTCCGGTCCCGCTGGTTCCCGTTGAGTTGTTATGTGTTCTCATTTGCTTGTCGAAAGTTTTGTGTGGACTTGGGTCTCAATCAAGCCAAAATCCCTCTTTCCCATAGCGTATACCAGGTGTTTGATGTAATGCCACAGTGAGATTTAGTTTTCTTTCGTTGTCTTGGCCATAGTTGAGTCGTCCGGGTTTCGTCTCAGTGAACTGAGTTTTTTCTTCGCATGATGGTTAGCGTTCCAAGCGTCCGGTGCTGATCGGACCGAAGTCGAACGGTGGCTCCGGCACCTCAAAGGTCGGTGAAGGGCTCGTCGTAGTGGTGGCACTGGTTCGGGCAGGGGAGCTACAGGAGAGCGTTCGGTGAGGAGAGTGGGCTCGTCGAGGGAGAAGACAGGCGTGGGGAACAAGAGAAAAAGAAAAAAAGAATAGAAAAGGAAAAAAAGAAAAGAAAAAACAGAAAAAACAGAAAAAAATATTAAAAATTCAAAAAATATTAAAATATTACTAAAAATTATTAAAAATTATTCACGTCGCGCCGACGGTCCTACGTGGCGCCGCCAGCGTCCACGTCCGCATTTTTTGGCCAAAATTGGCCGGATGAACTGAATCGGCAAGAAATGAAAAGGTTTATGACTAATTTGGCAAAATTAAAAGGTTTATGATTGAATTGGCAAAAGTGCAATAGGTTTAGGACTTTTTGGACAATTTTCCCGATAATTTTTCAATAAATGAGGGATCAAATTGTAAGCAAAAGAGAATATGGAGGGAGACTTCCACTTAGGATCAATTGGGAGACTACATTTTTAAGAAGAAAACCAAACGAGGCGGCATGAGGCTCAAAGAGAAGGGGAGGTAATGCAAGCAGAGCCCTAGCATAAGCGATAACGGTGAGAGACGAAAAAAGAGGAGGGAGAGACGGACGAGGCAGTCAGGGCCAGCATTCTAGCAGAGGTGAGCCTCGAGCTGGTGAGCTACATGACGCACTAGCTGACAACGCCGGGGACGACGCCGCGGACGGTGGCGAAGGTCAGGAAGAAGGGTTTAGAGTCGCAGGTTTTCCGCAGGATCCATTTCCAAGTCCCGCTCTTTCCCCACGGGATCGACATCTCTGGAAGTCGACCCACCCTGATGAGGAGATCGAGTTTTTAAAGTTGTGGTTTTGGGGAGAAGTGGGCCAGTCAAATGCCCATTCGATGAGTCCGCGGATGTATGGGCCCTTTCCGACAAGAAGTCTACATTAGGCTACTTCACCTTCGGAGGAGGCAATCTTGTCACGTAGAGGAGTAAGAAGCAGAAGATAGTAGCATTATCCAGTGTTGAAACCGAGTTAAGAGGATGGCCAAAGGACTTTGTTAACTTCTTTTGCTTAAGAGAATACTGACTGAGAATGGTTTTGGTCCCAATTCCTGCATGAGCTTATTTTGTGACAATAAGACGGCCATCAATATTTCTCATAATCTAGTCCAACATGATCATGCTAAATACATTGAGGTAGACAGACATTTCATCAAACAAAACCTTGACGACAAGATAGTTCAATTCCCATTTATTAAATCTGAAGACCAACTGGCAGATATCCTCACAGAGGTTGTCTCTAGCAAGATCTTCTCCAATTCACATGACAACTTAGGCCTTAGTGATATCTATGTACCGAGTTGAGAGGAAGTGTTGGTGTCAATTGTCAATTAAGACTAATTGGGAAAATTGTAGGGCTGATTAGTTGCTAAATTTGTATAATGTCCTTATTTTAAGGATCAACCAAATTCTTGACCTAAGATAGTGCATAGCCTAGAATATTTTTTTTTTTTTGGTAGTTTTTTTTCTCAGTACAATAACAAAAGTTTTATATTCATTCTGAAATGATAATGAAGTGAATCTCTGTTCATTAGATGCCATGATTTTGAATTTTATATGCCTTCTGGGTTAGTGCTATGATATCTTGAATATGAGGAATGCTAGTAATCTGTAGTTGGACCTTCAATGCCTTATGAGCCTTAGATCCGAGAGAGCCCTGTTGAAGTTTGGGACCAAAGTCCCCAACACATTTCTATTATTAGAGTTGTCTCTATTGTAGCAATACAACCGTAGTTGTAAGAAAATGAGTGTCGAGTAGTGCAATTCTTGCCATAACAAGCAATTCTTCCAAGCTAATAAAGAGTAAGGCGAATGCAATAAAGATGGGTGAATCAATGCTGTATCCATTGACGAGGAAATTTACGAGGGATATGGAATGTAACAAACTGTTGTTATTGAGTAGCGGGAACTGGGTGCTTATAAAATCTAGTAAACGGGATATACTCTTTTAATTGATCAATTGCCATAATTTAATGTCGTTATATAAATGTAATAGAAATTTAGGCAAAATAAAATGTACCAAACTAACGATAAAAAGTCAAGTCAATCCATGGAAGACTGCAAAGTCTCCCTCTTTGATTGCTTAGAAAAAGCATTTCAGAGTACTCATTAATAAAATCAATCGAAATTATGCAGTGCCCGGTGCAAGGGGACCTCCTCCTCGAGAACTTCATTGTCGAATATATGTGTAAAAGCGAAACGTTTTACTCTTAAATCACATGACTTTATCTTCTGGTCTGACCTGAAGAACCAATATAGATAACAAATTTCTACCTCATATCACAAACATTAGCAGCACAAATTATTTTCAAAGCCGGGTCTCGTACATGAAACCTCACATGCTGGTACTTGGCTGTTTGTCTATTAGAGTAGCTGCTTAAAACATTATTGATACTGGCAGGATATATTTATTTCATAGAACTGAAACGAAGAGCCTCGAAACTCTAATGAAAGATCTATGCTGGCATGTAGAGCACGGGAGTCGACAATCTCGGTCTAGGAATGACCACCAGGGGCTTCATTTTCTTGACCACAATCCCGAACTTGTCTAAAAAGTCCATCTCCGTCCCTGGCGGTAATTCCCACTCGAACGAATGCATAAGAGATGCCAATACAAATTTTAACATCCTCTCTCCCAGTGCAAGCCCCGCACAACTCCTCCGACCAGAACCGAATGGCATGTACATGAAGTTGTTGCCCGAGAAATCATACCTGCTGGGATCTCCCAAGAACCTCTCGGGTCTAAACTCCATTGGATTGTCCCAAATCTTGGGGTCCCTATGGATGTAACCCACGTTCAAGAATATGTTACTGCCCTTCGGTATCGTGTAACCCCCGACGACACACGAAGCATTTGGCATCCGAGGAACCAATAATGGCAGAGCCGGGTGCAAGCGCAATGCCTCCTTGATGACCACGTCAAGGTACTTCAATTTTGGCAAGTGATGCTCTTCCACCATCTCATCCTTTGCCACGACTTCTGTCAATTCGTGAACTACTTTGTTCATCACATCTCGGTTCTGCATCAACTCTGCCATCACCCATTCTACCATTGTTGAAGTCGTATCAGTTCCACCAATCACAATGTCCTATTTCCGCACATTCAAAATTTCATCAAAAAGTAAATTGCTGTAATGCTTGATAAAGCTGAATAGTTGATGAAGCACTGTAATATGGAACAATCGAGTTCTAGTCAAAATGTGGAGCTTTTTGTAATATAGGGGGAAAGGTTGTACCCAGCCTAAGTTAGACAATAGGATACGAAACAAGAGCCATGGAAAGAGACTTCAAGCTTGACATGATACGACCAACATCGTACGAAAATTGGCCCAGTATAATGTAAACACCTGTGCAATGCATCAACTTTGCTATATTTGTTTCAATATTGTATAGGGGGCTGGAAAAAATTATGGCAATCTGGGGTTTATATAGATTTGAATGTGTTACGCCCTAGTAATAATCGCTCGACATTAACTCATGATCATGGTGGCCAGAATATGAAATTAATTCTACCAACAACAGAGTCGCAGAAGAGGATTAACTATAATTCCTGGTGCGTCAGGTCACTAAATAGTCAGGTATATTCGTATAATAACTAGTCACCTGGCTCAATAAACTTACCGTGAGAATGGCTTTTAGTGCTCCATTCTTGTCCGTTGGTGACTGGTTATCCTCAAGATCCATCTCCATGTCCAGGACAATTTGCAAAAAGTCCTTTTTTTTATCATTGTGTTTAGATTCTCCATCCTCCTGGGTGGCACAATCGACAACAGACTGAATAAAAGTATCAAGCCACTGATGCGCCCTTTTCATGTCCCTTTCCACTCCTTGCAGGTCAAGCCAAGCAACTGCTGGAAAAAGGTCCGAAACATTCGGACTACCTAAGAGTGCCGTGAATTCTGCCTCCACCTCTCGAAATTCAGCGTCCATGGCTTCGGGCTTCTCTCTCGTAAGTGTCCCTCCCCACAGCATCGCCATCACTGCATTAAGCAAGATCAAAACAGCCCACTTGCTGGTATCCACTGGCACCCTGGATTTTCTGTACAGATCGCTGAACCCCTTCCTGACCTCCTGCCTTCTCAATTGATAACAGACATCAAGGCTCGCGTTGCTCATTATCTGCTGTACAAACAATTTGCGGAGATTCCTCCAATAAGGCCCCTGGCTTGAGAAGGCAATGGCCCTTGTGCCATATGTTGCAATGGTAGAGGCAATGCTCGGGTCCCGATTGGCGAATGTCAAGTAATGGTCCCACAGGATTTCTTTGGCCAGCGACAGGGAGTTAACTACCACATGTAACTCGCTTCCCAGCAGGAATTTGGGGCCGTAGGTCTCAGCAAAACTCAGCAAATTTCCGGTGGAGATCAGTCCCCACAAATGGGAGGTACCCGAGGAACGGCAAGCCCCGGGGCCCCAGCGGCATTGAAGTGGTCACGTTTTTCTTCCTCCTTAACACAAAGAAAAAGCTGAGACCTGCGATTGCCATGACAAGCAGTGCTGTAGTAGCTGTAGGAATTTCATCATTCGCTTCTTTAGCAAGCTACAACCACGTCCAGGCACCTTCAGAGTCTCCCTTCGACATTTCGGCTTGTGACAAGAGGAATGGTGGAGCAAGATGAGGAAGTTGCTAGCCACGCTAAACGTAAGTTTTTCTAGGGACGTTTTGGTCTTGATTGTTCGAGCTGCAGACACTGACCCACAGGCAATTATTGTACGTAAATAATATTTTTCTTTTGATTAGTAACTTTATACAAAAAAGTCGGACGATATTATTAACTAATTCCTTTCATTAGTGGCTTTTTGCATTATTAACGTACGTAACAGCGACTCTGATTACTTGTTGTTGGCAATCAATATTTAATCCTCCACGTTTTCTGAAAAGTATCAATTATTGTTTCTCTTTCTCAGCAGATGCAGACAAAAATTGAATTAGATAAATCTTCAAGCAAAGCGTGATGCAAATAATCAACTTTAGTTAGTAGACAACGTTAGCATATTGATCCCGGGCTTCGAACCCTGGTCTCATACATGAACCCTCACTCCCAGGCACATGGCTGTTGTCTAAGGGCACACATGGCAACGTTTTTGTTATTTCGTTTTCTATTCTTTTGCTTCCCGGAATAGAAAAACAAAAAAAAAAACAAAAATCCGTTTGATAATGTTAATTAATTTTTCTTTTCCTTGGAATATCAAAGTGGCCAGGAAATAGATTTGGTATAGAAATAAAAGTAGAAAAAAGTAGTTTTTTATTCTCGGAATAATTTTTAGAAATAAGTCTTTTCTTTCTTTTCTTTTGCTTCCTCTTCTAATTGGCCAATGAAAACTCGTCGCCGGCCGTCGGTTATTGCTATCGGTCGCTGGTAGTTGGTTGATAGCCGCCGCAGCCTTCGATAGCAACCGGCGGCTATCGCCGCTATCGGCGGCTAGAGGAGGAGAAAAATAGAGGAAATAGAGAAAAAAGAAAATTCTAAAAAATTATTAAAAATTAAAAGAAATTTTGCCGCATGAAAAATTTGTGGGTCCTATCAAACACATTCTTATTCTTTTTTTTATTTCTAAAATATAAATTTTGTGTAGTTACCATATGCATTATTTTACCCAAAAATTATTCTAGGGAATAGAAATAGAAAATAACTATTTCTAAAAAGAAATTATTTCTCCGAAGAGAAATATTACTAAACACATCCTAATTTTTTTTTTTTTGGTCAGTAAACACATCCTAATTGACCACATACTTTTAACTGTAGAATTGAGATGAAGAGTCTTAAGACTCTAGTAAAAGGTGTATCTGAAATGCACAACCTAAAAGTGGACAATCTCGATTTGGGAATGTAATATATTGGTCCATAAGCCCAACCCATTAAAAAGCCCAAGCCATCTTTCTCCTTGTATTTCATCAGTCAATGCAAGCATGCGTAAAATGTAAAAAAGAAGCGTGAGCCAGCAAAGAAAGCAAAGAAGAAGGGCTTGCTTGTGAAGAGGAACAAAGGGAAAAGAAAGAAAATTTGTGTGCATAGTCGATCCAGACATCTTGACAAGCCAAATCAATTTCGTTTAGAAACATGCGGTAAGTAATTGAAGCCTCTATTCACCTAATTGAATAAATTGTTGAAGTTAGGGCATGAAGTTCGAAATTGCTGCGTCCAATTGAGACGTTGTCCGGCTGCATATATATAATGATAGTTTAGGGTGGTATGAAGCTATAAAATTTTATGGAACTTGAATCTGAGATAGCTAGTATAAGCACCTAGAGGGGGGTGAATAGGTGTAAAAATAGTTTCTCCTGATAAGAGAGCAATACTAGGCAGACAATAGAAAGGAAGTTCTCCTTTTGTTAACAAATCAAATTATGATCAAAGTAAAGTAGAGAGTAGGAAAGAGAATTTGAACACGAAATTATAGTAGTTCGGCTTATTCCAAGCCTACGTCCACTCTTTCCGCACCGACACCCCGCCGGCTGGATTTCACTATGAACAAAAGAGTTGTTACAGCAAAGCTCTCCCTTGATTCCACAATGTAGATACTCTACCATACTTCCTCAAGGTTTCTCAAGAATATTGACTCTCTCTTACATACAAGATTTCGCTCAGTAAATGAATTGACTAAGAACAAAGAGCTTCAGACTTTGGAATTCTTCTATCGCGTACACACTCGAACAACTGGAATGTCTTCCTTATATACTCATTTATGCCATCATACCCGTTGGCACTTACCAAAGGAATTCTTCCAATCTTCCCGTTGGACAGAATCAATTAGGAAGATCATTTAAGCCACTTAAGGAACATGTTGATAGCCCATCAATCATGCTCGCCCATACAATCAGAATCTTGGTTTCCATAAGTAGAAACTTCCAGTTATACTTCGCCAATCATCGAATCCTCAATCTCTGAATCAATCTTGATCCGAATAAAGGATTCTGTTATGTCATATCCAGCCAAGAGATCTTCTTCAGTCGATAAGGTCAAATCCTTAACGAAACATCCAGTCCTGGATAGGCCTTCTTCGACGGATTAGAAACTGTCTATGAGAATAGACTTTGAGTTTTGAGTCTGGCAGTTCGGAGGTCTTCAAACTTTAAATAGTAGAGTCTATAAATCTTCAGACTAGACTGATGGAAACGTTTTGTCAGCTTCAAAACACTCCAAGAATATTTCTCCAACAATCCCCCCCTTTTGATGGTGACAAAACTTCCCTACAGATTTGGATAACTTTGACCTGCAAAACATTATTCAAGCAAATATTGATATCTCATAAAGATAAATGGCTTAATGATAACACTAGAATCTGCAACCATAGAAAATAGGTTAGTCTTGTAGATGAGTAAAGCCATAAGATATCAATAGTACTTAAGATAAACAGTCAATCCCAAATCCCAAATCCAGTCCACAGCCAGACACAAAAGTCAAGTCAAACATCAAAACAAATCAAAAGTTCAAGTTCAATAAGTTTAAAGTTCAAATCACATCTCTCCCCCTTTTTGTCATCATTAAAAAGGTTGAGATGGAAAGAAAATAGAATCAAGAATGCTTGGGAACACGAACAAGCTGGAAATCTCCCATTGACTGGACAATGCCTTCCAGCTTTTTCAACTCTTCCTTCAGTTGAGCCACATCTTCACCCTTAGCATTTGCTTGAATCGAAGAGCAAGGGCTTGGATTTGATCATTCAAAGAAACTGAAGAAGCTTGACCTACAGTCTGCAAATTCTGTACTTTGCATCCCAGAGCATATATCTGACCCCGCATTTCTAAGAGAACATCAAGAATTCTGCGAAAATCTGCTGAATTATCAGTCTGCGTACTGGCTTTTGCATGATCAGATGGAGTAAAGGCAGACGATGGCAAATCAGCATAGTCACGCAGATTTGGCGATGAAACATCATGTCCCTCCTCAGGAAATTGAGAGGCATAGATGTCCTCTGGATCTGCTGGTGAGTAGCTTACTCCTTCACTGGTGGCAGGATATGAGGACATTCCTCTTTTCTCACGATCTCCCCCTGTTTCCATGCCTTCAGGTGGAGAAGAGTGTTCCTCATGCTCTACTTCCTCTTGATCTCCTCTTTCCTCTTCTTCTTCTTCTTCAATTCTTTCCTCCTCTGCATCTCTTTCTTCTTCTTCTCTCTCCTCTGTTTCTTTCTCCTCTGCTTCCAAGTTTTCTCTTTCTCCAGTCCTCTGTTCTGTGTCTTTCTCTTGTTGTTCCGTTGATTCTGGAACAGAACGACTCAGGTTCTTCAATGCCATTGTAGAAATGGTGATGTCATCCTCATCTTCTCCATCCTCAACGATGAGAGCTCTTCTTTTCTTGGATGGAGCAACCATGGGCTCCTTCCCTTTTCTTTTTGCTGCCGAAGAAACTTGATGAGTTTTAGCAGGGGTTTTCTCCTTGAATTTCTCCAACGCCTTGTTGAGTTCCTTCAGACGCATTTTAGACACCATTTTCAGTCCCACTACCATTTGATCACAAGTTCGAACACAGAGAATCCGGGGAGGCTGAACATTCAAATGTCTAAATAACTTTGTCACAAGAGCTGGATAAGGAAGTTGATCCTTGTCCTTCACCACTGCTCTATACATGTGGAACATAATAGTGTGAGGAAGAGAGAAATTTTTCCCAGCATTGATGGCATACATCAGCTTTGCCTCTGAGTTTGAAACATCAGTTTTTGAAGTAGATTTTGGTCTGAGGCAGTTAATCATAATCTTGTGAAGCAGAATGTTGAACGCACTCATCCTCAAGTAGGAAATCTTTCCCTCTGTCCTTCTATCCTTAACAAGTTCCAACGTAGCACGAGCAATAGAGACATTGATAGGTTGATATCTCCCTCTTTCAACCTCAATCATATCAGCCAATATATCTACATCCACCACATAGTCCTGATCTCGGACACTAAAAGAGAATCTATTCGCATCAAAGAAACTGAGATTTGAATAGAAATATGCAGTGAGTTCAGCATGGACTTCTGTAGATTCAGAACAGAACTGTTCAAGTTAAAGAAGACTGAATTTTTCCCTCAAATTAACGTTCACAGCGTCAAGGAAATCAAAATCCACACTTCTAGGGTTTATCACCCCACGCTTCAACAACTTAGAGTATAGATGCTTGTGTTCCTCCGATCGAAACAAGTCTGTCCTTTTGCTCCGAATTTTTGCCGCAACACCCATTCTCGGTTGAAACTGACTGTACAACTTGTCATCATCATTCCCATCTGGCTAATTCAGCCCTCCAACACGTGGATCGCTTGGGATATTTGCCATTGCTTCTTCCGCCAACCCAGCAGGGGCAATTCCCAACCGTTCCATTGTGCGTAAAAAGAAGGTTTTATTTTTATACCCTTTGTCTTTCAGAAATTTGTCAATGTAGTTCAAAGGAGTTCCACCCCTTTTCAAAGCACGACAAAGCTTGTAGGTAAAAGAGGGCTTATAAATTCTTATGGGTTCTGTATTTTCGATTATTTCTTCCTCTTCTCGACGAGCAACATCCTGTGGTCTAGATGGAGAAGATGGACGCTGCTGAGAATGTTGTGGGCTCTGCTGCTGACTAGGAGACACTTCTTCCTCAATGAGATCAAGGTGCGTAGGCCCCTCACGCATTTGCTGCGGTCCCCTATTCGCGATCCTCGAAGACTTCCTTTGAGACGACATCTTTCACAGTCTTTGAAAGATTTCAAACTTGTCTTTCCCAAGAAAGATGACAACTTTTCGAAGATTAAACAAGAGAAGAAGACAAAAGTGGAAGATCGATGTTTTTTAGGGTTTTTGGAGTTAAACGAAGAGGAACTGACAGTATATAGGTCAGTCGAAGAGAGACATACAAAATGTCGTAAATGAAAGTAAAAAGATGCCCTTTAAAAAAATAACTACCTTTTTCAAAAATTAGATAATTGTCATTTAAAATTAACTCCATTTTCGAAAAAGAAAGATTGCGATAATCACGGAAATTGAAAATAGGAAAAATCAATTATGGATAGATGATCGTACCTTTTCGAGATTTAATCTGAGAGAGAATAACTTACAGTCAAAAATCTTGATTCTCTGAGTCTGAGAGACTCTAGACTTTTACTTCTTCAAACCTCAAGATGTTGAGTTTGGAATGAATGACTTCAGATTGATTTTTCTCCAAAGGCTTTGTAAATATATCCATCAGTTGGTTCTTTGAGTCAACAAACTGAATCGAAACTTCTCCATTTTGAACATGATCTCTAATGAAGTGATGTCGAATCTCTATATGCTTTGCTCTTGAGTGAAGAATTGGATTCTTGGTGAGATTGATTGCGCTGGTGTTGTCACAGTTAATCTCCGTGCATGAATCTTCAATTCCAAAGTCTCTTAGCTATTATTTTATCCACAGAATATGTGAACAACAACTTCCAAGAGCTACATACTCTGCTTCTACTGTAGAAAGAGCTACTATATTTTGCTTCCTTGAAAACCAAGACACTGTTATGCTTCCAAGTAGTTGACAGGTACCCGAGGTGCTCTTTCTATCAACTCTGCATCCGGCTAGATCTACGTCTGAGTATCCAAGAAGAGTAAAGTCTCCCTTTTAGGATGCCAAAGACCAAGGCTTGAAGATGATGCAATGTATTTGATAATACGCTTTGCAGCACTTAGATGAGATTCTTTAGGGTCCGCTTGAAATCTGGCACAAATGTAAACACTAAACAAAATGTCAGGTTTAGAAGCAGTAAGATAAAGAAGTGAACCAATGATACTCCTGTATAGCATATGGTCAACTTTCTTTCCTCCCTCATCTTTGTCTATCTTTAAAGAACTTGACATTGGTATATCAGTCTTTTTGCAATTTTCCAGGCCAAACTTTTTGACAAGATCATTAGCATATCTTTCTTGTGAATAAAAGTTCATTCCTTCAATTGTTTCTCTTGAAGCCCAAGAAAGAAGGTTAGTTCACCCATCATGCTCATTTCAAATTTATCCTGCATAGTCTTAGAGAATTTCTTGCACAGACTTTCATTAGAGGATCCAAAAATAATTATCATCAACATATATTTGAACAAGCAGAAAACTTTTGCTTTCTCTTTTGATAAACAATGTAATGTCTACTTTACCTTTGACAAAGCCGTTTTGAATTAAAAACTTACTCAACTTGTCGTACCAAGCTCAAGGTGCTAGCTTTTAAACCATATAGAGCCTTTTTCAATCTGACTACTGAGTCTGGATTCCTTGGGTCTTCAAACCCAGGTGGTTGTTCCACATAGACTTCCTCATGGATAAATCCATTCAGGAAAGCACTTTTGACGTCCATTTACAATAACCTGAAATTCTTATAACAAGCAAAAGCAAGTAATAATCTAATTGCTTCTAACTTCGCTACTGGTGCGTAAGTCTCATCATAGTCTATCCCTTCTTCTTGCGTATATCCCTTGGCCACAAGTCTTGCTTTGTTTCTTACGACCTTTCCTTTCTCGTCCATTTTGTTCCTGAAAACCCATTTAGCTCCAATAATAGATTTACCTTTCGGTTTAGGAGTCAACTTCCAGACATCATTAATACTGAATTGCTTGAGTTCTTCTTGTATGGCTTCAATCCAGCTTTCATCAGATAAAGTTTTTCTATGCTTTTGGGTTCTATTTCATAAATAGGAGCCACAGCACTAGACTCTTCGCTCCTTTTGGATCTTGTGCGAATTCCTTCATTAACATCGCTAATAATGAGATCTTTAGGATGACTGGACTTATGCTTCCGATTCTTGGTTGATTTGTCGTGGTTGTTGATCTTTTTCTTCATTTGAATCTTCAACAATCATTTGTTCTTTGGTCTTTCAAGTCTCGAGCCGCTTTCTTGAGATTTAGACTTTGTAGAGTTTGGAGCAGGTTCCGATTCTTCAAGATGAGTCTCGAATAGATTCATTTTGCATAGAATCTTGGAATTTGACATTCATTGATTCCTCCACAGATTGAGTTTTCTTGTTGTACACTTTGTAGGCTTTGCTTGAGGTTGAATATCCAAGGAAGATGCCTTTGTCTGATTTTTCTTCAAACTTGCCAACTTGATCATTTGCATTTTTCAATATAAAGCATTTACATCCAAACACATGAAAATATGAAACAATAGGCTTCTTTTCTTTGAATAATCGATAGGGGTTTTTTTCCAGAATAGGCCTTAGAAAAACTCTATTAATGATATAACATGTTGTAGAAACTGCTTCGGCCCAAAAACGTGAAGAGATATTACTTTCAATTAAAAGAGTTCTAACCATTTCTTGAAGCGACCTATTCTTTCTTTCCACAACTCCGTTTTGCTCTGGAGTATATGGAGAGAACACATGCTAAAAACCAGATTCATCATAGAATTTTGTAAAATCTTGATTTTCAAATTCACCTCTATGGTCTGTTCTTATACTTGAAATAACATACCATTTTTCATTTTGAACATTTTTAGCAAACTTTTCAAAGTAAGAAAGGTTTCAGACTTACTTGCTAAGAAATATACCCAAGTAAATTGTGAGTAGTCATCCACAATTACTAGGCAATATTTCTTACCTCCAATGCTCTAAGTTCTTGTTGGTCCAAAGAGATCCATATGCAGAAGCTGCAGTACACGATTAGTGGAAACTTGATTTATTAGTTTAAAGGAATTTCTTACCTGCTTTCCCAATACACATGGTGTACATAGATCAGACTTTTGGTATGACAGATTGGGTAGACCACGAACTAGCTTCTTTGCTGAAATTTTGGCTATTTGCTTCATATTGATGTGCCCAAGTTTTCTGTGCCATAAGTTTGTTTCGTCTTGAATTGAGATTAGACATTGCGATTCATCTGGTTTCACATCCAAGAGGTAGATATTTCCATGTCTTCGACCCATGAATGGCTGAGTAGAATCTTTACTGATTCCTGAACATATTCCCTCTTGAAAGTTGATTTTAAAACCGGTATCGCACAGCTGACTGATACTAAGCAAATTGTAGTTGAGTCCTTCCACCAAGGAAACATTACTAATTGTGAGGTTTCCAATCTTAATAGTTCCGAATCCCACAATTCTTCCTTTGCTGTTTCCTCCAAATGAAACTTTTCCACCATTTACTTGAACTAGCTTTATGAAGCAATTTGAATCTCCTGTCATATGTCTTGAGCATCCACTATCCAGATACCATTTTACCTTCTTCTTGATAGTGACCTGCATTTAAAAAAGAGACTCAAACTTTCTTTGGTACCCATATTTTCTTGGGTCCATTGGTGTTAGTATTATATGCGGTTTTTGCCCATACTTTCTTAACAAGTTTCCAAACCATAGGACATTCTTTCTCAAAATGATCTGAACTATTGCACTTAGAACATTTGAGAGCATTGTGACCTACTGGTTTTACAAAGACCTTTTTAAAATGATTTTTGTAAGCATCTCTAGTGAGTCTTTGCTTAATTCTTTCTTTAATTTTAGGAAAATCAATTAAAGGAATGGTTTCCACAGTCATTCCCAAACCAGATTTATTGAAATAAGGTCTTTGTGCTGAAAGAATTTTCTCAAGTTTCTCATATCTTATTGAAAATCTTTTGGAAATATTTGATATGTCATTTTTAAAAAAATACATTTTCTTTCGAAAGGTTGTCTTCACTATCTTTAAGAGTAGAAACATTCATGTCTAAACATTTCACATTTTCTTTCAAAACATTTTCCTGTTGTTTTAGTGCAGAATTTTCTTTTTTAAGTTCGGAAATCCTTTTAAGAGAAGTCTTGAGACTAAAACACGACTCATCAATGTATTTAGAAACTTTAATAGCGATTTTAAAGTTACTCACCTCAAATTCACTGTCTGAATCTGAGTCTATCTCGGAGTTTGAATCTGAATCCGATTGTGCCATCAGACATATATTGGCATAATCATCATCATTTTCTTCACATTCTGTATCACTCCAGGTTTTTGCTTTAAGAGCCTTTCGATACTTTTCAACTTTTCATTTCTTCTTCCTCAGAAGAGGATAGTTGGGTCTAATGTGTCCTTTTTTCTTACATTCAAAGCAGACTACATCTCTATTGGATTCATCATCCTCAACGAGACTTAGTCTTTGCTTTTGAAAACTCGTTTCTTTTTGGATTGAATCTTCTTCCTTTTCTCGTTCAGCTTTCAATCTTCTTATCATGAGAACAAGCTCCTCATCATCCATATCATCTTCTCAGAATCTGTAACATCAGAATCATTATTGGATTTTAATGCAATGGATTTCTTACCTTTAGGATCTTCGTCTTTATTGATTCGTTCCACTTCATAAGACTGAAAAGTCCCAATCAACTCATCAACAGATAGTGGCATAATTCTTTGTGTCTCCCTTATTGAGGTCTTTATGTGATTCCAATCTTTGGAGAGTCCACGCAGTAGCTTGTTTACTTTCATGGGATCATAAATTGGTTGACCTTGATTTTCAAGACCATTCACGAATTCTGTAAAATGACTAAACATGTCAGTTATAGATTCTCCTGATTTCATTTTGAAGGCTTCATATTGACCGAGGAGAATGTTGATTCTGGTTTCTTTCACTCGATCGGTTCCTTCATAGGTGATATGTAATCTATCCCAAACTTCTTTCGTTATAACACAATAAAATATTCCGTTATATTCAGTAGGTGACAAAGCACAATAGAACGAATAAATTGCTTTTGCATCAAAAGCTTGTCTCTTGGTTATCTCTTCCTAAGTCACTTCACTAGACTCAACAGCTTCTTTTCCTCTCTCTGAGACAGGTGCAGCCTTAGGAATGATTCCTTTGTCTACGACGTCCCATTCCAGAGGATCCTTTGATCTTAGGAACGCCTTCATCTTGTTTTTCCATATGTTGTATTCCTTTCCATCAAAGTAACGCGGTCTGGTATTGCTTTGCGCTTCTACCAGCTCTGGAGCCAACATACTAGCCATGGATCTTTAATTCTGAAGTAAAACACTTCAAACAAAGTGAGTACATAGGCTCTGATACCAATTGAGATAGCTAGTATAAGCACCTAGAGGGGGGTGAATCGGTGTAAAAATAGTTTCTCGTGATAAGAGAGCAATACTAGGCAGACAATAGAAAGGAAGTTCTCATTTTGTTAACAAATCGAATTATGATCAAAGTAAAGCAGAGAATAGGGAAGAGAAAATGAACATAGAAATTATAGTAGTTCGGCTTATTCCAAGCCTACGTCCACTCTTCCGCACTGACAGCCCACCGGCTGGATTTCACTATGAATAAAAGAGTTGTTACAGCAAAACTCTCCCTTGATTCCACAGTGTAGATACTCTACCACACTTCCTCAAGGTTTCTCAAGAATATTGACTCTCTTTTGTGTACAAGATTTCGCTCAATAAATGAATTGACTAAGAACAAAGAGCTTTAGACTTTGGAATTCTTCTATCGCGCACACACTCGAACAACTTGAACGTCTTCCTTATATACTCCTTTATGCCATCATACCCGTTGGCACTTACCAAAGGAATTCTTCCAATCTTCTGGTTGGACAGAATCAATTAGGAAGATCATTCAAGCTATTTAAGGAACATGTCGATAGCCCATCAATCATGCCCGCCCATACAATCAAGATCTCGGTTTCCATAAGTTGAACCTTCCAAGTATACTTTGCCAATCATCGGATCGTCAATCTCTGAATCAATCTTGATCCGAATAAAGGATTCCGTTATGTCATATCTAGCCAAGAGATCTTCTCCGCCGATAAGGTCAAATTCTTAACGAAACATCCGTCTGGATAGGCCTTCTTCAACGGATTAGAAACCACAATGAAAATAGACTTTGAGTCTTGAGTCCTCGCAGTCCGAGGTCTTCGACTTTAAATAGTAGAGTCTGCAAATCTTCAGACTAGACTGATGGAAACGTTTTGTCAGCTTCAAAACACTCCAGGAAGATTTCTCCAACAGAATCAAGCTTACGGTTTGCTTGAAATGAATTTTTATAGTTGGGTGTGTGTTATATAGTAACAAACAATATCTTTTGGGGTAGAACTTCATTGGTTTTTTGCAAGATTTTGGGTTAGCCAAATTAGGGGTTGTAATACATTGAAAGGGATTTCTATCTACCCCAAGTTTGTTTGAAATAGAGTTTGGTGGAGGAAGTTACGGCGCAATTAAATTTCAACATGTGAGCTTCGCATAGCGATAATAATGGATTTCTACTATGAGTGAGCTTTTTGCCGACACATAGGTGTTATTTAATCGATGAATAGGCATAGTTTAATCAAGTCGTTCATTAGAATATTATTCTACTCAGTTTTTGATATTGCTTTACAATTAATTGTTAGGAATTCGAGTGTGTTGACTTAAGTAAATGTTTTTTTATGAAGAGAATTACCAAAAACTGTTCATATTGGTTGTAAAATGTTTTACGAAATAGATTTCTGATATTGATAGTGGGTTGCTAGAGAAAGATATTGGTTGATATTGCTCCTATCACTACAATGAGAAAACATTGAAGTGATGGTATGCATACTGGCAAATAATCATTTTAGGTCGAACTATCGACAAATATAGGTGATAGACCTTGCCAAGGGAAGTAAACTTGGTTACCTTAGTCATGGTGTTAAATGTGACCACAATTTGATGATGAATATTAGATTAGCCAATATAATGGACCATCTATGTGTGATTTGATGAGATTAGTCAATGGATTAGATCATTGATTGTTGATTGTTTTTGTTGAGTAGGTTTGTTGACCAATCTTGTACGTAGAATTTTTTACTGTAAAGTATTATACATTTTTCGGTATATTATGTACATCGTACATTAAATTTGAGATGATAAGTTATAATATCATTTTATAACGGTACATAGTGATTGTTTGATCTGCTTATAAGTTATGTATTACTCACTAGGTTGTGATTACTCATTCCTTTCATCTACTTGCTTTTCAAGTTTTCAAAGAGCTGCAAGTAGGTCATGAGCATTATTCATTATCAAGAGGACTTTTGGATGGTTGGAACTTTTGGGCGTGGGTTGTATGTATTTGATAAGATTTTAAGTTATTTCTGTTAGATTTGTATATATATTGTGTTGGTGGATTGTAGAAAACTCTGATATCGTAATCAAATGACTTTTTGTTAAATATATATGTATAGATGTATATATTTTATAGTAGGTTGAGTTTTGGTTATGTTGAGACTATGTTATTTGGAGAAAAATGGTCATGTCATGCTTCTATCCTTGTAGTATTGGGGTGTGACAAGGAATGGTGACCAAGGGCTTCTTGGCACAAAGCCCAAGCTTGGCAACCAATTCTAGCTCCACCCTTGGTGGCAATTCCCACTTGAGTGAATGCAAAAGAGATGCCACAACATACCATAGCATCCTCTTTGCTAGCATAAGCTCTACATGTCTCCTCTAACTGGAATTGAATGGCATGTGCTTGAAGTTATTGTCTAAGATATCATACTTACTAGGATCGTCCATGACCCTCTCTAAGTTTGAACTTCACCGATTTGTCCTAAATCTTGGGGTCCATGTGGATATAACCTATCTTCAAGAAAATGTCATTGCCCTCTGATGTCGTGTCGCCTTAACAACATAGGAAGCATGTAGGTGGGTTTGTGGCAATAGATCGATGCACATTTGCATTAATTATAAGAAATTAAATCAAGTTATGATTAAAGAAAGTATCCATTGCCTAGGACTGATAACCTAATTGATCATCTTCAAGGGGCATTGGTATTTATGATTGGGGTGTTGGAGAAATCTTCTTGAAGTGTTTTGAAGCTGACAAAACGTTTCCATCAGTCTAGTCTGAAGTTTGCAGACTCTGCTATTTAAAGTCTGAAGACCTGCGGACAGCCGACGCAAGACTCAAAGTCTATCCTCATTGATGATCTCTAATCCGTTGAAGAAAGGTTATCCAAACTGGATGTTTCGTTAAGGGTATGACCTTATCAACTGGAGAAGATCTCGTGGCTGGAAAAGACATAACGGAATCCTTTGATTGATCGAGATTGAATCGATGATTGAAGATCCGATGATTGACTGAATATTCTTGGAAGGTTCTACTTATGGAAACCGAGATCCTGATTGTATGGGTGAACAGGATTGATGGGCTATCGACACGTTCCTTTAATAGCTCGAATAATCTTCTTAATTGATTCCGTCCAACGGGTAGATTGGAGGAATTCCTTTGGTAAGTATATAAGGAAGACGTTCTAAGTTGTTCAAGGTGTGCGCGATAGAAAAATTCCAAAGTCTGAAAGCTTCCAGTTGTTTAGACAATTTTCTTTGAGCGAAACATTGTATTCAAAAGAGAGTCTATATTTGTAAGAAACCTTGAGGAGGTGTGGTAGAATATCTACACTTTGTGGAATCAAGGGAAAGCTGTGGTGTAACTTCTCTTTGTTCATAGTGGAATCCAAATGCCGGTGGTCACATGTGCGGAAGAGTAGACGTAGGCTTGGAATAAGCCGAACCACTATAAACCCTGTGTTTAATTTTCTCTTCCTTACTCTCTTTACCTTGATCGTATTTCATTTTGTTAATCAAGAAAGAATTTCCTTTCTATCGCTTGCCAAGAATCGCTTCCGTATCTCGATAAATTGTTTATGCACCTATTCACCCCCCTCTAGGTGCTTATACTAGCTATCTCAATTGGTATCGAGCTCGTGTGCTCACTTTGTTTGAAGTGTTTTACTTCAGAGTAAAAGATCCATGGCTAGTATGTTGGCTCCAGGGCTGGTAGAAGGGCAAAGCAACACGAGACCGCCTTACTTTGATGGAAATGTGGCACCCCTCGACGGCCCCCAATCCGCTAGGGTCACCACAGTTCGCTTTTCCTTTTTCTTTCCTAAATAATATGTCACTCTGATACCATTCTTAGTTGCAGCGGGTCCATACAACCATGGGGGTTTACATCTTTTATTAACGGTCCCTTGCGCAATTTACATAACGGAAGCATATCCAACAATTCCCTTCCCTACATTCAGAAATCGATGCACACCTACTAAACATTTATAAGTAAAAGCCAAACATGTTTATTTACATAGAGCTGATGGACATCTTTAGTCGGTACATCAAAATGCCATAGTTTTCTATACTAGGCTATACTTCAAAAGATGACCGACATCTCCTCCCACAATCGTATGCTTAAGGTCCATCAACCAGTGTCGGCGTCCAAAGGTTCCCTCCTTTGCTATCCTTCTCCTCACGGTCATATCCAACCTCTTAAACCATCTACTAATCTGAAATGTTGGTCCTCAAAAGGGGTGAGTACAACCACTCAGCAGGTAAAGGAATCCAATAACCACTCAATGCATCATACAAGTCATACATGCATTGCATTACTTACCTTGAAGCCATGCATATACTATCATGCATCATCACCACAATCATAACACATACATGTGTATCATCATGTCATACTCATATCATCGTCATCATGACATTATTATATCACACACATGTCATCATCATCATATACATGACACCATTATACCATACACATATCATCATCATCATGACATCATCCTATCACACATGTCATCATGCCATATCATATATCATCATCCTCATCATCATCATCATGCATATCATCATGCATATCATCATGCATATCATCATGCCATATCATACCATGGGTGATTATCATATCACATCACATATCATCATCATCATCATGCATATCATCATGCATATCATCATGCATATCATACTATGGGTGATCATCATATCACATCACATATCATCATCATCATCATGCATATCATCATGCATATCATACTATGGGTTAATTTTCATCTTTATCTTTAAATTTGATCACCACATCACCCATTTCTCAAATCATCAATTTCATCATCCCCTCGGGCAAAGACCTCCGAGGCTTCGGCATTTAGCCATCCCGTGCCACCGGCATCCGCCCCCACATTCCGGGCATCTCGCATCTCAACTAGCATCACGAGGCATTCCCTTCGGGCAGAAACCTCCGACAGGGCTTCCGGCCTTTACCCTTCTAGCCAGGCATCTCGCACCCCAATCCTGGCATCGCGAGACATCCCCCTGGGCACAAACCTCCAGGGCTTCCGGAATTATGTACCGACATACCACCAGGCCTCCCCGGGAATTACGTACCGTATACCACCGGGCATCCCGACACTCCCGGGGCCATTCGGCAATGTATCTCTATTCATTCCGGGCATCATCCACCACAACCATCTCCTCATTTAACATTATCCACATTTACCATTTTTGATTTCAATTTAACATGGCATATGTCGTGACATTAAACAAATCACAATTGGCATGGAATTCACACATGAAATCTCCATTCAATATCATACATACACCAAGCTTTATCACACATGCAACAATGATAAATTTATTTATTTATTATTATAATAATATTATTATTTATTTATTTATTTATTTATTATTTAATATCAATAAATTCCCAGAATTACAAAAATTCAAGAAATCATTTAACAAACCAATAGGATGATAATTACATGCAAAATTCATGGCCAAATTGAATTTTTACTAAATCTCACAATTTTCCCAAAACATCCTATGATTCTCGGATTAAACCAGAATGCACGGTTTCCGAATAAATTCAATTAAAATACACATATGGCCTCTAAAAATTATAAAATTTTACTGGGTTATAGAAAAGAAATTTTCATACAACTTTCATGAAGAATTCCAAGTCATATCCCTTATAGATTATTTTATTCAACCGCACGAAGCTTCTGGAACCCTTACCGCATCGTCCAGAATACACATCTCCGAAATATTGAGATTTAACCTACCTATTCTCTTTATTTTTCTCTGAAATTTGGATATGTTATGTATCAAGGTGTCCTTTACAAGTTTCATGCGGAGATCTAGGTCAAATAACCAAATTATGGTCACCATTTAAGTCCATGAAGTCTCGGGTGTCTCGGAACACATCACCAGAATCATCGTCTCCAAGATCTAGCCGATTTACTAGGCTAAACTTGTTCATTTATCTTCAAATTTGAGTATGTTGTATTTTTAGGTGTCCCCTATAACTTTCATGAAGACATCGAAGTGAGATCTTCAACAAAAACCAACATGCAATCAAGAATCCAGCAAAAGGTCAGTAAAAACATTCCAGATCTGACATCTCCGTAAGAAGAGAGTTTGATCCCTCAAATCTCCTTCATTTTCCACTAAATTGTAGTATGTTGTATTTCAAGATGTTAGCTACAACTTTCATCAAGAGATCTAAGCCAAAATCGAACTTCAAACATGCATGCAAGCTCACACAACATTCTGACTCAAACCGTTCATGCGAAAACAGTCACACCACTTCAAGAACAAGTCATCCATACTTCGGTTTACCTCACCTAATCACCCAAAATCGACACTATATCAACCATACATGTAACAAACACACATGCAAGAGCAGCAAAGGACCCCCAACTTGCCTCTAAACCTCACGAACAGTGGCACACGGCGGCAAACACGGCGGACGGACGGCGTGCGGGCGGCGACGGGTGGACTCCTTCCTCTCTCGGCCTCCCTCTCTTGGCCACACCCTCTTCCTCTCTCTCTCACGCGGTTCTCTCTCTCTCTCCCTTTCTCTCTTGGCCAAATGGCTAACCAGCCATTCTCTCTCCTTTCCTTCCCCTTTATTCCCCCTTAAACCTCATCATTAGCTTGCCTCCCCAATGCCCAATGCATGCCACCCCTCTTGCCACTTGTCACAACACATGCAAGATGGGCTTTTGGGCTTGGGCTTGGGCCGGCCACTCTTGGGCCTCCTCTTGGGCTGGTCGACAGCCCCCCTTTCGTGGGTCTAATTGGGCCGACTTGCTTGACCCATCAAGGCTTCGGCCAATGGGCCTAGGGCCCAACCAAATAAAAATTAACTTTTCCTTTTTATAATCTCTTCTATAAAATATTTAAATTTTAAATTCCACATGGCCAAAGTCTTGTGACATTTTATTCATAGAATTTCAGTCTATAAAGTGCATGGCCAAGCATAAATTAATACCATTAATCTATCAAATTTAAAATCTCATAAACATAAGCATAATAACACATAGCCTTAAGAAAACAAATGGCCAACACATAGACCATAGGAAATTTTCATTACCTAATTATAGGCTTTAACGCACCTTATGGTCTGACTTTGAATTTTTGGGATGCCACAGGAAAGGACTACAACATATGGAAGAACAAGATGAAGGCGTTCTTAAGATCAAAGGATCCTCTCGAAATGGGACGTTGTAGAAAATGAATCATTCCTAAAGCTGCATCCGTCTCGAAAGAGGAAAGGACACCGTTGAGTCCAGCGAAATGAGTCGGAAGAGATAATCAAGAGACAAGCTCTTGATGCAAAAGCAATTTATTCTTTATATTGTGCTTTATCACCTACTTGAATATAACAGAATATCTTCTTGTGATACAGCCAAAGAAATCTGGGATAGATTACACATTACTTATGAAGGAACCGATCGAGTGAAAGAAACTAGAATCAACATTCTTCTCGGTCAATACGATGCCTTCAGAATGAAACCAGAGAATCTATAACCGACATGTTTAGTCGTTTTACGAAATCGTGAATGGTCTTGAAAATCAAGGTCAACCAATTTCGATCCCATGAAAGTGAACAAGCTACTGCGTGGACTCTCCAAGGATTGGAATCACATAAAGACCTCAATCGAGAGACCCAAAGAATCATGCCATTGTCTGCGATGAGTTGGTTGGGACCCTTCAGTCTTATGAAGTGGAACGAATCAATGAAGACGAAAATCCTAAAGGTAAGAAATCTATTGCATTAAAATCTAATGATGATTTCGATGTAAAAGATACTGAAGACGACATGGATGATGAAGAACTTGCTCTCATGATAAGAAGATTCAGAAAGCTGAATAGAAAAGGAAGAAGATTCAATGCAAAGAAACAAAGTTTTCAAAAGCAATCGACCAAGTCTCGAAGATGATGAATCAAACAAAGATATAGTCTCGCTTTGAATGTAAGAAAAAGTGATACATCGTACCCAACCGTCCTCTTCTAAGGAAGAAGAAAGGAAAAACTGAAAAATATCGAAAAGCTCTCAAAGCGAAACCCGGAGGATACGGAGTGCGAAGACAAAGATGATGATTATGCCAACATATGTCTAATGGCACAATCGGATTCGAATCAAACTCCGAGACCGATTCCGATTCGAAAGTGAATTCGAGGTAAGTAACTTCAAAATCCCTATTAAAGTTTCAAAATACATTGATGAATTATGTTTTAGTTTTAAGACTTCTCTTAAAAGAATTTCCGAACTCAAAAGGAAAATTTTGCTTTAAAACAACAAGAGAATGTTTTGGAAGAAAAAGTGAAATGCTTAGACCAGAATGTTTCTTCTCTCAAAGAAAGTAAAGATAATCTTTTAAAAGAAAATGCATTTTTGAAAATGACATCTCAAATATTTCCAAAAGATTTTCTCTAGGATCTGAAAAGCTGGAAAAAATACTTTCTGTTCAAAGACCTTATTTCAATAAATCAGGTTTAGGAATGACTGCTGAAACTATTCCTTTAATCGATTTTCCTAAAGTAAAAGAAAGAATCAAACAAAGACCCACAAGAAATGCTTACAAAAATCATTTTGAAATGACCTTTGTAAGACCAAGGGTCGCAATGCTCTTCGATGTTCAAAATGCAATAGTGCAGATCATTTTGAGAAAGAATGTCCTATGGTATGGAGACTCAATAAAGTCCGGGCAAAAACCGTATGTCGACTAACTCAAAAGGACCCAAGAAAATATGGGTACCAAATAAAGCTTGAGTCTCTTTTTAAATGCAGTCACTATCAAGAAAAAGGTGAAATGGTACCTGGATAGTGGATGCTCGAGACACATGACAGGAGATTCAAATTGCTTCATAAAGCTTGTTCAAGTGAATGGTGGAAAAGTCTCATTTAGAGGAAACAACAAAGGAAAAATAGTAGGCTTTGGAACTGTAAAGATTGGGAACCTCACAATAAGCAATGTTTCTTTAGTTGAAGGGCTCAATTACAATATGCTCAGTGTCAATCAACTGTGTGATGCCGGTTTTAGAATCAACTTTCAAGAGGGTATTTGTTCAGAACCAAGAAAAACTCAACTCGCCATTCATGGGTCGAAGACATGGAAATATCTACCTCTTGGACTTAAAACCAGATGAGTCGCAATGTCTAATCTCAATCCAAGACGAAGCGTGCTTGTGGCACAAAAAGCTTGGGCATATTAACATGAAGCAGATAGCCAAGATCTCAGCAAAGAAGCTTGTTCGTGGTCTACCCAATTTATCATACCAAAAGTTTGATCTATGTACACCATGTATATTGGGAAAACAGGTAAGAAACTCCTTTAAACCAATAAATCAAGTTTCCACTAACCGTGTACTGCAGCTCTTGCATATGGATCTCTTTGGACCAACAAGAGCTCAGAGCATTGGAGGAAAGAAATATTACCTAGTAATTGTGGATGATTACTCACGATTTACTTGGGTATATTTCTTAGTAAGTAAGTCTGAAACTTTCTCTTACTTTGAAAAATTTGCTAAGATGGTTCAAAATGAAAAGGGGTATGTTATTTCAAGTATAAAAACAGACCATGGAGGTGAATTTGAAAATCAAGATTTTGCCAAATTCTGTGAAGAATCTGGTTTTCAGCATTTGTTCTCTTCTCCATATACTCCAGAGCAAAACGGAGTTGTGGAAAGGAAGAATAGATCTCTTTACGATTTTGGGCTGAAGCAGTTTCAACATCATGTTATATTATCAATAGAGTTTTTCTAAGACCTATTCTAGAAAAAACCCCCTATGAACTATTTAAAGAAAAGAAGCCTATTGTTTCATATTTTCATGTATTTGGATGCAAATGTTTCATACTGAAAAATGCAAATGATCGAGTTGGTAAGTTTGAAGAAAAGTCAGATGAAGGCATTTTCCTTGGATATTCAACCACAAGCAAGGCATATAGAGTCTACAATAAGAAGACTCAAACAGTGGAAGAATCAATGAATGTCAAATTCCAAGATTCTACACAAAATGAATCCATTCAGACACATCTCGAAGAGACTAAACCTGCTCCAGACTCTACAAAGTCTAAATCTCAACAAGCAGCTCAGGCTTTGAAGGACCAGTAACAAGTGATTGTTGAAGATTCTAGTGAAGGAAGTAACCATCAATCGATACATTAACCAAAGAACTGGAAACATAAGTCCAAATCATCCCAAAGATCTTATTATTGGCGACATCAATGAAGGAATTCGCACAAGATCCAAAAGGCAAGAAGAGTCTAGTGCTATGGCTCTTATTTCTGAAATAGAACCCAAGTGCATAGAAGAAGCTTTATCCGATTAAAGATGGATTGAAGCTATGCAAGATGAACTCAGACAATTCAGAATTAATGATGTCTGGGAACTGACTCCAAAACCAAAAGGTAAATCTGTCATTGGAGCTAAATGGGTTTTCGAAAACAAGATGGACGAGAAAGGCAAGGTCGTAAGAAACAAAGCAAGACTCGTGGCCAAGGGATACACACAAGAAGAAGGGATCGACTATGATGAGACTTACGCACCAATAGAGAGTTTAGAAGCAATTCGTTTATTACTTGCATTTGCTTGTCATAAAAATTTCAGGTTATTCCAAATGGATATCAAAAGTGCTTTCCTAAATGGATTTATCCATGAGGAAGTTTATGTGGAACAACCACCTGGGTTTGAAGACCCAAGGAAACCGGACTCGATTCGGACTCAAAAAGGCCCTATATGGTTTGAAACAAGCACCTCGAGCTTGGTACGACAGATTAAGTAAGTTTTTAATTCGAAATGGTTTTGTTAAAGGTAAAGTAGACACTACTCTTTTTATTAAAAGAGAAAGCAAAAGTTTTCTGCTTGTTCAAATATATGTCGATGATATTATTTTTGGATCCTCTAATGAAAGTCTGTGCAAGAAATTCTCTAAGACTATGCAGGATGAATTTGAAATGAGCATGATGGGTGAGTTAACCTTCTTTCTTGGACTTCAAATAAAACAATTGGAGGAAGGAACTTTCATTCATCAAGAAAAGTATGCAAATGATCTTGTTAAAAAGTTTGACCGGGCAATTGCAAAACGGCTGATATACCAATGTCAAGTTCCTTGAAGATAGACAAAGATGAAGGAGGAAAGAAAATCAATCAAAAGCTGTATAGAAGTATCATCGGATCACTTCTTTATCTTACCGCTTCTAGACCTCGACATTTTGTTTAGTGTTTGCATTTGTGCGATTTCAATCGACCCAAAAGAATCTCATTTAAATGCCGCGAAGCGTATTATCAAATATATTTCATCAACTTCAAGCTTTGGTCTCGGTATCCAAAAAGGGGAGACTTTACTCTTCCGGATATTCAGACGCAGATCTTGCTAGATGCAGAGTCGATAGAAAGAGCACCTCGGGTACCTGTCAACTTCTTGGAGGCAGGACAGTGCCTTGGTTTTCAAGAAAGCAAAGTACAGTAGCCCTCTCTGCCAGGCGAGTATATAGCTCTCGGAAGTTGTTGTTCGCAAATTCTGTGAATAAAACAACAGCTAAGAGACTTTGGAATTGAAGACTCATGCACGGAGATTAATTGCGACAACACAAGCGCTATCAATCTCACCAAAAATCCAATTCTTCACTCAAGGGCAAAGCATATAGAGATTCGACATCGTTTATTAGAGACCATGTTCAAAATGGAGATGTTTCAATTCAATATGTTGATTCAAAGAACCAACTGGCGGATATATTTACAAAGCCTCTGGAGAAAAATCAATTTGAAACCATCCGCTCCAGACTCAACATTTTAAGGTATGAGGAAATCAAATTCTAAAGACTCTCAGATTGAGACATACAAGACTTTAACTGTAAGTTAGTCTTGGTACGATCGTCAGACTGTAAGTTAGTCTTTCTCTCTCTTGAATATTATCTTGAAAATGTACGATTGTCAACCGTGTTTTATTGCTATCTTTAATCGGCGTAATTATGCATCATTTTCCTTTTCGAAAAAGAAGTTATTTTTTTTAAATGAATATTTTCACGAAAAAAAGGTTAGTTATTTTAAAAAGGCATCTTTTTACCTTCCTTTGTGACGATTCGTTTATCTCTCTTTTTAACCGATCGTGCACTGTTGATTCCTCTTCTCTTTACTCTCGAAAACCCTAGAAAGCATCGATTTTCAATTCCAGTTTTTCTCCCTTGTTTAATCTTCAAAAAAGTTGTCATCTTTCTTGGGAAAGTCAAGCAAGGAATCTTCCAAAAACCGAGAAAGATGTCATCTTCAAGAAAGTCTTCGAGAATCGCAAAGGACCACGGCGAATGAGTGAGGGGCCTACGCACTTCGATCTTACTGAAGAAGAAGTGTCTCCCGAGAGCGAGCAAGCCCACAACATTCTCGGCAGCGTCATTCTCCTCCATCTAGTCCTCAAGGCGTTGATCATCAACAAGAGGAAGAAATCATTGAGGATGCAGATCCAGTAATAGCTCAAAAGCCTGCTTTTATTTATAAGCTATATCGTGCATTAAAAGGAACTTGCACTCCCTTGAACTATGTCGATGATTTTCTTAAAGACAAAGGATATGGGAACGAATATATCTTTTTGCGAAAAATGAAAAGTTTGGGAATTGCTCGACAAGGGGTGGCTGAGGAAACCCTTGCGAATATCCCAAGTGATCCTCGTGATTGGGGACCGAATCCTGTAGATGGGAATGATGATGACAAGTTGTACAGCCAATTTCAATCGAGAATGGGTGTTGCGGTTAAAAGTCGAGGAAAAATGGGAGATTTGTTCAGATCGAAGGAACAAAAGGATTTGTACTCGAAATTGCTGAAGCGTGGGGTAATAAACCCTAGGAGTGTGGATTTTGATTTTCTGGATGCTGTGAATGTGAACTTGAGGGAGAAGTTCGGTTATCTTCAGCTTGAAACGTTCTGCTCCGACACTACAGAGGCCTATGTTGAACTAACTGCATATTTCTATTCAAATATTAGCTTTTTGGATGCGAATAGATTTTCTTTCAGTGTCAAAGATCAAGACTATGTTGTGGATATGAATATGCTAGCAGATGTGTTAGGAGTTGAAAGAGGAAGATATCAACCGATCAAAGTTTCCATTGCTCGGGCTACACTGGAACTTGTGAAGGATAGGAGAACAGAAGAGAAAATCACCTACCTAAGGATGAGTGCATTCAATATCTTGCTTCACAAGATTGTAATCAATTGCCTCAGACCAAAATCAACCTCCAAGACTGATGTTTCAAGTTCAGAGGCAAAGTTGATGTATGCCATCCTCACTAGGAAAAGGTTTTCTCTCCCTCACATTATCATGTTCCACATGTATAGAGCGATCATGAAGGACAGAGGTCAGCTCCCTTACCCAAGCCTTGTGACGAAGTTATTCCGACATCTGAATATTCAGCCTCCGCAAATCTTTTGTGTTCGATTGTGCGATCATATGGTGGTAGGATCAAGATGGTGACCAAAATGCGTCTCGAAGGAACCGAACAAGGAGTTGGAGAAATTCAAGGAGAAGACTCCGGTCGAGCTCATCAAACCTCTTCTTCAAAAAGGAAAGGAAAGGAGCCCTTGGTTGCTTCAAAACCAAAAAGAAGAGCTCTTATTATGGAAGATGAAGAAGATGATAACCTTACCATTTCTGCCATAGCTTTGAGAAAGCTAAGTCGTACTATTCCAGAATCAATGGAATAGCGTGAGACAGAAGAAAATGAAAGAGAAGGCCAAGATGAAAGAGAAGGTCAAGAAAAGGAGAGAGAAGAAGAAGCAAGAGAAGAAGAAGAGAAAGAAGAAGAAAGAGCAGTTGGCGAAAAGAAGCGAGAGGAGGAAAGATCTGAAAAGAAAGAAGAGAAGAAGGAGAACTGAGGAACACTCTTCTCCACCACGTAGGCATGGAAACGGGGGAGATCAAGAGAAAGGAGGGAAGTCCTCATATCCCGATGCTAGTGAAGGAGTCGGGCCGCTCTCCCCCGCACCCCGAGGAAGTTTATGCCTCTCAATTTCCAGAAGAAGGTCATGACGTTTCATCGCCAAACCTGCAAGATTATTCTGATATGCCATCATCTGTAGAACGTGCTGAAGCTAGTACGCAGACCGACAGCTCTGCTGATTTTCGCAGAATTATCGATATTCTCTTGGAAATGCGCGGTCAAATTTATGCCTTGGGATGCGAGGTTCAAAGCTTGCAAAATGCGGGACAAGTTTCTTCATGTTCATTGAATGATAAAATCCAAGCCCTCTTTGTTCAGATTCAGGCCAATGCCAAGGGTGAGGAAATTGCACAACTGAAGGAAGACTTGAAAAGGCTGGAAGGGATCGTTCAGTCCATGGGAGATTTCCAGCTTGTTCGCGTTCCCAAGCAATCTTGACTTCATTCCATTTTCATCTCAACATTTTTAATGCGACAAAAGGGGGAGAGATGCAAGAGATTTGAACACTTTGATTGTTAATCGTTTGTTTGACTGTTTGGTTTGTTTAATTTAGATTGATGTTTGACTTTAAATTTTGTGTCTGGATTTGAATTTGGATAATTGCTATTGACTGCTATTGATATCTTATGGTTAGCTTTATCATATTCAAGACTAACCTATTTTCTGTGGTTGCAGATTTTAGTGTTAGCCATTTATCTCTATCAGATATGCACATGTGTTTGAGAAATGTTTTGCAGGTCAAAGTTGTCCAAATCTGCAGGAAAGTTTTGTCACCATCAAAAATGGGGAGATTGTTGGAGAAATCTTCTCGAAGTGTTTTGAAGCTGACAAAACGTTTCCATCAGTCTAGTTTGAAGGTTTGCAGACTCTGCTATTTAAAGTCTAAAGACCGCGGACAGCCGGACGCAAGACTCAAAGTCTATCCTCATTGATGCGCCTCTAATCCGTTGAAGAAAGGTTATCCGAATCTGGATGTTTCGTTAAGGGTATGACCTTATCAACTGGAGAAAATCTCGTGGCTAGAAAAGACATAACGGAATCCTTTGATTGATCGAGATTGAATCGATGATTGAAGATCCGATGATTGACTGAATATTCTTGGAAGGTTCTACTTATGGAAACCAAGATCCTGATTGTATGGGCGAACATGATTGATGGGCTATCGACACGTTCCTTTAATAGCTCGAATAATCTTCTTAATTGATTCCATCCAACGGGTGGATTGGAGGAATTCCTTTGGTAAGTGCCAACGGGTATGATGGCATAAAGGAATATATAAGGAAGACGTTCTAAGTTGTTCAAGGTGTGCACGATAGAAAAATTCCAAAGTCTGAAAGCTTCCAGTTGTTTAGACAATTTTCTTTGAGTGAAACATTGTATTCAAAAGAGAGTCTATATTTCTAAGAAACCTTGAGGAGGTGTGGTAGAACATCTACACCGTGGAATCAAGGGAAAGCTGTGGTGTAACTTCTCTTTTGTTCATAGTGGAATCCAGCCGGTGGGGGCTGTCGCTGCGGAAGAGTGGACGTAGGCTTGGAATAAGCTGAACCACTATAAACCTTGTGTTTAATTTTCTCTTCCTTACTCTCTTTACCTTGATCGTATTTCATTTTGTTAATCAAGAAAGAATTTCCTTTCTATCGCTTGCCAAGAATCGCTTCAGTATCTCGATAAATTGTTTATGCACCTATTCACCCCCCTTTAAGTGCTTATACTAGCTATCTCATGGGGTACCATCAATTGCAAATCAAGAAGGAGGACATTCTTAAAACGGCTTATTGAACTTGATGTGGTCACTATAAGTTTCTAGTCATGCCTTTTGGTTTGACTAATGCACCAAATGCGTTTATGACTTTAATGAATAGGGTGCTTACAAAGACATCCATGGATGTCTTTATGTACCTAATGAAGTCAATTTGAGGAATAAAATTTTATCAAAAGCACATCAAAAAAATTATAGTATACATGTCGGGAGTACGAAAATGTATCAAAATCTTCGCAAGCACTATTAATGGAATGGTACAAAGGTTAATGTTGCCAAACATGTCTCGAGATATTTGATGGGTCAACAAGTGAAAGTTGAACATCCTAAGCCTAATGGAATGCTAAAATCGTAATAAATACTTGAATGGAAGCGCAGGCACATAATAATAGATTTTCTCTAAGGGTTGCTGAGAACGCCAAAAAGTCATGATTCCATTTGTATAATAGTGGATCGTTTGACTAAACCAGCTCACTTTCTGGCTATACGAGTAGACCATACATTGAAAAAGTATGTGGAATTGTATGTGAAACAAAGAGTTTGATTGGATGGAATACCTGTGACTATCGCATTTGATCGAGACCTAATATTTACTATAATTTTTTAGTGACGTCTTCAAAAGTACATTTACCACTTTTCATCCCCAAATTGATGGTCAATCAGAAAGAACCATACGAACATTGGAGGATATGTTGTGAGCATGTGTGATCAACTTTATTAGTTGCTGGGATGAGCATTTGAAGGAGTTCGCTTACAACAATAGTTTTTAACATAGTATTGGCATGGCTCACTTTAAAGCATTGTTAGGGTGATGAGTGTGAAAGCTAGTACGAGCACCTAGAGGGGGTGAATAGGTGCAAATACAAATTTTCTAGAGTGAAGTGAGCAACTCTGATCAGCAATAGATTATGAAAAGGAAATTAGACTCTTGTAATCAAATTGAATTGCGATCAAATTAAAAGAGCTTAGGGAAGAGAATAAGAACACAGGGTTTTATAGTGGTTCGACTTAATCCAAGTTTACGTCCACGCTTCCGCATGGACAGCCCACTGGCTGAATTTCACTATGAATCAAAAGAGTTGTTACAGTATAGCTCTTTCTTGATTCCACAGTATAGAGACTCTGCTACACTTCCTCAAGGTCTCACAAAGATATAAACTCTCTTTTGAGTACAAAACCTCGCTCAACAATTGAATTGGCTAAGAACAAGGAGCTTCAGACTTTGGAATTCTTCTATCGCGCACACACTCGAATAACTGGAACGTCTTCCTTATATAATCCTTCATGCCATCACACCCGTTGGCACTTACCAAAGGAGTTCTTCCAATCTACCCATTGAACAGAATCAATTAGGGAGATTTTGAGTTATTTAAGGAATATGTCGATAGCCCACCAATCCTGCTCGTCCATACAATCAGGATCTAGGTTTCTATAAATAGAACCTTCCAAGTATACTTTGCCAATCAACGGATCCAAAATCCCTGAATCAATCTCAATTTGAATAATGGATTCCGACATGCTATATCCAGCCAAGAGATTTTCTTCAGTCGATAGAATCAAATCATTAACGAAATACTCAGTTCTAGATAAGCCTTCTTCGACGGTCTAGAAACTGTCAATGAGGATAGACTTTGAGTTTTGAGTCTGGCAATTCGGTGGTCTTCAGACTTTGATGGAAGAGTCTGCAAGTCTTCAAACTAGACTGATGGAAACGTTTTGTCAACTTCAAAACACTCAAGGAAGTTTTCTCCAACAATCTCCCCCTTTTTGATGGTGACAAAACTTTCCTGCAAATTTGGATAACTTTGCCTTCAAAACAATACTCAAACAAACATGGATATCTCACAAAAGATAATTGGCTTAGTAAAAATAACATTAAAATTTGCATCCATAGAAAATAAGTTAGTCCTGTAAATGAGCAACTATCTTTGCCATGAAATACCAGTAGTGCTTAAAATAAACAAACGATCAAACAATCCAAATCCAAATCCAAATCACGGTGTAAACAGCCAAACACAAAAGTAAAGTCAGTCAAACACAAAAGTCAAGAGTTTAAATCTCAAATCTGTACCACATCTCTCTTCTTTTTGTCAGCATTAAAAAGGTAGAGATGAAAAGAGAATGGAATTAGGATTGCTTTGGAACACGAATAAGCTAGAAATCTCCCATTGACTAGATAATCCCTTCCAGCTTTTTCAAATCCTCCTTCAGTTGAGCCACATCTTCTCCCTTGGCATTTGCTTGAACTTGAAGAGCAAGGGCATGGATTTGATCATGCAAAGAAATTGAAGAGGCTTGACCTGCATTCTGCAAGTTCTGAACTTCACATCCCATAGCATAAATTTGGCCTCACATCTCGATAAGAACATCAAGTACTCTGCGAAAATCTGCTGAGTTATCAATCTGAGTACTGGCTTCTACACAATCAGAATGTGTATTAGCAGATGATGGCAAGTCAGCACAATCACTCAGATTGGGCAATGAAACCTAATGACCTTCCTCAGGAAATTGAGAGGCATAGATGTCTTCTGGATCTGCTGGTGAATGACTTACTCCTTCACTAGTAGCAGCAATTGAAGACATACCTCTTTTCTCAGCATCTCCCCCTGTTTCATGGCCTTCAAGCGGTGAGAAGTACTCTTCATGCTCTGCTTCTTCTTGTTCACCTCTACCCTCTTCTTCTTCTACCTCAATCCTTTCTTCCTCTACTTCTTTCTCCATTGATTCTCTCTCTCCAGTCCTCTGTTCGATCTCCTCCTTGTCTTGTTCCTATCTCACCCCTTTCTCTAGAACAGAACAACTTAAGTTTTTCAGTGCAAGAGCAGAAATTGTGATATCATCCTCATCCTCTTCATTCTCCAAGATGAGTTCTCTTCTTTTCTTGGATGGAGCAACCATGGGCTCCTTCCCTTTCCGTTTTGCAGCCGAAGAGACTAGGTGAGTCTTGACAGAGGTTTTATCCTTGAATTGCTCCAAAGCCTTGTTAAGTTCATTCAGACGCATTTTAGAGACCATTTTCAATTCCACCACCATTTGATCGCATATTTGAACACAAAGAATCCTGGGAGGCTGAATGTTCAAATGTCTGAATAACTTAGTGACAAGTGCTGAGTAAGGAAGTTGGCCCTTGTCTTTTACCATCGTTCTGTACTTGTGGAACATAATATGTGGCATCCCAAAATTCAGAGCCAAGCCATAAGTTGTGTTAAAGTCTTTAATTAGGTGATAGAATTTCCATGGCTTATGTTTTAGCCATTAGTCTTTTAATTAGATGATTTGTGCTTATGATTGTGAAAATTTAAATTGGATGGATTAATAATTTATGCTTGGCCATGTACTTCATAAATCAAATTTCAATAACCAAGATGCCCTAAGACTTTGGCCAAGATGAAAATTGAAATTTAAAAATAATTATAGAAAGGAATTCAAAAAAAAAAAAAAAAGGGTTAATTTTTGAATGGGCCTTAGACCCATTAGCCTAAGCTTGATGGGCCAAGCTAGTCGGCCCAAGAGGGGGAATTCGACCGGCCCATTAGAGGCCCAAAAGAATGATGGCCGGCCCATGCATGGATCAAGACAAGTGGCACAAAGAAGGGCATGCATTGGCCTAGACTAGGATGCCATGCATTGGTCCATTTAAGTGGCATGTAATCATTAGCAATGATGGACATTTGGGGAAATAAAAAGAGAGAGAGAGAGGAGAGTGTCCGGTTTTTCCATTCGGCCGAGAGAGAGGTGTGCGAGAGAGAGAGAGAGAGTTGTGCGAGAGAGGAGGAGCGGCCGAGAGAGAAAGGAAGGAGGGAGTCGCCGTGCACCGCCGTGTCCGTCCGCCGTACGCCGTCGACCGTCCATCCTAGAGGCAAGTGGAAGTCCTCTAGATTCTCTTGCTTGTTGATATGTGGTTTGCATGTTGAATCTTTGAGTGTTTAAGTGAGAAAAACCGAAGCATGGATGATGCATGTTGGAAGATATGGCCGTTTGTGTTCGGACCGTGTGAGTCAGAAACTTCTTTGAGCTTGCATGTGTGTTTGGAGTCCGATTTTGGTTTCGATGTCTTCATGGAAGTTGTAGCTAACATCTTGTACTATAACATACTAAAATTTCAAGGAAAATGATGGAGATATGAGGGGCTAAAGTTCTATCCTACGGAGACCCCAGATCTGTGAAGTTTTCACTGACCTCTTGCTGGATTCTTGATTGCATGTTGATTTTTGTTGAAGATCTCACTTTGATGTCTTCATGGAAGTTGTAGGTAACACCTTAAAATACAACATACTCAAATTTGAAGAGAAATGAACCAGTATAGCCTAGTAAATCGGCTAGATCTTGGAGACGATGATTCTGGTGATGTGTTCCGAGACACCCGAGACTTCGAGGACTTAAATGGTGATCATACTTTGGTTATTTGACCTAAATCTCTTCATGAAACTTGTAAAGGACACCTTGATGCATAACATATCCAAATTTCAGAGGAAACGAAAGAATAGGTAGGTTAAATCTCAATATTTTGGAGATGTGTATTCTGGACGATGCGGTAATGGTTCCAGAAGCTTCGTGAGGTTGAATAAAATAATCTATAAGGAATATGACTTGGAGTTCTTCATGAAGGTTGCACAAAAATGTCTTGGCTATCACTCTGTAAAATTTCGTAATTTTTGGAGGCCGTATGAATATTTTAATCGAATTTACTTAGAAACTGTGCATTCTGGTTATTATCCGAATATCATGTGCTATTTTGTGGAAATTGTGAAATTGTGTGAAATTCAATTTGGCCATGAATTTTGCATGAAATTGTCATCCTATTGGTTTGTTTAATGATTATTTGAATTTTATGATTTTGGGAAATTATAGATATTGAATTTAATATTTATTTATGAAAATAAATAAATATGATAATAAAATTAAATAATAATAATAATAATAATAATAAAATAATAATAAAATAAAAAGGGATTATTTTATTGGCCATAAATTCTATTGAATTTATTAATAAATAATTATGCATTGTTACATGTATGATAAGACATTGGTGTATGTATGACCATGAATTGTGATGCATGTGTGAATCGTATGCCATGTAATAATGAGATCAAAATGATGATAAATGTGGATAATGATAAGTGAGTAAGTGGTTGTGGTGGAGGATGAGGCCGGAATGTACAGAGATGCATTGCTAGAATTCCTTGGGAGATTCAGGGATGCCCTAATGTGGGGGCCGGAAGCCTGTCGGAGGTCTTTGCCCGAAGGGAATGCCTCGCGATGCCGGGATTGGGGTGCGAGATGCCCGGCTAGAAGGGTAAAGGCCGAAAGCCCCGTCGGAGGTTTTACGCCCGAAGGGAATGCCTCGTGATGCTAGTTGAGATGCGAGATGCCCGGAATGTGGGGGCCTCAAGCCCGGTGGCCCGGGAGGCCGAATCTTTGGGAACCCCTGTCGGAGGTCCTTGCCCGAAGGGATGATGAAATTGATGATTTGAGAAATGGGTGATGTGGTGATCAAATTTAAAGATAAAGATGAAAATTAAATCATGACATGATATGCATGATATTATATGCATGATGATATGCATGATGATGATGATGATGTTGATATGTGATGTGAAATAATGATGATCACCCATGATATTATATGCATGATGATATGCATGATGATGATGATGATGATGATATGTGATGTGAAATAATGAAGATCACCCATGATATTATATGCATGATGATATGCATGATGATGATGATGATGATGATATGTGATGTGAAATAATGAAGATCACCCATGATATTATATGCATGATGATATGCATGATGATGATGATGATGATGATGACGATATGTGATGTGATATGATGATCATCCATGGTATGATATGCATGATGAAATGCATGATGATGATAATGATATATGATATGCCATGATGATGATGATGATGATGATGATGATGATATATGACATGCATGATGACATGTACGTTATACTGATGCCATGATGATGATGATATGTATGATATGATGATACATGATAGTATGCGCATGACTTCAAGGTAAGTAATGCCTGCAACGTATGATGATATGCATGGTTCATTGAGTTGTTATTGGATTTCCCTATCTGCTGAGTGGTTGTACTCACCCCTTTTGGGGAATAACATTTCAGATTAGCAGTATGCCGCTTCCTGCTGTCACGCGGGGGGTGTTTTATAGTCTACCATCCGATGTAGAGGTCGAGTGTGCTGAGATAGACTGTCCCTCTGTTCCCGGACTGACTTTTATCCGAGTGCGCTGTCTAGTGATGTACGACATAGGCCTGTGGGGGCCCCGTCATTCGGAGTTCATTTCGTGCACGTTCGTCAGGATGGAGCTATGCGAGGGATGTTGCCGCCGCCACCGCCTGATGCACCGGGTTGGGTGTGAGACCCGCACGCGATGAGTAGGAGCTGGATCTTTTTCGATGTAGATAGTCGACACTTTCGATGGGGGTTTGTGCTCGTATGATGTGGAGGGTCGAGGGTTTCTTTTTGAGATTTTAGGCAGGACATGGCAGAGTCCTAGCTTTTCTTGTTTTGTATCGACTCGAGAGAAAGAAGTCCCATCCTAAAAGAATATGTAAATAATGTGTCGATGTTTGATTATAAAAATCCTGATGTTTAGCTGGTGTGTATTGGTATCATGGATTGGTAGGGGGATAGATGGTGACATTTTAATTTGCTTCCGCTAATGAGTTGCGTTGGGACCGATTGTTTAAAAAAAAAAAAAATGTGTCTGCGAATTAGGACACTTCTTCGAAGGAAAGAAAGCTAATTAAGGTGTAACATCGGCACTGGTGAGGACCGCCGAAGGGTTCGGGGTCTCACATAATAGTGTGTGGAAGAGAGAACTTTTTGCCAGTGTTAATGGCATATATCAGCTTTGTCTCCGAGTTTGAAACATCGGTCTTCGAAGTCGATTTGGGTCTGAGGCAGTTGATCACTATCTTGTGAAGCAAAATATTTGAAGCATTCATCCTCAAATATGAAATCTTTCCTTCTGCCGTTCTATCCCGAACAAGCTCTACTGTCACGCGTCCAATTGACACACTGATTGGTTGGTATTTCCCTCTTTCAACCCAATCACATCAGCCAATGTATCCATGTCAACTACATAGTCCTGATCTCAAACACTGAAAGAGAATCTATTCGCATCCAAGAAACTTATATTAGAATAGAAGTAAGCAGTGAGTTCAGCATGAGCCTCTGTCATTTCATAACAAAACCGTTCTAGTTGAAGAAGATTGAATTTCTCTCGCAGCTTGACATTTAGAGAATCAAGAAAATGAAAGTCCATACTTCTAGGGTTAATCACACCACGTTTTAGCAACTTAGAGTATAGTTACTTGTGTTCCTCCGAGCGAAACAAATATGTCCTTTTGCTTCGGATTTTCGCTGCAACACCCATTATAGGTTTAAAATGAGTGTAGATCCTATCATCATCATTCCCATTAGGTTGACTCAGCCCTCCAACACGTGGATCGCTTTGGATATTTGCACATGATTCTTCTGCTGACCCCGCAGGAGCAATTCCCAATCGTTTCTTTGCGCGTAAAAAGTAGGTTTCATTTCGATACCCTTTGTCTTTCAAAAATTCATCAATATAGTTCAAGGGAGTACCACCCTTCTTCAGAGCATAGTAAAACTTAAAAGTAAAAGAGGGCTTTTGAGTTCTTACGGTTTTGCATCTTCGATGATTTCTTCCTCTTCTCGATGTTCAATATTCTGAGGTCTAGATGGAGGAGATGGACGCTGCTGAGAATGTTGTGAGCTCTACTGCTGTCTAGGAGATTCTTCTTCCTTGATGAGGTCAAAATGCGTAGGACCCTCACGCATTTGCCGTGGTCCCTGTTCGTGATCCTCAAAGACTTTCTTTGAGACAACATCCTTCACAGTCTTTAAGAGATTCCAGGCTTGTTTCGCAAGAAGGGTGAAAACTTTTCGAGGATTAAATAAGAGAAGAAAAGAGAAGTGGAAGATCTGTGCTCTCTTAGGGTTTTTGTGAATAAAACGAAGAAGAACCAACAGTATATAAGGCAGTCGAAGCGAGGCGTACGGAACGTCATAAAAGGAAATATGAAAATGCATTTTAAAAAAAAAAAAAAAAACTGCCTTTATGAAAAAATTAAATAACCGTCATTTCAAAAATAACTTCTTTTTCGAAAGGAAATATTGCAATAATCACGAAAAAAAAAGATAATATCAATCAATTATAGATAGATGATCGTACCTTTTTGAGATTTTATCCGAGAGATAAATTTCTAAAATAGAAAAAACTTACAGTCATAAATCTTGATTATTTGAGTCTGAACTTTCTCAGACTTTAAGATATTGAGTTTGGAACGAATAACTTGAAATTGATTTTTCTCCAAAGGTTTTGTAAATATGTTCGCCAGTTGATTCTTTGAATCAATAAATTGAATCGAAACTTCTCCATTTTGAACATGATCTCTAATGAAATGATGTCGAATGTAGCACCCCAAACCCTTCGGCGGTCGCCACAAGCACCGATGTTACACCTTATTACCCTTTTCATCTTATACTTAGAACAAGCGTCGTTATTCACAGACATATTTTTTTTTTTTTAAAACAAGCGGTCTCAGCGCAACTCATTAGCGGAAGCAAAATAAAGCATCACCATCTCTCCCCCTAGCAACCATGATACCAATACACACCACTAAACATCAGGATTTTATAAACAAGCGACGACACATTATTTACATATTCTTTCCAGGATGGGACTTCTTTTTCGGGTCGATACATAACAAGGAAAAGCTAGGACTCTTCCATGTCCAGCCTAAAACCTCAAAAAGAACCTCGACCCTCTACATCACGTGTATACAACCTCCCATCACATGTGTCGGCTAACTAACTCCCAAAAACACAGCCCCTACTCGTCACGCTCGGGCCTCACACCCAGTCCGGTGCGTCAGGCGGTGGCGGCGGCAGCATCCCTCTCATCACCCCATCGCGGCGAACGTGGACAGAAACGAACTCCTAAACGACTAGGCCCCCAGCCAGGCCTATGTCGTAAGAGATAAAACAACGCACGCGTACGTAGGTGAGTCCAGGCACGGAAGGACAGCTGAACTCCTCACACTCTACCTCAACGTCGAACGGTAACCCGTAAAATGCACCCCGCGCGACGGCAGGAAGCGGCATACTGCTAATCTGAAATGTTTATCCCAAAAAGGGGTGAGTACAACCACTCAGCAGATAAGGAATCCAATAACAACTCAATGCATCATGTAACTCATACATGCATTGCAGGCGTTACTTACCTTGAAGCCATACGCATACTATCATGCGTCATCATATCATACATGTCATCATCATCATGGCATCAGTATATCGTACATGTCATCATGCATATCATATCATATATCATCATCGTCATCATCATCATCATCATCATCATGCATATCATTATGCATATCATCATGCCATATCATATATCATCATCATCATCATCATCATCATCATGCATATCATCATACATATCATCATGCCATATCATATATCATCATCATCATGCCATATCATATACCATCATCATCATCATCATCATCATGCATATCATCATGCATATCATCATGCCATATCATATATCATCATCATCATCATCATGCATATCATCATATCAGTTTTATTCATCCCCTCGGGCAAAGACCTCCGAGGCTTCCGGCATTCAGCCATCCCATGGCCACCGGGCATTGGGCCCCCCACATTCCGAGCATCTCGCATCTCAACTAGCATCACGAGGCATTCCCTTCGAGCAGAAACCTCCGACAGGGCTTCCGGCATTTACACTCCCTGGCCGGGCATCCCGCACCCCATATCCTGGCATCGCGAGGCATTCCCTTCGGGCAAAGACCTCCGACAGGCTTCCGGCCCCCCACATTCCGGGCATCCTGAATCTCCCAGGGTAATCCGGCAACGTATCTCTATACATTCCGGCCATCATCCTCCACCACAACCACTTCCTCACTTACCATTATCCACATTTACCATTTTTTATCTCAATTTAACATGGCAATTGGCATGGCATCACACAAATCATACTTGGCATGGAATCCACACATACATCTCAATTCAATGTCATACATACACCAAGACTTTATCATACATACATCTTGATTCGATACATGTACCAAGACCTCATCACACATATGCCACATAAATTAAATTGAATCCATGGCCAAATAAAAATCTATTTTATTTTATTTTATTTTATTTATTTATTTATTTATTTATTTTATTTAATATCAATAAATTCCCAAAATTATCAAAATTCAAGAAATCATTGAAATAAACAGATAGGATGATAATTACATACAAAATTCATGGCCAAATTGAATTTTTACTAAATCTCACAATTTTTCCCAAAACATCCTATTATTCTCGGATTAAACCAGAATGCACGGTTTCCGAATAAATTCAATTAAAATACACATATGGCCTCCAAAAATTATGAAATTTCACTGGGTTATAGCCAAGAAATTTTCGTACAACTTTCTTGAAGAACTCCAAGTCAGATTCCTTATAAATTATTTTATTCAACCTCACAAAGCTTCTTGACCCATTACCGCATCGTCCAGTGCCTCCATCTCCGAAATATGAATTTTTAACCTACCTATTCTCTTTCTTTTTATCTGAAATTTTGATATGTTATGTATCAAGATATCCTTTACAAGTTTCATGAAGAGATCTAGGTCAAATAACCAGAGTATGGTCATCATTTAGGTCCTTGAAGTCTCGGGTGTCTCGGAACACATCACCAGAATCATCGTCTCCAAGATCTAGTTGATTTACTAGGCTATACTTGTTCATTTCTCTTCAAATTTTAGTATGTTGTATTTTAAGGTGTCCCCTACAACTTTCATGAAGACATCGAAGTGAGATCTTCAACAAAAACCAACATGCAATCAAGAATCCAGCAAAAGGTGAGTAAAAACTTTACAGATTTGGGGTCTCTGTAAGATAGGACTTTAACCCCTCAAATCTCCATCATTTTCCACGCAATTTTAGTATGTTATAGTACAAGATGTTAGCTACAACTTCCATGAAGACATCGAAGCCAAAATCGGACTCCAAACAGACATGCAAGCTCAAACAAGTTTCTGGCTCACATGATCCGAACGAAAACAGTCACACTACTCACACACCGCTCATCCATGCTTCGGTTTTTTCTCATCTACTACTCAAAAATTCAACATGCAAACGACATACAAGCATGCAAGAGAAGCTAGAGGACTCCCACTTGCCTCTAGACTAGTCGGTCGACGGCGTAGGGCGGCGAACACGGCGGCGCATGGCGGACGGACGGCGACGATCCCTCGGCTCAGCCTCCTTCCTCTCTCGGTCTCTCCCTCTCTTTCTCTCGAAATCTCTCTCTCGCACAACTCTCTCTCTCCTTGGGCGAGCAAATGGCCGGCCACCCTTCTCTCTCTCCTTCTTATACCCCCCTAGAACTCATCATTACCAATCATGAGATTGCCTTAACCATGGCCAATGCATGGCCTTCTCCTTTGCGACTTGTCTTATTGAATTTTGAATTGGGTTTGGGCTTCTTGGGCTTGGGCCATCCAGCCACTCTTGGCCCTCCCCTTGCTCGACGGCAGCCCACTTGTGGGCTTCAATGGGCCGGCCAACTTGGCCCATTAAAGTTCCACTCTTGGGCTTAAGGCCCAATCCAAATTTTTTTTTGAATTCTTCTATAAATATTTTTAAATTCCAATTTTCATCTTGGCCAAAATCTTGGGGCATCTTATTTATTGAATTTTAATTTATAAATCTTATGGCCAAGCATAGATTATTAATCTATCAAATTTAAATTCTCACAATCATACGCATAAATCATCTAATTAAAAAGACTAATGACTAAAACATAAGCCATAGAAATTTATCACCTAATTGGAGACTTTAACACACCTTATGGCTTGTCATTGAGTTTTGGGATGCCACATCGAATCTCTATATATTTTGCTCTTGAGTGAAGAACTGGATTCTTGGTGAGATCGATTGTGCTGGTATTGTCACATTTGATCTCAGTGCATGAATCTTCACTTCCAAAGTCTCTTAGCTGTTGTTTTATCCACAGAATTTGTGAACAACAACTTCCAAGAGCTACATATTCTGCTTCTGTTGTAGAAAGAGCTACGGTACTTTGCTTCCTTGAAAACCAAGACACTGTCCTGTTACTAAGTAGTTGACAGGTGCTTGAGGTGCTCTTTCTATCAACTCTACATCTTGCTAGGTCTGTGTCTAAGTATCCAAGAAGAGTGAAGTCTCCTTCTTTAAGATACCAGAGGCCTAAATTTGAAGTTGAGGCAATGTATTTGATAATACGTTTTGCAGCACTTAAATGAGATTCTTTGGGGTTTGATTGAAATCTGGCACAAATACAAACACTAAACAGAATGTCAAGTCTAGAAGTAGTAAGATAAACAAGTGAACCAATGATACTCTTGTATAGCTTCTGGTCAACTTTCTTTCCTCCTTCATCTTTGTCTAGCTTCAAGGAACTTGACATTGGTATATCAGTCTTATTGCAATTCTCTAGTTCAAACTTTTTGACAAGTTCTTTAGCATATTTTTCTTGATGAATAAAGGTTCCCTCTTTCAGTTGTTTCACTTGAAGCCCGAGAAAAAAGGTTAGTTCACCCATCATGCTCATTTCAAATTCATCCTGCATAGACTTAGAGAATTTCTTGCATAGATTTTCATTAGAAGATCCAAAAATAATATCATCAACATAAATTTGAACAAGTAAAAAGCTTTTACTTTCTCTTTTGATAAACAGTTTGGTATCTACTTTACCTTTGACAAAGCCATTTTGAATTAAAAACTTACTTAGTCTGTCGTACCAAGTTCGAGGTACTTGCTTTAAACCATATAGAGCCTTTTCGGTCCCGAATACGTAGTCCGGTTTCCTTGGGTCTTCAAAACCGGGTGGTTGTTCTACATAGACTTCCTCTTGGATAAATCCATTTAGGAAAGCACTTTTGACGTCCATTTAGAACAACCTGAAATTCTTATAACAATCAAAATCAAGTAATAATCTAATTGCTTCTAACCTTGCTACAGGCGCGTAAGTCTCATCATAGTTTATCCCTTCTTCTTGCGTATATCCTTTAGTCATGAGTCTTGCTTTGTTTCTTATGACTTTTCCTTTCTCGTTCATCTTGTTCCTGGAAACCCATTTAGCTCCAATGTTGGATTTACCTTTCGGTTTAGGAGTTAATTCACAGACATTATTGATATTGAATTGCCTGAGTTCTTCTTGCATAACTTCAATCCAACTTTCATCAATTAAAACTTCTTCTATGCTTTTGGGTTCTATTTTAGAAATAAGAGCCACAGCACTAGACTCTTCACGCCTTTTGGATCTTGTGCGAATTCCTTCATTAATATCACAAATAATGAGATCTTTGAGATGACTAGACTTATGTTTCCAGTTGTTGGTTGATTTGTCAGACTGTTGATCATTTCCCTCATTTGAATCTTCGATGATCATTTGTTGCTGGTCTTCCGAAGTCTGAGATGCTTCTGGAGATTTAGACTTTGTAGAGTCTAGAGCAGGTTCAGATTCTTCAAGTTGAGTCTGAATCGATTGATTTTGCATAAAGTCTTGAAATTTGACATTCATCGATTCCTCCACAGATTAAGTCTTTTTGTTGTATACTCTGTAAACTTTGCTTGTGATTGAATATCTAACGAAAATACCTTCATCTAATTTTTCTTCAAACTTACCAACTCGATCATTTGCATTTTTCAAAATAAAACATTTACATCCAAATATATGAAAATACGAAACAATTGGCTTCTTTCCTTTGAATAACTCATAGGGAGTTTTCTCCAAAATAGGCCTTAAGAAGACTCTATTAATAATATAGCACGCTGTAGAAACCGCTTCCAGCCAAGAACGAGAAGAGATGTTACTTTCAATTAAAAGAGTTCTAGCCATTTCTGCGCAGCGATCTATTCTTTCTTTCCACAACTCCATTTTGCTCTGGAGTATATGGTGAAGAAAACACATGTTGAAAGCCAGATTCATCACAAAATTTTGCAAAGTCTTGATTTTCAAATTCACCTCCATGGTCTGTCCGAATACTTGAAATAACATATCCTTTCTCATTTTGAACTTTCTTAGCAAATTTTATAAATTAAGAAAATGTTTCAGACTTACTTGCCAGGAAATATACCCAAGTGAATCGTGAATAATCATCCACAATTACTAGGCAGTATTTCTTACTTCCAATGCTCTGAGTTCGGGTTGGTCTAAAAAGATCCATATGCAAGAGCTACAATACACGATTAGTGGATACTTGATTTATTGGTTTGAATGAATTTCTTACCTGTTTTCCCAACACGCATGGTGTGCATAGATTAGACTTTTGGTATGTCAGTTTGGGTAGTCCACAAACAAGCTTCTTTGCTGAGATTTTGGCTATTTGCTTCATGTTGATGTGCTCAAGTTTTCTGTGCCATAAGTTTACTTCCTCTTGAATTAAGATTAGACATTGGGTTTCATTTAGTTTAATATCCAAGAGGTAGATATTCTCATGTCTTCACCCCGTGAAAGACTAAGAGGAGTCTTTATTGATTCCTGAATATATTCATTCTTGAAAGTTGATTTTGAAACCAATGTCACACAACTGACTGATACTCAGCAAGTTGTAGTTGAGTCCTTGTACTAAGAAAACATTACCGATCGTGAGGCTTCCAATCTTTACGATTCGTATTCCACAATTCTTCATTTGCTATTTCCTCCAAAAGAAACTTTTCCACCATTAACTTATACAAGTTTTATGAAGCAATTTGAGTCTCTTATCATATGTCTTGATCATCCACTATCCAAGTACTGTTTAACATTTTTCTTGATAGTGACCTGCATTTAGAAAAGAGAATCAAGCTTTCTTTGATACCCATATTTTCTTGGGTCCATCGGTGTTAGTGTAATATATAGTCTTTGCCCATACCTTCTTAACAGGTTTCCAAACCATAGGATATTCTTTCTCAAAATGATCTGAGCTATTGCACTTAGAACATTTAAGAGCATTGCGGCTTACAGGTTTTACAAAAACTTTTTAGAAATGATTTTTGTAAGAATCTTTTGTAGGTCTTTGCTTAATTCTTTCCTTTACTTTAGGAAAATCAATTAAAGGAATGGTTTCAGCAGTCATTCCTAAACCTGATTTGTTGAAGTAAGGTCTTTGTGCTAAAATAATTTTTTCAAGTTTCTCAGATCCTATAGAAAATCTTTTAGAAATACTTGAGATATCATTTTTCAAGAATGCATTTTCTTTTGAAAGATTGTCTGCATTTTCTTTCAAAATAGTAATACTTTTGTCTAAACTTTTAACCTTCTCTTTCCAAACATTTTCTTGTTGTTTTAGTGCAGAATTTTCCTTTTTAAATTCGGAAATCCTTTTGAGAGAGGTTTTAAGACTAAGACACAATTCATCAATGTATTTAAAAACTTTAGTAGGAATTTTCAAATTACTTACCTCGATTTCACTGTCTGAGTCTGAATTTGAGTTTGATTGTGCCATGAGACAAATATTGGCATAATCATCATCACTTTCCTCACATTCGGTATCACTCCAAGTTTCGCTTTAAGTGTCTTTCAATATTTCTCAACTTTTCCTTTCTTTTTCTTCCGAAGGGGACAGGTTGAGTCCGATGTGCCCATTTTTCTTGCATTCAAAGCAGACTACATCTTTATTGGATTCATCATCCTCAACTAATTTATTTTGTAGCTTTTGAAAACTTTGTTTCTTTGGATTGAATCTTCTCCCATTTCTGTTCAGTTTTCTAAACCTTATTATCATAAGAGCAAGCTCTTCATCATTCATATTGTCTTCTGAATCTGTGACATCAGAATCATCATTAGATTTTAATGCAATGTATTTCTTACCTTTAGGATCTTCATCTTCGTTGATTTGCTCCACTTCGTAAGATTGAAGAGTCCTAACTAATTCGTCAACAGAGAGTGGCATGATTCATTGTGTCTCATATATTAAGGTCTTATGTGATTCCAATCCTTGGATAGTCCACGCAATAACTTGTTAACCTTCATGGGTCCAGAAATTGGTTGACCTTGATATTCAAGACCATTCACGATTTCTGTAAAACGACTAAACGACCATTCACGATTTCTGTAAAACGACTAAACATGTTAGTAATAGATACTCATGGTTTCATCTTGAATGCTTCATATTGACAGAGCAGAATGTTGATTCTGGTTTCTTTCACTCGATCAGTTCCTTCATAGGTGATGTGTAATCTATCCCGATTTCTTTAGTCGTTTCACAAGAAGATATTCTTTATATTCAGTAGGAGATAATGCACAATATAAAGAATAAATTACTTTTGCATCAAGAGCTTGTTTCTTGGTTATCTCTTCTTGAGTCGTTTCACTGGACTCAACGGCTTCTTTTCCTCTTTCTGAGACTGTTGCAACTTTCGGAATGATTCATTTGTCTACCACGTCCCATTCCAGAGGATCCTTTGATCTTAGGAATGCCTTCATCTTGTTTTTCCATATGTTGTATTCCTTTCCATCAAAATAAGGCGGTCTGGTATTGCTTTGCCCTTCAACTAGATCTAGAGCCAACATACTAGCCATGGATCTTTAACTCTGAAGTAAAACACTTCAACTTAAGTGAGTACACAGGCTCTGATACCAATTGTGAAAGCTAGTACGAGCACCTAGAGGGGGTGAATAGGTGCAAAAACAAATTTTCCAGAGTAAAGTGAGCAACTCTGATCAGCAATAGATTATGAAAAGGAAATTAGACTCTTGTAATCAAATTGAACTACGATCAAAGTAAAAGAGCTTATGGAAGAGAATAAGAACACAGGGTTTATAGTGGTTCAGCTTAATCCAAGCCTACGTCCACCCTTCCGCACTGACAGCCCACCGGCTAGATTTCACTATGAATCAAAAGAGTTGTTACAATATAGCTTTTCCTTGATTCCACAATGTAGAGACTCTGCTACACTTCCTCAAGGTCTCACAAAGATATAAACTCTTTTTTGAGTACAAGATTTCGCTCAACAATTGAATTGACTAAGAAAAATGAGCTTCAGACTTTGGAATTCTTCTATCGCGTACACACTCGAATAACTGGAACGTCTTCTTTATATACTCCTTCATGCCATCACACCCGTTGGCACATACCAAAGGATTTCTTCCAATCTACCCGTTGGACAGAATCAATTAAAGAGATTTCGAGTTATTTAAGGAATATGTCGATAGCCCACCAATCCTGCTCGCCCATACAATCAGGATCTAGGTTTCCATAAATAGAACCTTTCAAGTATACTTTGCCAATCAACGGATCCAAAATCCCTGAATCAATCTCAATTTGAATAATGGATTTCAACATGCTATATCCAGCCAAGAGGTCTTCTTCAATCGATATAATCAAATCCTTAACGAAATACTCAGTTCTGGATAAGTCTTCTTCAACGATCTAGAAACTGTCAATGAGGATAGACTTTTGAGTCTTGAGTCTAGTAGTCCAGTGGTCTTCAGACTTTGATGGAAGAGTCTACAAGTCTTTAGACTAGACTGATGGAAACGTTTTGTCAACTTCAAAACACTCAAGGAAGTTTTCTCCAACAATGAGTTCTTGGTTTGGTTTAGTCCCACCCGACAACTAGACCAGACGGGTGGGACTGAACTAGAAGGACTAGTTCTTTGTTCCTAGAACAGGGGATGGACCGCTGTGTCCTTGGACCGATTCGATCTAGTTCCGGATGGTTTAATGTCAAACTTGCATGACAAGCATGAGAAGAGAATCATAGACCAAGCCTTCTTTTTCGTTGCCCCTCTCAAACTTCTCACCACCTTGTGCGTGTGAGGCACCACGTCATACAACTAGGTCATCAATGAAGAGACAGTGGCGAGCTCTATGTAAAAGATGGATAGGTTGTGGCTAAGCCCTGACGAGGTGAAGGTGGAAATTTGGTAGGGCTATGCCTTTTGGGTGATTGGTTGAGGGGATAAGACCATCAAGGTGAAGCTACGGAGAAACAATAGGATGAGGGTGAGCGAGGCCATAGCTTCCATGAATGTCGATGTTGTGCTCACCGTTGTGATGCTCGAGAGATGATTATTATCGACGAGTGAGGGTGAGAGGCGAGAGGCGCGAGGCAATTAGAATTGTGAAAGTCTAAAAGAGGTGTCTATAAGAGAGGAGAGAGAAAAAGCAGAGGCGTGACTAGGCTTATGAGTTATGAGAGGCAAAGTAAGGAGGAGAGGAATGGATGCATAAGAAATTAATAAAAATAAATAAAAATAGAATGGTCTGGTCAAAGTGGTCTAGTCGGTCTGGTTCATTTTGGGACTAGGGACCTGACCAAAAATCATTGTTTCCAATTTTATAATAGTGGGAACTGGACCAATGCATCTTGGAGTTCTCTAGAACCGGCCCATTTGGTTGGTTCGTGCTGCTCACTCCTAAAGCATTGCATGGCAAAACTTGAACCTATGCAGTACAAGGGATTTGAAATCGACTTAAAACTGCACAAAGTAGTCGGAAGAGTTATGCAAATAAGCACCGAAGGCTATGAGAGTTGAACGTAGGTGATCATGTGTTTCTTAAGGTCTCGCTAATGAAAGGTTTATTGCGATTTACAAAGAAAGGTAAGTTGAGTCCAAGATTTATCAAACCTTCTTAAATTATTTGGAAAATTAGTGACTTGGCCTATCAGTTAGCATTACCACCGAGGCCTTCCAATGTCCATAATGCCTTCTATGTATTCATGTTAAGAAAGATGAACCATATTCTCCACTTGTTTGGATTTTAAGACAATTGATGTGGATGAGAGAGTAACTTGCAAATTTTAGATCGAAGGGAACAAGTCATTAGAAATAAGATGATTCCTTTGGTCAAGGTCTTTTGGCAATATCATGACTTGGAAGAAGCAACATGGAAAGCAAAGATGATATGAGACTTAGGTATCCATAATTATTTGATTGACAAGGTAATTCCAAATTTCAAGGAAAAAATTTCTTTAAAGGGGAAGAGTTGTGACATGTAGAAATTCCTACATTAATTAACAGTATGTAGCAAAAAGCATGTGATAAACAACACAAGTGAAAATTCTAGTTGGGTTAATACCGTGTTAGTAGCAAAAGGCCTTAGTTGTATTTTTCGTGTCCGTTGTTTTTGGTAAGTGATTCAATTAGGATTAAATTAATGGATATTTGCTCTTGGGTCAATTATCTAGAGTGGCGTTGAAATGTGTATCCCCATATTGGTTGCTAGCGGAAAGTGATACGCTTCAAGATTATGTATCAAATAAGTGATAGGTTTGAGATTGATTGAGTTGAGTTCCTCCTACCATTTGATAAATTTTGCCGAATGTTTTAGTAGGTTCAAAATATTTTTCTAACTTATCAACGTTTAGAACGAACACTAATTTCCCTATTTATGTACTAATTTATTAGATATCTTCGTAATTTCATCAAAATATCTACTTTGGAACCATATATAAAGCCATTCGCGACATTTTTATTTGACCACATCACCTCTGTTTTCACCACATATTTTTAACTTAAAATCATCATTACTTTTAACCATGGCTACTTGATTTTATCCTTTTGTAACTTGTGTAACTCTTCAAAATACATCCCTTATTGATTGTAAAAGCCACTTCAAGTATCCAAGTCCTAAATAGATAGCTTCAACGCATTCTTGCTAGGAAAGAAAGACAGTTCCACGCCACTTTCCTTTCTCTTTCATTTCACACTCTTTTGAAGCTAAATGAAGATTCCATGTCTGTATTATTATAGCTTCTAGTTCAATATTTCAAGAGTTTACAATGTGATTAAAACTTTTTTATTCAAGGTAAGTAAAACTTTAGGGACTAAATTAGATCAATTTGCTTAATACTTTTGACTTGGTTGTTTGATGATTGTTAATTTTAGTTTGAACTTTGATGTTTGAAGTGAGAAAGTTGTAACGATTGTATGTTGAATCATTGTGTTGGTTTGACTTGAATTGATGAGTTTATATATGCCAAGATGATGATTAATCAACTTCCATGAGTTTCGATACTATAAAAAGTAGAACTAAATTTTAGTTTGATGTTTAAAGTGAGAAAGTTGTAATGATCATATGTTGAATCATTGTGTTAGTTTGACTTGAATCGATGAGTTATATATGTCGAGATGGTGATTAATCAACTTCCTTGAGTTTCAGTAGTATAAAAAAAGTAGAATTGGTGAAATGAAACTAGAAAGTGATTTTTTGTAGTTCAATCAAGTTACCGATATACTAGTTAAGTGTTGCCGATGTTAATGTTGTTAGTTATTTGAATTGTTAATGTTAACGTTGTTGATTATTTGAGTTGTTGATATTGACGTTGTCTATTATTTGAGTTGACGATGTCACTTTGATGGTTGTTTGAGTTGTTGATGTCCACATGACCAATTCTTTGAGTATGTTATTATTGCTTGCATAAAAAATGAAAAGAGACAAGCATGTCATTTTTGGTACCATGTATGTGATAATTTTAAAGGCAAGGTAAATTGTATTTTAGTAATGATTACATATAAAGATGTGTACCGGATGTTGATTTTTGAAAGTAAGTGTTGATTTTATTGTGGATGTAAGGGAAATTATGTGATTATAATGTTCTCATGCGCACTGTTATTATGGGGTGAAGTATGACAAGTATTTTGTTGTGTGTGTTTGTGTATATATATTATGCTATTCATATTTAGTAGTAACGATGTCCCGTATGTCGGGATGTCTCAACATACTCAGAATGAGAAGTAAATAATGTAATACATGTATATGTGCATATATAAAAATATAAAGGCACATGTCTATTAATGAATTAACTGGTGATAACTACGTCATATAATATGTTATGCCACCTATTTGCATTTGTGAAGATGTGTTTGTACCTAGTTTAGTCGTAAGTGTAGCTTCAACGTGGGGTTTCAAGAGTAGACTCTCCATCAATTTGTCACTTGGTCCTTAAATATTGATGGTGACTTGGTTGGACCATTGAGGGGTTTTGATAGCGAGATTACATGTCGATGGGCAAGGTTGTCAATCTATAGTCTAGTATGTGACTTTGTATTGGCAAGTTTTGGGATGCTGGAGTATGGGATAGTATTGACAAGGCCTGACTTTCTTCCTAGAGCCAATGTCTTCTATTTTGTTTTTGTTTTTGTTTTTGTTTTTTTTTTTTTGTTTTTTTTTTTTTTTTTTTTTTTTTTTTTTGGCACTTGTACTAATACTTGAAAGAGAGCTAAACATGGAAAGTGTAAATTATTAGAAATTGTCAATTATGTTTCTTGTGTGATGTGTTTCATTGTGCTTTCGCATGAGGGGTGAGCACGGTTCCCAGGTAGAACCGGGAACCGGAGAACCGAAATGGAGGGTCGGGTTCAGTTCCCAGTTCTTAAGAGACCGGTTCCAGTTCCCGATTCTCTTTTCCTGGGAACCGGTCAAAATTCAAAAAAAAAAAAAAACTAATCGCTTCCCCCCACATGATTTCCTTACGTTTCTTCCCTCTTTTCCCTTCGTTTTTCTCTCTCTTTCTTTTCTCCCATTTTTCCTCCTCACACGTCACTTCCCGCCCCCCAACCTTTTTCTTTTCTTCTCTCTCCTCTTTTCCCCTCTCTTGGCCGAAACCCCATCCCTTCTTCTTTTCTTCTTCTTCGCCACCCCTCGCCGCTTCACCCACCACCACACCACCGCCCCTCGCCGCTTCACCCACCACCACACCGCCGCCCCATGCCCTACTCACCACCATCTCTTGGCCACTGAACCACCACCACCCACTGCTTGTCCGACGAGCCATCTCGCCGTTGAGCCCAATGAGCTATCGCGCCGCCCCTCGCCGCCGCGAGTGAGAGCATGGCTCTTGAGCCCCTCGCCTCTGGCGGCAGTAGAGGATGGAGCGCTCGGGGTTAAGGCTGCGAGGGAGCTCAAGTTCAGGCGCCACGCCTTCGGCGATCCGGAGGAGAGCGGGGGCGACGAGGGGAGCGGCGGTGGCCGGGGCGGCTCAGAGAAGAACGAGTAGTTCATGCGCTGGTTTCACGAGGTGTGGCCATATTTCAGAGCTCACAGGGGCAGCACTTTCGTCGTCGTCGTCTCGGGCGAAATCGTCGCTAGTCAGCACTTGGATCCGGTTCTCAAGGCATGCGTCGGTTTTTCCTCGCTTCTTCTATTTCATTTCTGATTTGTGGTTTGGCTGCATGTTAATGCTGTGAGGAAGAACAAAAGCGCGGACCCGTTCTGTTGTGGAATGCTCCAAGTGATTAAATTCGCGTTCTTCAGGCTTCAATGGATTAATTTTTCTTGGAATCACAATAAAACTACGGTTGCATGATTTTACCTGCTGAATTTGGATGCATATTGCATAATATCTCTATGGGATTTGGGTGCTTGATTGTTGGCTTTTGGTAATTACAACTAGATACAATTCTTTGTGCAGGATATTGCGCTCCGTCATGGCTTGGGGATCAGGTTTGTTCTTGTTCCAGGGACACACGTGCATATTGATAAACTCCTGAAGGAGAGAGGTTAGTGAAATGTGTGTGTTGTGAGTCCTTCAAAATTCATCCTTTTATGCGCTTGGTATGCTGCAATGTTATTTCCTTTATGTTGACTATATTAGAAGCATGGTACATGCTATTGTGTCTAGCAAAATCAACTGTATCAGATATAGCTTATATATAATCAGAATGGCGTGACGCGCCCACAACTATGGCTTGCACACTGAAAACTTCCCTGTCATCCAAAACTTATACTGTCAGTATTTGGGATGGTATCTGTAATCTTTTCCCCCCTGATTGTGCATCACATGCTTGTGAAGTGATTAGTGCCTGCCTGAGATATGCTCTCTTTAAGGTGGTTCCTTCAGCCACCCTATATTGAAATGCATGTGTAGGAATATCAACTTTAAAGATATCCCCCATCTGTATTGTTTGTTCCGAAAATCAGCCAAAGTTTTACACTTTGAGTATAGTGGAAACATATGCACGTGGATGTAAATTCGTTAGTTGATAGTATAAATGCTTTATCTTGAAATTGAGCCATTTTTTTGTAAAGGAGTTTGAACAAACTTCATGCCTTGTAGCAGACTTACTTTTATTTATCCAAACAAAGGGCAAAGAAATTATATATTCTGCTAACGTTTGCATGAGGTGCAACTGAGCATTTGTTTTTATGTCTGTTGCTCAGATTGGATCTCAATTTCAGAAGTGGCTAGGTCTTGTTTGTGTGGCCTGCTTTTGTTTCTATAAAATCAATTTTCAACAATAGACCTTTAATTGCTGATACTAAGCATGTCTTCGTAGGACGTGAGCCTAACTATGTTGGAAGATACAAAATAACAAACACTAAAGCTCTGGAAGTAGCTATGGAAGCAGTTGGAGGTACTCGTTTATTGATAGAGGCTAAACTATCTCCTGTACCCCAATTTTCGGTATGCGCCGTCATGGGCATAGTAGCCGTTTGCATGAAGTTGGTGTAAGTGTCGCAAGTGGTAACTTTCTTGCAGCCAAGGTAACGGTTTACATGCTTACTCTCTTGGTCGATATCTCGAATTAGTTGAATGAACAGATCACATTTCTCCTGTCATTGTTCTGCTTTGGCAGCTATAGTAATGTTGATTATTTTATTTGTAGCAAAGAGGAGTTATTGAAGGTGTTGATTTTGGGGCAACAGGTGAAGTAAAGAAAGTGGATGTTTCTCGTATTCGTGAGAGGCTTGATGGTGGATGCATAGTTGTATTAAGCAACCTGGGCTATTCCAGCTCTGGAGAAGTTCTGAATTGCAAGTATGGATTATTGATTTTGATACCTTTAAAAAAAAAAAAAAAACCTTTTGGAACATGGAATCGATCCTGCACTTGTGACGGGGTAGGTTTCCAAGTGTTCTGCATGTAACCGAACCTGAACCAGAACCGCTCATCCCTATTTCACATGTCAATAATAAGTAGAGTTATAATTAGAAAAGACAGGTGTCTGATGTGACGTTATTGGAAATCATATGTACTAATATTTTATATAAAATGTAATTTTTCTATGTTGGTTCCTATTGTCCCATAAGATTAGTAACTCATTCATATGATTAGTATATTTTTGCGTTAAAAATGTAAGTGCCAACAACACTCTTTAATTAAAAATATTTGGTACTGGCAATCAATAGTTAAAGTTTCTTTTTCTCAAAATAAATAAAATTGAATTAAATAAGTTATGAGGAATCTTCAATCAAAGTATTAAAGTATATGTCTTGAGTTTGAGCTTACTTATGAGACTGTTGACGCCTAAATTTCGATTAGATTTTTAATTAATTAGGCCTTAATTTATTTTATTTTTCCTTTTTTTGGAAAATAAATAACAAATAACAAAAAAAAAAAAAAAAAACAGCGAAAAACAAACAAAAAAGGAAAAAAAGAAAGCAGAACCCATACAGCTGTTGGGGCTAGCCCCAGGCCTAGCCCCTCTCCTCTTTTTCTCTTCCCTCGCGCGGGCCCCCATGGCCAAACCCTCACGACACGGCTCGGCCCCCTGTTAGTCTTCTTCCTCCTTGGTTTCCGCCCCTGTTTGTCCGTTTCTCGGCCGAATATGCAGAACTCGCCAGAGACCGAACGCGCACGAGGTCGAGGCGCGGGGGGAGACAACATCGTACGACGCTATTAAAGAGCTGATTGACGCCGATTCGGCCGGCGGAGGAAGGCCGGTCGGCGCACCAAGGACCGCCAGCCTAGCCTCCGTTGACCGGGCCCCCCGCGCCTATAAATAGGGCGTCGGGGGGAGGCCATAACCACGACGGCAAAGACGGAGATCACCGACGGCGAGCTTCGGTAGCTTCCCCTGAGAGATTTTAGGGGAGGCCCGAGGACGAACCACTGGAGATCTTAGATCTAGCCGGAGAGGGTAAGCCGGAGAGGGTAGGCCGAAGAGTGGGGCTAGATCCGGAGTAAAGAAGGTCGGATCCGGAGGAGGTGGACGAGATCTAAGCAAATCGCGAAAAAAGGCGCACCCCTGCCGGACCTCCGCTGCGTCGCTACCGCCCGACGCCGCCCCTGAGTCGATCCCTGCCGTGCTCCCGTTGCCACCGTGTCAGGTGGGAATGCTACCAGCCGCCTGCTTCTTCTTCCCCTTTTCGTCTCGCTCGGCCTCGCTTCGTTTAGGGTTCCCCGGTGCCGCCATCGCCGCAGCTCGCGAAGACAGAGAACACCGGAGCCGGCGCCGCCACCCGTTCGTGTCGCTCCCGCCACCGGTCCCCACCATATGCTGTTGCTGTCTCGCCGTTGCACCCGCCGGCGTGAGCTACGGCTGTATTGCTGCGTGCGGCCGTGGATCCCCTTGTCACGGCCAGCCTCGTCGAAGGTAAGGAGCAGAGGCCCCACGGTGGCCTTCGGTGACCATCGACGACGAACGGTGATGACAACGGCTGGCCCTGCTGGGTGTTGGGTTGTCGAAAGGCCGGTGTAGCATCAGCGGAGGCCGGCGGCTGGGCGTTGACAGGCGGCGTCATCTGTCACGACCGCTGAGCCCCGAAGGCAGCTGCGGCTGCAAAGTTGGAAGCCGGGTCGGCGCACGGGTCTGACCGGGTAGGGTTTGGCTTCAAAACGGGCCGGGTTCGGGTCTTTCTTTGGGCTGGGTCTCTGCAGGTCGATTGGGCCGGTTGCGTGCGGGCTGGCTCGCGCGGGCTTGAAAGTGGGTGTCCCTTTTTGGGCAGGAAAGAAATTCTGGGCCTGGCCCATATCTCAGGCCCGTCCGGGCCGGTAGATGGCCATTCGGGCCGCGAACCGGGTCGGACCCAACTCGGGGGTCCGACCCAGGTCATTTTAATATTATTATAATAATAATAAATAATGTTCAGAAAATCAAAAAAATAATTTATTTTCCAAAAAATCAAGAAAATGAAAAATCTCATATTTTTCCAAAAAAAGCCAAAAAGTCAGAACAAGAAAAAAAAAAGATTTATATTTTCCCAAAAAGACCAAAAAAACCAAAAAAATTTCTTTTTATGGTCAAAAATAGAAAAAAGTTCAAAAAAACGTTTTTCCTCCACAGATGCATAGAACAAAATTAAGTACCGAAAGAATATTAGTGATTAATTGGTGTAATCAAGTTCTCAATTCTAATTTCTTTGATTGCGCGGAGTGAATATTACTCTCAATATTTCGCTTGGGTTTCTAATTAACTCATTCCCAAATAGATTAGTCTCATTTTAAAATCTACTTATAAATTAAATTATCAAATCGTTAAATAGTGAATTGGTGGGTTTCAGAGAGCTCGGGTTAAGCCTAATAAATCTTGTCGAACCATTAGCCTCTGTAGGCGTCTGTAACTAATTGCAGGCGCCGAAAAAAAGAGGTCGCGACAAAGACACTATCCGTATTGGAGGATGTAGATTGACTCCAACAATTTCGAAAGTGTGACCGAGTATGCCATAGTTTATTGTTGAAATAAGTGTCGGAGATATTTAGGCGAAATAAAAAAGGACTTTGTTAACTAGAAAAAGTCAATCAGCCTTAGGAAAACTGCATAGATTGCTTAAAAAGTGCTCCAGAGTACTCGATGATGAAGTTGATAGAAAATATGCAGCACTGTATGCAAACGAACCCGCCTCCTTGAGAACTGCCTGGTCGAATATATTTATGCAAGACCAGAAACATTTTTCTCTTAATCAACATGACTTCATTTTCTGGTTTGACTGACCTGTAGAACCAATAGATAACAGGAATTCTCTCATATTACAAACAAAAGCAGCACAGCTTCTTTTTGAACCCAGGTCTAATTGAGTAGATGCTTAAAACATGATTGATACTTTTTTTTTTGTCAGTCCTACTCTATTCTTACTCTACACTCACTCTCAGACTTTTGCTCTGCCTCTTGCAGGGCGTGGGAGTCGAAACTCACTCCTGAAACTTACGCGTCCCCACCCCATCCCCCCCTAAGAAGGTGGGGATTTGAAACCCTCACCTCCCCTTTCCATGTTGGAAGGGTGGCCACTAGGGCGAATCTCAGTGGTTAACATGATTGATACTTGCAGGATGCTTTTATTCGTAGAACTGAAATGAAGAGTCTTGAGATTCTAATAGAAGTTCTAACTCAACATGTAGATCTCTGGAGAGGACAATCTCGGCTTGGGAATGGCGACCAGGGGCTTCATTTTCTTGACCACAAGCCCGAACTTCTCCAATAAATCCAGCTCCACTCCTTGCGGGAGTTCCCACTCAAATGAATGCAAAAGAGAGGCCAAAATATATGGTAGCATCCTCTCTCGCCAAGCAGTAAGCCCCGCACACACCCTTCGACCGGAACCAAAGGGCATGTACGTGAAGTTGTTGCCGAGAGATCATAATTGCTGGGATCTTCCAAGAACCTCTCGGGTCTAAACTCCAACGGTCTGTCCCAAATCTTGGGGTCTCTCTGGATGTAACCCACGTTCAAGAACACGTTGCTGCCCTTCGGAATCATGTAACCCCCGACGACACAGGAAGCATGTGGGGTCCGCGGCAACAGTAATGGCCCAGCTGGGTGTAAGCGCAATGCCTCCTTGATGACTGCGTTGAGGTACTTTAATTTGGGCAAGTGATGCTCTTCGACCATCTCATCCTCCCCCACGACTTCCATTAATTCGTGGACTACTTTGTTCATCACATCTCGGTTCCCGCATCAACTCGCCATCGCCCACTCCACCATTGTTGAAGTTGTATCGTTCCACCGACCACGATGTCCTATTCCACACATTCAAAATTTCATCGAAAGACTAAATTGTTGTGATGTTTGATATAGCTGAATATTTGATGAAGCACTGTAATATAAAAGAATTGAGTTCTGATCAGGAGCTTTTTGTAATATAGCGGGCAAGGTTAGACGCAGCCTAAGTTTGACGATAGGATACAAAAAAGGAGCTATGGAAAGAGAACTTAGGTGCGACATGATATGTTCAATTTCGGACGAAAAGTGGTGTGGTATAATGGAAACATCTTTGCAATATATATCAACTTTGCTATATTCGTTTCAGCATTGCATAGGGGGTTGGAAAATATTAAGGCAATTTCGGGTTAATATAGATTTGAAAACAATTGCCATACTCTAGTAATAATCTCTCGACAATAACTTGTGATTATGGTGGCCAAAATATGAAATGAATTCTACTTACAACGGAGTCGCATAAGAGGATTGAACATAATTTGTGGTGCATCAGGTCACTAAGTAGTCAGGTATATTCGTATAATAACTAGTCACCTGGCTTAATAAACTTACCGTTAGAATGGCTTTGAGTGTTCCATCCTTGTCCATTGGTGACTGGTTATCTTCAAGATCCATCTCCATGTCCAGGACAATCTGCAAAAGGTCCTGCTTTTGATCATTGCGCTTCGATTCTTCTTCCTCCTGCTTGAAGTTTTCATTTGTTCTCTCTTGGGTGGCACAATCGACAACAGACTGAATAAAAGCATCAAGCCACTGATGCACCCTTCTCATGTCCCTTTCCACTCCTTGCAGGTCAAACCATGCAAGTGCTGGGAAAAAGTCCGAAACATTTGGCCTACCTAAGAGCACCGTGAATTTTGCCGTCACCTCTCGAAACTCTGCGTCCATGGTCTCGCGCTTCTCCCCCGTAAGTGTCCTTCCCCACAGCATCGCCATCACTGCGTTGACCAAGATCAGAATGGCCCACTCGCCAATATCCACTGGCACCCCGGATTTTCTGTACAGCTCGCTCAAACCTTTCCTGACCTCCTGCCTTCTCAAATCGTAACAGGCATCAAGGCTCGCATTGCTCATTAAATGCCGTACGAACAGTTTGCGGAGATTCCTCCAATAAGGCCCCAGGCTTGAGAAGACAACATCCCTTGCGCCGTATGTCGCGATGGTGACGGCAATGTTTGGGTCGCGATTGGCGAATGTCATGTCTTGGTCCCGCACGATTTCTTTGGCCAGCGACGAGCAGTTAACCACCACATATAACTTGCTTCCGAGCTGCAGTTTGTAGATGGGGCCGTAGGTCTCAGCCAACTCAGCAAACTTCCGGTAGAGATCAGTCCCCACGAATGGGAGGTACCCGAGAAACGGCAAGCCTCTGGGCCCCGGCAGCGTTGGGGCAGTTGCGTTTTTCCGTCTCCTGGACAAACAGAAAAAACTAAGAGATATTATTGCTATGGCAAGCAGTGTTGTAGTAGCTCTAGGAATTGCATCATGCGCTTCATTGGCATGCCACAACCACAGCCAGGCGCCTTCGGAGTATCCCTTCGACATTTCAGCTTGTGACGGCGGGAAGAGCACTGGTGGAGATAGACTGAGGAAGTTGCTAGCCACACTAAACGTAGGTGGTCTTTCTGATGGGAGTATTTCAAAGTGAAACACTCAGCAATTCACACAAAAGGAGATAGATAGGCTTTTCGTTTTACTAACCTTGATAAGAACAATTACAAGACTCCCCTATTTATAAACTTGTTATATGACTTTTCCTATTAAATGACTACAAATGTAACTAGTGTTCCAAGGAGATGAAATCCCGGGAACTTACAAAACATTGATTACTCCCAGAATCACGAACAATCACAACCTACGAATTGACTACTCAAAAGTAATGCCACAATAAAGACTATTTAACTTGTGCACCAAATAGTCATTGGTATCAATTATAAAATATTAGCAATGAGATAACCAATTGACAACCATTTTTTTTTCTTTTTGGTGACCCATTAATACCACCGGGCACGCAACTCCCTAACCATTTTGATAACATCGGCAACTTGGTAGTAGATTGATAATTTCGACATAAATGACATTTTTGAATTTGCTTTAATTTCTAACACTTTCTAGGGACGGTTTGGTATATAGGAAAGGCCAATAAGGAAAGACAATGGTTCTAGCTATAAAAACCAACACACAAACAATCATTGCACGTAACTAATAATTTTTCATAGTGCATTAGAAGTTTTAAAACTTGTCATGAAAGCGTAATCAAGTTCTAAAACTTTTAAAAAGTGCAATAGGGTCCTAGAACTTTAAAAAACAGCTATCAATAAAAGGACCCGATTCGATTAATTTGACAAGTTTTAGGACTCGATTATACTTTTGTAACAAGTTTTAGGAATTAATTACACTTTTTAAAAGTTTTAAGACTCAATTACACTTTTGTGATGAGTTTTAAGACTTATTTGTATTTATTGAACCTATACTTATCCCTTTTTCATTTGATTAGTAACATTATACAAGAAAGTCAGACAAGTTCAGTAACCAGATTTTTGCATTATAAACTTGAGTACCGGCAACTATGGTTATATGTTATTCAAAAGGTACACTTAAGTACACATCACGGCCTCAAATCTGATTCCTTTTTTTTTTTTTTTCTATTGTTTTTTTAAAAGAATTGCCACTTGGATAATTTTTTTTTAAAAGAATTGTCACATCTATTAAAAATCTCGTCGAAAAAAGCCATGTTAGCTATTTGGCCGAAAATTCTTGCTGTTCAAACTTAAGAGTTCCTTTCTTTGCCAATTTTGGCACTTAAATATATCTTATGGAAGTTTTGGCGCTTATATGTCTATTTGTGTCAAGTTTTGACACTTGGAGTGTCCATACCTCTAGCCAATAGTTAATCCAACTTGCGTTCTAAAGAATAATAACTGGTGTTTGTTTTTCCTCGGTAAATGCAGATAAAAAATTGAATTAGATAATATATGAGGATCAGGAGTTTAAATACATGCTTTGAAAACAACAGGGAACGGCTTTGGTTAGCTAAGCCACATGGGTGGATGCCGCCCTTGCTATTGACTAGGTTTAAATAGACTATATTAACGAGAAAAATCAATTAGTAAATGGAAAGCTGCAATAATTGCTTGGAAGTGTTTCAGAATACTCAACGATAAAATCAACATAAATTATGCAGTGCCCGGCGCAATCGGCCTGCCTCCTTGATTCTCCCTAGTTGAATGTATACGCAAGGTTGATGTCACGATTTGAATTTTATATGCCATCTCGTAATGAAGAGTTACCGCAATGATATCTGGAGTCCGAGGACTACTAGTAATCTATAAGTAGATCTTCAACGTCATGCAAGCCTTGGATTTGAAAGAGCCATATTGAAATTTGGAAACAGAGTCCCCAACACAGTTCCATTATTTGGAGTTGGCTCTATTGTACCAATACAAGCGTATTGGTAATCAAGAAAATGAGTGTCCAGGAGTGCCATTCTTGCCACAACAAGCAATCTTATTCAGCCATGCAAACGGAGGGTAAGGCGACTTGCTCCAAAGTAAAGATGAGTGAATCCATGTTATGTCCATTGACGAGGAAATTTACAAGGGATCTCAAGTGTAACAAACTGTTATTACCGAGTAGTGGGAACAAATAGTCTTTCTTCCATCACAAACAAAAGCAGCGCAAATTGTTTCCAGCATGGGTTTCGTACACGAACCCTCACTTGCTGGTAGTTGGCTATTTGTCTGAACTAGGAAGCACGGACACTCTTGAGGGGTTTCCATGTCGGTGTCAAATGTGCGTTAGACGCATCGGACACCTACACCTATTCGACACTCAACCAACATGTGGTCAACATGCATCGAACATCCAGCATGTGGTCGGTGCTTAGGACATGCCAATGACACGCGAGTCCATTATCTCAACATTCTAATTTGTATTTTTATTTATTTATTTATTTAAGGATTTGAATCAAATTAATTTGATTGAAATAATTATAAAAATGATAATTTATCATTTATATATAAAAATATACATTAATATATAATGTGTCTTAACGAGTTAGAATTCTCTATTTTTTGAGTCGTGTTGCGTGTTGGTGTTATTGTTGGTGCTACTTAGTAGTTAAGTAGATGCTTAAAACATTATTGATACTGGCAGAATACTTTTACTTCATAAAACTAAAATGAAGAGTCAAGAGACTCTAATAAAAAGATCTATGTCAGCATGTAGAGCTTTGGTGTGGACAATCTAGGTCTACAAATGGCCATCAGGGTCTTCATTTTCTTGACCACGAGCCGGAACTTGTCCAATAAGTCATGCTCTTGCGGTAACTCTCCACTCAAATGAATGCGAAAGAGATGCCAATGCAAACTTTAGCAATGAATGCGAAAGAGATGCGAATGCAAACATTGGCATCCTCTCTACAAGCACAAGTCGCGTGCATACTCTTTTTGAGATTTTGATGGGATTATTATCAATTGTTTTAGAACAACTGGTTTGTACTTCATCCAAAATCTAACATGGTACAAAATTGGAGGTCTTGAGTTCAAATCTTTTTAGACCCCATTTGCCTTCCTAATTAAATTTGTTCACAATTAGTATTATGCAAAAAAAAACTAGATTAAGTGTGATTGGGAGTGTTGGAATAATTAAATACTAAATCACGTATTCATATAATAGTTTAAGTTTTTAGAATAGTTGGTTGTGGATCTACTAAAATTTAACATTCTTCAACCAGACCCAAACGACATGGACGTGAAGTTGTTGCCCAAGAGATTAAAACTATTTGGACCTTCCAAGAGCCTCTTAGATCTAAACTCTATTGGATTGTCCCAAATCTTGGGGTCCCTATGTATCTAACCCATGTTCAAGCGAGCCACCTCCTTGATTTCTCCCTAGTTTGAATGTGACAACCTGAATTTTTAGATTTTGTTTTCGATTAAATAAATCGGGCCTTTCATCGACACACCAATAATGCTGTTCTTTGAGCCAATCACTCACAAGATAACTAGACTATATGGGGAAGCCACTAAGGGATTTTAATGCAATAGACTTGAGAATTCAACTAGGAATTGACTGCTCAACCGTATTAATTTGCAAGGCTTATTACGGCACCGTCAAAATCGATAAGAGATTAGAGATAGGTCAATTCGACTAAGATATGTGATCAAAATGTGGGTGATTCCTCCTGATTGCAAAATTCATGTTGATTGGTACTAAATTGATTTTCAATCGTTTTGAGTACCCTGTGTTTGTAATTGAAATCTTAAGATTTTCACAACAATTGAAGTCGCCAATGTGTTGAAGATGTACAATGTGACTTGAGATAAATCGATCACGGGTCAATTGCACTAAAAATTCCTAAAAGTTACTCGGTAGACTAGGTCGCGCTAAAATTGCACCGGATTGAAATTAATTGCGAATTTGAACCCGATTTTATAAATTGAAAATTCTGTTGTGTCACAAATCATTTTAGGAACATCGACTTATCCTCCAAAGAATTTTTAGAGATTTTGGGATTTTTACAGAAAACCGTTTCGAACATTGCGGAAAAATTTGCGGAAATTTTGGATGGGCCAAATTAAAGGAAATTTGGATTTCAAAGTCGAGCCTTTGAGTGTCGGAGACTTGCAGAAAATTGTATGGGATTTTTCTTCATCGAAATTGGACCTCAATTTGGGAAATTTCATGAAGAAATTGGAGCCAAAATTTAAGGAAATTCGGAGTTGGATTTTGGGGCAGCAAAATTGGCTTCAATTTAGTCAATTGGTGGGAAATTATTCTTGGAAAGTATTAGGGGGACATATAGGATAAGATGGAAGACCTTTGGGAGACAAACATTTAATTAGATGGATTAGTTTCCTTGACTTTGGTCCCTCTCTTCATGCGCACGCCTTCTTCTTCCCCCAAACCATCTACTTTGCTTTTCTTTTATTTTTCTCTTGGAAGCCCCCAGCTCATCCGCACGCCTCAAATTCCACCACCGCTTGACATATAGGATAAGATGCAAGACCTTTGGGAGACAAACATTTAATTAGATGGATTAGTTTTCTTGACTTTAGTCTCTTTCTTCACGCGCACGCCTTCTTTCTCCCTTCCCCCCATTTGCTTTGCTTTTCTTTCATTTATCTCTTGGAAGCCCCCAGCTCATTTGCACGCCTCAAATTCCACCACCGCCTGACATATAGAATAAGATGGAAGACCTTTGGGAGACAAACATTTAATTAGATGGATTAGTTTCATTGACTTTGGTCTCTCTCTTCACACGCACGCCTTCTCCTCCCCCGCCCCCACCATCTCTTTTCTTTCTTTTTTTCATTTTCCTCTTGGAAGCCCCAACTCATCCGCATGCCCCAAATTCCACCGCCGTATGACATATAGGATAAGATGGAAGACCTTTGGGAGACAAACATTTAATTAGATGGATTAGTTTCATTGACTTTGGTTTTGGTCTATCTATTCACACGCACGCCTTCACCATCTGCTTTGCTTTTCTTTCATTTATCTCTTGAAGCTTGCAAGCCCCTAGTTCCCAGCTTTAATTAGATGGATTAGTTTCATTGATCCGCACGCCCCAATCTCTTTTCTTTCTTTTTTTTTTCATTTTCCAGCCCCAACTCATCCGCCCCCAAATTCCACCGACATATAGGATAAGATGGAAGACCTTTGGAAGATTCATTTTCCTCTTGCACGCCTTCTCCCCTCCCCCCCCCCTCCCAGCTTTGCATTTTCCTTGAAGCCCCCACTCATCCGCCCCAAATTCCACCGCCGCCTGTTCTTGTTTTGCCCTCAATTCCGTCGAAGACATCTGGCACATACCACCGTCCCTCTCTCCTCCAATTCTCTCCACCCACACACATCCACCGAACCATCTCTCTCTCTTGCTGCTCTTCTCCTCCACCATTCGAACGCCAGCGCCCCACCATCCGCTGTCCCCTCTGCCGCTCATCCACTGCTTCACCAATTCTTCCCTCGAACAGCAATTAGCGGCCACGTCCTCATGCCTCTCCATCCACCGAAGCTGCTTCTCTGTCTGCTTCCGTCGGCGCCAGCCCACGGGTCAACAAATCAACTCACCAGCCCCAACGTTGACCTCTCTCTCTCCGCCTGTGCATTCCACCGAAGCTGCTCCTTCATTCCTCCATGCAGCTGCCGCTTCACCCATCAATTCCGTGCTCCTTTCTTCTCTTCGTCCGCACGTCCATCAACCGCTCGCGTGGAGCCCAGCGAGTCAAGCTGTTCGGCCACAATTTGGCCGAGTTTCGGCCCAGCTTCTTCAATGCAAGTCCAGCTTCAATCCTCAACGTTGGAGTCCAGCCCAGTGAAGTAATTATTTGGCCCATCTCCTCCAGCCCACGAAATTTGCAGCTCCAATTCAGTCCGCAAGTTCAGCAATCCAGCCCATAGGTTCAATTCAGCCCATCTTGGGCCTGCGAAGCAGCCAAAGCCCAGACTAAGCTCAGCATTTTTCTGTGGGCTTGCAAGGCTTTTGGCCCGGTCCGGGTGTCCGTCAACGCTACCGAAAATTCGGATTTCAGCCGCCGTCGCGTCGTCATCTCGATGAACCGGTTTCCACAATAAACCGATAAGTTTATGCACTAAACTCTTCTTAGTAGGCTAATGACGTTTAAATGGTGTTTAATTTAATTTAATTAGGGATTAGGTGGTTAGACTAGTTTAATTAAATATTGATTAGATTATGTGCATGATTAGATTAGTGGATGGATTAATTAGTCAAATTATGTTATCATATTAGTGTAATCTTAATTAGAATTTTAATTAATTAATTAATTATTTAATTTATTTATTTATTTATTATTTAAAATTAAAAATTATTTAATTATATTATTTTATATTTAAATTAAATTATTTTTCGGAATTTAATTAATTATTAATTAATTAATATTTTCCGGAAATTATACCAGGAGAGCCGTTTGTTAGAATTTCGCACTGATTGTAGCAGTGTGGTTAGTTTGTTCAATTGATTGTTATGTTTGTGAAATTTAGTGATGGTTGTGAAATATTGATATTTTAATTGGAAAATATCAGGTGTCGAGTGTTGACACCGAAAGTGGTTTTTATGTACCATTTCAGCTCAAGTGAATAATAATTGATCTAGCAACTTCGGTGAGCAAATGTTATTAGTAGCTTTGGTGAGCAATAATTGATCTAGCAACTTCAGTGAGCAAATTTAGACATTAGCTTTGGGGAGCAATGATATATGAAGCAACTTCAGTGAGCAGTGTTCGAATCGACATAATTTATAGATGGTATTAATGACATGGAGTCAAATGAGTCAACTGATTGATGGTTGAATTGAATTGAATTGAATTTTTTGGTCAAGTATTTGATTGTACTAACTTGCAAAGTGGACCTGAGGTGAGGTAAGTCCCTTTGATTGTGTGATAAGGATGCTTCTAGGTGTATTTCCTTCTAATCGAGGTTTAGAGCATGAACTCATTGAGATTTATATCTCACCTTGTCGTGGGCTTAAATTTTTAGGATCGTCGAGTGGAGAACTTGGAGCTGAGAGGAGGTGATTTGAAGTGTAGGTCAGTTAGGACTGCTTGTTTTTGGAAATTTAGTCTTTGTATGGTCATAGACCTTGTACATGACTCAATGTGTATATAAATGTATGTTTTGTTTGTTAACCTGTTATCCTGCTTTTCTATCATAAGCTATTGATGTTAGGGGATTTATTATTCTCTTTCGCATGTACATTAAAAAGAAAGGGTTGGCGACTCATCCTGGGAGGTCGCAAAATTTTATTGACCAAAGAGGGATGGGCACGCGCTCGAAAATCGGGGCGTGACATCTAACATGTATCCAAGGTTGATGCCATGATTTTGAATTTTAGATGCCATATGGTAATGAAGAGTCACAACTATGATATGGAGTCCGAGGAATGCTAGTAATCTACAGTTGGATCTTCAATGCCGTAAAGCCTTGATCTGAAAGAGTCATGTTGAAGTTTTGAAATAGAGTTTCCAACACAGTTCCATTATTTGGAGTCGTCTCTATTGTACCAATACAAGCGTATTGTAATCAAGGTATTAGTGCCATTCTTGCGACAACAATCAATCTTATTCAGCCAATCAAACAGAGGGTAAGGCGAATTGCTATAAAATAAAGATGGGTAGATCCATGCTGCAACCATTAATGAGGAAATTTAAGTGGAGATGGAGTGTAACAAATTTGCTTAGCTAAGTCATGTGGGTGGATGCCGCCCTTGCTATTGACTAGGTTTGAATAGACTATATTAAAGAAAATGTCAATTAGTAAATGGAAAGCTGCAAAAATTGCTTAGAAGTGTTTCAAAATACTCAATGATATAATCAACAGAAATTATGCAGTGCTCGGCGCAAGCGGGCCTTCTCCTTGATTTCTCCCTAGTCGAATATATGCGCAAGGTTGATGCCATGACTTTGAATTTTATACGCCATCTGGTAGTGAAGAGTTACAGCTATGATATCTGAAGTCCGAGCAATGGTAGTAATCTATAGTTGGATCTTCAATGCCATGCAAGCCTTGGATCCGAAAAAGCCATGTTGAAGTTTGGAAATAGAGTGCCCAACACAGTTCCATTATTTGGAGTTGACTCTATTGTAGCAATACAAGCGTATTGGTAATCAAGAAAATGAGTGTCGAGTAGTGCCATTCTTGCCACAACAAACAATCTTATTCAGCCATGTAAAAAGAGGTTAAGGCAAATTGCTCCAAAATAAAGATGGGCGATTCCATGTCGTGTCCATTGACGAGGAAATTCACAAGGGATCTCAAGTGTAACGAACTGTTATTACTGAATAACGGGAATAGCGTGCTGATCAAATCTAGTAAAGTAGACTCATTCTTTTGCTTTATCACTTACCATCATTTGATGTCGTCATATAAATGTCACAGATATTTAGGCAAACTAAAATGGACTATATCAGTGAGAAAAACTCTGTAAATCCACGGAAAACTGCAAAATCTCCCTATTTTAATGCTTAAAAGTGTTTAAAAATACTCATGAATAAAATCAATTGGAGTTATGCAGCGCCCGGTGCAAGCGGACCGCCTCCCTGAGAACTCTGTTGTTGAATATATATGCAAGAGCCAATAGAGAACAAATATTCTTTATCCTCTCACAAACAAAAGAAGCACAAATTGTTTTCAAACCTGGGTTTCGTACATGAACCCTCACTTGCTGATACTTAACTGTTTGTCTGTTTGAGTAGATGCTTAAAACATTATTGATACTGGCAGGATACTTTGACTTAGTAGGACTGAAATAAATAGTTCCGAGTGTAAGACCCTAATGAAATTATATGGTTTAATCTGATTGAAATGCTATAAATAATATTGGCACGTAATAAAATGAAAGTACTCATAGTGGACAATCTTGAGTCCGGTCCTCTCTCCACCCACATACGGAATGGCCATCAATTGAATACATTAAGGTTTAGGGGTTTCAGATTTTCTTGAAGATCCACGATCCCAAGAGCGCTACTAAAGGTTTGTTTGAATCAATAAGTCCAAAGATCCTTTATTTGTTATGAATTTCCGCATTAAGAATTATATGAATTATATTCTAACAACAAGACTCTAATGAAAGATCTATGTCGGCACGTAGAGCACTCAAGTGACACGGGAATGCAAAAGAGATGCGAATACAAACATTAGCATTCTCTTCCCGCGAATGCAGGACAAGTTAGCCCAAGCCCCACATATCCTATGACCGGAACTAGACGGCATGTACGTGAAGTCACTGCCAGAGAGATCGTACCTGCTAGGATCTTCCAAGAACTTCTCCAGTCTAAACTCCAATGGTTCGTCCCATATCTTGGGGTCCCTATGGATGTTACTGCCCTTCGGTATCATGTAACCCCTCAGGACATAGGAAACTTTTGGTGTCCGAGGAACCAATAATGGCAGAGCCGGGTGCGAGCGAAATGCCTCCATGAGGACCTTGTTGAGGTAATTTAATTTTGGCAAGTAATGCTCTTTCGCCATGTGATACTTGAGATTTTGGATCAGGTAAAAAGAGCAGTGGTGGGCCCACAAAAAAAAAAAAAAAAAAGGGGAAAGAGATATAAAAAGGGGAAAAAAAGGGTGCTAGTTTCTTGAAGAGGCCGAGAGCTGGCAGGGGTGAGTATGGTCTAGATAGGCAGTTCCTACCTTGGAACCGAGAATTGCCCACCAAAGACTAGTTCCAAATAATTGGAGCTGAGAAACATATGTTGGTTCCATGGACTCACCTGTTAACTGGACTGCGGTTCGCCTCGGTCCAATTCCTGGGTTGGTTCACAGAATTAGTGCGCGTTTGTTTGTGTTTCTGTTCAAAAAGTGTTCTAGGGAATAGAAATAGAAGGAATAATTTTTTACCAGAAAAACGCGTTTGGTAAACTTGTTCCAGGAATAAATAAAAAATAGAAATATGTTTGGTAAATTTGTGTTCTTTTTTGTTTCTTTTAATTTTTTAATTTTATTTTTCCTTTTTTCTTTATTTTTCTTATTTTTCCTTTTTTTCTTTATTTTTCTTATTTTTTCCTTTTTTCTTTATTTTTTTTTTTTTTTTCTTCTTTTGGCCGATCACTAGCCTTGGCCATGGCCGCGACCGGCCGACGGGGTTGGTGGCCTTGCCCGGCCACGGCGAGGCTCGCCCGGCCATTGGTCGCTTGCGGTGGCCGGGCGAGGCCGAGCATCGCCGGCGCAGGCGAGGCTAGTCGGGCCACCACTTGGCAACACCGACTGGCGGTGGTGCCGCAACGCCGAGCCTTGCCGGTGGGCTGGGCAAGCTCGGCCTCACCGGATCTGGGCGAGCTTGAGCTCGCCCGGCCAAGGTGAGGCCGAGCCTTGCCCGGGCCAGCGATGCTTTGGCGAGTTCGCCGGCCCTCAACGGTGTCGCCGGCCCTCGATGGCCGGTCGTTGACCATGGTCGAGGCCGGCGACCAGCCAAAGAAAAAAGAAGAAGAAAAGAAGAAGAAAAAAAGAGAGGAAAAGAAAGGAGAGAGAAAATTTGTTCTTAAAAATTGTTCCAAAAATAAGAAACAAGTTTTTTTTTTTTTTGATTTTTGTTTTTGTTCCAATTTTGTTCCGGGAACAAAAAAAACAGATTTGGAACAAAAAAGCAAACAAATGCGTTTCTGTTTTTTTGTTCCCTGGGAACAAAAATATTTGTTCATGAACAAAAAATAAAAGTGCAACCATGCACACCCTTAGTCTCCAATCTATACCAAATTGCATTCATCAATTAACATCATGTTTAACCTAGTTTCTATTTTAGAGCACCAAAATTTATTCGGCCTTATATTTGGATTGAATTGCGAGCCGTTGATTTTGATTAAGGATTGGAAATTATAGGGCAGAACGAATAGATAATACTTATTAGCTAGAAATTAAATTTCTTCGAAGGAAATGGTATAATCCTCTTAGGATTTTTTGACACCAAGAACATGTGGAAAATTAACTTTACGTCAAAAGTCCTAACCTCCACATAAGTTAAAATATTAGTCACTTGATCTATTTTTTTCAACGTCAACCTATTTTAAAACGAGCTGTTAGCTTTTAATTTTGTATTGACAAAGCATCGCAACATTACGGACATCTCCATTTGATCCTTTTCTTTCTCTTTGTTCGTTTATTTTATTTTGGTTGATAAAACAAACAAATAAATTATTAGAGTGAGAAAAAATAAGGGGTTAATCTTATTACACATCAAGAGACAAAATTAGTGAATAATGTCTAATAACTACAAATACACATGTGCATATTTGGTTAAAATACTTCAAAATAATTAAGTAATTATGATGGAATTTCTTTTACTATATATATATACTGATCTGGTCAAGTGGGTGGGCGGTTCCATGCCTAAAACCGAGAACTACACCAATACTCACCAGCTCCACTAAATTGGAATCGAGAACCAAACTAGCCCCCATGGGAATTGTCGGTTTTTGTATGGTCTAGTCTGGTTCTGGGTGGTCCAAACGATTCCCAATTCTTTTGCCTACCCTTAATTGGCATTGTCGAAAAATAGAAAAGCAAAAAGGAAGAAAGAAGAAGAAAGGAAAGGGGTTTCTCATGTGCACACCTTTGGGTCCTTGCCAAGCCAAATTGATTATGCAATGCAATGCCTCATAAGTACTCACACCACTCATTCGTCCAATCAAGGCAGTTTTCGGAAATAAGGCTAAAATTCGAAGTTATGCGGAAATTGAGCCACGAAGTCCGAATTTCAAGTTGTGAAGCTTTGGGTTTTCATGGGAATGGTGGACTATGGCATTGTAGAGCCGTTGGGCTTTGATGGGAGTCATTTTAGCGCAATGGTTTTGTCGAAGCGAGGTTTTAGGGTTTCATGGTCTAGTTTCACGTTAAGCTTAGGTAAGTCCCCTAAGCCACTTGTTAATTGCCATGCAAGGGGATGGGCTGGTTGGGCCGGCCTCTGCCCTTTGGTCGACAGCCCATTGGGCTCCTTAGGCCGGTCGACGGCAGCCCTTTCCTTTGGGCTTCACGGACCAGGACAAAAGGGCCGAATGGTGGGGCTATGGGCTGGTTTGGTCCTTAATTATCCAGTCCACCATCATTTCTAATAATCCCACCTTAATTTCCTACTTATATAAATACCTAATTACACTTATTCACTTGGCCATAAAGCTTACAACATAAATCCAAAAAATTAAATCCATAAGGTGCATAGCCGAGAACAAAATTCTCATTATCAAATTATCCTATAGTACCAACTTTAATAACCCAAGAACATAAGATATCTTTCCATTAAAGTGTTCGGCCTTAATCTATCACAAACTTTCGGTCTAGAGGCAACAACATACTTCAACGACACAACCATTCACTTTTCCATAGGTCATAATGCCTCTAGAAATTGCTATAAAATTTTGGGATGCCACAATTCTCCCCTACTTAGAGAATTTCGTCCTCGAAATTAGGCATCATTTATGCCTTTTGAAACAAGTATGGGTACTTTTCCTTCATCGATTCCTCACTCTCCCACGTGGCTTCCTCCACATCATGATGCTGCCATAATATCTTTACCAACGGGATTTTCTTGGTCCTAAGAATTTACTCATTTCGATCCAGTATTTGCACAAGCTCTTCGATGTACCTCACTTTCTCATCTACTTTGATGGCCTTATGATCGAGTATGTGACCAGGATCCGGCTGGTACTTTCTCAACATCGACACATGAAAATACATCATGTAAATTTCCCAATTTAGGAGGCAGTGCCAATCGATAAGCTACATCTCTTATTTTTTCAAGTATCTCAAAAGGTCCAACAAATCTAGGGCTTAACTTACCCTTCATTCCAAATCGAGATATTCCTTTCATAGGAGATACTTTAAGAAATACATGATCTCCCACATTAAACTCTAAAGGCCTTCTATGCCTATCCGCATAGTCTCTTTGTCGGTTTTGGGCTGTCTTAAGTCTTTTCCTGATTATCTCGACCGCTTCTGTAGTAACTTGCACTAGCTCGGGTCTTGTTAGTTTTCCTTCACCTAACTTCATTCCAACAGACAGGGGTTCTGCATCTTCTTCCATATAATGCTTCATATGGAGCCATGCCTATACTTTTCTGAAAACTATTGTTATAGGCGAACTCTATCAGGTGCAAATTTTCATTCCAATTTCCTCTAAAGTCAATAACATAGGCTCTTAGCATATCTTCTAGAGTCTGGATCACTCTTTCTGTTTGTCCATCTGTTTGAGGATGAAAAGAAACACTAAATTGAAGCTTTGTCCCTAAGGCATTTTGGAGACTCCGCCAAAAATTTGAAGTAAACCTAGAGTCTCGATTAGAAGTGATTGTTACAGGAATACCATGCAAGCGTATTACCTAGCTTACATACATCTCAACAAGTTTATTCATTGAATAGTTTATGTGAACAGCTAGGAAATGAGTAGATTTAGTCAAGCAATCCACTATTACCCAAATCGAATCGTGACTATTTGATGTCCTTGGCAATCCTTGCACAAAGTTCATCATTACATGCTCCCATTTCCATTATAGTATGTCTAATGGTCTCAATAGTCCTACAGGTTTGCGATGTTCCACCTTCACTTGTTGGCATGTTAAACATTGAGAAACGTGTTTAGCCGTATCTACTTGCATGCCATTCCACCAAAATTGCTGACGCAAATTCTTGTACATCTTTGTACTACCCAGATGAATACTATAATTACTCCTATATGCCTCCGAAAGAATTTCCCTCTTCACTTCTTCATTGTCGGAAACACAAAGTCGTCCTTGGCATCTTACCACTCCATCTTCAGAAACTTGAAATTCTGGTCTTTTTCCTAAAGATACTGCATTTTTCACTTTCCTAATTTCCAAGTTGGACTCTTACAGGATCTTGACTTTTTGTATAATTTCAAACTCAATCCTTAATGCAATAAGCATACCAGTAAGGCAATCCACTTTCAATTCAAACTCTGAGTTTGCTACAGACTTTAATAGGTTCCATTCTATCATTCTTAAAATGGCCATCTCCATAGCTGACTTACGACTAAGGGCATCCCGCTACCTTATTCGCCTTCCCTGGATGGTATCGTATCTCACAGTCATAATCTTTCAATAACTCTATCCACCTCCTTTGTCTCATGTTCAACTCTTTTTGCGAAAACAAATACTTCAAGCTCTTATGATCTGTATAGATTTCAAACTTCTCTCCATACATATAGTGTCTCTATATCTTCAAAGCAAACACTATAGCTGCCAGTTCTAAATCATGCGTTGGGTAATTCAGTTCATGAGGTTTCAACTCCTTGATGCATAGGCTATGACCTTGCCATATTGCATCAAAACACATCTCAGTCCTTTGTGAGATGCATTACTATATACTGTAAAACCATCAGACCCTGATGGTATAGTCAGGATTGGGGCCGTGGTCAATTTTCTTTTATGCTCCTTTCACATTCTCCACTCCATTCAAACTTTACATTCTTCCGCGTTAATTTCGTTAAGGGGCCTGCCAATCGTGAAACCCCTTCAATAAATCTTCTATAATAACTAGCCAGTCCTAAGAAACTTCGTATCTCAGTGGATGTTGTCAGTCTCGACCAATTTATTACCATCTCAACTTTCGCCGGGTCCACTGTAATTTCTTCTCCTAACACCACGTGTCCCAAAAATATTATTCGGTCCGGTCAAAATTCATACTTGTTGAATTTGGCATACAATTTATGATCTCTCAGAGTTTGCAAAACTATGCTCAAGTGTTGCTCGTGCTCTTCAGGTCCTCTAGAATATACCGGGATATCATCAATGAAGACAATCACAAACTAATCCAAATAAGGCTTAAATACCCTATTCATCAAATCCATGAATGTGGCTGGTGCATTCGTCAATCCAAAAGGCATAACTAAGAACTCATAATGTCCATAACGAGTCCTAAATGTAGTCTTAGGATAGTCTTTTTTCTTAATCCTTAGCTGATGGTATCCCGATCTCAGGTCAATCTTAGAAAAGACCGAACTTCCTTGTAGTTGGTCAAATAGATCATCAATTCTAGGCAAAGGATATTTATTCATAATGGTCACTTGATTCAGTTGCCTATAGCCAATATATAAACGCATCAACCCATCCTTCTTTTTTACAAACAAGACTGGTGCACCCCAAGGCGAAGCACTTGGCCTAATGAATCATTTATCAAGCAACTCTTGTAGTTGCACCTTCAATTCCTTCAGTTCCATCAAGGCCATCCTATACGGGGCTTTCGATATTAGTCCTATTCCAGGCATTAGTTCAATTTCAAACTCAATTTCTCGTTCTGGTGGTAAACCAGGCAATTGCTCATGAAATATATTTGAAAATTCACTGACTACTCGAATTTCATCAAGCTTAGGTTCTTCCCTAGTAAAATCCTTAGCCATTGCCAGGTACCCTTGACATCCTTCGTCAAGTAATGCACGGGTCTCTATTGCTGAAAAAAGTGCTATAGATAGGTGGGTCTAACCTCCGAAAAATTTACAACTAGACTGGTCTGGTAAAACAAATTGGATCACTTTCCTATAACAATCCATCTTGGCCCGATACTCACGAAACCAATCCATTCCTATAATAATATCAAAATCATACATAGCCATTACGACTAGGTCTATTTCCATATCCCTTCCTCCTATTATTATCTTACATTTTGCACACATCATCATAGATAATACCATATTATTTAAAGGCCTGGAAACACAAAGAGGCGTAGCTTCTATTTCACTCAATTGCCTATATCTTTCAGATATAAATGAATACGTAGTACCCGTGTCAAACAATGCATATGCCTTCTTGCCATTTATGAAAATCGTACATGATATAACATTTCTGGAAGCTTCCGCTTCCTCTTGGGTGACCGCATACACCCATCCTTGTGCTAGTGGCCTCTGAGGATTCCTTGGTAAGTTTAGTCTAACAGCACTCTGCTGGGCCTATCACACCGAGCCAGCACTCATTTGTGACCTCTCTTGTGGGCAGTCTTTCTTAAGGTGACCTACTCGTCCACAACCATAACATCTCAACCGTCCATTGCAAGGTCCTGGGCCATGCCGCCCATCACACCTTCGACAAACATCAGGCTGATAGGGTGCTTTCCCTATATTCAGGCCATCCTTAGCTCTTCCAAAATTTTTGAAATTGCTCTTTTCCTTCGCATCCCAAGTCTGACCTTGACCAGGATAAGGTCTCTTACCCCTTCTTATATCACTAAAGCTCAATTGTCTCTTAGACTCTGATCGCTCTCTCACCAGCTCTTGCTCCACTAACCGTGCCCTTTCATAAATCTCATGATAATCCCTTATATTCAAAGGCACCAGTTGTTTCCTAATATCAGTCCTCAACCCTTTCAAAAATATCTTAACTTTTTCCTCATGATCCTCAATCAATCTGGGAGCGTACCTAGACAATACATAAAATTTTGCCTCATACTGATTCACTGTCAGCTCCCTTTGTTCCAACTGAATAAATTTAGTGATTATCTTATCCTTAGCACAGTTAGAGAAATGCTTCCTATTAAAAGCTCTAACAAACTCATCCCAGTTTACATCAGTACCTGGTGGAAAGATTGTATCCCTCGAAGCTCTCCACCAAAACTTTGCATTTCCTTCTAGCTGGTACTCTGCCAAAACTATTTTCTCAGCATCACTACAGTCCAACAACTGGAAAATCTGTTTTATCCCATCAATCCAATGCTCCGCCTCCTTAGGACTGCCCATTCCACTAAACTTAAGTGACTTCAACTTCAGAAATTGTTCCACCAGTCCTTGAGGGCGACGTTCAACCCCAGGTTGTTGCTGCACTTGCCTTTCCATCAGATTTCAAATATTGGCCAATGCCTGTAGGATGTCTTCCATTCGGGGTTCAGCCCTTGCAGTAGAGACTTCAGCCCTCGATATATGAGCACTTCTGTGGCATCCCAAAAATTCAAGTCAAGCCATAAGGTGTGTTAAAGCCCATAATTAGGTAATGAAATTACCTATGGTTTATGCTTTAGCCATTAGTTTTCTCTTAAGGCTAAGTGATGTATATGCTTGTGTTCATGAATTTCTGAAATTAGGACTATAGGATAAATTAATGAGAATAATCTATGCTTGGCTATGCACCTTATAGACTAAATTCCCATAAATAAAATATTACAAGACTTTGGCCATGTGGAATTTAAAAATTTAAATTTCATAAAAGAAAGAATTGAAAGTGTTTAAAGGTGAAATTTAGGATTTAAATTAGGTTTGGGCCTTAGGCCCAAAAGGGGGGATTTTGGTGGGCCGAATGGCCGGCCCAATAGAAGCCCACGGAGGGGCTGTTGACCGGCCCAAAGGAGGCCCAAGAAGGAGGATGGCCGGCCCATGCATGGGCTTTGCCAAGTGGCAAGGAGGAGCTCATGCATTGGCCAATTGAAAGGCAAGCTAATCATTGCAAATGATGAGGTTTGGGGGAAATAAAAGAGAAGAAGAGGAGAGAGAATGGCCGGTTAGTCATTCGGCCAAGTGAGGGAGAGAAACCGTGCGAGAGAGAGGGAGAGTGAGGCCGAGAGAGGAGAAGCCGAGAGGGAAAGGAAGGAGTTTCCGTTGCACGCCGCCTGTTTGCCGCTCGATCGCCGCCGTGTGCTCATTGCTAGTTCGGTCTAGAGGCAAGTTGGGAGTCTACTTTCTACTCTTGCACCAATGTCTTGCATGTATGGTCGGAATCTAGGATGTTTGGAAGCATGGGAGTGAAGCTAATGTGGTTTGTTCTTGAGTTGCTTGCTGTTTTCACTTGAATCCGCTTGAGCCAGAACCTTGTGAGAGCTTGCATGCATGTTTAGAGTTCGATTTTGACCTTGATTCCTTCATGGAAGTTTTAGCCAACATCTTAAAATACAACATACTAAAATTTGGTACAAAATGATGGAGATTTAAAGGGTCAAACTCTCATCCTACGGAGACATCAGATCTGGAACGATTTCACTGACCTTTCGGTGGATTTGTGGTTGCATGTTGATTTGTGCTAAGAATATCTTTTCTACTTCTCAATGAAAGCTGTAGGGGGGATCTTAAACTACAACATACTCAAATTTTAAGTAAAATGAACGAGTATAACCTAGTAAATCGACTTACTCTTGAAGACGGTGAATCTGGAGACGTGGTACAGGACACCCGAGACTTCATGGACCCATATGATGACTATACTCTGAATTTTTTACTTATATCCCTTCATGAAAGTTGTAGGGGACCTTTTGATGTAAAACATATCCAAATTTCAGAGGAAACGAAGAATAATAAGTGGGTAAAAACTCGGTATTTCGGAGAGGACTACACTGGACGTTTCGGTATGAGAACCAGGAGCTTCGTATAACTATAGAAAAATATATAAAACGAATTTGGCTTATAATTCTTCATGAAAAATCTACTTTGGTGTCTTAACTAGAACCTGGTAAAATTTCATAATTTTTGGAGGTTGATCGGGTATTTTAATCGAATTAATCCGAAAACTGCACATTCTGTTTTATCCGAGAATTGCATGCTGTAATTGTCAGAATGATATTTTGTGTGGAACTTTGTTGGCCATGTGTTTTTCATGAAATCAATGTCTTATTGTCCTGTCTATGTTATGTCTTAATTTCGTGATCTTCGAATATCATATGGATATTTAATTTAATTATTTTCGAAAATGGTATAAGCTGGAATTTAAATAAATTCAAAAGGCATGATAAATGGACTATGCTAAATTGTATGGGTGCCCTAAATCTTATGTTCACGATTGATGGCATATTGTTGCATGCATGATGATGACTGATGATGCATGTATAGATCGAAGGATGAAAGTGATTTTGTTTGCCATGTGCCATGCTGAGTTGAGATCTAAATTGGTGAACATGAATAATGACAAATGAGGAAATTGTTGTGGCGGATGATAATGCCACAGGAGTATCGGGATGCCCGGGATGGGGGTGCCGGATGCCCGGAATGTATAGAGATACATGGCCGGATGGCCCTGGGAGTATCAGGATGCCCGGAATGGTTGGGTGCCGGAAGCCTCGGAGGTCTTTACCCGAGGGGATGCCTAGTGATGCCGATTGGGATGCGAGATGCCCGGAGAGTGGGGTTGTCGGACGCCCGGTGGCCTTATATGGCTGAATGCCGGAGGTTTTCTCGCGATGCTAGGATGGGGTGTGAGTGTAAAGTATGGGATGAAATTGATGATCCAAGGAAGGGTGATGTGGTGATCAAATTGAAAGTTAAAAGTGGAAATTGAATCATGCATATATGATATGATGTGATGATGATCACCTATGGCATGATGATGTGCATATATGATATGATGTGATGATGATCACCTATGGCATGATGACATAAGATGATGTGATGATGATCACCTATGGCATGATGACATGATATGATGTGATGATGATCACCTATGGCATGATGACATGTATATGATATGATTGTGATGATGATGTATGATGGTATATGCATGGCATCAAGGTAAGTATGCATGGATGCATGAATGGCATGTATGATGTTGTGATTGTATGTATGATGCATTGAGTGGTTATTGGATTCATTTACCTTCTGTGTGGCTATACTCACCCCTTTGGGGACCAACATTTCAGATTAGCAGCATGCCGCTCCCTACTGTCACGCGGGGTGTGTTTTACGGCCTACCATCCGATGTAGAGGTCGAGTGCGAGGAGTTTGGCTGTCCCTATGTTCCTGGATTGACGTATATTCGAGTGCGCTGTTTAGTTATGTACGATGTAGGCCTGGCTGGGGGCCCTGTTGTCCAGGAGTTCATATCCGTCTACATTCGTCGTGACGGTGTGATGCGTGGGATGTTGCCACCGCCACCACCTAATGCACCAGGATGGGTGTGAGGGCCCGTGCGTGACGAGTAGGAGCTGGAACTTTTTGGTATAGTTAGCCAACACTTGTGATGGGGATCGTGCACGTGAGTTGTAGTGGGTCGAGAGTTTCTTTTGAGGTTTTAGGCTGGGTGTGGCTGAGTCCTGGCTTTTCTTTTGATGTACCGACCCAAGAAAAACCCATCTTGAAAATATGTAAATAAAGTATCATGGCTTGTCTTTTAATTATGATGATTAGTGGTGTGTAATTGTATCATGGTTGATGGAGGGTGAGATGGCGATGTTTTATTTTGCTTCCGCTAATGAGTCGCGCTGGGACCGTTTTTAAAAAAAAAAAAATGTCTCTGAATTACGACGCTTCTTCTAAGAGATGAAATAAGGTGTAACGTTGGTGCCTGTGGCGACCTAAGAAGGGTTCGGGGTGCCACAACTTCCAACTCACACCATGACTTTCTTGCAATTTCCAAGCATTGCCTCAAGAATAATCTGAGACTTACTGTCTCCATTTAAAAGCACTACTACTATATAAGTAACATAAACATGTTACTGGCACCTAAAGACAATTTATAATAAACTACTAGGGATCTACGAGTGAATACCTATCACCCATTATTCAAAGTTAACCAATTATTCCATTAATACCCTATGGTGTGCATTGTCATTATGTTCCTCAATTTCCAAATGAGGCTCCTTATCACTCCACTTATAACCATTCGCTCTAATACCAATCGCTATGGCACCCCTCCACGGCCCCCGATCCGTTAGGGTCACCACAGGTACTTGTTAGTTATCCTACTACATACCAGTCTAATAACTTTTTAATTAAAGTGAAACCATAGTTCATAGGGGTTGATCAATAAAATTCTTTTCCCCTTTTTCTCCTTTTTTTTTCTTTTTTGTAAAGGTCCCAACGCAGTTTATCAACGGAAGCATAAACGAGTCTCACCATCCCTCACTTCAAGAACAATAATGCAGTGCACACCACCTACGCTCCAAATGAAAAGACAAAGCCGAGTCACTTTTATTTATATTTTCACGAAGAATATTTCGGGTCGGTATAGCAAAAGGCCAAGATTTTTAACTATACTTGGCTATAACTCAAAAGAGAACTCGACCCTACATCAAACATGTACACCCCTCCATCAACAAGCGTCAGCTATCCCCAAAAAGTGTCAGCTCCCACTAGCTATACGTGCCATCACACCCAACCCGATGCATCGGGCGGCGGCGGCGGTAGCATCCCTAGCATCACCCCATTGCGTCGAACAGAACAGACAAAAACTCTTGGATAACAGGGCCATTAGCAGAACCCACGTTGTACATTACCAAGACACGAACTCGAACATACACCAAACCATGTACACTAATACAGGAATGCTCTGTGCACTCCACCTCAACGTCAGTAGGTATGCCATAAAAGGTACCACACACAACTGGTGAAAGGGGCATCTTTCTAATCTGAAATGTTAATCCCCAAAAGGAGTGAGTACAACCACTCAGCAGTAAAGATCTACCAACTACACAATGCGTCAAACAGAACAATCATGGTATCATGAATAAAACACATATCATTCATGTATTCAAGCATACCTCACCTTACAGCCATGCATATATCACCATACGACATGCATAATTCACCATGCACTTGTACTTATATTATCAAGCAACCATGCATATATCATTATGCAACGTGCATATATCACCATGCACTCATCATTAAACAGCCATGCATATAACACCATGCCATATGCACATATCCATGTGCATGATTCAATTCTCAATCTTTATCTTTCAAATAGATCACATCATTTTTCTTCCCAGGGACCAATGTTTGCATCCCTCAATTTATCACTCGCATCCAACCTAGCATCGCGAGGAGCCTCCGGTACACACCTCCAGGCATCCGGCACACATACTCTGGGCATCTCGTACCCCAACTAGCATCACGAGGAATCCCCCCGACACACACCTCCAGGGCTTCCGACACACACCTCCGGGCATCCCAACACTCCCGAGGCATCCGGCACACACACTCCGGGCATCCCAACACTCCCAGGGCATCGTTGACTCACACCTCCGACGGTCTTGTTATTATCTCAATTTATATTCACATACGTATCTCAATTTCAACATGGCATTTGATGCAACAATATCAAGGGTCTCAACCAGCTTTTGATGTCATATAATATGCCATATGTCACCACATATGCAGCATAATCAACCACTCAAGACATTATATCACATGGAGCAATTTCATTTATTTTTGAAAATATAGCAATTTCGGATAAAAACAAATCGCTCGCTCTCTCGCTTTCTCTCTCCCTCTCTTTCTCTTGGACGGTCACTCTCTCTCTCTCTCTTTCCCTCTTTCTCTCGTGTGACACCCCCTTGCTCAATCCGCCCCTTCTTCTTTTCTTCCCCCTCATGATTAGCATGTAATCATTACTTTGCATGCAAGATGACACTTGGTAAGTCCCCTAAGCCACTTGTTAATTGCCATGCAAGAGGATGGGCTAGTTGGGCCGGCCTCTCCCCTTTGGTCGACGGCCCATTGGGCTCCTTTGGCCGGTCAGACGGCAAAAGCCCTTTCCTTTGGGCTTCGCGGGCCAGGCCAAAATGGCCGAATGGTGGGGCTATGGGCTGGTTTGGTCCTTAATTATCCAGTCCACCATCATTCCTAATAATCCCACCTTAATTTCCTACTTATATAAATACCTAATTACACTTATTCACTTGGCCATAAAACTTGCAACATAAATCCAAAAAATCAAATCCATAAGGTGCATAGCCAAGAACAAAATTCTCATTATCAAATTATCCTATAGTACCAACTTTGATAACCCAAGAACATAAGATATCTTTCATTAAAGTGTTCGGCCTTAATCTATCACAATTTTTCGGGTCTAGAGGCCACAACATACTTCAACGACACAACCATTCTCTTTTCCATAGGTCGTAATGCCTCCAAAAATTGCCATGAAATTAAGGGATGCCACAAAAAGTTCATCATGTATCAATGCATTCAAACATCAATCAATCCATTTTTATTCTAATTATTAGCCGAATGAAAGGCCCGAAGGCGTGCCATACAAAGTGAATCAATGACTTTTGTGCCCTATTACTAGACTCATGCCGGATGTGATTTGAGCTCGTGGTCTTGACTTGGAATCGTTCGCCTTGGCTTTGGCATCGACCCAATGCTTGTCCCAAGTAATAACACACTTCAATGTTGTCCCGAGATCAAGTGTGGGCCATGCACTCACCTCGGCACACGCCCAATTTGCCGAGACTGTTCCTCACCATCTAGGTGTGCTTGACACCCATGTGAGACCATGATTTACTTGATGTAAAGACAAGTAATTGAAGACACACAACAATCAAACACACAAGCAAGAGAGGAAAGACTACTTACTACTTTTTTGGGCCTAGCTTTAAGATGCTTCTTTGGTGGTTAGTTGGCTTCTAGGGTGGCTTGGAGGAGAAGGACATGAAAGAGAGGAAAGGAATGGTTCATCCTATTTATAGGCCTCCTCTTAGATTTTTATTGCAAGCTCATGATTACAACTAAGAGGCAAGTTGGCCTAACTATCCTCTTAAGTTGGGGCCTAAGTCTTTTGGTATTCACTTGTGATTGGTTCACATATTGACTTGTTCTCCAAGGCTCATTTTAGGTTTGATATTGCCTATAGAGCCTAAGGAGACACATAAGCCTTTAGATGCATCATGTCCTCTTCTAATTGACTAGTTCTTGACTTGTTCACCAAGGTTATAATTTAGGGCCATCATATCCTAAGATATACATAAGATTCTAGAGGACATCTAAGTTAATGATTCATCATGGCCATTAATGAACCAATGTACATAATCACTAAATGAGGCCTAGATATATTTGCCGAGCTACTTAAGAAGTAAGTTTTCTCCTTCTCTCTTGAAGTGGACATGTGGCATTTAAGGGTGCGTTTGATAACATTTTTGTTCCGGGGAACAATTTTTGAACAGAAATAGTTTTTTTTTTTGTTCCAATGAACAATTTCGGAGTATAAAAATGCGCTTGGTAATTGCAAAAAATTTTACTCCAAGAATAGAAATGCGTTTGGTAAATTTGTATAATTTTTTTTTTTTATTTCTTTTAATTTTTAATATTTTTATTATATTTTTCCTTTATTTCTTCATTCTTCCTTTTGGCCGGTCGCCGGACTCGGCCATGGCCGACGACCAGCCCACGAGGGCCAGTGACCTTGCCGAGCCACCGCCAGGTTAGCGTCGCCTAGCAGTGGCCCGGCGAGATAGAGCCTTGCTAGTGGCTGGGCGAGGCTGAGCCTCGTCGGCCGGGGCGTGGCCAACCTCCCGCCGCCTTGGCGAGGTTGAGCCTCACTGGTGGCCTCGGCTAGCCACTGAGGTCACCAGTGAGGCTCGACCTTGCCCAGGTGGTGCGAGGTCAACCTTGCCTTGGCTGGGCGAGCTCGGCCTTGCCGGGCCACCACTAGGCGAGGCCAAGTGTCGCCAAGGGCCGACAACGCTCCAGCGAGGTCACCGACCCTCGATGGCCGGTTGCCAGCCATGGCTGAGGTTGGTGATCGGCCAAAAGAAAGAAAGAAGAAAAAAAGTGTTCCTGGGGACAAGAAATAAGTTTTGTCTACTTCTTGTTTCTATTCCAAATCTGTTCCCGGGAACAAAAAAAATAAATTTTTTGTTACCAAGAACAAAAGTATAAACAAACGTGTTTCTATTCTTTTTTGTTCCTCGGAACAAAAGAACAAAAATTTGTGTTACAGGGAACAAAAACACATTTTGCCAAACACACCTAAATAGATAATGTTGGACTAGGTCAAAAGGCTATGGAAGATTCTAGAACTCCAATTACCTCTTGGCACTTGTCCAATGATTCATTCCCTCATTAATTAATTCATGTCCAAATTCATCGAAGGCATTTATAAGACTAACATAGGGTGTTGCCTAATTGGAGAAGTCATTCATATTTGTACATGGTCGACGGTTCTATGAGAACCAAGGTTCATGCCAAAATTTACTAAACTTTAACCAAATGAGGGCAGGAGATCTCGAAGAAGTTGAGTCATGTGTCGATAAGTCATAAAAGATATTCGCACTTTTGAGGTGCTTTGATGAAAATAAGGTGACGTTGGCGGTATACCAACTAGAGGGTAATGCTAGTCATTGGTGAAAGGCAATAAAAGGAATAGTATTTCTTGCTAATAGTGTTGTAACTTGGAATATCGAGGCTTTCAATTGAAAATACTTTTTTGAATGTGCTCATCACAAGAAGATGATCGAGTTTCTACAAATTTGACAAACTAATATGACAATTAATCAGTATGAGGCAAACTTTGTCAAGCTATCAAGGTATGCTCCTAGACTAATTGAAGATCTAATGGATAGGTTAAAGAGTCTTCTGGATGACCTAAGACCTAATGAATTGTAATGAATTGTACGAATGAGCCCATCTGATAGAGAAAGACTCGTTGGAGCGAGCACCCATAGCAAAGTCTTGTTACTCAACTTCTCAAGGCAACTTGTGTCAAAAGAGATTGATACAAGAGTATCCTTACAAGAAAAATAAGAAACTCAAGCCAGTTTTTGCTTCGAATGACCTATGTTGCACTTGCACAAAAGAAGACACGGTAATGTTTCGTGCTAGTTCAAACCGAAAGCTTGTTTTGGTTGTGATTAGCCATGCCACATTATAAAGGATTGTCCGCAACAACAACAAATGATGCCGTTGTAGCAGTTGCAAATGACGCCACAAGGCGAAGTCAGCAACCCGACGATTTCAAGCATCCTCCAACCCAAGAAAGAGTATATGTAGTTACTTAAGAGGGAGCGGAAAATTTCAAGACCATTACCATATAATAAAGTACTGTCTATCATAGAATGTAGAGAGTATAGTATTGTTACAAGTGAACAAAGAGGAATATGTAACTCTTGTTGGCTATTATATATATATATATATATATATATATATATATTATATATGTGTGTGTGTGTGTGTGTGTGTGAATGTGTGTGTGTGTGTGTGTAATCAAAATGCACAGTAGAAGAAGTGCTACAGAAGGTACTGCCCGCAAATAGAAGGTTAGATAGAAAAGACCATTCAAATGTTAGAAGACATGTTACAAGTTTGCGTTATCGATTTCGGAGGAAGTTGGGACAAGCGCCTACATCTTGTCAAGTTGGTTTATGACAACAGTTACCCACATAGTATTGGCATGGTTCCATTTGAGGTACTGTGTGGTCGAGTATGCAAAACTCTAGTCTATTGGAATGAGGTCAGGGAAAGGAAAGTCACCAGTCCAAAGTTAATCCAATCTACGATAAACGCTATGCACATAAGTAGAGATAGGCTTAGAATTCCTTAGGTGTCACACATGAAGGTATGTAACGCTTTGGGAAGAAAGGGAGACTAAGCTCTAGGTACATGAGACCATTTGAAATCCTAGAAAAGAATGGGAATTTTGCCTATCGATTGGTGTTGCTATTGAAATTTGCTCAGTTACATGATGTGTTTCATGTATTCATGTTAAGAAAGTATGAGCCCGATTCGACATATGTGCTAAATATCAAAGAGATCGAAGTAGATGATAGAGTGTTGTATGTTTAAAAGCTGGTGCGGATCATAGATAGAAGAGAGCAAATGATAAGAAATACAGCAATTCCCCTTAAAAAGGTCCTATGCCAATGCCCTGGAATAGAAGAAATGACGTGGGAAAACAAAGAAGAGATGAAGTGCAAGTATCCGCATCTGACCAAGTATGTTTTGAAATTTCTTGGATGAAATTTTTTGGGAGGAGAATTGTAACATTCACGATTCTAGCCTATGAGATGAGCTACCGACCTAGTTATGCTAGGCAAGTTTGGCGATGAATCAGCCCAACAAAGGGTGATTCGGTTACGAACCTCGGCTTACTTGGTATGATTAATCATGGATGAAAGCGAGGAGTCCTCACCCGACCCCATTAACGCTTCAAATGGCCTAGTTCTCATGTTTGCTATGCTCTCAAGAAGAAGACATAATAGAAGATTCTAGAATACCTCAATAAATGCAATGATGAGTCACTCCTCCTAAGTGTCCACTCTAAGATTGTGCAATGATAACTTAGGATTCATCTTAGGGAAGAAGTTAGCGACTCATCCAATGACCTCATTTCCATATGTATTATGTTCCTTGAAAGAAGACAAAATAGAAGATTCTAGAAGGCTTCTAAATCTTGGATGGCAAGTTTTAGATTAGGCATGTGATGAATATTCAAGGCTCATGATTTCATTTACATTTTTGGAAGCTAGTCCATTAGATAAGATTCTAGAACCTTCTCTCTTTTAGATAACTTAAGGAGTAAGTTTAGAGATTCTAGAACCTTCTTTCTAGTTGACAAGAGAAGACTTAAGGAGCAAGTCTTGAATTAAGTCATGTGATGAATATCCAAATCCAATAATTAAACAAATCCAAGCATTAAATGCAAAAAGCCTTGCCATTAGCTTAGGTGTCCCCTTGATTAATATAACCATCATTACTATTCATCATTACAAGGATGACTCACAAGCTAGGTGGCCTAATGAGAAGGTGAACAAGTGGGAACCTAGGAACTTAGGCTTGCCACTTATCTTCCATAGCTTGACACGTCTTCCTCCCATCCATGCCACCTCTTCATCCTAGACTCTCCACTCAATGAAATGCTATTGGTCCACTTGGAAGGGAAATGATGAAAGGATTCTCTATAAATGGAGGCACCCTCACCTCATTTCGGCACCATCTTCTCTTCCTCACTTCCTCTCCCTTTCTTTCTCTCATGCCCTCTGACCGCGTCCTTCTCTCTCTCTCGGCCTCACCCTTGCCTCTTGCCCTTACACCTTCACCGTGCCACTTGCCTCACCGCTCGGTCACCATCGAAGGCTTGTAGTAAGTAGACTTACTAAACCTTGATTAGGGTGTTGTGTTACGTTGGCTAAGTGAGACATGTTCTTAATCGTGTTTGTTGGGATTAACGGATCCCCGAAAAACGGATTCGACACTGAATCGAATCCCTAAATCAATGCGGAAGCGAAGCCCGGGAAAACAACACGTATCACCGATCGTAAAGCGTTTTTCCTTGAAGGGAAGACGGTGTCGCCATAAGCGTTTTTCTTCTTTTTCTTGGAGGGAGAGAGGGAGAGGAACGTACGTACGTTATTATGCCAAAGGGTGTCATCTCTCTCTCTCTCTCTCCTCCCTTTTATACATTCCCTCATCCACGGGCCCTATTCCCGTGGGCCGAGCTTTTTGGGCCCAACTTGGGTGGACGGGCCAACTCAGGCCCATCAATAAAGAAAAAATCCATCATCTCCCACTCACACATGGTGGTCCAAAACCAACATGGGCAAATAGGCCCTACTCATCCCCATCAGAGAAAAATCCATCATAGACTCTCACTTAACATGGTGGGCCGAACGGAATCCTCTTTTCCTCTCTTCAACATTCATACCGGTGAATAATCCGTGCGACCAGCATACTTTGAGAGCTCGTTGCTATACATCTGTTAGGAATATATAGCAGCTCATAATGGGCATCACATCCTGAGTAGATTTAGTATGCGGTACCTAGATCGATCGATCACATTTATATCTCTCTTGATCTCTTTTAAACAATGATATATATATATATTGTATTCACAATTATGATTATCCCAAAGATAGTCATAATTGGTTAACCTATGAATACAAAACTACAATGTGATTCTCAAAATCGATCTTCCTCTTTCCTTCAAATTCTCAATTTCGGTTCAGCTTGCTTTTCTAGAAATGTCCCATTAGATCGAATCAAACTCATGACCATTGGCAACATCCTAAGATAGCAAACACTAAATAGAAATCTTGAGAATAAGTAAGAGTCATAAGGGGACTAAAAATTGAGGAACTCTTTTCCTCAAGAGTCTCACACGACATAAAAGTTGAGATCAAACTTTTGCCACTCTTATTGGTCGTCTCATGCATACGTAGTATGAAATACGTATTACGGTATTAACTCCTTTCCCATGGAGCGTATGTCTACACTTTTCAATACCGTACAGATGATAGACATACCCAATGTCTAACTTGAGTTCACGTATCTACTCATTCACAAAATTCATCAAAACTCACATCTGGCATCATAGACAGATAAAGTAAAATATGTGGGTTATTTTACTTTCGGACACAGTAAGTATTAAGTCCTCATCTTAACACCCGGTTAAGGCGACATACGTATTTTAAGCTTGAGCTCTCGATTATCACCTAGATAATAAGCTTAAAAACAGTCTCATCTCTATTTATCACACAGTAAATAGAGGCGATTACCCATGTGAGTGGGCTAATCTTATATCTGTCCGACATACTTTCTCAACTTAAAGTAATGCACTGAGCATTAAGATGCATAAATATCATACAAAGATTCATAGGCATTAATGATGAAAACACAAATTCATCAAATGTGAACACTTAGGGAAATTACAATATATAGTACATCAACCTCTACGCAATCCTAGAGACTTCATATGGCCACAAAACACATCTCTAGGTATTGGCTTTGTCATAGGATCTGCTACCATTCTATGCGTAGTATATACTCTAAGTTCACATCTTTTCGTGCAATCATATCTTTGACAAAATTATACTTGGTATCTATATGTTTGGTCTTGCCATGATATTTTGGATATTTGGTGTACACTTTTGCTGCTTGGCTATCACAATTAACCAACAATTAATCTGCAGCACTTCCAATAACACCTAAATGATCCAAAAAATCTCTTAAGCCAAACATCTTCTTATCTACCGCTGATAATGCCACGAACTCAACTTACATCGTGGACAAGGCTATACACTTTTGTTTCTTCTTTGCTCCAACATATGGTGCCATTATTCGGTAAGAAAACAAACCCGGATGTAGATTTCCTTTCATTTAAATCTCCTCCCCAATCAACATCGAATAGCCTTAGAGTTGCGGATCCTTTCCTTAATAACTCAGCATCTAATCAGCAGTTCCTTTAGATACCTCGGTATTCTCTTAACGGCTTTCCAACGTGCTTGACCTAGATTGGATTGGTAACTACTCACCATTCCAACTGCAAAACATATGTCAGGTCTTGTACACATCATAGCATACATAAAGCTTCCAACAGCACTAGCATAAGGAATATGTTTCATTTGTTCCTTCTCTTGTGGAGTTCTTGGACACAGTCTATGGCTCAATCCTTCACCTTTTGCAATAGGAGTATCTATGGGTTTACAATCTTGAAATCTTAACTCCAAGAATGTATATAACATCACCCATGTCTTTCATCTCAAAGTTGGAAGACAACGAATTCTTCACAGTATTAACAAACTCCATATTACTTCCGACAATTAGTATATCATCAACATATAATGATATGATCACAAATTGATCCTTGGATCTTTTGATATATACACAATGATCATCGTCAATCATTGTAAAATCATATGCCATTATGGCATTATGAAAATGTATATACCATTGTCTCGACGACTGCTTAAGGCCATATATCGACCCCCAAAGTCGACATACATTTTCTTCTTGGCCTTTCACTATGAAACCAGCAGGTTGTTCCATATATATTTCTTCCTCTAATTCTCCATTAAGGAAATCAGTCTTTACATCCATTTGATGTAACTCAAGATCCATACTAGCTACTATTGCCAGAATAATGCGAATCGAGGTAAATCTCACTACAGGAGAAAATGTATCTTCATAATCAATTCATTCCTGTTGATTATACCCCTTCGCCACAAGGCGAGCCTTATGCATTTCTATCGAGCCATCAGCCTTTTGCTTTATTTTGAGAACCCACTTGTTCCCAATAGCTTTGCGTCCTTTTGGAAGATCAACCAGTTCCCAAACATGGTTTGATTTCATTGACTCCATTTCCTCTTCCATTGCATGAATCCATTTTTCCTTATCAGGGCAATTCAGAGCCTCATTAATATTTCTTGGCTCATCCTCATCTTGTGGAGCAACCATATAAGTTTCCCCTTCAATGTCAAAACGTCGACGGGGAATACTTTGGCGACTCGTTCGCCGTATGGGAGATTGTACACTTAGCACATCATTACCCATTATGCTCCCGCTTGGATTAGATAATGATGATATCGTCTCATCATGTGGTTGCAACTGAGAATGAGTTGAATTCAATTCATCACTTCTCATATTACTCCCACTTGGATGAACTACACTAATATCATTATCTTGATCCAAGGTTTTAAATAATGAGTAATCTTCTCCTATTTCGCCTTTCTTAGGAAATTCATCCACTAAGAATGTGACATCCCGTGATTCAAATTCAGTTATACTCCCACTTTCCTGCTCACCTATGAACACATACCCTTTCGAGTGTTCAGAGTATCTCATTAAAATACTCTTATTTCCTTTGACACCCATTCCCAAATTTGTGACAGGACTCGTGAGTATAGGCAGCACAACCCTATGGCTTAAGAAAACTTAAGTCCGATTTTCTACCTGTCCATAACTTATATGGAGTGGAAGCAACTGATTTGGAAGGCACCCGGTTAAGTATATAGGCAGCAGTTAACAACACATCACTCCAAAAAGTGATAGGTAAGTTAGCCTACGCCATCATGGACCTAACCATTTCCAGTAGGGTTCTGTTTCTTCTCTCTGCAACACCATTTTCTTGAGGAGTATATGGAATAGATAGCTATATTTCTATTTCTTTTTCATCACATAATTTTCTGAACTCATCACATAAATATTCTCGACCTCGATCGGATCTCAATACTTTTATTTTCTTGTCTAATTGATTTTCTACCAAGTTCATAAACCTTTTGAAACAACTTATTGCTTCAGATTTATGAGAAATCAAATAGACATATCCGAATCGAGTATAATCATCTATAAAAGTGATGAAATAAACAGCCCCATGCCTTCCTCTCACATTCATTGAATCACAGACGTCAGAATGGATTAAATGCAGAGGAAATTCAGCTCTTTTATCTTTTCAAATAGTTTCCTTGTCATTTTCCCTACTAGGCAATGCTCACATCTAGGCAAATCGACTTTTTCAATGTTGCCCAACAAGCCCTATTTGGCTAGTCCATTCATATGTTGTTGGCCAATATGACCAAGTCTAGCATGCCACATAATCACATAATTATCATATAAAGTAGAAGACGTGAAACAAGGGAATAACAAATATTGACATCACTACAGTCAACATATAGTACAATGAAACCATCTAGAAAGTGACCACAACCATAGTAGTTTGTATCCAAATACAAATCTACACCGTTATTACGGAAGTTCATACTAAAACCAAGCTTAACCAACACCAAAACAGACATTAAATTTCGACGAATCTCCGGAGCATATAGAACATCATGTAAGAACAAGGTGCGTCCACCACGCACATTCAATTGGCAGGTGCCAATCCCTTTAACTTCAGTTCTGGAGTTATTTCCCATATAGATCTACTCAGTTCTAGTTGGTACTTGTCGGAATTCCACGAAGGATTCTCTATCCTTCCTTACATAGTCTGTCTCTCATGAATCTACAATCCACAAAGGATTGGATTCAGCCAATAATGCAGAACTTGACACATAAGCAAAGTTCTCAAATGTACAAGAGGTGTTTACTTTCTTTGGCTCACGACAGTTGCGAGCATAGTGACCTTTCTTGTCACTATTGTAACACCTCACCCTTGACATTTTTTTTTTTTACTTGAGGATGTTTTCCTCTCTTGTGTTGGTTAACTCTTGATTTCTTGCAATAAGGACTTGATCCTTTGTATTCCCACATATTGAACGAATCAATATGCTTGTGCTTAGAACTCAAAACCCTTTATGAGCTAGAACCAGCATTGCCAATCTCTATTTCGGCTCAAATGCCGATAGGCAGTCCTCTACTAGCTCAAGGTGACGCAACACATCCTCTAGATCTTCCATAATATGGTCAAGAGCTTCTAGTGCTTCTTGCTTTTCCAGCACATATTGAATCTTCATATTCAATATTTCACAATTGTTGCCGTTCATATCAGCAATTATGTTCTTAGCTGCTGAAACCATCGGTATGAACACATCAGACATACATGCACGAATAATTAATGCCTATCATTTATGCATCCACTTTGCACAGACCCATCATATCAATGAACAATTTCAAGTAAGGTTTCAGAATCAAAAGGTCTCTATGTTTCCAATCATCCTCCAAAAATCCTAACTTAAAATTATAATTAATATAATTGTCTTATGCAAAATCAATTCTATGAAACTACAAAAGTTTCTAAAACTACCCACAGCTAATTACCCACAGCAACTAGCAATAACAGAAAGCAACAATATCTAACATCAAATAGAATAACAATGCTTTCATCTAATACAACTATCCATTACACTAAGCAATATATTCAAAGAAAATTATCAACATAGAAAGAGATATTCACATTCAAAAAACATCTCAAACTAATCTAAGAAATAATTAGGGAATGTTCCTTCTAATCTATCAGTCAAAACATCTGAGAAAACTGAAGGCACATTTGCCAACCATGGAAAAACTTTTGGAGAGCTTTCATATCGCCATCAAGGCGCATTCACTCTGCGCCATGTGGCGCTCATTCTAAGGGTTGAAGTTTTGGCCAACTCAATCCTATAGTACTCTCTTACAAAAGCTTCCACTAGCTCCCTATAACCCGGGACCACGTTGACCTCCCATAACCGATTTAACACTGCTTTCCATTCAGGTGGAAGAGTGCTCATCAAAGCCGGCACCTTCTCAAAATCCGGCATTAGATAACCATTCCAGATGATTTCTTGTATCATCTGATTGACCTTGACCACATGTGATACTAAATCACCGTCATGCCACCGATAATTAGCTAAATCTGACATCAGCCTTTTAAGTCTTGCATTTCCCTCGTCCGTTCTCGGGATTGCAGGTATCCGTGCATAACGCATCATAGTTCTTGCAACAAATGCAGAACTAAAAATGGATCACTTATAATCCATAATGAACATAAGGGAAAATACATAATTTTCCATGATTCATGCAACAAATGCATAATAAAAAATGGATTACCTATAACCCACACATATATAATTGAAAAAAGAAACAAATTCCTTTTTTTTTTTCGGGTCAACGGTCAACGGTCAGTCAACGGTCGGTCAACGGTCAACGGTCAGTCAACGGTCAACGATCGGTCACCGGTCAACGGTCGGTCAACGGCTGTCAACGGGTCGCCGATCGTCGGACCGGTCGGACCGGTCGGGCCGTTGGGCCGGGACGTGCGAACCGCCCGCACGAGCCGCGCGCGTGCGCGGGCCGACGTCACGCGAGACGTCGGTGGCACGCGCGCGCGCGTGTGCGGGCGTCCGCGGTTCGGGTCGGGTCGTCGGCCGGTGACCGCCCGCCAACCGGCGTCATTGCGACGTCATCAATGACGTCACCCCAGCGGTGCGATCATTGGGTGACGTCGGCACGCGTCGGTCCGCCGATAGGCGCGTGCCGGTCGCCGCCCGCGGCGAGCACGTGCCGGTTCGCCGACCGGCGTGTGCCGCAAGCGATGGGCGAGCCGCGCTTCCGGGCGCGTCGCGCCCACGCGCAGCGGCTTCCGGCCGCGCGTGTGGGCGCGTGCGGCGTCTCCCGGCGGCGCACGACCTGTCGTCGGTCTCGTCTCAACGAGCCCTTTCACCCTATGCCTTCAGAATTTTATTTCGACTTACGAAAACTCAGAAAAAGGGACGAACAGTGCTCGAGTGTCGGGATTTCTCGCCCCGATCCGTACGGCCGAAAATTTTCGTGAAAAATCAATGAAAAAACGTCAAACAGGTCGGGAAAACGTGAACTAGGGCTCTGATACCAATGTTGGGTTTAACGGATCCCCGAAAAACGGATTCGACACTGAATCGAATCCCTAAATCAATGCGGAAGCGAAGCCCGGGAAAACAACACGTATCACCGATCGTAAAGCACACCACAGATTTGAGCGTACCTTGTTAGCCACAGATTAAACACCAATGCTGAAGATCGAGAAAGAAATTCTGATCCGATGATGTCAATTTGCCTTGAAGGGAAGACGGTGTCGCCATAAGCGTTTTTCTTCTTTTTCTTGGAGGGAGAGAGGGAGAGGAACGTACGTACGTTCTTATGCCAAAGGGTGTCATCTCTCTCTCTCTCCTCCCTTTTATACCTTCCCACATCCACGGGCCCTATTCCCGTGGGCCGAGCTTTTTGGGCCCAACTTGGGCGGACGGGCCAACTCAGGCCCATCAATAAAGAAAAAATCCATCAGTGTTTGTGATGCATGTGTTTATTATTGATTGAGTTTCTATGTTGTGCTCATGTTCCATGTTTTGCTCATTTAAGATTTTGTATAGTTTGCTCATGAATTGGAATTAATGAACAGAAACATGTCTCGGGCCATGGATTGGTTTTGCTTAGTTTGAATCGGCATTGAGGCATGTCGGAACAAATCTCACTTGGTGGGCTGGTATTGAGGCATATCGATCCAAGCCTTACTTGGCATAGGTCAACACATGGCCAGTTGGTTTGGGCCACGACCCTTGTGCCTTACCCGGCATATTATGTAGTTATGGTACTATAGAATATGAACGCACACACTTGAATGAACACACCCTCGAGCCTTGTATGTGTTGGCTAAGAGGAAAAGTAATAAACTAGTTTGTGTGTTGTACAACATGTGACTAAATGAAAGTAAGATCCATTGTCACATAGCGTTGGTGGCGATGCCTCATTCATGAGGACGGGATTCTCAGTGGACTCTAGATGACTAGTGGAGGTGGATTCCAGATGCCCGATGGATTTTGGATGCTCGCTGGATTTTGGATGAATCGTAGGAACAACTAGATTGATGAATGAACTTCTTTGTGGATGCTTTTGTGTGTATCGTTTAATGAGTTTGTTTAATAAGTTTGAGTAGAGTGACAAAGACATTACTTGATAGATTTCAGATACCCAATTAAGCTCAGATGATAGCCATCACCATTGGATGAGGGGACATTACCCAAAGAATTCTCGAAGAATTGTAAGAACGGTTATAATAATATATGAACCCCTTTTGTGCATGTTCTTTGTGATGGTTTTAATTGTTCGAGCATCAAACGTAAACTGAACTCATGTCATGCACATGGTCGAGTTGTTGGAATATATTTTACAATAGATCTGCCATCGACATTGTTGCAGTTATGTTCATGTATCTTGTTTGATAGCAAGGCATCCTCCTAATCAAAGTTTAGTGGATTTACTTATTGAGTCCCTTGACTCATTCCCTTATCTTTCAAACTTGTAGGCATGGAAGTCTCACACCAATTTTGGGAACTGTAGTCACGCTAGAGGCAATAGGGTTACCTCAGCCATTTGACGGAGAAAATGATTGCATAAGTAGAATGGTTCGCAGAAAAGGGCTTGTAAAATATACTAATGCAATATAAATGGTGTTTTTGTAAATGGTTGTTTTTTTCCTAGATATTGTTGTTGTTGTTGTTGTTGTTGTTGTTGTTGTTGTTGTTGTATGGGTATACACTTCCGTATACTCTTAATGAAAAGATTAAAAAATAAAAATAAAATAGGACGGCAACGCACCTAGGATATCAGGAAAATAATCCCCGCCGCTTATGACCCTGAATATGGAGTTGGGATCATTACACTCCATGCACGACTGGGTGAGATTATAACCAGATTTAACCGTGAAAAATCCATCAGTAGTTGGCTGCCATTTGGTTTATCCACCCACATGGAGGTTGCAACATGAATCCAAAGGATGGCTTGGATTGAGGTTGGGCAGAACACTTGAGTTAGACTATTTACATCCCAAGTTTTTGTCCTGGGGGTAAAGAATCTCGCTACTTTTCTTTGCTTTACAATGGGATCAGGATCAGTAAAAGAAGGTAGATGATATGGTATGTGTAGAATCCAACGGTGGTTACCGACCTCAACTGACTTATTATCCCCTACTTGATAAAGAGTACCCAATTTGAGTATTTCTCAAGCGTCCACAATTGCCTCTAAAATTGGGACGTTGATGCCTTAACCTCATGGTTCCAAAAATTGGATCTCCGTAGATATTTACCCTCAAGCCCTTCAACCCATAATTTGTCTCTATCATGTATCAGTCCCCAACCGAGTTTGAGGATCAAAGAATCATTGAAATCCCTTGATTGTCTAAACCCCAATCCACCACATTTCTTATTTCTTTATAGAGTCCCAACATTTAGGTGTGAAGAACCTGCTTTTCTCCACGGAGACACCCCACAAGAATTTCTTTGTAGCCACATCAAGCCTATGACAAGTGACTCTTAGCAACCTATTAGATTGCACAGCATAAATCGAACTACTCTGAACAACTGATCGAATGTAAGTTGCCCTACTTGCCCATGATAAGGTCTTCCTTTTCCAAGGGCTAAGTTTGTTATCGACCTTCTGTTCAAGAAATTGGTATCCTGCCCTACCATTTTCGAGTTTGAAGAGAAGGTTGCCAAGGTACAATGCGTCAGGATCTATCTTCCTAATGTGGAGCTCATCCATGCAAAAAAATTTCATGCCTGTAGACGTGTTTTTTGAGAAGAAAACAGATGACTTTTGATGATTCAAGCACTGACCTGACCAGGAGTAGTAAGTTTCAATGCATTCCTTCAACACTCTCAAATGTTTCTTTGTGGCTTGAACAAATAACAACAAATCATCAGTGTACATAAGGTGTGTCAAAGATGGGCTGTCTTGTCCTACTCTTATCCCTGTGATCATCTTCAAGTCCTTTGTCTAATTGAGTATCCAAGAGAGAAGTTCAACATAAATTATGAGCAAATATAGTGAGATAGGATCTCCTTGTCCGAGACCCTTTTGAGGTGTAAAACCTCCGGCTGGTGTACCATTGATGAGTAGAGCATAGCGAACTGTCGAAATACATTGGTTTATGAGCTCACAAAAGTAATTGGAGAAGCCCACGCTACGAAGTATTGTGTCAAGAAAATAACAATCAACTCTATCAAAAGCCTTGGACATATCAACCTAGACTCCCACAAAGGCCCTTCCATTTTGTTTCTTTTTCATGGAGTCTATAATTTCCTGCGCCATTATTGAGTTCTCCTATATACTTTTACTTGGAACAAAAGCCGATTGTTGAGGTGAAATAATACAATCAAGAAACCCTTTCAGTCTATTAGCTAACAACTTAGAAATAAGTTTGTAGCTCACATTACATAGACTTATGGGACGAGGGTAAAAGTATGTGCATTATGTGTTATGGGGATAAGTACCATGAAAGTATGATTGACGAGGTGGGGCAACTGACTTGTGCGGAAGAAGTGCTGTACATATTGAACGACGTAGGCCTTCATCACTTCCCAGCATTTCACATAGAAGATGGCATGAAATCCGTCTGGGCCTGGTGATTTTAGAGGGGCCATCACTTCAAGAATATTATAGATTTCATCGTCCATTGGAATTGCCAGAAGTTCAGAGTTTTCCTCTTCAGAAATAGCCTTAGGAAATAAATCCCCTACGAGAGGGTGTGGATCACATGTGGGTCCTAAGGAAAGCTCTGTATACTTGGTCAGAAAAAAAGCCTTTAATCTCATCCATATTTGTGATTTATCGGCCTCTATCTTCCTGACTATCAAGATATGATTTTTGCGCCTTCTAATAGTGGTAGAGAGATGAAAAAGTTTGGCATTTGGATTACCTTCCTGCAGCCATAATTGTCTTGATTTTTGCTTCCAGATCATTTCCAATCTCTTCCATTGCTCATTAATAGCCTCCTTGATTTCCTTTTCTCTCCTATTATTCTCTTCCAAAGGATCATCCCTTTGAATGGAATCAACTATCAAGTGATGAGTTCAAATCCTTAAGGCGTTGTTTGCAAATGCCAAAATGTTCCTTATTCCACTTTTTCAGAGCTATCGCTGTGACTTTTAATTTCCTATGCCATGAGGCCCTTGAATTGTCTACCACCTCATTGCTCCATGCCTTTTCCACTACCTAATACAATCCGAGTCCCACAGCCAAGTAGCTTCAAATTTAAAAGGGCATCGCAACTTGTCCTCAATAGAGGCAGAATTCAACCAAATAGGAGAATGATCTAAGTTGATGATTGGAAAGCAGACAACCCTGCACGAGGGAAAATCTCACACCACTAGGTTACTTGTTGTTCGCGACCAATAGTTAATCCGACATGTTTTCTAAACAATAACAACCACTGTCTATTTTTCTCAGTAGATGCAGATAAAAAATTGAATTAGCTTAAACACAAGGAATCTTCAAGCAAATCGTGATGCAAATAAACAACTCAATCTAGAGGGATAAATATATTAGCAGTGTCAAAATTTATGTACATTGCTCACTTTATTACCAAAATTTTTTGTCGGCTCACTTAAGTGCTAAATCGAAAAAAAAAAAAATGATCACTAAATACCAATGGCGAGAAATTCTAGTCAAATTCATTATGTGTCATTTATAATTAAAATTATAATGACTTAGCAAATTTTTTAAGAACTCCAGTCCACATGGCATTTCCATATGGCATGCTTGGCATTGAAGTAATCTGTTTTTAATAATGACTAGCACTGAAATGTTCACTTTAAACAAAATTCAACACTCAAATGATCACTATTTATAACTTTTAGACAACATCATTTAAGGGTTATATGTTGACTAGGCACGCTGCAAGCAACGTAGGCTTTAGAATTTAATAAAATATAGTTACGTCTAATTTCCAACGATCCAGATTGAAGTTGGCACTTAAATGATCATTTTTTTTTTTTTTAAAGCGACACTTAAGTAAGCCAAAGAAAACCTTTGTCATTAAAGTGAATGTCATATGCAACTTTTGACACTTTTAGTGTACTTATTCCCAATCTAATAGACAACATTTGCATATTGATTGAGAGTCAAGAGTTCAAATACATGCTTTGAAAACAACAGGGAACAGCTTTTGCATGGATGCCGCCCTTGTTATGGACTATTGATTGAGAATCGAGAGTTCAAATACATGCTTTGAAAACAACAAGCAACAGCTTTTGCTTGGATGCCGATCTTGTTATTGACTACGTTTGAATAGACTATATTAACGAGAAAAAGTCAATTAGTCAGGGAACATACTCAATTTCGAACCCGGGCCTCGTACATGAACCCTCACTTCCAGACGCTTGTCTGTTTGTCTAATTGACCAGATGCTTAAAACGTAATTGATACTGGCAGAATACTTTTATATTTTAGAATTGAAATGATGAGTCTTGAGGGACTAATAAAAGATCTATCTCGACATGTATAGTTCTGGAGTGGACAATCTCGGTTTGTGGATGTAATATATTGACCCATAAGCCCAGCCCATTAAAAAGCCCAACCCATTTTTATCCTTGTACTTCAACAGCCGGAGCTAGCATGCGTAAAATGTAAAGAAGCGCGAGCCAGCGAAGAAAGCAAAGATGAAGGGCCAGCTCGTGAAGAGGAAGAAAGAAAGGGTTGGGCTTTTATACGAGAAAACCAGACGAGGTTAGTAACTTAATCCAACGGGTGTTCTAAAGAATAACAACTGTTGTTTGTTCTTTTCAGCAGATGCAGATAAAAAATTGAGTTAGATAATATATGAGTAATCTTCAAGCAAATTGTAATGCAAATAAAAAAAAACTTAATCTAGTAGACGACGTTTGCACATTGATTGAGAATCAAAAGTTCAAATACATGCTTTGAAAACAATAGGGAACAGCTTTTGCGTGGATGCCGCCCTTGTTATTGACTAGGCTTGAATAAGACTATATTAACAAGAAAAAGTCAATTAGTCAGGGAACATGTCGGGCTTCAAACCAGGGTCTTATACATGAACCCTCATTTCCAAGCGCTTGTCTGTTTCTCTAATTGACTAGATGCTTGTAACATAATTGATACTGGCAGGATACTTTTAGGCTACGTTTGATTATCTGGATTTCTAACTAAGATAAGACTTGATAGGAAAATATATGAAATCCAAAGAATTTTATTATATCTTATCCACTATTTGGTGATTATAGTAATAAATTCGAATATATTCAGATCATATCATATATATTATTTGATATTAACAGCATATCAATATAAATGAACCATAAACTTTACAAATGGAAATGGTAAAAATTTCTTTCGACACTCTTGTCTACTTTACTCTTATTTTCTATTTTTTTATTTTCCTCTATTTTTTAATTAATTTCCTTTTTATTTCTCTCTTTCCTTTCCATTATTCTCTAATAAAAATTTAGTAAATAGAAAGTTGTACTAATATACCTAAAATACAAAATACCAAAAATATGTGATAAATACATATTTTGAATTTATATTATAAGATATAATTGAATTCGAATATATAAATAAGAATAATATTAAATTACAAAAACTAATTTGTTATTTTTTTTGTTATTTTGAATTTCTTATATTAGAATTCAAATATTATTCATATTAAAATATGATTTCAAATCTATTAATTTTAAAAGTTTGTTATTTGGGAAGAAAGAAAACAACTTTCTTATTATAAATATTAAAAATCTTATCACCTTCATCACATCCCGTCTATAGGATAATTTTATCCAACCTATATCCTCATCATATTCGAGTGTATCCCGTCTTGAGTAGACACCAAACGCAGGGTAAAATATATTTTATCTTGTCCTAAATTTTATCTTCACTATCAAAGGTAGCATTATATTGTATAATTGAAATGAAGAGTCTTGAGACTCTAATAACAGATCTATCTCAACATGTACAATTCCATAGTGGACAATCTCGTTTGTGAATGTAATACATTGGCCCATAAGCCCAGCCCATTAAAAAGCCCAACGCATTTTTCTACTTGTGCTTCATCAGCTGGAGCAAGCATGCGTAAAATGTAGAGAAGCGTGAACCAGCGAAGAAAGCAAAGAAGAAGGGCTAGCTCGTGAAGAGGAAGAAAGGGAAAAGAGATAAAATTTTGGTGTGTAGTTGATCTCGACACCTCGACAAAGCCAAATCAACTCCATTTTGCAATGTCGAGTAAGTAATCAAAGCCTCTTTTCATCTAATTGAAGAAATTGTCAAAGTTAGGGCATGAATTTCGGATTTATATAAAGTCGGAATTGCTACATCCAATTGAGGAGTTGTTGGGCTGCATATATATATATAAATGATAGTTTAGGTTGTTGTGAAGTTATAGCATTTTATAGAACACGAATTGAGCTTACGGTTTACCCAACACGGATTTTTGTAGTTGGGTGTGCATGTATTGTACAATAGCAAACAATATTTTTCGAGGCTAAACTTCATCGGTTTTTGGCTAAGATTTTGGGCCAGTTAAGTTAGGAGTCTTGTAATACATTGAGGGCTTTATATTGACTATAAATTCATTTGAAACAGAGTTCGGTGGAGGAAGTTATGGTGTGATGAAATTCAGTATGCAAGCTTCACATAGTGGACAGCTATGGGTTCCGCTATGGGCGAGCTTTTCGTTGATGCATGAGTGTCGTTTTATTGATGAATTGGCATAGTTTCATCGAATCGCTCATTAGAATATTGCTTTACTCAAATCTTGATAACATTTTTCAATTAATTGTTAGGAATTCGAGTCAATTGGTTTGAATAACCACCATAGTTTGGCTTTCAGCTTTCCCAACAGAGTAAAATTATTTCTTCTATGAATTTACAAACTCATGTCTTGAAAATGGTAGAGTTTTAATATAGTATGAGTTATTAAGAGCATGTTTCTTGCATAAAATGGGATTGAACTTTTATTACTTTTTTAGTCAATTGAAAGGGCATTGGAAAGTTTTATGGAGTAGTTTAAAATGACCATTTGTGGATGATTTGCTTAAATGTTTTGTGAAGAGAATAGCAAAAAACAGCTTGTATTGGTTGCAAAATGTTTTATGAAATAGTTTTTTGATATTGATAGTGGGTTGCTAGAGAAAGATGTTGGTTGATATTACTCATATCATTGTGATAAGAACCTATTGAGTCTAGGTTGAACCATCGGTTGATATAAGTGGTAGACCTAGACAAGGGCGGTAAACTTGATCACCTTTGTCATAGTGTTAAATGCGACCACAGTTTGATGCTAAACATTAGATAAACCAATAGAATGGACCATCGATGTGTGATTTGATGATCATTGACGGTTGTTTGTTATTGTCAAGTAGGTTTGTTGACTAATCTTGCACATATAAAGTTTCGTCGGAAAGTATTATACAATTTCAATATGATATGTATACCGTGCATTAAATTTGAGATGATGAGTTTTTATAGCATCTTATAACCATGCATATTGATTGTTTGATTTCTTCAGAAAAAATGTATTACTTACTGGGCTATGGTAGCTCGCTCCTTTCATCTACTTGCTATTCAGGTTTTTTAGCAAGACGCAAATAGGTCATGAGCATCATCATTACTAGGAGGAGGACTCTTGGATAGTGGGAACTTTTGGGTATGAATTATGTACTTGATAAACTTTTGAGTTATTTTTGTTGGATATGTGTATCTATTTTATTGGTGGATTATAGAAAACTCTCATATTGTAATCAAATGACTATTTATGTCACACACACACACACACACACACACACACACAAATATATATTTTGTGTGTGTGTGTGTGTGTCTATATATATATATCGATGTATTCTTTTAATACTAAATCAAGTTTTGGTTATGTTGAGGCAGTGTCCTGTGGAGAAAGGATACCCGTGTCATGCCCTTATTCTTGTGGAATAAGGGTGTGGAAGGGAATGGTGACCACGGGCTTCATTTTCCTGACCCGAAGCCCCAGCTTGTTGGAAAATTCCAACTCCATCCCTAGTGGTAATTCCTACTTGAATGAATGCAAAAGAGATGCCACAACATACCGTGGCATCCTCTTTGCCAGCACAAGCCTCACGTCTCTTTTGATTGGAACTGAATGGAATGTGCTCGAAGTTGTTGCCCAAGAAATCATACTTATTGGGGATCTTCCAAGATCCTCTCTAAGTCTAAACTTTGCAATTTGTCCCAACTCTTAGGGTCCCTATGGATATAACCTATGTTCAAGAAAATTTCACTGCCTTTTGATATTGTGTCACCCTCAGCAACACAGAAGCATGTAGGTGGGTCTGTGGCAACAAGCCTATGCGCCTTTGCATTAATTATAGGAAATTAAATCAAGTTACGATTAAAAAAAAAGTATATGTTGCCTAGGATTGATGACCTAATTAATCAACTTAAAGGACATTAGTATTTCCAAAATCGATTTAAGATCGGGATATCATCAAATTGCGGATAGGACATTCCTAAAATGGCTTATTGAACTCAATATGGTCACTATAAGTTATCGATCATGCCTTTTGGTTTGACTATTGCACCAGCAGCGTGTTATGAATTTAATGAATATGGTGTTTAAACGGTTTTTCGGATCAATTTGTAATAGCATTCATTGATGATATTTTGGTATATCCAAAAGGCTTAGATGGTCATGAGCAACATTTAAGACTTGTACTTCAAACACTTCGTAAGCACAAATTGTATGCTAAGTTTGGCAAATGTGAGTTTTAGTTAGATCTTGTGGTATTTTTAGGCCATGTACCCGTGGATGATATCACGTCCCGATCCTCGGGCACACACACATCCTTCTACTTGGTTGATTTTATAATGCGATATCCCAGGACTAAGTATCGCGGACCCTTTCGTTTATGAAGTACATGTGGAAGCAGTTATAAATCCCAAGACAATAACACAATGAGATAAAAAAGCAAGACCATATTTTTCATATTGAAATCCACAACCAAACATTTATACATGGCATAACTCAAAGTCTATTCACAAGACTATTCATAACATTCTAGTCACACTCTATATACACGACACAAGGTTCACAAAAGAGGATGGGATCTCAATCCTCATCCGGATCGTACTCAGGATCATCCTGATCCTCTTCTAACTCTTCTTCACTAAACTCATATCCTTTAAGCTCTTCATCTTTTATCGGCTCATCGTCCTCTTCTGGTTCCTTCTTTACAGGCTCATTTACGGGCCTGAAATGTTGTCCCACAACCGGGATGAGACTACGTCTCAGCAAGTTCTACCCCACTAAGACTCGATTAGGAAATCAATACGCTATCTGGGTTGCCTATACACGCACGGGTTAGAGGACTTACCTTAGTCTCAGATTCCACCTGCATATTAGCACAATTCAATAGACACCCTAGCAATCACGTCACAGATCAATATCTCGATCAATCAACGTAGTCGATTACATATCAATTGGGCCATTCAAGGTCACTTCCACTCAATCAGTCAATTCACGACAACGGATCAAATCATTGATCAATCGACCTAGTCGATTACATGTCAGTCGGACCATTTCCAGGTCAAATCACTTCTCGATATAAAACCTCCCATTTGCACTCTCAATCACAGAGCTACAGTAATGCTCTCGGGCGTCGATTCGCCAAGGTGACATACAATGAACACTTTACTATGCTCTCGGGCGTCTTTTTCGCCAAGGTGATATACTGATCACAGAGCCAACATAAACAATTCAGTATGCTCTCGGGCGTCTTTTTCGCCAATGTGATATATTCATCACAGAACCAACATAAACAATTCACTATGTAATGGACAGAACTCATGTATTCTTTAAGGCGCCGTTTTCACCAGTGATATCCTCAATCACCGAACCACGTATGTCCATGATAATGCATGTAGTAGACAGCACTCGTGCATTCTTTAAGGCACCGTTTTCACCAGTGATTTCCTTATCACCGAACCACGTATGTCTATACTAATGCAGGTGATAGACAGCACTCGCGCGTTCTTTAAGGCGCCGTTTTCACCAGTGATTTCCTTATCACCGAACTATGTATATCTATACCTCGTACCTGATCGGTCTCAACCAAGAGTATTCTTAGTTCAATCTCTCGATTCCTTCTGATTTACAACTCATCAAAGCACTATAAATGTTAAATAACCATACTCGGCTATCTACCGATCAATTATTCAATTTCAATCAATTTAGGAATAATTCCTCAAATTGCACAATTAATTCAATTTAGCACAACATAGAGCTTAAATAAATAAACGGACTGCGCCACGACAATCAGCACGAAATTTCAGTTGTTGGCTATCATTGCCTAATTTCCGAAAAATAAATAATTAAATAAATAAATTTCAAAAATTAATAAATAAATACTAAAAATCCAATTTAGGCCCGTAATGCCTAATTGAAGCCCGATAAGGGTCGGGAAAAATCCCGAGATGCATCCAATAAATATTAGCACATGTCAATTCGCTAATTGCACAATTCAATTGCCTAACATGCATTACAATTATCTAATAATCACTAATCTATTCTAAGCTAACCACCTAATTGCACTTAATTAAATCTAATCAACCCTTAAGCATCATTAGTCTACTAAGCAAGGATTAGTAAGATTACTCACTTGGCAAAGCGAAGACCGGAACACCGCGATGGCGACGCGACGGTGGCCAAACTTGGGCCCGCGATGAACTTGGACCGGGCCAAGAAACCTTGCAAGCCCACAGCAAATGATGGGCTTGGACTTGGGCTTGAGCCTACTGAAACTGGACTGAACTAAACGGGCTTCGCTGAACTGGGCTGAAGAATTGCTGAACTGGGCTCGTGGGATTTGCTGGCCCAAAGAAGCTGTTCACTTGGGCTTCGGGCTGAACAGAATACTGGACTGGTTGTCTTCGTGGATGGGCTGCTCACAGCCTGGGCTTCTCGAGGACTTGGATGGCAGCAGCAGCAACGTGAGCTGGCGCGGCCCAATTGAAACAAAAACAGCGAAGGAATCGCTGGTGTTGAGCTGCGGGCGATGCTGGGCGGAGGGACGTGCGGCTGACGATGAGCGATGGAGAGAAGGTGGGGACTTCTTTTGTTGACCGAAGACTTGGACAGGAGTTGGCGATGGGGATTCGGTGGAGTGGCAAGCTGTTTCGGTGGAACTGGCTTCGTGGACAAGCGGCAGTGGGACGTGGGGTTGAACAGTGGTCTTCAGCTGGAGGACTTGGACGGTAGCTGCAAGAAGCAGCTTCGGTGGGATAGGGATGATGGGGGCTTCGGTCAAGGAAAGGCTTCATGGAGGGGTGTGTTGACCAAGTGAGTTGGCGCCGAAGAAGTTGAGGGGGACAAACCGAAGTGGAGCAGGCTGGCGTGAGCGGCAGCTGGAGTCTTCGATGCTGGAGTTGACCGAGCAATTTGAAGACACGAGAAGGGCTGCTGTCTTCGTGGCAACGAGAAGAAGATCGGTGGGGCTGGGCTTCTCGGTGGCAAAGAACAGGCGAGGAATTGGGGTGGGATGAGCGAAGGAAAAGAGAAAGGAAATAAGCAGCTGCTAGCGTGAGGTGATCTGCGAGAGAGAAAGAGAAGGAGTTGCGTGCGGTCTTCGAACTCCAAGGGAACTGAACGCAAAAGCTGGCGGAGAGAGGGAGGCAGCGACGGAAAGAGGGGAATGAAAGTAAACAATTATCCAATTCAATCAATGCTTAGTCCCCCAAATAGTCTACATGTATATCCTCTTGTCCCCATTAGTCTTCAAGCTTATCCACTTGTTTTCTCCTAATACTTTCTTACCCTTTTATTTCCATGAATTATCCAATTTGATAGCAAATGTTGCACCCCATGCCTAGGTCCAAATTTCACTTTCTTGGCCTCAATTTCTTCACAAATTCTCCAAATCGAAATCCAATTTCGATGAAGTAAAATCTCGTTCCATTTTCTACAAGTCCCTGACACACAAAAGCTCGGCTTGGAAGTCCAATTTTCATCAATTGAGCCCATCCAAATTTCCGTTATTTTTCCGCGACGTCTGAATCAATTTTCCGTAAAAATTCCGGTTTCGATTGAATTTCTCCGAGAGACAAGACAACGTCCTATAAATGAACTGTGCGCTCAAACGTCCGAATTCCGAAACCGAATTCACTTTCATGGTTAAAATCGATCGAACGCGATTTTAGTCCAATCCGACCTATCGGGTGGTTTTTAGGGATTTTACCACGGTTATATTCCTTAACGACTTCACCCAATAGATTGGTTAACTCATGAGTAATCAGCTCAGAAATAAAGGACCATAGGCACGCTGGCGAAATGCCCATTTCATATATTCAGGACGGAGCGAAATTCGGGATGTCACTGATGAAGTGATTTCTATTGACCAACAAAAGTTGAGTTGGTGATAAATTGGCCCAAACTAATGATAATGACCAAGATCCAGAGTTTCCTGGGTCTAACTAGTTATTATCGACAATTTGTAGAAGAAATTCCTTGTCTTGCCTCTCCATTAACTCAATTGATGAGGAACGATGTGAACTTTAAATGGTATGATAAATGCAAGCAAAGTTTTCAATAGCTTATAAGAAGATTGACTACGGTTCGATTTTGATGATACCATCAAAATCTAGAGGTTTTTTAATCTATGGTGATGCATCTCATAAGGGACTAGGTTGTATTTTAATGCAACACAGAAAGGTGATTGTTTATGCATTAAGATAGTTGAAGCCAGACTTATCCATTTCATGATCTAGAACTTGATGCCATTGTGTTTGCATTGAAAATATGAAGGAACTATTTGTATGGGGAAAAGTTCGAGACCTTCACAGACCATAAAAACTTGACTTACTTGTTTTCCAAAAAAGGATTGAATACTAGACAAGAGCGTTGGATGGAATTATTAAAAGACTATGGCCATGAGATTTGGTATCAACGAATAGGGTTGCGGATGCTCTCAATAAAAAATCTACACAAGTAGTTGCGCATATGATGGTCATGGAATGGACCTTACTTATAGAGGCTTGATTCTAAGTTTCGGTTTGATATGAATAGTCTTTCAAGTGTGATAACCCCACCCCAGGACTATGGAACAAAGGGTTATCCCAGACCTACATCGAGATATTAACGCTGATTCTTACTCTTAGAAATAAGAACAGATTATGCAAAGAATCAAGACTCCGCAATAGATAGATCTTGAAATTTCAAAAATTCAAGAAGAAGCCTTAGAAAGGAAAAAGCCTTGACTTTCAAGTGTTGGAAAATGGAGTTTTAAAAGTTCACGGACGTCTTTGTGTGCTTAACAACGTCAATTTGAGGAATGAAATTTTATCAACAACACATCAAAATAATTACAGTGTACATGTAGGGAGTACGAAAATGTATCAAATTTTCACTAGCACTATTGTTGGAATTCAAGTCGGCGGAAGATGACTTACCTGATTCTGATGCGCAAACAGCAAATAACCCCGGAACGAACATTGAATTGCTGATGAAATCACGAACAACACTTCCTCACGTTAGTCTGGATGCAATCACAAGGAAAACACCCGATTTGCACGGCGTAAATGCCGATTGTTCTTTGTAAAAGTGAAAAATGGAATGCCTTTTTCTATGATGGAAATGGAGAGAAATTTTGGTGCGAAATATATTCCAATAGGTCCAACGGTTGTGTTCGGGAGGCGTTTATACGTCTCCCTTCGTACCCCTCCATTAGTGTCTTTCCATCGTAACGCATCAAGACGAAACGATGCGTTCCAATCGCACCCCATCATGGACGTACCAGCTAAAGTACAACATCTCCCACTTGGACATGATGGGCTTGATAGCGCTCTATCAAGAATATAAGGCATTCAACATTCATCAACTTTACAAAACAATTCATATTGGCAAATAAGCCGTGCGACCAGTGAGTACACCTGCACTTGGGAGCTCAAATTATGCACCTGTTAGGGATGACATAATGACTACAATCCTGAAAAGAAATAAACAATCCATGTCTCACAGTGCCCCAGACTTTTTTTTTTTTTGTTACATCAATCAAAGTATACCTATCCCTTAATGGCAATACTTGACTATCCTAAAAAACACCATGTATTTACAATTACATCCGCAATCTACATAGGGCGATATAATTGGTCGACCAGTAAATACATGCGGTAGATGTAAAACAACAATAGTCTTCCTTTGCACTCATGTCTCTCTCAATTTCAAAACAACTGCTTTCCTAGACATGTCCCATAGGCCATATCTATTCATAACCGCCCGTAACATGCTAAAGTAGCAACATTGATCTTTCACTTCGAGAACATAGTCAGAAGTAACATAGGACACAAAATTGAGGTAAATTATAAATTACCTCCAGGGCTCACACGATGAGTAAATAGGGATAATTTTACTCATCTTCCCTTATTGGTCGTACAATGCACATATAGTATGAATTACATGCTATAGTGAATTACTCTTTCTATAAGAGCGTATGTCACTTATCAAATATATCCACCATACAGATCTTAGCCTAAACATAGTCACGTGCTTCTCACGTACTCATGTTTCACGTATTCATGTTTAGCCCAAGTGCTATATCAGCTCGCTTTCTATAGCGCCCAATTAAGTACTCGCATTCGGCATTTTTCAAGCATACATGATTGTGGGAATATCATGCTCGGTCTTGTTATAAATAGATCACAGACCTCATCTTGACTCCAATCAAGGCGATATATTTTATGTACCAAATTGCTCTTCAGCATTTATTTGTACATAACGTCTCATCTCAATGTGCTATCTAAAACACTTGAGGCGATTGCTCGTGTGAATGAGCCAATCATTGCCTACTAACATACTTTTCAGTAATACTTGTGTGTTTATGCTAGTCTCATAGTGAATTTGTACTTATTGACAAAATATCAAAATCACTAATAAATAAACAAATACAATACATCTGTCCACAAATACATAAACCAATGATCCTCTACAATAACAGATATCACATTATATGTAATCCTAGTGACATCCTATGGGTCAAGAATATGTCTCTAGGAATAGCCTTCGTAAATGGATCAGCAACCATTCTATTGATTGAAATGTATTGTAGGATCACTTCTTTCTGCGCTATAATATCTCTGATGAAGTTATTCTTTATGTCAATGTGCTTTGTCCTTCCATGATACTTGGAATCTTTCACATAGGCAATGACTGCTTGACTATCGCAATAAACTGTCACTAGTCTTAGAACTTAAGTGATAGTGGCTAAATTTTCCAAGAAATGTTTTAGCCATACTGTTTCTTGCACTGCGGCAGAACATGTAATAAATTCTACCTCCATCGTAGACAAGGCCGTGCATGTCTGTTTCTTGCTATTCTAAGAAATCGCACCTCCATTGAGCAAGAAGGCATATCCAGAAGTCGATTTACGCTCATCCAGGTCTCCACCCCAATCGGCATTTAAATAGCCTTATAGGCGTAAATCATTCCCTTGATAATAAAGTCGATAGTCCATGGTGCCCTTCAAGTATCTCAGGATCCTCTTCACTGCTTTTCAGTGTGCTTGACTGGGATTTGATTGATATCGGCTCACCAATCCCATAGCATAACATATGTCGGGTCGAGTACACATCATAGCATACATCAAACTTATGATCGCACTAGCGTAAGGAACAGTTTCCATCACTTTAATTTCTTCTGGAGTCTTAGGACACATCTCAATACTTAGGCCTTCACCTTACATGATAGAGGTATTAATGAGATTACAATGCTGCATATTGAAGCGCTCAAGAATCTTCATAATATAAGACTCTTGTGATAAAGTAAGGAGTTTCCTCAATCGATCTCTTTCGATCTTAACTCCTAATATATAAGCAGCTTCTCCCATGTCCTTCATCTCAAAATTGGATGACAACCATTCTTTTATGGTGATAACCAAAACCTTGTCATTTCCAGCCAACAGAATATCGTCCACATAAAGTGATAAAATCACAAATTTATCTTTGGACCGCTTGACATATACACAGTGATCTTCTTCGATCATCGTGAAACCAAAAGTTATTATTGCTCGATGAAAACGAAGATACCACTGTCTAGATGATTGCTTAAGGCCATATATTGAGCGATGAAGCTTGCAAACTTTATGCTCTTGACCTTTAGTTATGAAACCTATTGGTTGTTTCATATAGATTTCCTCATCTAATTCTCTAGTGAGAAATGTTGTATTTACATCCATTTGATGTAATTCAAGGTCCAAATGGGCAACGATGGCTAGAATAAGGCGTATTGAGGCAAACCTTATAACTGGTGAAAAAGTTTCCTCATAGTCTATACCCTCTTGTTGAGTATAACCTTTTGCCACAAGGCGAGCCTTATACTTTTCAATGGATCCATCCGCCCTATGCTTAATCTTGAAGACCTATTTATTTCCAATGGCCTTACGATTAGGTGGTAGATCAACCAAGTCCCAAACATGATTTGCCCTCATAGACTCCATCTCATCTTCCAAAGCTTTTCTCTATTCTTCCTTATTAGAGGATGAGAGAGCCTCTTGAACCTTAGGCTCGGCATCGTCTTTTTGAGCAATTATAAATACTTCCCCTTCAATCTCAAAACGACGACGAGGAATACTTTTATGATTACTTTTACGCAATTGAATTTCTCTTGAATTCAATTCGTCAGGCAATGCGACACTCCCACTAGGTCTTGTGTGTTGAGGTAAATATCCATTTCCCTCTACAATATCAGTGGGTGTGTTATCAGGATCTTCCATCTCATATAATTGGAAGTCCTTATCAATCTCACCTCTACTATGAAAATCGTTATCCAAGAACGTGACATCTCGTAACTCCATTTCAGTCACACTTCCATCAACTTGTTCACCTATGAACAAGTACCCTCTGAAGTGTTCAAAATATCTTATAAAGATACATTTCCTCCCTCTAGGGCCTAATTTGCCATATTTATTGGAAGAATCATGAACATAAGCTACATATCCCCATGGACGTAGACTACTTAAGTCTGGTTTCCTACTAGTCCATAATTCATAAGGGGTGAAAATGACCGATTTTGAGGGCACTCGGTTAAGTATATAGGCAACAGTCAATAATGCATCTTCCCAATAGGAGATAGGTAAATTTGCTTGCAACATCATAGACCTAACCATTTCCAATAGGGTTCTATTCTTTCTCTCAGCTACCCCATTTTGTTGTGGAATACCAGGAATAGTCAATTGTCGTACAATTCTCTTTTCATCACAAAGAGCCTTGAATTGCTCCGATAAATACTCACGTTCACGATCGGTTCTCAATACTTTTATTGTTTTGTTCAACTGATTATTTACCATTACTATATATCGTCTAAAGCAATCTAATGCTTCTGACCTATGGGAGATCATAAAGACATAACCGAAACGTGTAAAGTCATCTATGAAAGTGATAAAATATGAGGCTCCATGCCTCGCCCTCACATTCAAAGGACCACAAATACCAGAATGTATGAGATGCAATGGAAATTCAGCTCTAATCCCTTTACCGAATGGTATTCTAGTTGTTTTTCCCGTTAGACAATGTTCACATACGGATAGACTAACATTAGTGAGTGACCCTAAAAGTCCTTCTCTAGCTAATCTTTGCATTCTTTGCAATCCAATGTGACCTAATCTAGCATGTCAAGTATTTGCATCAATCTCAACGTTATTAGAAGATGCAATTAAAGAAAAACAACCATCAACATTAACATTGTACTGATCATAGTCAATGTCTAACACCATAAAACCATTCGATACATGACCTGAACCATAATAAACGGTTCCATACAAAATGTCAACACAATCATCATGAAAATTCAATACATAACCTAAGCTAAGAAGAACAACTACAGAGACCAAGTTTCGTCGAATATCTAGAGTATAAAGGACATCATGCAAGAATAGGTTTTGACCACCACATAAGATTAATTTACATGTGCTGATACATTTCACTTCAACTCTTGAGTTATTCCCAACATATATTCATCTTCTTCCATGCGGTATCCGACGATACTCCACAAATGCTTCTCGGTCTCTAGGTACGTGGTCTATTGCTCCTAAGTCTACAGTCCACATTAGATGAGATTCAGTAAGCATTACAATACTAGAAACAAAAGCATTACTTAAAGTAATGGAATAATAGGGTACCTTTTTCGGCTCAGTGCATTCACGAGCAAAGTGACCCATCTTGCCACAATTGTGGCACTCCATCTTGGTCTTATCCTTCTTCCCACCATCTTCTTGCGTCGGAAGGTCTTAGCCCTTTTGGGTGCCTGATCAGTCTTCTTTCCTTTGTTGTTGAACTGAAGATTCCTCTTGCGCCTGAAGCCCGAAGCTTTGTGCAAACTCGATTCAGCAACATAAGCATGGGTAGAGGATCTCGCAGCCTCTAGGCACTCATCCTCTAATTCCAAGTGACGCGCAATATCATCAAAAGTGACAATATTCTCATTATGCGTCATATTGATCTTCATATGCTCCCAATTGTCATGAAGAGACCTTATAACAGCCTGAACTTACTGTTCATCAATAAGGGAGTGACCTGTCGACTTCAACTCACGGATCATGTTTGACATCTCCCGAAGATGCTGCCTCATCGTTACATTTGGACGCTTTCGGAATGTGTCAAACTTGATGGTAAGTCTCCTCAGCTTAATGGCAGATGTACCCCCAAACTTATCCGTCAAGGCAACCCACATAGCTTGAGCTTTATCATAACTTTCAAACTCACACATGAGATTATCTTACATACAGCTCAGCAACGTGATGCGAGCAATGCTATTTTTCTTTTTCCAAGCTTGATAAGCTTCTAGATCTCTCCTGTGTTGAGCTGAAATTCTATGCTCAGGTTCATCCATGATATGGTTGAGGGTTTCCAAAACCCCTTGCTCTTCAAGGATGTACTGAACCTTTCGGTGCCAAATATCGTAATTGTCACCGTTCAGCTTCTCACCCTTATTGAGGTCAGCCACAATGGTCTTGGATACCGAAGCCATAATCAATTACTATATCACATTGACATAATAAACGCAGAATCAATACTAGCACACATTATAGAGTAACACATATTTAATTTGCAATAAAGACAAACTAAATTAATAATAATTCAACAAAAGACACAAAGGCAAAAGTTCACTATGTTCCCAATCAACTTCTATGTACAATTGTTCTATTATCATTAATTAGTTTAATTTGCGCAAATTTTAAGTTCTAGGTGAAAACTCTTTCAAATTCTACCAACCTACGAACTCCCACTATGAAAAATAATTACATGACCTTATGTAATTTCTACATTTTTCCTTAACACAAAAACATAGCATGATAATAACCAACATGTAAACAACAATCATGCTTCAACTATAATCAAAAATGCAATTCAACATGTAATGGATTTCTTACAATTGTTCTAATTTTCTAGCAACTAGAAAATTGCAAGTATATTAAAATATATACATCATATCATTGAACCAAGCTCTACACAGCATATATAACATCATTTGCACACAAGCTAGCTACTGTATTTCCTAAATCACAAGAAAATACAAGTTACAAATGAATAAACTGCATTAAACCCCAAAAATACGAGTACATAGGGTTTTCTACGCATTTTCATACATTTATAAAATTCAAAAGTATAAAATAATTATACCACTATGTAGACAACATTCATACGAACCAAACACCGCTAACCATGCTCCAATCGGAGCTCGCATGCGCCCCCACGCGCCGCCTGAGTGCGCGGCGTATGGCGCATGCGCTAGCGAGCCAAACGGCTCCTAGCCAGTCCGACTGGTCCAACCGATTTGACCGCCGGACCGGTTGACCGGTACGACCGTTGACCAGTCAACAGTCGGGTCGGGTCAACTGGGTTGGATCTTAGGTCGGTTCGGGTCACGGGTCGGGTCGGGTCGCCTGCCAGTGACCAGCCGACCAACTGCCGCAGGCGCTGACGTCATTGATGACGTCATCCCAGCGGTTACCGACCATTGGATTACATCATCGATGACGTCATCCGTGACGTCATTGAGCGTCGCGTCGCTCCGCGCAACTCGCGCGTGACGCGCACACGTCGGTTCGCCGACCGGCGCGTGTTGTGCACGCACTGGCATCCCCAGCGCGTCAGACGCGTGAGGCCCATGCGCAGCAGCTTCTGACCGCGTGTGTGGGCACGTCCGGCATCCTCCAATTGCACTCAAACCACCGTTGGACTCGTCCCGACGAGTACTTTCATCCTGTATATTCAAAAGTTGATTTTGGCCAAAAAAATAATTCGAAAAATGGCCAAAACCTCACGGATGCACGCGACCGCGAACCAGTTCTTCGCTTCGGTTCGAATTCGAGTTTTCAGATTGCAATTCCGACCAATAAACATAAAAAATAGTGTAGAATACAATCTCTTGATCTCAATATCAAATGGTAAATGAGAAAACTCGATGAAAAACAAGGCAGAAGTCACAACCTGGCTCTGATACCAATGTTGGAATTCGGCGGAAGACGACTTACCTGATTCCGATGTGCAAATAGCAAATAGCCCTGAAACGAACGTTGAATTGCTGATGAAATCACGAATAACACTTCCTCACGTTAGTCTGGATGCAATCACAAGGAAAACACCCGATTTCCACGGCGTAAATGCTTATTGTTCTTTGTAAAAGTGAAAAATGGAATGCATTTTTCTATGATGGAAATGGAAAGAAGTTTTGGTGCGAAATGTTTCCAATAGGTCCAACGGTTGTGTTCGGGAGGCTTTTATACGTCTCCCTTCGTACCCCTCAATTAGTGTCTTTCCATAACGTATTAAGACAAAACGGTGCGTTCCAATCGCACCCCATCATGGACATACCAGCTAAAGTACAACATTTAGTGGAAATATAGGCAAGTTTTTGGATACAGGAGTATGGGATAGTATTGACGAGACTTGACTTGACTTTCCTCCCAAAGTTAATGTTTTACATTCAATTTATTTTGGTACTTGTATTAATACTTGGAAGAGGGCTAAACATGGAAACAAATTGTGTGTGTAAGTTATTAGATATTGCCAACTAAATTTCTCGTGTGATGTGTTTCATCATGCTTCTAAATGCCAATCATAAATAAGAGTTATCATTGGAAAAGACGTGTTGTGTGTGACATTTTAGAGCGTCACAATTACTAATCTTTTACATGAAATGTAATTTTTCTATGTTTGTTTCTATTGTTCCGTAAGATGAATAACTCATTCATGTGATTAGTATGTTTTTGCGTTAAAATGTAATTGCCAGCAACTGTTTAACTAAAAAAACGTTCGGTATTGGCAACCAACAGTTAAAGTTTCTTTTTCTCAGCAGATAAAATAAAATTGAATTAAATAAGTTACGAGGAGTCTTCAATCAAAGCGTTTTAAGTATATGTCTCAAGTTTGAACTCATGTATAAGACATAACCTGAATTGGAGCATGTAGATTGACCCGAACTTCTTCAAGAGTGTGATGGAGTCATCCGAGTTGGTCATAATTTCTTGACCAACTCTATAAGATTTCTTTCTTCAAAGGCCATTTCCCGTGAGCATGCAGAGGGTTCTTCAAAGCAAGACGGGAATAAACAACTTACGTTAAAAGATGATATAAAAAAGTAGCTATTAATGCATTACTCTGCTGTCTATGTCAAGATTTCGGATGATGTGCCATTGTTTATTGTCGAAATAAGTGTCAGAGATATTTAGGCAAAATAAAAAAGGACTTTGTCAACTAGAAAAAGTCGATCAGTCTTAGGAAACTGCATAAACTGCTTAAAAAGTGCTCCCGAGTACTCGATGATAAAGTCAATAGAAAACATGCAGCAGCCGATGCAAACAAACCCGCCTCCTTGAGAACTGCCCGGTGGAATATATTTATGCAAGACCAGAATCATTTCGCTCTTAATCAACATGACTTCATCTTCTGGTCTAAATGACCTAAAGAACCAATAGATAATAGAAATTCTTTCTCAAATTACAAATAAAAGCATCATAAAATCTTTTTAAACCCAGGCCTAATTGAGTAGATGCTTAAAACATGATTGATACTCGCAGGATATTTTTATTCGTAGAACTGAAATGAAGAGTCTTGAGATTCTAATAGAAGTTCTAACTCAACATGTAGAGCTCTGGAGAGGACAATCTCGGCTTGGGAATGGCGACCAGGGGCTTCATTTTCTTGACCACAAGCCCGAACTTGTCCAATAAATCCAGCTTCACCCCTTGCGGGAGTTCCCACTTGAATGAATGCAAAAGAGAGGCCAAAACATATGGCAGCATCCTCTCTGCCAGTGCAAGCCCTGCACACACCCTTCGACCGGAACCAAAGGGCATGTACGTAAAGTTGTTGCCGGAGAGATCATACTTGCTGGGATCTTCCAAGAACCTTTCGGGTCTAAACTCCAACGGTCTGTCCCAAATCTTGGGGTCTCTCTGGATGTAACCCACGTTCAAGAACACGATGCTGCCCTTTGGAATCATGTAACCCCCGACGACACAGGAAGCATGTGGGGTCCGCGGCACCAGTAATGGCCCAGCTGGGTGCAAGCGCAATGCCTCCTTGATGACTGTGTTGAGGTACTTTAATTTGGGCAAGTGATGCTCTTCGACCATCTCATCCTCCCCCACGACTTCCATTAATTCGTGGACTACTTTGTTCATCACATCTCCGTTTTGCATCAACTCTACCATCACCCACTCCACCATTGTTGAAGTTGTATCAGTTCCACCAACCACGATGTCCTATTCCACACATTCAAACTTTCATCAGAAAGACTAAATTGTTGTGATGCTTGATATAGCTGAATATTTGATGAAGCACTGTGATATAGAAGAATTGAGTTCTGATCGGGAGCTTTCTGTATTATAGCGGGCAAGGTTGGACGCAACCTAAGTTAGACAATGGGATACAAAAAAGGAGCTATGGAAAGAGAACTCAGGTGTGACATGATATGTTCAATTTCGGACGAAAAGTGGTGTGGTATAATGGAAACATCTTTGCAATAGATATCAACTTTGCTATATTTTTTTCAGCATTGCATAGGGGGTTGGAAAAAATTAAGGTAATCTGGGGTTGATATAGATTTGAAAACAATTGTTATACTCTAGTAATAATCGCTCGACAATAACTCGAGATTACGGTGGCCAAAATATGAAATGAATTCTACTTACAACGGAGTCACAGAAGAGGATTGACCATAATTTGTGGTGCATCAGGTCACTAAGTAGTCAGGTATATTCGTATAATAACTAGTCACCTGGCTCAATAAACTTACCGTTAGAATGGCTTTGAGTGCTCCATCCTTGTCCATTGGTGACTGGTTATCTTCAAGATCCATCTCCATGTCCAGGAGAATCTGCAAAAAGTCCTGCTTTTGATCATTGCGCTTCGATTCTCCTTCCTCCTGCTTGAAGTTTTCATTTGTTCTCTCTTGAGTGGCACAATCGACAACAGACTGAATAAAAGCATCAAGCCACTGATGCACCCTTCTCATGTCCCTTTCCACTCCATGCAGGTCAAGCCATGCAAGTGCTGGGAAAAAGTCCGAAACATTTGGACTACCTAAGAGCACCATGAATTTTGCCGCTACCTCTCGAAACTCTGCGTCCATGGCTTCGCGCTTCTCCCTCGTAAGTGTCCCTCCCCACAGCATCGCCATCACTGCATTAACCAAGATCAGAACGGCCCACTCGCCAATATCCACTGGCACCCCGGATTTTCTGTACAGATCACTCAAACCTTTCCTGACCTCCTGCCTTCTCAAATCGTAACAGGCATCAAGGCTCGCATTGCTCATTAAATGCCGTACGAACAGTTTGCGGAGATTCTTCCAATAAGGCCCCAGGCTTGAGAAGGCCACATCCCTTGCGCCATATGTTGCGATGGTAACGGCAACGTTCGGGTCCCGATTGGCGAATGTCATGTCTTGGTCCCGCACGATTTCTTTGGCCAGCGATGGGGAGTTAACCACCACATATAACTTGCTTCCGAGCTGCAGTTTGTAGATGGGGCCGTAGGTCTCAGCCAACTCAGCAAACTTTCGGTGGAGATCAGTCCCCACGAATGGGAGGTACCCGAGAAACGGCAAGCCTCGGGGCCCCGGCAGCGTTGCAGCAGTTGCGTTTTTCCGTCTCCTGGACAAACAGAAAAAACTAAGAGCTGTTATTGCTATGGCAAGCAGTGTTGTAGTAGCTCTAGGAATTGCATCATGCGCTTCATTGTCATGCCACAACCACAGCCAGGCGCCTTCGGAGTATCCCTTCGACATTTCAGCTTGTGACGACGGGAAGAGCACTGGTGGAGCTAGACTGAGGAAGTTGCTAGCCACACTAAACGTAGGTGGTCTTTCTGATGGGAGTATTTCAAAGTAAAACACTCGCAACTCACACAAAAGGAGATAGATAGGCTTTTCCTTTGATTCACCTTGACAAGAACAATTACAAGACTCCTCTATTTATAAAGTTGTTATATTACAAGACTCCCCTATTTATAAACTTGTTATCTGACTTTTCCTCTTCCTATTAAATGACTACAAATGTAACTAGTGTTAAGAGGAGGTGAAATCCCAGGAACTTACAAAACGTCGATTACTCCTAAAATCATGAACAATCTAGGAGCTTACAAAACATTGATTACTCCTAGAATCATGAACAATCACGACAATCTAGGAACTTACAAAACATTGATTACTCCTAGAATCATGAACAATCACAACGTAGAAATAATAATAGACTACTCAAAAGTAATGCCACACCAAAGACTATTTAACTAGTGCACCAAACAGTCATCGGTATCAATTCTGAAATATCGGCAACGAGATAACCAATTGACAACCATTAATATTGGCAACTTCTCCACTTACATCGGCAACTTGGTAGTAGATTGATAATCTCGACATCGATGACATTTTTGAATTTGCTTTAATTTCTAACACTTTCTAGGGACGGTTTGGTATATAGGAAAGGCCAATAAGGAAAGGCAATGGTTCTAGCTACAGACACCAACACACAAACAATTATTGCATGTAACTAATAATTTTTCATAGTGCATTAGAAGTCCTAAAATTTGTCAACAAAGTGCAGTTAAATCCTAAAACTTGTCATGGAAGTGCAATGAAGTCTTAAAACTTTCAAAAAGTGCAATCGGGTCCTAAAATTTTCAAAAAATGCTATCAATAAAGGACTTGATTTGATTAATTTGACAAGTTTTAAGACTCGATTGCACTTTTGTGACAAGTTATAGGAATTAATTGCACTTTTTAAAAGTTTTAAGACCCAATTACACTTTTGTAATAAGTTTAAGGATTTATTGCATTTTTTGAACGTATACTTATCCCTTTTTCATTTGATTAGTAACTTTATACAAGAAAGTCAAACAAGGTTAGTAACTAGGTTTTTGCATTATAAACTTAAGTACCAGCAACTATGGTTATTGTTATTCACAACCAACAGGGAAGAAGTACACCTCAAGTATCAAAACTTTCAAAAGATACACTTAAGTACACACCATGGCCCCGGATCTGATTCCTTTTTTTTTTTTTTTTTTTTTTGGTTTTTTTAAAAGAATTGCCACTTGGATAATTTTTTTTTTTTTTTAAAGAATTGCCACATCAATAAAAAATCTTGTTGGAAAAAGCCATGTCAGCTGTTTGGCCAAAAATTCTCGCTGTTTTGCACTTAAGAGCTCCTTTCTTCACCAATTTTGGAACTTAAATATACCTTATGGGAGTTTTGGCGCTTATATGTCTACCCATGTCAAGTTTTGACACTTGGAGTGTCCATACCTCTGGCCAATTGTTAATCCAACTTGTGTTCTGAAGAATAACAACTGTCGTTTGTTTTTCCTCAGCAGATGCAGATAAAAATTGAATTAGATAATATATGAGGAATCTTCAAGCAAATCATAATGCAAATAAACAACTCAAGCTGGTAGACAACGTTTGCATATTCATTGAGAATCAGGAGTTAATACATGCTTTGAAAACAACAGGGAACGGCTTTTGGTTAGTTAAGCCACATGGGTGGATGCCACCCTTGCTATTGACTAGGTTTGAATAGACTATATGAACGAGCGAATTCAATTAGTAAATGGAAAGCTGCAAAAATTGATTGGAAGTGTTTCAGAATACTGAACGATAAAATCAACAGAAATTATGCAATGCCCCGCGCAAGTGGGCCGCCTCCTCGATTTCTCACTAGTTGAATATATACGCAAGGTTGATGCCACAATTTTTAATTTTATATGCCATCTCTTAATGAATAGTTACCACAATGATATCTAGAGTCCGAGGAATGCTAGTAATCTATAGTTGGATCTTCAATGTCACGCAAGCCTTAGATTCGAAAGAGCCATGTTGAAATTTGGAAACAGAGTCCTCAACACAGTTCCATTATTTGGAGTTGGCGCTATTGTACCAATACAAGCGTATTGGTAATCAAGAAAATGAGTGTCAAGTAGTGTCATTCTTGCTACAACAAACAATCTTATTCAGCCATACAAACAGAGTTTAAGGCAAATTGCTCCAAAATAAAGATGGGTGAATCCATGTTGTGTCCATTGACGAGGAAATTCCCAAGGGATTTCAAGTGTAACAAACTGTTATTACCGAGTAGTGGGAACAAATAGTCTTTCTTCCATCACAGACAAAACCAGCACAAATTGTTTTCCAGCCTGGGTTTCGTGCACGAACCCTCACTTGCTGGTACTTGGCTGTTTGTCCAAACTGGGCAGCACGGACACTCTCGAGGGGTTTCCATGTCGGGTGTTGGACGTGTGTCAGACGCACCGGACACCTACACCTATTCGACACTCGACTGACATGTGGTCAACATGCATCAAACATCTGGCATGTGGTCAGTGCTTAGGACATGTCTAGGACATGCGAGTCGATTATCCCGACATTCTAGATTTTATTATTATTTATTTATGGATTTGAATTAAATTAATTTGATTGAAATAATGATAAAAATGATAATTTATCATGTATATATAAAAATATACATTAATATACAACATGTCCCAACGAGTTGGAATTTTTTGAAAAATGATGTATTATTATGTGTCATGTTGCATGTCAGTGTTGTTTTTGGTGCTACCTAGTGTTTAGATGCTTGAAACATTAATGATACTGGCAGGATACTTTTACCTCGTAGAACTAAAATGAAGTCTTGATACTCTAATAAAAAGATCTATGTCGGCATGTAGAGCTTTGGTGTGGATAATGTCGGCTAGAAATGGCCATCAGGGTCTTCATTTTCTTGACCACAAACCCGAACTTGTCCAATAAGTCATGCTCTTCCCCTTGTGGTAACTCCCACTCGAACGAATGCAAAAGAGATGCCAATACAAACGATAGCATCCTCTCTGCCAGCACAAGCCCTGTGCATACCCTCTATGAGATTTTGATAGGACCATTATCAACCGTTTTAGAATAGTCGGCTATGGTTCATCCAAAATCTAACATGGTATAGAGCTGGAGGTCCTGAGTACAAATCTTTCTAGGTTTTATTTGTCTTCCTAATTGAATTTGTCCATGCTTAGTGCTAGGCAAAAAAACTAGACTAAGTGTGATGGGGAGTGTTGGAATAATTAAATACTAAATCATGCATTCATATACCAGTTTAAGTTTTCAAAATAGTTGGTTATGGTTCCATCAAAATGTAACATCCTTTGACCAGAACCAAACGACATGTACATGAAGTTGTTGCCTGAGAGATCAAAACTATTTGGATCTTCCAAGAGCCTCCCGGGTCTAAACTCTGTTGGATTGTCCCAAATCTTGGGGTCCCTATGTATCTAACCCACGTTCAAGCGGGCCACCTCCTTGATTTCTCCCTAGTCTTATATGTATGCAAGGTTGATGCAATGATTTTGAATTTTATACGCCATCTGGTAATGAAGAGTTACAAGTACGATATCTGGAGTCCGAGGAATGCTAGTAATCTACAGTTGGATCTTCAATGCCGTACAAGCCTTGGATCCGAAAGAGCCATGTTGAAGTTTTGAAATAGAGTGCCCAACACAGTTCCATTATTTGGAGTTCTCTCTATTGTACCAATACAGTAATCAAGGGATTAGTGCCATTCTTGCCACAACAAGCAATCTTATTCAGTCAATCAAACAGAGGGTAAGGCGAATTGCTCCAAAATAAAGATGGGTGAGTCCATGCTGTATCCATTAATGAGGAAATTTACGAGGGAGATGGAGTGTAACAAATTTGCTTAGCTAAGCCATGTGGGTGGATGCCGCCCTTACTATTGACTAGGTTTGAATAGACTACATTAACGAGAAAAAGTCAACTAGTAAATGGAAAGCTGCAAAAATTGCTTAGAAGTGTTTCAGAATACTCAATGATATAATCAACAGAAATTATGCAGTGCCCGGCGCAAGCGGGGCCGCCTCCTCGATTTCTCCCTAGTCGACTATACACGCAAGGTTGATGCCATGATTTTGAATTTTATACGCCATCTGGTAGTGAAGTCCGAGGAATGGTAGTAATCCATAGTTGGATCTTCCACGCCATGCAAGCCTTGGATCCGAAAAAACCATGTTGAAGTTTGGAAATAGAGTCCCCAACTTGTCTCTGTTGTAGTAATACAAGCGCATCAGTAATCAAGAAAATGAGTGTCGACTAGTGCCATTCTTGTCACGACAAACAATCTTATTCAGCCATGCAAACAGAGTTTAAGGCAAATTGCTCCAAAATAAAGAGGGGTGAATCCATGCTGTGTCCATTGACGAGGAAATTCCCAAGGGATCTCAAGTGTAACAAACTGTTATTACACGGGACTTGCGTGCTGATCAAATCTAGTAGAGCAGACTTATTCTTTTACTTGGTCACTTGCCATTATTTGATGTTGTAATAAAAATGCCATAGTTATTTAGGCAAACTAAAATGGACTATACCAGTGAGAAAAAGTCAGTAAATCCATGGAAAACTGCAAAATCTCCCTATTTTATTGCTTAAAAAGTGTTTCAAAATAATCATTAATAAAATCAATTGGAGTTATGCAGCGCCCTGTGCAAGCGGTCCGCCTCCTTGAGAACTCGGTTGTTGAATATATATGCAAGAGCGAAACGCTTTGCTTTTAAATCGCATGAATTCATCTTCTGGTCCAACTGACCTGAAGAACCAATAGAGAACAAATATTCTTTCTCCTCTCACAAACAAAAGCAGCACAAATTGTTTTGAAGCCTGGGTTTTGTACACGAACCCTCACTTGTTTTTCTTTAAAAAGACCAGAATCATTTTGTTCTTAATCAACATGACTTCATCTTCTTGTCTAACTGACCTGAAGAACCAATAGATAAGAGGAATTCTTTCTCATATTACAAATAAAAGCAGCATAAAATCTTTTTAAACCGTGGCCTAATTGAGTAGATGCTTAAAACATGATTGATACTTGCAGGATACTTTTATTCGTAGAACTGAAATGAAGAGTCTTGAGATTCTTATGAAAGCTCTAACTCGACATGTAGAGCTCTGGAGCGGACAATCTTGGCCTGGGAATGGCAACCAGGGGCTCCATTTTCTTGACCACAAGCCCGAACTTGTCCAATAAATCCAGCTCCACCCCTTGCGGTAGTTCCCACTCGAATGAATGCAAAAGAGAGGCCAAAACATATGGTAGCATCCTCTCTGCCAGTGCAAGCCCTGCACACACCCTTCGACCAGAACCGAAGGGCATATGCGTGAAGTTGTTGCCTGAGAGATCATACTTGCTGGGATCTTCCAAGAACCTCTCAGGTCTGAACTCCAACGGTTTGTCCCAAATCTTGGGGTCTCTCTGGATATAACCCATATTCAAGAATATGTTACTGCCCTTGGGAATTGTGTAACCCCCGACGACACAGGAAGCATGTGGGGTCCGAGGCACCAATAAAGGCAGCACTGGGTGCAAGCGAAATGCCTCCTTGATGACAGCATTGAGGTACTTTAATTTGGGCAAGTGGTTCTCTTCCCCACAACTTCTGTCAATTCTTGGACTACTTTGTTCATTACATCTGAGTTCTGCAGCAACTCTGCCATCATCCACTCAACCATTGTCGAAGTCGTATCAGTTCCGCCAACCACAATGTCCTATTCCACAAATTCAAAGTGTCATCAGAAAGAGTATATCGCTGTCATGATTGATGAAGCTGAATACATAATGAAGCGTTGTAATAGAGAAGAATCGACCTTATTGGTGAAATATGGAACTTTTTGTGAAGTTAGACAAGAGAATCCCAAATGAAGGGTATGGAAAGAGATTTCAATCTTGACATGATACGACCAACTTCATACAAAAATTAGCACACGATAATTGAAATAACTTCGCAGCATATCAACTTTGCTATATTTGTTTCACTGTTGTGCAAGACGCTGGTTGAAAATCACGGTACTATAGGGCTGATATGTGTTTGAAAACGAGTACAGTACTCGGGTAATGATCGCTTAACGTTAACTCATGATTATGGTGGCCAAAATATGAAAAGAAATCTACCAAAAACAGAGTCGGAAACAAGGATTAACTATACTTACTATTACTACTGCATCAGGTCTTTAAATAGTAGTTTACGTCCATATGAGAACTAGTCATCTAGCTTAATAAACTAACCATAAGAATGGCTTTGAGGGCCTCGTTTTTGTCCATTGGTGACTGGTTATCTTCAAGATCCATCTCCATGTCCAGGAAAATCTGCAAGAAGTCCTTTTTCTGTTCATTGCTTTCAGATTCTCCGTCCTTCTGCCTGAACAGTTCATTTGTTCTTCCTTCAGTGGCACAGTCGATAGCAGACTGAATAAAATCATCAAACCATTTATGCACCCTTTTCATGTCCCTTTCAACTCCTTGCAGGTCAAGCCAAGCGAGTGCTGGGAAAAAGCCCGAAATATTCGGACTACTTGCAAGCACCATGAGTTTAGCCACCACCTTTCGAAACTCCACACTCACGGCTTCACTTTTCTCTCGCTTAAGCGTCCCTCCCCATAGCATCGCCATGATCACGTTAATCAAGATCAGAAGTGCTGATTCGCCGATATCTACCGGCACCCCAGATTTTTTGTACAGATCACTCAGAGCTTTCCTGACCTCTTGCCTTCTCAAACCATAACAGGCGTCAAGGCTTGCGTTGCTCATCATCTTCCGTACAAAAAGCTTGCGGAGATTCCTCCAATAAGGCCCCTGGCTTGAGAAGGTAATGTCCCTTCCTCCGTATGACCCAATGGTAGTGGCGATGTTCGGGTCCCGATTGGCGAACATCATGTCCTGGTCCCGCACGATTTCTTTGGCCAGCAACGGGGAGTTAACCACAACATATAACTTGCTTCCAAGCCAGAGTTTGTAGATGGGACCGTAGGTCCTGGCCAATTCGGCGAATTTCCAGTGGAGCTCGGTCCCTAGGAATGGGAGGTACCCAAGGAACGGCATGCCTTGGGGCCCCGGCGGCAATGGAGCTGTCTCATTTTTTCTTCTCCTGAACAAGCAGAAAAAACTAAGAGTTGCAATTCCTATGACAAGTAGTGTTGTGGTAGCTCTAGGAATTGCATCATTCACTTCTTTAGCAGGCCACAACCATGGCCGGGCGCCTCCACAGTCTCTATTCGACATTTCAGCTTGTGATAGCGGGGTGAGGACTAGTTGAGCAAGAATGAGGAAGTTTCTGGCCACACCAAACTAAGGTCTGCCTGGGACAGTTTGGTCTCTGACAGATGAAATAGGAAAGGCAAAAACGGAAAGTCAACGGTTCTAATTACTCACTGACCGACGAACAACTACTGAAAGTAACTAATAATTACTAATTCATTCTACAAGAAACTCGACCTCTATGAATAATTACTAATTCATTTTGTTCATTCTTATCGTTCCTCATAAAGAATAAACCAACAAGTTTGAACATAACTAATAATTTTTGCACCGTACCTGTAAGCTTTAATATAGAAGACTAAGAAATTCATAAAGTTAGTAACTTATTCATGTGATTAGTAAGATTGTGCATAAAAAACGTAGTTTATCCCCACTGGTACTCTAGTAAGTAACAGCTGAAGTTTCTTTTTCTCAGCAGATGCGCAAAAAAACTGAACCAGATAACATACCAGGTATCTTCACGCAAAGCATCACCGAAATAAGAAACATAAGTGTGAGAAAATAATGATGCGTTTGCTTAAATGCTCTGAAAACAACATGAGCCTGCTTTTGCCTAGCTGAGCTATGCGGGTGGATGCCAGCGAAAGAAGACATGTCAAGTGGTTGAACAAATGCTAATAAAATGGTTAGGTTAGTGATGTTCATGAGAAATTGGGTCATCTTGTTTGTTCTGATTATACTTTTTAAATATATTAAATGGTTAGGTTAGTAGCAGAAATGCTGTCACATCAGTTCAAGATATCGGATCATTCGTCAAAATAGTCTAACATATTTTTCTTTTTTCCTTTTGTTATATTTGTTGAACATTAGACTTTGCTTAGCTAAGTTCTATAAAAAACCTACTTGTGAAAAAACTTATAAGTACGTTATAACCAAAGGCTAATGTAACCTATTTTCCTATTTTCCTTTGCTTCTTTTGAAGATATTCGTTGTTATTTAGATATAGTTGCGCGTGCAGCCTTGTTGTATTTCATCTTTTTTCACAAAGTTGTTAGACATGTCGAACTTGAATAGTTCGAAAGTGATAAGGGTGCTTCAATTGTAAAGAAAATTAAATCCGGTGCTTTAGGTAATTGCTCGATTGAAAACCCACGAGGCCTCACCCTGCCTTTTGCAATCTTCTAATAAATCCCTAATTTCTTGCTGCAAAGTAATTCCTTGGTTTCTTTTTATCTAAAAAAAAAATTCTAAAAATGTTGTTTGCATCACTTGAAATAATTAGTCAATAGAAAATGTTTTCATTATCAATAAAAATTTACATCCAAATATTTTTGTAAACTATGAAAACATTTTACACTCAATCATTCTTATAAATGATATAAACAATCATTTTTAGGAAAATATTTTTCAAATTATTCATTTCTCATGAAACAAATGAGACTTATATTTACCTTCCTTTCTCCCTTTCTTTCAAGATTTATTGGATAGATCCTTTCCTAATAAGATCTCTTTCTTTTTTGTTTTCTTTTTGCCTACGTATATGGATGAAGCTTACTTAAACAATTAGCTAAAATACATGGAAGTTACGAGGGATCGTGTACCTTAAGTACTCAAATTTTAGTGTCAATTCAGGGCACAAGGATGATCAGGTCTAACTTGGTGATTCTCTTGCTTCAATTCTGCTACGTTGATTTTGAATTAAAGAGGAGTCATCATCTATCACTCGGCATTATAATTAAATTCGAGGCCTAAAAAAAAGGTTATGTAAGACTTATGAGAAGATTCATGCCTTATACATCGAATCATGTACAAAAATACGTAGACTAGTTAATACAGAATACTAACTTAAAATACTTCCATTTGGTGAGTTTAGCTAAACCATGATCCTAAATTCTCTCAGTTAAATTAAATACTCAATTTTACCTGTACTAAAACTAAATAAGTAGGGCTGTCAAAAAATCCCGACCCCAGAACCAACCAGGCCCGAATAGCCCTAAAAGAATTTGTTTTTCGGATCAGGTCTCATCCGGTTCGGAAGACATAAAATCCGGTTATTGTTACAGTTTTTTTTCGGTTCAGGTCACCGACCTGGAAAAGACCCGCTTAATGGCTTCATGCGCGTCCATGGTGTAAGAAAATAATGCGTTAGTATTGACCATCGCCAAAATTAAAAGAGGAATCATATGCACAAATCTGAAGATTACTCTCTACTTGAGGGCAATATCTCTGTTTTGGCATTCACATATAAAACCCTACGACTGAAAATGAAGAATCGCGTGGACTTGTCCACTTCTTCTGTAACATTTCCACAGCGTCCTATTACAAGTAGTATCCGAACTCGGTCTCTAGTCGTCGTATCTGCTGTCAGCTAGTCCACTCATCAAACCTAGAACTGCATCTAGGAAGATAATGTTGGGATTTTGTTTTGAAAAACAACGAACACGTGCATAGACAAATTGAATCAAGAAACGATTGCAGCGGAAGCGAAAACGCCCATAGATATTTCTTCTTGATATTGTTTGTGCGTTTTAATAAGAAGGATGCAGAAATAAAAGAAGGCTAATCACATTGTTCGTGTATGTTGACACCTAAATTGCAAAGACCTAGTCATTCATTCATTGTATAGAAAATTAGATATTAATTTTAACCTCTAAATAAAAATATTATAATTAATTTGCACATCATATGGTTTTTGGAGCATTTGTTGTTCATTTTTTCAATAATTGCATTACCATTGGACCAGCGGTTGGACAGTTTTGAGCTTAAAATTAAGTGAATTGAGCCCACAAAAAAGGCCAAATTTGGCAAAGGCCAGGGGACTAGGTGGCCACAATTCATAGGGCGGAAGGGCCTTAACTGGTCTAGTTTGAGCTTAAATCAGCCCACTAAGAGTATGATTTGGCTTGGCCTTCGGATGTTAGAACCCATCAAGTTAAAAGGCCAAAGCTCAGGCCCATTTAATCAAGTTAAACATAGATTTACACTATGTAAAGGATATTATGCCTCACAAATTAGAGGTCGGCAATTCATTATTCAAAGCACAAGTTGAGAAAAATACAAAAAAATGGGGTGACAGCCAAGCACTGCATGGCCGAAACTCCTTGGGGGCCTTGACATCCCCTACAGCCAGCCATCTTTGCTTTTTCGACACTGACCATCGAGTCGTCGACGACCAAGTAGCTACGGTTGCTTCTCACTTTATGACCTGTTGTAGGGTCCTGACCACGCCGTGTGGTTTGTTTCCAGCATATCAAGAGGCTTCAACATATCCCCGACGGTGCCCCTACAGTGAAGTATTCGTGGATTCTTAAAAACACTAACCAAACGTTTTATATTTTTCCTGATAGGTTTTGGAGGCCCAAAACGCAAAAGCTGAATCAAATAGGATCCAAGTCCAACAAGTCTAGTCCCAATAAGAAAATATTTGGAACATTAGCGGTAGTCACGTCATCAATACATTAATCCATCTAATGGACAAGTGGCACTATGGGTTCTTTCCTTCCTAGAAGAAGAAGAAACGCCATTCCTCTCTCCAGATTTTGCTCGTTTGCTACTCCACCCTCGTTGTTGCTGCTTTGGCGTACCTTGCTGCTCCCAACGATCTCTTCCCTTCGCTCTGGGTCGCTCAAGCACACGCACTCTCAATCTTTTCTCGGAAAAGTATTGGACCAGACTCAGGGCCGTTTGGTAAGTGAAAGCATTTCCAGCTTCCGTTTTCAGATGAAAACGAATCGTTCCTCGACCTTCTTCGCTGGCTTGTACATGCTATATATACATATATATTAATAGATAGAGAGATAGATATGTTTCTCTGGTTGAGACATGCCTCTGCTCCAACCATTATAGTTAAAAAGTGAACTGTGTGAAACGACGAAGATTACTAGAAATAGAAAATGAAAAATTTACAGGCGTTAGAGAACCATCCATAACTTGGCAATGCGACCATATCTAGAGCTCGACTGTCGCAGCCATGACGACGTTCCAAGTTTCTTCTTTTTGCCTAATAAGGAAGTATATTTCCCATCTGAGCCTCACTCATGTAATCAAAATCCCCCACATCTTGGTTTTTCTGGCCGTTCAAGTTTGTGTTTGGTTCGACAAAAAAGAAAGTTTGTTTTTGGTTACCTAAAGAAATGGTGAAAGTCTTCGACTTTTTTATGCTCTGCGTTGTGCTTCGGTCAGAACCCTTTGAAAGGAATGGCCTTCCTTCTTCTAAGAAAGGAAGAACGGAGAGAAGGAGAGATGAGAGAGAATATTGTGAATGCTAGTATGAACACCTAGAGGGGGGTGAATAAGTGTTTAAAATAAATCTTGACAAATATATGCGGAATAAAATAAACTTCAAATAAAACAAATGAGTTAGGGAAGAGAATAAGAACACAAGAATTATAGTGGTTCGGCTTAATCCAAGCCTACGTCCACTCTCCCACGCTAATAGCCTTCTTGGCTAGATTTCACTATGCAATCAACAAGAGATTACAACTTTGAGTGCAAACACTTAGTAGTAGATCACACTATCTCACTAAGTCACTCTTTTGGTATTTCTCTCACGATCACAAACGTTTAAGCTCTCCAAAGACAAGTATATGATCGAAGGTCGCTCAGACTTTGGAATTATAAATTCTACACTCTATCTCTTTCTTGCTCATCGATCCTTGATCTCCTTAAATACTCCTCCATTTCCAAACTAGCTGTTGGACAGTATCCCGGAAAATCGTCTTCCAATATACCCATTAGACAGCTCTGTATCTAGAAGATTTGGTAGCCGTTGAGTGACAAAAGTAAAATCCCAAATTGATTCCGATCGCCCATACAAACGAAATCTTGGTTTCCATAAGTAAAGTTTCTTCGTATAGAAAGTCCTTGTCTTCAAGATCCAATCATCAATCAAATAGATTGAATCAATCAAATCAATCTTGATGTGGAATCCAAATCAGATCACTAGCCGTTATATGATTGGGCTTGAGTTACGTTCTGTCGAATTCTTGATTTAAAGTCTGAGAGCAATAGACTTTACAATCTGAGTCTGAGTTCGCTAGACTTTGCAATCTGAGTCTGAACATATTCTACTTCTGAACAGATTTAGCTTTAAGGTCTGTACCCAGTTCAGCTTCAGCATAGAGTCTGTCTTCTGGTTCAGCTTCAGCATAGAGTCTGTCTTCTGGTTCATCATTCACGTTCAGTCTGGAATTAGTCAGAGTTGACAGACTTCTGATGTAGAGTCTTGAGTCTGGCAGTCTTCAAACTTTGACACAGAAGTCTAGAAATCTTCAGAATATACTTTGGACATGTGTTCCCTTCAGTCTTCTAGCAGTCTTCTGACTTTGACAATATCCTTTACATGTTCTATCATCTGCATGGTCTATTACTCAACCATCAAACATGTTAGTAGCCTTTGATTTATTTTGTCATCTTCAAAACATCATAAGGGATTTCCCTAACAATTTCCCCATTTTTTATGATGACAAAACAATATCTAAATATGCAGATTTGTAAACATGCTTTTAAAAATATTAATTTAAATCAAAGGATATCAGAAGATAACAAATAGATTGAGCATAACAATATATAGAAAAATAATCGCAGCTCAATATTATGTAACCAATCAACACATATGCATATCCATATCTTCTCCCCCTTTTTGTCATAATCAAAAAGCGATAATAATGGAAAAAGTATCACATAGAGAATGATAACAAATATCTTGCATGAATCACAATTTCCAAAAATCAGCATTTATAAAGTAAATCGAATATTAAAGATATCACGGATGCATCATAAAATTCATTTATCCTTTTTGTCATAATAAAATGATATTAATAAGAGATATGTTAATGACAAAAGGTAATAAAAGATGCACTAACCGGATTTTTTAGAACAAATTCTGACACATTTACCTTTCCTTCCATTCATAATAAGATCACGATCAATCCAAAAAGATTTTTCCATAATTGATCAATGCTCCCCCTCAATTTGTTGCCTTTTTAAGGTGATCACGATTATTTTCCTTTTCTTTTGGATTTGCTTTCTCCCCCTGTGATCATGACAATATTTGCGAATATAAATAATTGTTGCTTGTGCACGTTGAACATAATATTTTTCCAATATTTCCTTTGTAGCAACAATATCCGCAACGATCACTTGCATTTTGAAATTCGAGACAAAAATTTATTTTCTTTAACCAAGCTCATCTTCAATTCAACCTGCATAAACTTAACAATTTTTTTCCACAAATAAGCTGTAATAATATCCACGTAATATATAATGCCCTTTCTTCAAATAAATAAGTTGAATAGCATATATAAAATTATCAATTATTAAAATTCTGAACTATTCAACCTTTTGTATGATACATAAGGGATTTCCTCAATAAGCAAAAATTTTGCACAAGGAATAGAATTTTTGAACTTTCAAAAGATAGTATATAATCTCCATGATTTTCTGATTGAGTTTTCCAAAATCCATATGGAAGATTCTTTTGTGACCTGCAAATTCTTATATAATAGATAATAATCTTTGCAAAAATATCACGTAATATCTTCCTTCGATTTGAGGATCAAACTTGCTAGATATAATATATCTTCTAAGAATATAGCAAGAATATCCATAAATATGCAGTAATATCTTTCACGATCAAAGAGATTTCCTTGAATAGAAATTTCAGATATGCATAGATATTTCTGTCACATGCCAAAATTGCAATACCTTATAATTATAACAAAAGATATTCGCAATATAATAAACAATCATCCAAAATACACGTAGAGATTTGCAAGGCGGGATGATAAAAATAATCTCTTACCCATGGTATATGTTTCAAATATACCATTGAAAAAATAAAATAAAATCATTACCAATCTTCGCATGAGATGCATTTCTGATTGCATTATGATTTGCATAGATTTGCGATCATTCATCCCTTAAAGAATTTCCTGTAATCAACTCATTTCCCTTTTTGGTATCCATCAATTTGGATCATTCCATGACGTTAGAGCAAAATATATAATGTCCAAATATTCTTTCTTAATTCATCATAACAAAGTACTCAAAGAAGGAATATTATGCACAATGATATTTTGAAAAATAAATTCTCACTTAGTCATAGTACGATAAAAACAGAGAGAATAAAATCCTTGAGTATCTCAGAAAAAAAAAATATATCTTGCAAAATTAGTATCACGTAGAATCAGATTTTTACTTTGCAAAATATGACAATTTGAGAGCATAAAATTAGACAAAATAATTTGAATTATCTCAAATAATCACACGTATTAAATCAAATCCGATAGTATAAAATCAAACCAAATAAATTCTTTTGTCTTTAAGCATGATATCAAAAATGATCACACGTATCAAATTAAATCTCGAATCACAAAAACAAATCATGCGATTCTTTCTTCAATAAAAAAATCAAGGAATAAGATCATTATAAAATCTCAATCAACCAAGGATATATCGAATATCAAGCATAATGAGAATTATGTTCCCAAATCAAATTAAAAATTTACCTTCCTTACCAAATTCTCTTTCTTCTTTCTTCTTTATATCCTGCAAAAAATAACTCATCTTTTCTTTGGTACCCATTTTTTCTTGGGTCCATGAGAATTAGTAGAATATGCCGTTTTTACCCAATTTTTCTTAATAGGTTTCCAGACTTTAGGACATTCTTTCTCAAAGTGATCCGATTCTCCACAATTTGAACACTTGAGGGCATTTCGACCAACAGGTTTTACAAACACTTTTTGAAAATGATTTTTGTAAAATGCCTTAGGAGGTCTTTGTCTAAGTCTCTCATTGACTTTAGCAAAATCAATTAGAGAATCTCTTTCCTTATTGAAACCAAGTCCCGAATTATTATAGTAAGGTACTTGTTTGGAAAGAATATGCTCTAAAGTTTTTGAATCATTTGAAAATCTTGTCGAAATATTTGAAAATTCTTTCTTCAAAGAATCATTTTCTTTGACAAGTAAATCTCGACTTTCTTTTGTTTGTAGAAAATCTTTTTGCAAAATTTCAAAATTTTCTTTTTGAGAAAGATCATGTTGCCGAAGCCGAGAATTCTCCTTTTTAAGTTCGAAGATCCTTTTAAGAAAAGATTTGAGATTTGAGCAAAGCTCATTTATATACTTTGAAACTTTGAGAGGAATTTTTGAATGACTTACCTCGATTTCCTCATCAGATTCTGAGTCTGTGTCTGAGTCAGACTCTAATTCTGAGTCTGTGTCTGAGTCAGACTCAGATTCTGAATGTGCCATCAAGCATATATGTTCTTGCTCATCATCTTCTTTCATGATTCTTTTCTGGCCATTATGCTTGTATTGACTTCTTCCATCGAAGTTCCTTCCTTTTCTACTCAGCTTTTTGAATTTCTTGACCATAAAGGCAAGTTCTTCGTCGTCCATGTTATTTTCTGAGTCTGTTTCATCAAAAACAGCGTTAGATACTAAAGCAATGGACTTCTTACCTTTGGGATCTTCATCGTTGATTTGTTCCACTTCATAGGATTGAAGAGTGCCAATCAATTTATCAACAGAAAGTGGCATAATCCTCTGAGTCTCCCGGATTGAGGTCTTGACATGATTCCAATCTTTTGAGAGACCTCGCAAGAGTTTGTTGACCTTCATTGGGGCAGAAATTTGCTGACCTTGATATGCTAAACCATTTACAATTTCTGTAAAACGGCTAAACATATCTGCAATCGATTCTCCTTGCTTCGTCTTGAAGGATTCATATTTGCCAAGCAAGAAGTTTACTTTTGTCTCTCTTACACGATCGGTCCCTTCATATGTAGCATGAAGTCTATCCCAAACTTCTTTTGCTGTTTCACATGAAGAGATTCTATTATATTCAGCAGGAGACAAAGCGCAATATAAAGAATAAATTGCTTTCGCATCAAGCGCTTCTCTTTTGGACATTTCCGTCCGAGACATAGGAGCGAGGGGTTTGGTTTCTTTGTCTTTGCCATTCTTATTTGATGTAGACGCGGCAATGGGGTTGATTCCTCTTTCTACAACATCCCATTGTAAGAGCTCTCTGGATCTTAGGAATGCTTTCATTTTGTTCTTCCACACGTCGTATTCCTTTCCATCAAAATATGGTGGCCTTGTGTTGCTTTGTCCCTCCATAAGTCATGGTGCCAAGATACTAGCCATAAAAGATCTTTAGCTCAAAAGTAAAAACACTTTTATAAACCGAACACTTGGCTCTGATACCAATTGTGAATGCTAGTATGAACACCTAGAGGGGGTGAATAGGTGTTTAAAATAAATCTTGACAAATATATGCGGAATAAAATAAACTTCAAATAAAAAAAAGGAGTTATGGAAGAGAATAAGAACACAAGATTTATAGTGGTTCGGCTTAATCCAAGCCTACGTCCACTCTCCCACGCTAACAACCTTCTTGGCTAGATTCCACTATACAATCAACAAGATATTACAACTTTGAGTGCAAACACTTAGTAGTAGATCACACTATCTCACTAAGTCACTATTTTGGTATTTCTCTCACAATCACAAACGTTTAAGCTTTCCAAAGACAAGTGTATGATCGAAGGTCGCTCAAACTTTGGAATTATAAATTCTACACTCTATCTCTTTCTTGCTCATCGGTCCATGATCTCCTTAAATACTCCTCCACTTCCAAACTAGCCGTTGGACAGTATCCCGGAGAATCGTCTTCCAATATACCCATTGGACAGCTCTGTATCTAGAAGATTTGGTAGCCGTTGAGTGACAAAGGTAGAATCCCAAATTGATTCCGATCGCCCATACAAACGAAATCTTGGTTTCCATAAGTAAAGCTTCTTCGTATAGAAAGTCATTGTCTTCAAGATCCAATCGTCAATCAAATAGATTGAATCAATCAAATCAATCTTGATGTGGAATCCAAACCAGATCACTAGCCATTATATGATTGGGCTTGAGTTACGTTCTGTCGAATTCTTGATGTAAAGTCTGAGAGCAATAGACTTTACAATCTGAGTCTAAGTGCGCTAAACTTTGCAATCTGAGTCTGAACATATTCTGCTTCTGAACACATTTAGCTTTAAGGTCTGTGCCCAGTTCAGCTTCAGCATAGAGTCTATCTTCTGGTTCAGCTTCAGCATAGAGTCTGCCTTCTGGTTCAATTTCAGCATAGAGTCTGTCTTCTGGTTCATCATTCACCTTCAGTCTGGAATTAGTCAGAATTGACAGATTTCTGATGTAGAACAGACTTTGAGTCTTGAGTCTGGCAGTCATCAAACTTTGACACAGAAGTCTAGAAATCTTGAGAATATACTTTGGACATGTGTTCCATTCAGTTTTATGGCAGTCTTCTGACTTTGACAATATCCTTTACATGTTCTGGTCTATTACTTAACCATCAAACATGTTAGTAGCCTTTGATTTATTTTGTCATCTTCAAAACATCATAAAGGATTTCCCTAACAAATATAATGCAAAGCAGGGTCCATATGGAGGGATGAGAGAGTTGCTGACAGAGTGGGCCCCCCGCATGCCACTTGTCGTCCACTTAATGGACTGATATTGATGACGTGGCCACCACTAGTGTACCCATCTCAGTGTCGACTATTCAAGGGAGAGACGCTCACTGACATTCCCTGGCGGATTTATACCTTGGGCGACTCAATATTCAGACGCCAGTTGGAAGTTTTTCTCTCACTAGTTCTTTGACCCCACTGAATTTCAACAGCTACTCTGTTTTACTGATTCGAGACCACAGAAGTTCGTGTTGCTTTTTGCTTGCAAGTCTCCAATCGGTCTTGCCTTGAAATAGCCCTTGCTCGGCCCCAAGCGAGATTGACTATTGTGAGCGACACCCCGTGGTGTCGCATTGCACTCTCCGCTGAGCCTCACCGTGCTGAGTCCACTATTCCCAATGACACCAGCCGCTGGCCTCTGTCTATGCCAAGCCACCACTGCCACTGTCGTGTTAGCCCGTTGACGCCAACGCCGATCCTGTCCCGACGCCAAGATGCTTGGTCATTGTTCTATAGATTCATTAGTCGAGTCCCTAGACGTGCTAAACTCATTGACCTGACTATGTTAATATTTGTCCGTCATTAGATTAAGTCATTTAATTAATATCGCGCGACATATAGTTTGCATGTTAAGTTTATTTAATTATATGTCACATGTCATTTAAGGATAGACACATTTTAGGTACATTATTTAGAATAATTACGTTGCACTGTACATAGTTTAGGTCTCATTGAATAAGTGAAAATCCCAAAAATATTGAGTATAACTAGAAATTGTATCTAAGGCTGTTGATGTGAATTTCAAGATAACCTCACGGATGCTTTCATTGCTATAAGGAAAATCTTGCAATTCATTTATTACTTTATTGGGTGATAAGTTGGTAATTTGCGCACTTTCATGAACCCCCTAACATGCTAGGAGGTAATAAAATGTATTTAAATTGCCTACCAAACATTTTTTTTTTTCATGAAAATAACAATAACAAAAGAGTATTAGAGAAATCTATTGTAACAAAGTCTCCATACCTATAATTTCTTTTGAAAATGATTTGCATGTTAAGAACATGAAGCCTAAGTTGCGAATTGGTATTGGCTTAGGAAAACCGAGTTAGTCTTTGGTTTAATAATCCATTAGCCGAACCCCTAAGTGGTCCAACCTACTACAGGGAGATTGCAACAATGCATTTTAATAAAAAGCACATTATAATAAAAATAAGGCTTATCACATTACCCTTGTACTATGCTCCAAAAGTTTAGTTATGATGTTCTTCAGATTTTGACCATGAACATCTAAGTTCCTTGTAGCGTTGGTTTTGACATTCTTCAGTTCCAACTAGGAACATTTGGTCTTCTTGTAACATTGGTTTTAATGTTCTTCAGATCTGGTTCCAAACCGCAAACACTCGATGTCCTCATAGTGTTAGTTTTGACATTCTTTATATCCAGTCTTACAAATGTTGGACTTTTAGTTCAAACACACCACCAATCGTACGGCAAACGATAGATAAAAGTTGAGAGAGACCACAATTACAAGTGTGTTGGCAATTGCTCTCGGGTATAACTAATTTCATTGATCACTATCATCACTCTCGATCATCTCCTAATCCACTCTCTCAATTGTCTCTTATAACCACTCTCAAATCACATTAATTTGGCTCATTAAATCTAAAACCGTTTTACATCTTTAATTTGGCTATTAATTCTGAACTCACTTTAGATCGTTAATGCAGCCATTGATTTTGAACTCACTTGAGATTATTAATATGGCCATTGATTCTGAACTCCTTCAAATCATTAATTTCACCATTGATTTTGAACTTATTTCATATCATTAATTTGGCTATTGAATGTGAACTCATTTCACATCTTTGATTCGACCATAAAGTTTGAAACCATTTCAAAACTTATATATTCAACTTGACTCAATCTAATTGCCTCAATTGCAAAAGCATTAGTAATATCGTTTCTCCATTCTAATGTTTTTATAAAATTGTTATGGTATGTGACATTCATAAATTCATCACTGAGCTGGCAGAAGATTTATACTAATTCTTAACACAACCAAGAGGAATATTGTCCCGATCAATCTCCCATTTCTACAAACTATGAATGACATCTAGTAATATGTCATGGTTATCTAGATAGTGTGAATATTTCAAGAACATAATAAATCTATTAGCTTGGGTGACCATGTAATTTTAATCCTTTTGTCTCACTATGTCTTGATCAAACAAAGGCCATGGAATCATTTATCCTACCACCAATTCGATCATATGTTCAAATCTAACTAACATGTATTTCTATGAGACACGAACCAATCACTTTCGATCACAACTCGACCAATGATTTCAATACAATGTCATGATTATTAGATCGCATAAGACATCAATCATCTATCTTGTATATATATATAATAAGAAGATATATTTCGTATTGTGCACACATGAGCTTTCACATGTGAACAGATTATTACCATCAAGTACAAAGATGGATGAAGTGTCAATATGCACACTTGTGAATCACAACCATCCAATATACAAGTCATCATCATGCCTCAGGTTTAAGGATTTTACACAAGACCAAAGCACAAACAATTAATCATTGACCCAGATAAAAACTTACATGTTGCTAATCATTCTATAAATGTCGTGTTCAGTGATCTTGTCTAAGACAAGCATTTGTATTCTAACTCAAGTATCACAGTACCCAATGACTTATAACTCATCATTCCTGAGATATACAATGCTTAATGGTGAAGTTTAAGAACACAATGGTCTCAACATGATTATCAAGATTCTCTCAATGATTCATAGATCAGAAACCGTTTAAAGATTCGATCTAACTATAAACCTGTCAGACATATTCTTAACACTTTAAGAATAGGATTAGTCTCAACTGATCTTATTGACTCACTCATATAAATGGGATGGTAATTGACTATTTTTTTGCCATTAAACAAATAATGCAATTTAAATCCCCAACATGTAACTATTACATAGTTGCTTTAGGACATGTAGGTAATAAATAATTTGAATACAATATACGGGTGAAAATGTAGACAAGGATACATAACAACCAACAGAAGATACATGTGAATAGGATCTTTGCCATTTCTCAATGCCACTTGTTTATAAGCAAGGGAAACCTGATGTTTCGAAAGTTCTAGTACTCGATCCCACAAGGCGACCTTTAGCGAGCAAAGATCCTAGTTGAAATATAGAATAATAGGGGATTTGTAAGGATGAAGCACTAACCTTTGACTATCATGTGAAGGGCAGACCACCGATCCTTTTTTTAGATGATGGTACAAAGAAAAGTTCTATATCTTCCTTGTGCTTCCCTTCCAAGATGCTTTGAAGGGTTATAACTATAGGAGTGTGGTCCATATTCCCTATCAATGGGATAGCATGAGAGTTCTACTCCCGTTGAGCACATGGGGTCCAAAGGCTGCCCTAGTGGGGAACACAAGGTAGCTTTCCCGAGCTGCAAGAGAGCTTTTACAGTTTTGAACTCATATTTTATTGATAGTTTGGACTATAAACCATAAATACCTACTAGGTATATATAACCTCTCTCTTATAATTGATGGATATAATAGAGAGATGCGATGTGTTAATTATAATGGAATCCTATACTAGATGTAGCATTAATTTAAGAGTGAACTAGGATAAAACCTTGTGTCTTGAATTCTCTCTCTTTTACTCTCTATTTTCTTGTGATTGTGCGCCTAATCCTAACAATAATTGCATATTTCGTTGTCTAAGGATATTGTTGATAGAGTTGTAGAATGTGATGTAGAGAGGCTTTTTATTGCTAATGGTATATATGTAATTTTCATGGTAAAGTAGTGAAAAAAAAAAAAGTATCATTGCTAATGGCATACATCCAATATCTATTGAGGCCTAACAATACAATCTAGGGGGGCTGAATAGGTTGTTTTGGAAAACTTAACAATCTATCATGGAAATTAGCTAATGTTAAGTAATGATTGAGTCAATGTAATGTTTTAAAGCTCGTGATCGTTTTGGGTACTTATGAGAGTAATAGATAATAAAATAGTAGCACACAATGATATATAGTGATTTGGCATTATCCCTAAGCCTATGTCCCACTCTTCATACTAATAGCCACAAGTCAGGCTAGAACTACACTAGTAATTTACTCAGATAGTTACAATAGGCAAGTAGTGATCCTATCACAAGATCAACCACATTATCGGGACCCAGTTGCTAATCTTACTGTTGTATACTTAATCTGGAGCACAATTACTCAAACAGCAGGAATACAAAACTCAATGAAACGCTTTGACAAGAGTGTATCGCTAGGAACACAATTGAAGGCAAATCTTTAGATAATGTTGCTCTCTCTCTCTTTCGACTTCTCAGGTCTTATCTTTTATATCTATCTTCAATCTATCCGTTGGAAGAGGGTCAAAGGAGCAAGGAACAGTTGGAGCTGTCATTGAGCTACTATCTGAAAATAGAACTACACATACAATCCTTTTTACTGAACATTTGCAATCTACCTAAGAATAGCATTTGGTATTGTCCCACCACTACAATCTCTAACAAACCCATTAGATGATTGGGAATTGTTAGTTAGGCGAGCTTTGGATGTGATTTGTCTCATGTTGGTGTAGAACATTGCCTTCAACATCACCAATGAGAAGACAACAACGGAATGGATGATGGCTTTGTCAAACATGTACAAGAAGCCATTTGCATCAATTAAGGTATATTTGATACATTATCTTTTCATTTTGAACATGGACAAAGGTACTTCTATGACAATTCACATCAATGAATTCAATGTGATCATGTCTCAATTGAGTACAAAGGATATCAAATTTGCTGACAAGGTAAAAATTTTAATTTTATATTCTCTACTTAAAAGTCAGAGTGCAATTGTGATTGCAGTGAGTAGTTCATTTGACAAAAGAAATGAAGTTTCAAAAAATCTAAGATTTGATTCTTAGTGAGTACTTTCGTAAAAGAGAGTTGGGTAAATCTTTGGGCACTACCTTGATTATTGAAGGCTAAGGGAGAAGCAATCAACAAGGTTGGAACTAGTATTGTGGTAAATCAAAGTCCAAAGAGAAAAGCAAATAAAGACCTTGAAGTGAAATAATCTGCTAGAATTGTGTAGTTAAAGGTCATAAGACAAGATTGTAGAACCCTAAATTAGAAAATTTAGTTTCGGAATCTAAATCATGATGAGGTCAAATCTTTGAATGCAACCCTTGAAAAGATACTTGACAATGATGCCTTAATTTTGAGTGCATTTTTGCTTGAATTTTGAACTCATATGTTTTGTTGTACTCTATTTAGTGCAAAAAAAGTATGCACAATTTTGTTGTTGGATAGTTTGGAAAGGTTTAACTAGCAAATAATAAAGCTTTAGATATTGTGGGGAAGGTTGATGTTCACAAAAAAAAAAAAAAAAAAAATCGCCAATGGATATCAATGAAATTTGCAAAATGTTAGATTTCTTCTAGTCCTTAAGAGAAATCTGATTACTACAAATCAAGTAGACCACCTAATACGTAACTTATTTTGGAGACTGCTATCAAAAAATGGTAAAATGTGCCATGGTAGCACAAGGAACAAAGTTAGGAACATTGTACATGATTGAAAACAATAGAAAAACATTTGATGAGTCGAAAGCTCATTCCAAATTGTGGAACCACAAGCTTATATACATGAGCGAAAAGGGAATGAAGCTGTTATAATCAAAGGAAAATTGCTTAATCTGAAGTCCATAAAAATTGGTCTATGTGAGATTTGCATTCTAGGGAAGCAAAAATGTGTCAATTTTCCACAAATTGGAAAAGAACAAGGAAAAAGAGAATTGAGTTGGTGCATATAAATGTGTGGGGGCGCCCTTATGCATTTCCTAAAGGTTTGTGTTACTGCATTGCATTCATTGATGACTCCATTAGAAAAGTATGAGTTTATTTTTTGAATAATTTTGATGTATTTAGTACTTTGAAATAATGTAAAGTTGAAGTGGGAGAATGAGTCTAGCTTAAAGATTAAATATCTAAGGTCGGACGATGGTGGTGGTTATGATAGGTAGGAGTTCAAGGAGTTTTGTGTAAAGAATTGAATTAGGATAAAAAGAAAAGTTCTCAACGCCGTCAAAACGGAATTGCTAAGAGGATAAATCATACTTTAAATGACCATGCAAGAAGATGCATACAGGATTACCTAAGAAGTTTTGGGTGGATACAATTAACAAAGCAACATATCTAATCAACAAAAGACCTTCAATTTCCCTTGATTTTAAGTTACCATAACAAGAATGGACTGGAAAGAAGGCAAATATCCCTCACTAAAAGGTTTTTGTTGTATTTTGTACATCCACATAGATTCTAAAAATAGGGACAAGCTTGATGCAAATGCTAAGAAAAGTTTTCTCTTTTGATTGATTCTGATTATTTTGGCTATTGACTTTGGATGATCAAAATAGAAAAATAATAAGAACAAATGATGCTACATTTGATGAAAGTGTGTAATACAAAGGTAAGTCTATTATAGAGTTTAGTGTGAGGAAACTACATAGATTGAATTGGAATGGGTTTTTAAGATTGCTTTGGTTAGAAATCCTAAAACTACTGCTGTAGATTATAATAACAAAACAAAAACAAGAATCACATACACCTTAATCCACTTTAAGTAGATCAAGTGGAGCATTTAAATATGTATAGAGGTATTCTCTAGCATTACATTATTTGTTTAGTGCTGGTGAACCAGGATATTTTGCAGAAGCAATGCAGGTTAAACATTCTATTAAGTGGAATTGGCAATTCGAAATGAGTTGGATGCACTCGAGAAGAATAGAACTTAGGTGTTAACTCACTTACTAGATAGGAAGAAGACGTTGTAGAATAAATGGAAGTACCGGGTCTAAGAAGAATTTGATGATAGCAAGAGGTACAAATAAAGATAATAATAGAAGGTTTATAGCAAAAGAAATGAACTAACTAAATGCAGACTTTCTCTCAAGTTGTGAAATTGACTATTCTCAGGCTAGTGTTAAGTATTGTTGCTCCTGAGAACTTTGCATCTAGAGCAATTAAATGGAAAGACTGCATTCTTCCATGATGACTTGGAGGAGGACATATACATAATATACTCGGAAGGTTTTCAAGTTCCCAATGAAGAAAATTATGTCGGCAAATTAAAGAAAAGTCTAGATTATTTGAAACAGACTCCTAGATAGTGGTATAAAATTTTTTAAACATATGTGTAATAACAAGTTTACTAGATATAAAATGGATCACTACTGTTACTTTAAAAGAATCGATGACTACTATATAATTTTGCTATTGTATGTGAATGATATGCTCATTGCAAGATCCAACGTTAGGGAAATCAAGATATTAAAGCGTTAATTTTCAAAGGAGTTTGAAATCAAGGACTTAGGAGCAACAAATCAAATTCTTGAGTTAAGAATTACACAAGAAAGATATTCAGGTTGGTTGCTAGGTTGCTTTTGTCAGGTGTTGTTTGCTGTTGGCCTTCTGTTGGTCGTCTTATTGTTGTCGCTTCACTTTTTCCGCGGCTTCCTTCCACTATTAATGAGCATGCTCATATTGGGTGCAAGTTTTTTGAGCCGTGTTGCTTACACAGTTTGACCTCCCCAATATATTGCTTACTTTTACCTTAAAGAAAAAAGAAGATATGCAGAATTTCTAAAGTTGTCTCAAGAAAAGTATATTGAGAATGTTGGGCAAATTTAGAGTTTTGAATGCAAAGCCTAGAACTAATCCTTCAGATCTCTCCAAGCTCTTGAAAAAGCAATCATCAAAGACAGTTGAGGAGAAAGGATTATATGGCTAAGGTGTCTTATGGTCAGTTGTTGGCAAGTTGATATATGCTGTATACCAAACCAACTATAGTTCACAAAGTGGTTTATGGTAAAGTGGTTATTAAGATAGGTGAGAGGCACTTTGGGTTTATGATAAGTTGTTGGCATTTCAATATATGCTATGGTGTGTACCAAACTAGCTATAGCTCACATAGTGGTAGTCATGAGCAAATATATGGCCAATGTAGGAATAAAAATTGGGAAACTATAAAGTAACTATTAAGATAATTGAGAGGCATTTGGGGTTTATGGTAAGTTGTTGGCAAATCAATATATGCTATGGTGTATACCAAACTAGCTATAATTCACAAGTGGTAGTCAGGAGCAAATATATGGCTAATCTAGGAATAAAGTATTGGTAAACTACAAATGGCTATTAAGATACCTCAGAGACACTTCAGGTATGTCACTATGTCTTATGAAAAACAACATGACTTTACAAGTCTTTCAATGCAAATCTTGACTTGGACAATAGGAAGGACACCTCACATTATGCTTTTGACTTAGGTGACACTGCAATAAGTTGAATATCTAGACTTCATAATTGTGTGTCCCTCTCAGTCACTAAAGCTAAGTATGTTGTTATATATGAAGCTGACAATGAGATGATTTGGTAAGCGTTCAATGGCACTTGTCTTGCAAAGAATCTAGTATTTTATTTAAGGACAAAGCATATTGAGTAGAAGTATCATCACATTCATCAGCTGAACATAAAATCTTGGTATAGAAAATCTACCACATGAGTTAACCAAGGTTGTCATCACTAAAAGGACTGAGGCTGTGCATTGTCTTTGTTGGCCTCATAGTTAGTGATGAGGAGGTCATAGCACTGGGAAAATTATGGTTTCAACGTCAAGTGAAGTCTATAAAAAATTATTGCTGTTTTTAAGATTAGCATCCAAGTGGGTGATTGATAAGGGACAAAAGTATGAAAGCAGAGAGGCATTTTACTGCTAATGATATACATGTAATTTTCATGTCAGAGTAAAGAAAAAAAATATTATGTTAATGGTATATACGCAATTCTATATAACTTGTATGCATAGGGCAATAATTTTGTGGTCGTAACCTTGAAACTTGAATGTTGAAAATTGATAATAATACTGATGATGAAGAAATTGCGTAGTGCGATACCATGTTTTTTCCCTTCCTAATTTTGGAAGGTTTTCTATGTCAAAATTCATGTCTTCTTCTTTATTTTTTCACTTCGACCATTTTTATTCCTAACAATTGTCACCATTGTTGTCATCGTCATCGATATTCGAAATCTGAGGGGCATTATGGAAAGGAGGCTGACCGCTGCAGCAAAATTGGCAGTGGCAACCAAGTAGGCAGAGGCCGACCGTCATCTCTTGCTGTCTGAATGATTCATTTCCATCCGTAACCTGTTCTCTTTCCTTTGGAGGACCAGGCCGCTCAGATACTGCGCATTGGCAGAACCGGTGCTTTGAACCATCTTAGAGAAGGCGCTTGCTTCATTTGACAGCAGATTCTCTGGAGTGTCGTGTTCTGCTACCTGAAGTGAATGATTGAAGGCATCCTAATTGATACTTGCATAAGAAAATAGAAACGCAACAATATTGAAATGCATGAATAGTTAATTGGGGTCACGGTCCTTCTAAGTTGACGAGAAGTTTCAAGTGCCCTAAGAATCATACATATTCATGATGACAAACCATGACTATGCATTTCATGCTATTACTGATGTATGCATGATGAACTGTGATGGTAGAACATACTTGGCCGGCATCGAGCACAAGAACTCGGTCAGAGTCGATGATGGTGTTAAGTCTGTGGGCGATGATGAGCATGGTGCAGTAGGTAAATTCTTCCCGGATGGTTTTCTGGACGAGAGCATCAGTCCTGAGATCGACGGCCGCAGTTGCTTCATCGAGAACAAGAATCTTTGACCTTCTTAGTAATGCTCGAGCAAGACACAGCAGTTGCCTCTGTCCGACGCTGAAGTTCTCTCCACCCTCGGAAACCTTGACAAAGCACAACCAACATCAATTAAACCAATGGATATTTTTAACTTCACCTGTCTTAACTAGCAAGGAAAAACGACTGATGCATTCTGAAGCCAATAAAATAATGCACAGCATTACATCGGCCTCTTGCGTATGGAAAGACCAAACATCTATAAAAATCAACCTATCAACTTCAATTTAACACTACAGATACTATAACATCTAACATATCTGGACAATATTATGGAACGGATCCTTCAGCATTTCTTGGAGGTAAATCAATTCCAACATCTGTACCACTCTGTCCAGTATACCACCAAGTCCAGCCCACATTGACGGCTCTTTTTCTCTGCCTTGCAGTCTTATCATTTAGTTCAGGTTGAGGAAATTATATATCAAAGGGAAATTCTGGAGGTAACAGAGGTGCAAGCAGAGCATTTGAGCAAAAATATTTGTAATCATACCTAGAAGATTATTGCTAATTATTTCTCACTAATCTTGTCAACATCTTTAACTTCAAAAAGTTTTAAAAACCATGTCAGACTTCTTTCCTTAATATTAATTCATGTTGCTTGCCTTGTATTGATTCCACTCAATTTCTCTCCTCTCTGCCAAAGGGCATTAACCTCGTCAATGGTTATTGTCACAATCTCAATTGCATGCTTTAGACAGCCTCTAACAATTCTTGTCCTTCAAAGTACAATTTGCATAACTTAGATATTTTCTCTTTAACATTGCAGATAACTACCGATGATTTCATCAACATAAACCTGAATTCAATAGAAATCGCAATGATCCCTTGGATTAAGATTAAGATTTTACATCTAGTAAATTTTCACAAGCTTACCTCAGCATCCAGGCCATAAAAGTTCCTCCTGATAACATCCTTCAAATGTGCTCTCTCCAAAGCCTCCCAGAGGTCAGCATCTTCATGTTCATTGAAAGGGTCGAGATTGAATCTCACAGCTCCTACACAAAATTGAAAACAAAGAAACTATTGGAGACGGTACTTATTCTCCTAAAGTTTCTTTCTGGTATATCGTTGAAGATTCTCAGTCCACAGTAATGGAGTTCAGTGTATGCAGTTATGATTCGTACTGTAGCCTTTTTCACATGAAATAACAGAACTCATGAAAAGAAAGTTGGTCAATTTTTTTATGCAGAATGTTCCTTGGAATCAAGCCAAAGTAAAAGGACAGTGGATTAAGACATTTTAACAGATTAGTACTGGTCAGCAGACAGTTCACGTCAAGAGAAAGTGACAGTCCAGGGGTAGTTGGGCACAGAATTGGATTGCAAGAATAGTAAGTGGCTCTTGTGAATGAGACTTGGTCCGAGGAGTACAGAGTTCTGGACCTCCAGTATCAGACATAATAAGTGCAAGAGAAAACTCTCAGCTATGACATATCAATATCAACCAGTGGGCAGACTCAAAAGCAAGAACTTGTAAGCAGAATCTCCTACAGAATATCAGAGAAAGTTGAAGGAAAAGGGGGAAGGAAGAAAAAGCGATTTTAAAAAACAAGATACAGAGTATTTCACGGTGCCTACCTGAGAAAAGAACCGGTGATTGTGGTATGATGCTAAGGACTTTACGCAAATCTTCCAGTCCTATTTTAGAGGTGTTGCACCGATCAATCAAGATTCTTCCGTTTTCCAGCTCGACAATTCGGAACAAAGCATTTATCATGCTAGATTTTCCAGCACCGGTTCTTCCGACTATTCCCAGTTTCTCACAGGGTGCTGTTGAAAAGGACAATCCATGCAAGATGGGAGGAAGTTCAGGTCTGTAACGAAGGACCACATCTTCAAATTTAATTAATCCTGATGAAGGCCAGCCAGGAGGGGGCCGGTTGGTCTCTATTATAACCGGAGCTTCGGAAGGCAATTCTATGTACTCACCCACACGCTCCACAGCATTTAGACTATTCTCAGCATTGCTTGCTTGTCTCAGTACACCGCTCAAAAGGTTTGCTATATTGAAAGTGTAGCTGAGCAGGAGACCCATTGTTGAAGCGAAGGCTGCTCTGTTTTCTGCATTTCTAGTCTGCATGACTGCAAATGTTGCTGTCAACCAGATGATTATGCCTCCTAGTGTCTCCAACCTTATCTGGAGCCAAATGTTGGAACAGACATAGACAAGGGTGAATCTGATGTTATTGTCCATGGCTTTGGCATTAACGGTGGCCAACCTATCATGTGCTTTATATGCACAAATTGTTGACAAGCCATTCAATGCTTCTCCGAATTGTGCATAAACTGGAGATCTGGTGATTGAATCCAAGCGTTTCACTTCACGAGATATAGTCTGTTAACAGCAGCAAGGCAAACAATTAGAAAGACAATTATATCCAGACTTCCAAAGGGCTCGGCTATGGGTAGAGGGCAAAACATGTGTTAGAAAAAGAGGTATAGTTCTATTGAGCAATTAAAAGGATCTATTGTTAGCCTTGATCATTAATGCCCCCCATACCACAAAAAATTGACAAGAAAGAAGGATAAATGAAACTTGCATTATTGAACCGTTGGTGCTTAGTACTTATTCACTGTTTCATACGATGAAAATAATATCGTTGCTTTCTATTATGAAAGGATTATGGAAATTGCATTTCTGAATTTCCACTATAAAACAATTAAATGGCGCTGCACAGTGTCACAGGCATAACAAAAATGTAAATACAACATGAAATTGTCAGTTAATGTAGCAGAAGAACATTGCCGACCCCACCAAGTGGGACAAGTTTTGGCAATTGTTGCTGTTAGTAGCAGAGAATATATCACTTTGCATGAAAGAGCATTATGGCCTAAACAAAACTGCACTGACCTGGTAATATAGATAGGCTGCATAAAACAAGACCAAGAGCGGCAATATGGCCCAAAGAGAGATTGTGCTTACAATTCCTATGAGCACAAAAGTCGAAAGTAGATGGTAGAGTCGGCCCACAAACATATTTACAAATCTGGAAACATTGTGATCTATGTCACCTAGATCCTTGGCAAACCTGTTGATTATTCTTCCCACTGGGTTGGTGTGAAAGAAAAGCATTGGAGCCCTTAGTATAGACCGAAGCATAGAATCATGCAATGTTTTTGCCGCATAAAGACTGGAAATAATCAACCAATAAGCATTAGTCAGCGTCACAGTCACCTGATTCACAGAAACAAGGGAGTTGTCAGAGACATTGCTAGAAAGACCTACCCTTCAGTTGACATATGCCCACATCCATCAAAGACACTATAATACAGAAAACTAGAAAAATAGCGAAGCTAACAAATAGTCCGCTTCATGTTATGATAAATCAGTTTCTCTCTGAAAATACAACACTTTCTGCACTATAAAAAAGAAGTTGTAAGCCAAACTCAAGCACCAAGAGGTAATGTGATAATGTGGCTTTCCCACTTCATCAAGAATCAGAACGAAACTATATAAGCACAAGCTACTGCAGGAAAGATAGAGGAAATTGAATCGGAGATCTATCTACTGACTTGACATACCTGACCAAAGGACAGGAGTGCGTAGATCAATATGTAGAATCCTGGTCTGTAGCTCTCCGAAGTGCTTTGATGTGTCCAGAAACTCAACCACGTGCTACTTGAAATTCGAAGAACTTCAGTTAAAGTATAGCAAATAAAGAGTACTGCCACCACCCACAGGTCTCCTAGTGCCCCTTTGTACCTAAAAATAGATTAAGTGAAAAAGGAAATCAGATCATACACATGTCACAGACAAGTAGCATTATTGCTATGCATTTCTATGCTCCAGATTTATCAGTCCTAACAGAAATAGAGGGAAAATAGCATTTTACAAAACAAAAACAGTGTTCGGGTTTTCAATAAAAAGGAACTGTCAAATTCGTGGACTTTAGGCATTTATAAGCATTTAGTGATATGCATGAAACATAGTTATCATGTGGAGGAAACCTAAGCATCGCAGAAAAAGCTACTTATAGACCTTTTGAGTGGTGTCACGTGAAGCGGAGAAAGAAATGTTGCGCAAATTTACACTCAATATTACCTCCATACCGTCTTAGGTATTACATGGACTTTCTTGAACCTTCTGTTCAATGTATCACATGTATGTTTTACGTCATTTAATTGGCTTATTTGAACCCTTGTTCCACTCTAGAGTTCAATAAGGTCTTTAGGTCATGAATTTCTTATCCACAAATAAAACTTTTTCATAAATCATCTGTCTACACAACAAGTATTAGAAGATGAAGCTTCATATCATGCATTTTAATACCTCATCAGGACTTTCCAACTCACAACGCCCGTTTCCCGTTCCTCTTGCTTAATAAGTACCAACTTCCCTCCTTCACCTTTCTTCCCATGGTCTTGATTTTTAGGCAATTCATTAACAATGGTGTCAGCTGCTGGTTTGGATGTTTTCTCCAATACATTTTTCTTCTCCCCCTCCTCATCATCTTCTATTTGTCCCTCCATTTTTCCTGCATTCTCCATAAGTGTCTGGAACAGCACCTTGCTTCTAGAGAGCTCCTCAAAAGTCCCCTCCTCTTTGACCATTCCTTCATGAACCAGAATGATTCGATCCACTTGAGGAAGAAAATGTAGCTGATTCGTGACAAGAATCCGGGTCTTCCCTCGCAGCTCTTCCCTGATACAGCTATTGAACACCTGTAGTTGACTGCGGATTAGTATAAGCTAATACAGGAATTGCCCTCATTTCTGAAAATTCAGAAAAGAGATCCTACTGAGTGGAAGATCTATAAATAAGAAGCTCAAGCTCACTTCGGACAGGGGGCAGTCAAGCCAAAGGCTCAGATACCCCATTTTACTAAAAAAATTAAACAAATAAATAAATAAAAGAAGCTGATCAAACAAAGACAATAATAGAAATACACAAATATAAGTTAAGAAGTCCCATATCGGAAAATGCTTTAGAGTATTGAAAGTAGCAGATGTTGCTTTGATTATCCAAATATTGATTGCAGCAAGTTATCTTAAGGGCAAGACTAGCATCAAACTCGTTCACCTTGATTAACTGAAGCATTTGAGTATGCCTTGCACAAAGAGCTTTCCAAGTAGACAGGTAATTGTTTAAGCCATATAACATCAATTGCTACACCTGTGGTAATCTGAAGTGACAAATTCTGTCTTGTGAATTTCATACCTGTCGACCAACATGAGCATCTAGAGCACTTAAAGGATCATCAAATATGTAAACGTCTGAATTTGAGTAAACAGCCCTGGCCATGGAAACCCTCTGCTTTTGGCCTCCACTTATATTCACCCCTCTTTCCCCAATCTCTGTAAGATCGTGACCCTGAGGAATAAATGAAATAAATAATTAACAGATCGCATCCCATGTTAAAAGAGATACTTGCAAAGCACTGTATTCCACTAAACTGGAAGCAAATCAAGATCATGCTCCAATTGAGTAACGCTGACTGCCTTCCAATATCTTTCCGCTTCAAATTCAGACCCAAATAATATGTTGTCTCGCACCTGATATCACGAATAGGACACAAGATAAATTGATCATAAGGTGCCCAACATCGACAGATAAATAAAACCAGTAGTGTACAACTTACAGTGGCATTGAAAATCCACGACACTTGAGGAACATAAGCAACGGCTCCCCGTATAGTCACGCATGCATCAGAGACAGGAGATAGTTCCCCAAGCATTGCTGATATGAGAGATGTCTTTCCTTGTCCAGTACCACCAACAATAGCCACTAAGCTACCCACTGGTATTTCCAGATTGATGCTCGACAGGGTGGGTTTTTCTGCCTGAAGTTAGCTGAAAATTTAGCCTCCACTTGAAATAAGATGTTGCAACAAAAAGACTGGAAACCACCATCAACGACCATTTAGTTATGCTGAATCATCAAATATCAGTTGGAAGACACAGCTACATTAACTTGAACCTTCAAAATGCTGGCAGAAGAGATGCATTCACCCAGAGAAATTATGTCCTCTGAGTTCTCAGTTCAGTTATTTTCCTCAGAATTCACCAAGAGTAAATTGCAAATAGAAATTATGACGAGTTTCCTCTGAAGATGCTCACCTTTATAGAAGTCTTGAGAGCGCAGCTCACTTAACTAAATGTTTAGTTGTTCAATGAAGGTGTGGTTTAAATTTTGATTATGGCATCAACCAACTTCAGGGTTTTTTTTTTTTTTTTTCTTTTTTCTTTTATAAGCCCCTATTCTTCAAACACATCAGTGACAATTACTGTTTATAAATGCATTTTGATGGTGTTACAACACCTAGACAATTCAGACATACTAAAGTCAACAGTTTATACACATTGAGAAAAGTTAGGTTAGTGATTTTGCCAGACAAAATGACTTGTATGCTTATTTGACCTTTGAGTCCCATGAAAAGTGCCCATCCTTGATTGAAATAACTGGCTCTCCTGGCTCAATCGCTGGATTTGGAACTAATACTCTCTCTTCTGTTAAAAATAGCTCCTCCAAACGTTGCAGGGAAATATTCGCAGTAACAACCTGGACACAAAAATAAGATTGGAAACTAAAAGATGACAAACAAATGTTTGCAACCACTGTTATAATAAAATTGCTGGATCTAAGATGGACAATATGCCTCATCCTTGAGAACAAGGTAAAAAAACACAATAAGCCCAAAACAGAAAATCTGACTCCCACTTTCTAAATATCGTAAAAGCCATTTAATGAAGAGAATATCTGTTACAGATTTAGTTATCACAACATGGTTTAGCCTTCAGTTCAATTATCACATTGATGTAACAGGTCCTACTAATTAAATTTCTATTGTTTATTCTATTTCAACAACAAGACAATTAGTTCAGGTTAAATGGAAATGTAGTATATGAGAAATGCTCATAAAACTTTTCTTACTCCGTATGTCCAAGTCACAGAATCAACCCTTCAGTATGATGTTTTACTACAGTTCACCTTTGATATTCTATGTTATTTTTCTTGCAGTTTGATTACGTCAATCATTGTCTTCTTCACTAAGTTAGTACTTAAACTGAATGAGGGTATCACGCCTACACATCCGAGGTATAAAATTAGGAGCAAAAAAAAAATGATAGATCCTCTGTCCACATAATAACCAAACATATTGATGTTGACAAAGGAAGATCAGTACACTATTCTATTTGAGTGACAGAGATAGAGAAATGACAGTTGGTTGAAGTGAAAGAACCTGAGACATCAAGCTAGGGAGCAAGTCCAAGGGAATTCGTAGCACCGCGAAAAGAGAGAGTGATGTAAACGCCCTTGCTGGTGTCAAATCCCCACCAAGAAAAGTGAATGTCCCAAATGAGACAACGGTTACAATGACAGGGATGCTGTTCAGTACAAAGCCATTGAACTGCCACCAACATTTATCTCTCAGACAAACAGAAAACCATCTAGCATTATGGAAGAAGAAAATGTCATGTTCATTAGTTCTCACACGCCTGACAGAAAGTGTCTATATTCATTCATCTACTTCTACATAAGAAACAAATGGAGACTATTTCATTGCACTGTAATAAGTCTGCTGATTGAAAAACAGCAAATATAAGTCTATGACTACTCAGCTTACACGCAACGGTGAATGGAGTTCAAGACTAGATAAATAATTTTAAATGGTAAACCAATCACTTTTTTGATTTTACACTAACCTATTCTCATGATACATGAAAAGAATCAGAGAATTTGATGGCTTGCACACGAGCACCTTTGAAACTATTTCAATTGCCGTTAGACTGCTTGGTAAGTTTACCGCAGGCAGAAAGCCAAGACAGTTTGTTCCATAGATAGAGTGTTTTCACATTTCTTTTTTAGCACAAGCAATATCTTGCCACTGAGGTTCTCTAAATTCTCTCTCTCTCTCTCTCTCTCTCTCTGCACACGAACGCATGTGGGTATGTGGATATGCATGTACACATGCGTACATACATACTTTATACCGATATAGACATGTATACTGGGGAAACCAAGAATTTTCCAAATGTCAATACAGATGATAATTCCACGATCAATAAAGGCACAATATTATCTTAATTTTGAAGTACTCCATACTGCAGATAATAGTTGCGCCCTACGGAACCATGAAAGCTCATCACTTCGTACTTCTTGAACTTTACATTGAAAGCTCTTTTCCCAAGCATAACATCTGCAAGAATTTTTTGTGATGAATTTTAGTAATTATAAAACAAACACAGCTATAGAAGATGTAGGCCAGGGCATCTTGCTAATTCAACATACTTCACAGTGTCCATTGCCGCCAAAATTTCATTCATAAGGCTGACTCTCTTGTCAGTCCACTGCAGCCCCTCCTTGGTCAGTTTTTGCATTTTGCTGAGTATGATCGTCTAATTAACCGTGAAAAAGATTATGTGAGACGATTGATTGACAGATAGTGAATCAATCATCATGATATAAACTATATAATCCATGAGTTGAGTGACGACGTGGCATGGAAAACCTCATAGCTAACCAAATATAGCATATTATAGAGATTGTGAATCTGGCAATTTGTTAATGAGCAATAAGCAGAGTAGACAGAGATCACTAAATTTAACTCATGGAACTCTTTACTTGTTGGACCATTTTTCTTTGGTCACAATGGCAATAAGAAATGATTGCCTTCAAATCTTAAGCAACCATATTAGGCTTTCTAGAGCATGCTTTGTAGCACAAAGTGCCATATCAACAATATTACTGATACAACCATTACTACGTAGAAGTTTCAAAGGATAAACAACCCCTACTTAGTACCTAGATCAGAATGCCCCTATAAAAATTAAAGTTAAAAGGGAACTTGGACCTCCAAGTCAGAACAAATATTAACCTATATATGATTTAACTAAAATTGGTAAATAATTAAAATAATCATGGACAACTTGGTATTTCTGATGTTATAGTGAGGATAACTTTCGAGGGAAAGAGAGAGCACGAGGTTACTTGGAAGGGGATCATGAGGACAAGCATGAGAGATCCAAGCAGCGAAGCAATGCCCAGTTGCTGGTACAGAAGAACCATGGCGATGACAATACGAAATGGAGCTGACCATAAGTTGTGAAGTTGTTGGCATATTCGCTGAACAATATCAGCTGTCACGTCAGACGTAAATCATAGAATTTGCTTTTGCTCAGAAGAGCAGGGCATTTGTACTGAGGAAGATGTCACAATTGACTTAACTAAATCATGTTGCAGCAATAAGAGAACTATGGAGCTTTGTCATAAAACATGCAGGAGGTGAGAAATCTCACCTCAAGTGTGTTAGCATCTGTAGTCATCATGTTTGTTATCTTTCCAGATTGGAAATTCTTGCGACCCTCATGAGTAAGTCTTAACGATTTGCGGAAAATGGCCACCACCTACCAATTGGTTGAACAAGCTATGTTAATTGCTCTACAATGACAAATGATAAAGAATGACCAAGACTGAGCATCTGATACTGAGGATTTGTACACATCTGGCAGAGGTTTTACCAAAGTTGACCTCAGCCTAAATCCCGTCCGAAATGAATTTTGAGCGTACTGGGCTTCGCAAAGCACACCGAATAACTGAACAGATTTCAATCAGAAGTCAATAACATATCCAAAAACAGTAAATTTCACATATCTTATTGAAGAAAGGACATAAACATGGAATAGGAACCACAAGCCAGAGACACCAACAATTATAAGAAATCAGACAATAAACTTGATTTACCATTTACAAAAATGATAATGATATTTACTTCACACGTTGCACTATAAAAATTTAGTAGTGTGCAAACTTAGAAGGAAAGGACTGTCTCCTAACATAAATCACAAACTTGACACATAACAAAGAAAGGATCATACCACACTGACAAGAATCAGAAAGGCACAGATGTAACCAATCCATGCAGGGTCCCCTCTTTGCATTGACTGCATGATGCAAAGAATGACACATTAGAAGGGGAAAAAAGAAAATCCCTTCCTGGAAAGATAACCTGCATCTAACATAATCAACCGTGATATTGACCGAAATACAAAAGTAAAAGTTCAGTCTATGAGCAGAATATTCTTTGCCATAGAAAGGTGGGGCAATTGAGACTTCTAGAGAATGTTAGAACAGAACAGATGAGATTCTTATTGAACCAATCATAGTTCCTATAGTCACTAAGCCATTGCTGTTCATTTGTTACCTTGTGTATATTGGAGCAGCTTCCCTGTCACAACAATGCAAGAAGCACACTAAAATAATTACTAGAAAATGACATTTTACCCTAAGATAAGCATGTTAACTCTGTTTCTGCCAGGGTCTGCCCTCCCTGTGAACAACCCTTCAGGTTTTCCATCCAAAAATGGTTTATTGAACAATATTCTAACCATTTTAAGAGGAAGGTTCCATGGAAACAATTTTCCATAATGAAGCACATGTTTCTAGAAAGAAGATAAAAATTCACAATTCTTGGATTTCATCAAAATCTTAAAAGCAGAGTCCAGCATTGATTTTAAAATTTATGCCTACAAATTCATCTAACAGAGAGAGAGAGAGAGTTGGAACAACTTACTTGAAGGAGGTAGTTCAGCAATGTGGGCCCTGCAAATGCAGAAAGATCGCTCCCTATCTGTAGTTTTTCAAGTTAGAAAGAATTACTAAGCTTCCAATGAGCATTGCAAATCAAAGTGAACAGAATGCTCTTGAAGGATCATTATTATAGTGATCGCTCAAGCTTATTCACAAGACGAAGCCTAAGAGACTATCCTTTAGATACCGCTTTTCTTCTTTCAGACTCATGAGCTTCTAAGGTTCTGCTCAACCAAAGTTATTATGTAACGGGGCATGCATAGTATATGGACATCATTATCCTACTAGGAAAGGAGTTACAACATGCGATTGAGCATCCATTCCCCACAGCTGAGGAATCTGGACACTTTGGAATCAATCTGGTGATCAATTAGACCATGAAGGGTAATTATGATACCTTAAAGAAGCCTCCCAACCAAAACCTGAAACAAAGCAAACAAGTAAAATGAGATGGGAAGCATTCAAACAATAAGGATGCTTATGAATAACGCTGCAGATGTCAGTGTGCTGTCAAATCGAAATTGAAATGAGCAATGGGACATCAGGTGCAATTCAACTGATACATACCTTCCCCCAAGGCTGCTGTTCAAAGCTCTTAAAAGCCAGGGTTTGGGCCTGTGAGACTCTTTGGCCCAGCATTTCTGGAATCTGGAAAATAAGAGCAATTGAAATGCTTTAGGAATGTATCTAAATACACAATAAAGTTTAGAGTACCACTAAAGTAAAGTGACTGACGCTAACCTTTTACTCAGTGTCTCAGTCTGATCCCAAGTGTCTAACTTCCAAACATCCTTTTCAGAAATTGGTCTTTTGTAGCCTTGCTGCATAAGTGGAGTCACCCACCCAAAGTATGTCCCTTTGAGAGAGAGAGAGAGTTAGTATCAAACAACGCAGCAATAACCAGCTAACAATAGAACGCTAATCAAATGCCAACATTCCATTTCACTAGACCCTCAAAGAAATGTCCAAACAGGGAACCAACAAATGCCACCATCAGAAACCAGGGGAAAAATAAGCAAAATGGACTCATTAAGCAGACAGAATCAAAAAATGTCAATTTATAAGCTTATTATTAGTCTTTATTGGAGAATGACAAGCAGTTCTTGACATGTCAATTCATAAAGACTAGCTGAACTGGTCTGATCAGATGAAAAACAAGCCGAGCTGTCACATAAGAAAAATGAAGTTAAAGTACTACTCACTGGAAAATATGTTGACATGCCTTTCAGGACAAACTTGCTCCTCTCCTGGAAGGGCCTCATATTCAACACTATCAAGAGGCTCGAATGGAATGTAGTATACCCTGGATAAGGGTCCAGACTCGGAAAATAGACAAAAAGAAGAATCCCAAATATAACCTACATAAATAAATAAATAAATAAATAAAAGCACAGAAGAGAAGAAGATTTAGTCAGGATTCTTCAGATCGGAGTCACCAATGACATAAAGAAATCTCACTAACTGATGACCATAATTGATGAATCCCAGTAGGAACTGTTTGTTCAAAAGGTTAGGAAACAGTTTATTGAAAGAGACATAACCTGGCAAAAGACTGTGCTGATGTACAGATACAGTGCAGACCTGCAGATATAAAAGAAGATGGATATTGGGTCCTCCCTGGAACACACTCAATATGGATCTTAAACTCTTCAACAATGCGATGCATTAAATCAGAATAACCTGCTTTGAAAAGATTTTTAAGTCCCCAAGGGAGATTTAGGCAACTACACCTACAAGTGGCTATTTAACATGTCATATTGCAAAATTTCCTCTCTGATGATTTAGCAATGACATAATTTTCAGCAAAGCAGTGTGGCCACGAAGGAGGAAAAATGCACACAATAAAGTATTTTGACAATAGAAAAGTTAATTCTGTCAGTTCTTTTCCACCAATCTCCATAATGAGAGAGAGAGAGAGAGAGAGAGAGAGAGAGAGAGAGAGAGAGAGAGAGAGCATCTAATAACATCACTATATTTCTTTGCTTGCATTCAAGTGTATGAAATGGGAGAATATGAGATGTTCTCTACTTGCTCTGAAGTGTATGAAATAGGAGAATATTAGATGTACATGTTCTGAAGTATGAACAGTTATGATAAATGTCTGCTGAGCAATAAAAAACTAACCTATGATGCTGATAGTGGTCTCTCATTGAGAGGATGAGCTTGAGCATCACAACTTGCCCCACCAGAACATAAATGAGTCCAAACCGCACATACCACTTAAACTCCCGGATGTAAGCGTGCATTTCTAGGCCAATCATAACTAGCATGGAGCACCAAGCAAGAGACTCTATGGTTAACGAAACCATCTGCCAAACAAAAAAGTAGGTGTTATTAAAAAGCAAATTAGACTCTCAGTTTGCCAGCCAATGTAAAATAGCATTACAGACTGGTGTTCTGAAGATTTACAGTATGACAGAGATTGAAAACTATCATAGCATCAGTAGAAACAGACTCGTGGAAGTGACAAGTTAACTATAAACCGTGGCTGATTTGCTTACTCAGAGGGCTAAACTTGGAACCCATGGAAGTTGAAAAACTCACATGTGCAAAGAAGGATGTTTTCCATTAGTTTCATTGCTTTTATCAAAAAACGAAGTTTAACATTAGACAGAATGTAGTGGCAATGAAGAATACTGTTGTACCACAAGGATCCACTGGCACCAAGCTTCATCCAAGAGAAATCAGTTGAAAAACAATAAACAAAAGGGGAGTCAATGCGATAGTGAACAATTTCAGTCTTACGCTTTCTTACATGTTAAGGTTAAGCAACTAGCTACCAAATGCAAGTTTTTTGGACAACATATGGGACTCTGTTGATGTGCAAAAGAACCAGCTAATCAAGATTGTTCATCAACCAGAGAAATATTAGGTGAGCGTCGGAGAGTCGAATAGGTCCTCGATACCATAAAATTCCTACCTCATATGGAGGGAGGATAGTCTGACCATCCAGATTGAAAACCGAGAAGTCCATCACCAACCTCAGCAGAGGCTCCGCAGCGCAGTAAAAGGAAAGCAATCCCAACATATAATTGTAGCATTTTGACCTCAGACGGTATCTCTGGACTTTCAAAGTCCTCTTGATCAACCAAATTCGGTAACAGCAGAGACCCAGAAGAAGCAAATGGGATATGGAAATGACCAAGGAATCAACAACGCAAGGTGTGTAAGCACCAAAAGCACTGTCCGTGGTCCTTGCCCAAATCCCACTTGCCACCGGCCTGCAATACCAATCCAGCAACTCGAAACCCATCTTCTAAGCAAGGTATCCGCTCCTAGTTCATCAAGGATCCATCACAACTTCTTGAAACTTTTTTCACTCAGAAGTCTCATTAAGCAGAAATTTCCCCTGAATCAATGTACATGTTTCAGAAACATCCACCATGAATACTGCAGGAAACTTGTCATTGAAAGAAGTTAAGCAAGAAAATCTACTATGGCGAAATCACAAGAGGTCACTCGGTTTATTTATATTTAAAAAATGGAATGCAAGCAAAGTCACAGTCCATTGCTCTTTGTTCCAAACTGAAACGCCAGTAAAATTTCCTCAACTTGACTTCAGCTTTAACCAAGTCCACCAAAACAGTGCTTTGAGCATGACCCAAGAGAAATTAGAACTCCCATTCATTACACAGTGTCAACCAATCACCCCAGACAAAATTAGAAACAGGAAAGAACACATGACTTCACAAACACACAGGAAGAGAGAGAGAGAGAGAGAGAGACTGCAACGCCCTAGAGCTGCTTCTCCTTGAAATGGCTCGTGAGTTAAAAATGTAGGGAGTCCTTAGAGTGGGACAGCAAGAGTCAGGGGGTGAAATATAGGACGTTGAGGCAGATGAATCATCACCAAGAAAAAGAAAAAGGGAAGAAAAAAACGAAGGAAAACGGAATGAAAGAATGGTCAAATGGGATGTTTGATTTGTGACAGCTTCTGACGAAATAAGGAGAAGAGGATCGAGTGGTCAAGAACATGTGGTGCGATGCATGCGTCACCGCTTACGTAGGCAGACGTCTCACCTGAACTGAAACGAGAGGAGGACGTGATGGTGAAATCTTTGCATGATTGATTAGTTTATAGTTTTCTTCTTCCTCGTGTATTTTGGCTTCTTCCGTGGACTCCTATACAATCATACTACTTAACAATAACAAATGACTTGGATTGCATTATAATCATTTTGACATTTTCGTCTCTTGATTCGGTATTCTCTTCTCTAGAGATGGACAAATTACTTTGCCTGCATTCTAAGATTCTTCTCTATGAAATTATTGATCTTACGGATCATTGAGAAGTAATCTCTTTATGATTAACTTATCGTGTTGTATCTTGTATTATCATAAAAGGTTTGAGGATCCTGAATTTATTAATTGATTGCAATTTTTTGAATTTAGATTATGTGGATGGTTCTCCTAACATAAGGGCTATTTTTCCTATATTTTGTTAGACTTGAGATTGACTAATTGCTTAATATACTCCAATAAGCTCTACCAAAGTCCAACTCTAAGGTCGTGATCAACTTCTCATCTACGGTATTGCCACAACCCTTCCGAGGTGGAAGTTTGACAAATTGCCAAGCAGACACGCATGATCCCTCTTGCGAGGTGGCACTTATACTTACCACAGAGTCTCCCAAACCTGCCAATCACAACGTGATTTCTACTTTAATTATACGAGTAACTACTAATTAATTATGGGCCAATTAGAAGCCAAATTAGACATAGGAGCCCATTTTACGTGGGTTGGGACCTCATTTCACTAGATATGGCTTTTGCTCAATTTGATACATTTTTTTTTTTTATGAAAACATTTTACATGTGAGCTCTCTTTTTATTTTCTAATCCTTTTTTCCTAATAATGAAGCAAATAATAATTGCTTAACAATAAGCAAGTAATAACAAAGCTATTTGAGGACAGGAAAAATTTACTTAAGCTGTAATGGGCATATTATTACTATATGTTGATACCTAAATTTTTACATTAAAAAATGAGTTAATTTTTACCCCAAAAATAATTAATTAATTAATTAATTAAATTTGCAACATATAATTTTAGGAGTATCTATTTTATTTTATTCCATTTTTTACATTGGACCGACGGTAAGCGTTAACACAACGTGAGATTTTTAACATATTTTCATATATTCAGGTAATATATATCGGCGGACGTATTTTTGGACAGAAAGTAAATTTCCGGTTGGAACATTTGAGAATTACAAAAGAGAATATTATGCAGTGTATATATATTTCAATGATATATTCAAGGGATTATGCACAAACAAAATTGAAAGTAAAATATTCCACTAAAATCTAATTCCCTATCCATGCTAGGTGTTGTGCGCGTACGATAAAGGGGGAGCGAATTCAGAAAAATAGAGTGAAAAAGCTTTTTTTCTTTCGAGGCCTTTTCCTTCGCTTTCTCTTGAGTTCAAAAGTCAAAAAGGAAAAAAGAAAAGAGTGGACGAGAGAGGAGACGTGAGTGCAGAGAAGACACAGAGAGAGGTGACGTGAGTGGACAGAAAAGAAAGAAAAAAAGAAGGAAAAAGACGAAGCAAGCGAGTCGTCTCCCTCGCGCGGGCGTCCGCGCCCCTGCCGGCCTCCATCCGCGGGCACCTGCCAGCTCCGCCTCGCCTCCGCCTCCCGTCCTCGCGCCGGCCACCGCTGCTCCCCGCCGAGACACCACCGGCCGTCCGCCTGCCGCAGCACCCCTGTCCCGGGCATCGACGCCGCAGAACACCGCCCGTAGCTGCTCGCCCGACGCCTGCAACCCGCCGAACCGGCCACCGCCACTCCGCCCGCGATCCAGCATCTGACGACGCCCCTCTCTGCCTGTCCCTGACGCCTGCCAGCCTCTGCTCGACGACCGCGCCTGCAGCAGCGCCCAAGGCCCTCGCCGCTCGTCCTTGACCGCCCGCTGCAGCAAACCTGCACCGGCCCCCTTTGCTCCGCCCGACGCCGTTGCAGGGCCGCTCGAACGCCGCCCCTGTCTGCGCCTCTGCCCGGCGATCGCAATGTTAATTTGATTTTTGATTTTTATATTTTTTAGTCTTTAATTTGATTTTTATATTTTAATCCATCAGGCTAAATTTGCGATAGCTGAGCGACTCCGCTGGGAACTTATATTAGAACTCTTAGTAAACTTAAGTCAATTTTTCTTCTCTTTTTAAAAATATTTTTGTTTGGTAACGAGAATATCAGGTACGTCCCTAATATCAAATGTTAAATGTTCTTACAGATGGGAAATATAAGGGTAAGTAGTCTTGCCAGGAGGTGTTGAGATCAATGATTTATTTTTTCTGATTAGAAGTGTTGTTTGCATTTAAACTGTTGTGCATGTTTTATTCCTTTTAGCACTACACACACAACCTGTTACTGGACCTGGACTCTGATAGGATTTTTAGGATGGTGTTGAAAATGATACTTCCTCCAAAGCGAAATTGCTATATAGAGATTGACATTCTCTTCCCCGAAAGTTTTTTGTGGTGTCGAATATGTTTGTATCCGTGAGACTGTGACTATTGGACATTCCATTCAACTGAGTTGGAGTTAGGAGAACCTGACACATTAAATGCGAGACCGCAACGGTCAAATTATCCTCTTAGATCCACTTTGTTAAGCTGTCTAGATAGAAATTGAGTCTCACACTTCATGCGTATGTCTATATGATTGTTATCCATTTCTAATGAAAGGAAGTTGTCTAAATTCTCACTTTGCAATTTACTTAATGCAATTTTGTCGATTCATGACAATAGGTCTCGTCGTTAGTCTTGTTTTATATGCAATGAGAAAAACCAACGTACAGTTCATTTCCATTTCCAAAAAAGCTCAAAATGTGGTTAGACCAATTAGATCAAGATGGCCAGAGATATGTGAAAGCCAGAATGACCCAACTTCTCCTGTCGTTAGAGATCAATATCAACTCTGGTGTAATACAAGCGTTGCCTCACTTTTGATATCCACAAACTTCTACATTCATATTAGTGAGTACGAGTTAACTCCAACACTAGAGGAATATAATGTTGCCATTGGAATGCTTCTTGAAAAGGAACTTGTTAGGCCATCTATCAGTATAGATTATATTTTTGAATTATCACAGTTTTTAAAAATTGAAGCTAAAACGGTAAGGAAGGTTGTCAAAGCCAATTGTTATGCGTGCCCATTTTTATTTTTGGCGAAGTGTTTTGCAAATCAATCAATGATTTCAAAGCTAGGATATTTATTTTAACGTTTTTAGGCTAATTGTTTTCCCTTATCGAAAAAATGTCACTAATCCTTCAATTTCATGGGTGGTTAGTCAAGTTTTTGACGGGTTGAATTATATCAATATGATTTTAGCTGAAACATTTTTGTCATTAACCCATTTCAAACAAAACGGAAAAAGGACCATGCGTGCCCTCCTTGAACTTTTGCAAATATAGTTTTTCTTTCACATAAAAGGGTTTGGACACCTTATGAAACAATTTAAAATTGATGATTTTAGGCACCCCATATAAAAATTTGCGATCCTGGAACATTTTTCCCTAAATAAACAGTATGCCCGTTGGATTAATTTTTTGAATGATCCTAATCCTAAGACATTCCTATGGCATACTAAATAGTTCTGTGTTGAGGAGGCTCGTTTCTCTCGCAAGTATAATAAGCCAATTGTGCACAAGGCCTAGATTGATCTAAAGCAAGTTTGACCGGTGATTCCTTTCTCGACCATGGAATGAAGAAGGGTCGTCAGCATTCAATATGGACATATTCCAACCACAAACAAAGTGAATCACCCAAGGACTATGTTCCTAAACTCACTGAGTGACATTAAGACCTTGATGTGACTGTAAAGCTTTAATTAACTTATTTCCATTGGAGAACAAATCTAAGCCATCCAACAAAAGATTCACCGTGAATGAGAAATAGGCTACTTAAAAATGCAGCTGTTGGCTTCCTGGTTAAGAAGTTCAACTAGCAATGTTTCCAAAACCTCTTGATACAAAGGTGTTCTCTTTCAACAAGAATTTAAAATCCTCTCATTTGACCTTGATTGAGGCCTTTGAGTTTCCACTTTCTAAGAATTCAATTATTGCTTTCCTAGGGTTTGCTCAAGACAATTCCATTCAATGAAATTGTTCCAAGATATACAACCATAAAAAGTTTTATTCGTTTCCTCCCAAAACTTTTTCGAAAACAAAAGCATTACTTATAGCCAGTCTCGTATAAGGGGCATTTGAAAAATAGCGTATCAAGATTCAATGACTGACTTGTGATGGAATGAATGCCACCTAAAAGAAGATTTTGGTGAAAAATGCAGGTGCAAGAGATGGTGAAAGTTAATTCTCGCAAGAAGTAGACTGAATGATTCACCCTCAATGAGTTGCGCAATGGTCCAAATTTGTTACTCTCCAACCACACCATGAAGTCCTTCTTCGACCCAAAACACTATAGGTATACCTATTGTTTAGTCCTTTGAGCCCACACACATGAATAGTTTTTTAGATTATCCCTATCAAGGATCATCCCATATTGGAATAAAATTTTAAATGAATGATAGAAATTTTCTTACTCACACTTGCATCAATCTTCGAGTATTGCTTTTGTAGTGTAACTTATATGGTAATTGAAGTGCACAAATCATCATATACACTTTTATCCATTGCATAGCCCATTGTTTCACAAAAAACCCACTTGATCAAAAGCATGACAAAATAAGAAAAGCAAGGCCAATTCTGCGCAATCAATGGGATCCGACGGTGGAAAAGTTAAAATAAACACTTTTTGAGATGTTTTGAACCAAGCTTTTACAAAGTTCTTAGTTAAATTAATGTGTGTTCAATGTTTAGTCGAAGAAGTGCGAGTAAAATAATTGGAGGCCTCATTTAAGTTTCTAGTTCTAAATGTTCCTCGAAAAGAGTGTTTTAACCAAGTCTACATTACAGTCCTCATTAAAGACCTTACAACTTGCAAGATTGCAGTACTGCCACCCATACGAAAAGTTCATTTAACTACAGGTAGACAAGTACCTAAAAATTTATCAGATTAAAATAGCATTTTACAAAAATTGCAAAAACAGTGTTCGGGTTTTCAAAAAGGAAATCACATTTAGTGATATGCGGTTATCAGGTGGAGGAACTCATTATTGCCAGTTCCAGATTTATCCCTGACTAGAGGGAAATAGCATTTTACAAAACTGAAAACTTCGGGTTTTCCAAAAAAAGGAACATAAAGAGTTATCATGCTTTTGGATTTAGGTGTTTATATTATGTGAATGCATGAAATCACCATAGGGTGTTCTTGGAAATCAGATCATACGCATGTCATAGGGTTTAAGCAAAATTATTGCCCAGTTTATTTATTAGACACCTAAGTAAAATAATGGAAGAATATCACCTGACAGAAATAGAGGGAAAATAGCATTTTACAAAACAAAAACAGTGTTCATTGGGAATTAAATGTCAATAAAAAGGAACTGTCAACAAGCTTCCCTTAGTTATTATCAGTTAGCCCACACTGGACCCTAAAAATAGATTAAGGATGAAAAAGTCGAAGTCTACCAGCCTCCCCATGTCAACCACAAAAATATCTCCAGCAGACCATTTCTAGTAGCATTATTGCTGTACTATGTTCCAACATTGATTTAGTTTCCAAAATATGCAAATCAAGGATCCGAAGAAAAACTTGCATTGCATTGCAGAAAAAGCTACTTAGAGAAGCATTGCAGAAAAAGCTACTTAGAGACCTTTCGAGTTGATGTCATGTGAAGCGGAGAAAGAAATGTCGCACAAACTTACACTAATTGTTACCTCCATATCGTCTTAGGTATTACATGGACTTTCTTGAACTTTCTGTTCAATATATCACATGTATGTTTTATGTCATTTAATTGGCTTATTTGAACCCTTGTTCCATTCTAGAGTTCAATAAAGTCTTTAGGTCATGAATTTCTTATCCACATATAAGCCTTCTTCATAAATTATCTGTCTACACAACAAGTATTAGAAGATGAAGCTCCATATCATGCATTTTAATACCTCATCAGGACTTTCCCACTCACAATGCCTGTTTCCCGTTCCTCTTGCTTAATAAGTACCAACTTCCCTCCTTCACCTTTCTTCCCACGGTCTTGATTTTTAGGCAATTCATTAACAATGGTGTCAGCTGCTGGTTTGGATGTTTTCTCCTCTACATTTTTCTTCTCCCCCTCCTCATCATCTTCTATTTGTTCCTCCATTTTTCCTGCATTCTCCATAAGTGTCTGGAACAGTACCTTGCTTCTAGACAGCTCTTCAAAAGTCCCCTCCTCTCTGACCATTCCTTCATGAATCAAAATGATTAGATCCACTTGAGGAAGAAAATGTGGCTGATTCGTGACAAGAATCCGGGTCTTCCCTCGCAGCTCTTCCTTGATACAGCTATTGAACACCTGTAGTTGACTGCAGATTAGTATAAGCTAATACAGTGCCCTCATTTCTGAAAATTCAGAAAAGAGATCCTACTGAGTGGAAGATCTATAAATATGAAGCTAAAGCTCACTTCGGACAGGGGGCAGTCAAGCCAAAGGCTCAGATACCCCATTTTACTAAAAAAATTAAACAAATAAATAAATAAAAGAAGCTGGTCAAACAAAGACAATAATAGAAATACACAAATATAAGCTAAGAAGTCCCAAATTGGAAAATGCTTTAAAGTATTGAAAGCAGCAGATGTTGCTTTGATTATGCAAATATTGATTGCCGCAAGTTATCTTGAGGGCAGGATTAGCATTAAAATCGTTATCCTTGATTAACCGAAGCATTTGAGCATGCCTTGCACAAAAAGCTTTCCAAGTATACAGGTAATTGTTTAAGCTGTATAACATCAATTGCTACACCTGTGGTCATCTGAAGTTACGAATTCTGTCTTATGAATTCATACCTGTCGACCAACACGAGCATCTAGAGCACTTAAAGGATCATCAAATATGTAAACATCTGAATTTGAGTAAACAGCCCTGGCCATGGAAACCCTCTGCTTTTGGCCTCCACTTATATTCACCCCTCTTTCCCCAATCTCTGTCAGATCGTGACCCTGAGGAATAAATGAAACAGATAATTAACAGATCACATCCCATGTTAAAAGAGATACTTGCAAAGCACTGGATTCCACCTAACTGGAAGCAAATCAAGATCATGCTCCAATTGAGTAACGCTGACTGCCTTCCAATATCTTTCCGCTTCAAATTCAGACCCAAATAATATGTTGTCTCGCACCTGATATCACACATAGGACACAGGATAAATTGATGATAAGGCGCCCAACATCGACAGATAAATAAAACCAGCAGTGTGCAACTTACAGTGGCATTGAAAATCCATGACACTTGAGGAACATAAGCAATGGTTCCCCGTATAGTAACGCATGCATCAGAGACAGGAGATAGTTCCCCAAGCATTGCCGATATGAGAGATGTCTTTCCTTGTCCAGTACCACCAACAATAGCCACTAAGTTACCCACTGGTATTTCCAGATTGATGCTCGACAGGGTGGGTTTTTCTGCCTGAAGTTAGCTGAAAATTTAGCCTCCACTTGAAATAAGATGTTGCAACAAAAGACAGGAAACCACCATCAACAACCATTTAGTTATGCCTAATCATCAAATATCAGTTGGAAGACACAGCTACATTAACTTGAACCTTCAAAATGCTGGCAGAAGAGATGCATTCACCCAGAGAAATTATGTCCTCTGAGTTCTGAGTTCAGTTTCCTCAGAATTCACCAAGAGTAAATTACAAATAGAAATTAGGACAAGTTTCCTTTGAAGATGCTCACCTTTATAGAAGTTGTGAGAGCACAGCTCACTTAACTAAATGTTTAAGTTGTTCAATGAAGGCGTGGTTTAAATTTTGATTATGGCATCAACCAACTTCAGGGTGTTTTTTTATTTTTATTTTTATTTTATATGCCCCTATCTTTCAAACACATCAGTGACAATTACTGTTTATAAATGCATTTTGATGGTGTTACAACCCTTAAAACCTAGACAATTCAGACATACTAAAGTCAACAGTTTATACACATTGAGAAAAGTTAGGTAAGTGATTTTGCTAGACAAAATGACTCATATGTTTATTTGACCTTTGAGTCCCATGAAAAGTGCCCATCCTTGATTGAAATAGCTGGCTCTCCTGGCTCAATCGCTGGATTTGGAACTAATACTCTCTCTTCTGTTAAAAATAGTTCCTCCAAACGTTGCAGGGAAACATTCGCAGTAACAACCTGGACACAAAAATAAGATGGGAAACTAAAAGATGACAAACAAATGTTTGCAACCACTGTTATAATAAAATTGCTGGATCTAAGATGGACAATATGCCTCATTCTTGAGAAAGTAAAGGTAAAAACAAAAGTAAGCCCAAAACAGAAAATCTGGCTCCCACTTTCTAAATATCGTAAAAGCCATTTAATGAAGAGAGAATCTGTTACAGATTTTGTCATCACAAGATGGTTTAGCCTTCAGTTAAATTATCACATTGATGTAACAGGTCCTACTAATTAAATTTCTGTTGTTTATTCTATTTCAACAACAAGACAATTAGTTCAGGTTAAATGAAAATGTAGTATATCAGAAATGCTCATAAAAGTTTTCTTACTCCGTATTGTCCAAGTCAAAGAATAAACCCTTCAGTATGATGATTTACTACAGTTCACCTTTGATATTCTACGTTATTTTTCTTGCAGTTTGATATTGTCGATCATTTTCTTCTTCACTAAGTTAGTACTTAAACTGAATGAGGGTATCGTGCCAACACATCCGAGGTATACAATTAGGTGCAAAAACAAAATAATAGATCCTCTGTCCACATAGTAACCACACATGTTGATGTTGATGAAGGAAGATCAGTACACTATTCTATTTGAGTGACAGAGATAGAGAAATGAGGGTAGGATGAAGTGAAAGAACCTGAGACATCAAGCTAGGGAGCATGTCCAAAGGAAACCGTAGCACCGCGAAAAGAGAGAGCGATGTAAACGCCCTTGCTGGTGTCAAATCCCCACCAAGCAAAGTGAACGTCCCAAATGAGACAACGGTTACAATGACAGGGATGCTGTTCAGTACAAAGCCATTGAACTGCCACCAAAATTTATCTCTCAGACAAACAGAAAACCATCAAGCATTATGGAAGAACAAAATGTAATGTTGATTAGTTCTCACACGCCCGACAGAAAGGGTCTAAATTCATTCATCTACTTCTACATAAGAAACAAATGGAGACTATTTCATTGCACTGTATAAGTCAGCTGATTGAAAAACAGCAACTATAAGTCTATGAATCAGCAACTATAAGTCTATGACTACTCAGCTTACATGCAACGGTGAATGGAGCTCAAGACTAGATAAATAATTTTACACAGTAAACCAATCACCTTTTTGATTTTACACTAACCTATTCTCATGACATATGAAAAGAATCAGAGAATTTGAATTGCTTGTACACTAACCTATTCTCATGACGTATGAAAAGAATCAGAGAATTTGAATTGCTTGCACACGATCACCTTTGAAAGTATTTCAACTGCCATTAGACTGCTTGGTAAGTTTACCACAGGCAGAAAGCCAAGACAGTTTGTTCCATAGATAGAGTGTTTTCACATTTCACTTTTAGCACAAGCAATATCTTGCCACTGAGGTTCTCTCCCCCTCTCCCTCCCACCCTTCCCCCCCCCCCCCTCCCCCCCCGCCTCTTTCCCTCCCTCCCTCCCCTCCCCTCCCTCTCTCCCTCTCCCCCTCTCCCTCTCCCTCTCCCTCTCTCTCTCTCTCTCTCTCTCTCTCTCTCTCTCTCTTTGTGCACACACATGCATGTGGGCATGTGGATGTGCGTGTACACACGCACACATACATATTTTATACCGATATAAACATGTATACTGGGGAAAGCAAGAATTTTCCAAATGTCAATATAGATGATACTTCTGCAATCAATAAAGGCACAACATTATCTTAATTTTGAAGTAATCCATACTGCAGATACTAGTTGCGCCCTACGGAACCATGAAAGCTCATCACTCCGTACTTCTTGAACCTTACATTGAAAGCTCTTTTCCCAAGCATAACATCTGCAAGAATTTTTCTGATGAATTTGAGTAATTATAAAACAAACAGCCATAGAAAATGTAGGCCAGAGCATCTTGCTAATTCAACATACTTCACAGTGTCCATTGCTGCCAAAATTTCATTCATAACGCTGACTCTCTTGTCAGTTGACTGCAGCCCTTTCTTTGTCAGTTTTTGCATTTTGCTGATTATGATCGTCTAATTAACCATGAAAAAGATTATGTAAGACAATTGATTGACAGATAGAGAATCAATCATCATGATATAAACTATAAAATCTATGAGTTGAGAGTGACGACGTGGTATGGAAAACCTCATAGCTAACCACATGTTGCGTAATATAGAGATTGTGAACCTGGTAATTTGTTAATGAGCAATAAGCAGAGTAGACAGAGATCACTAAATTTAACTCATGGAACTCTTTACCTGTTAGACCATTTTTCTTTGGTCACAATGGCAATAAGAAATAATTCCCTTCAAATCTTAAGCAGCCATATTAGGCTTTCTAGAGCATGCTTTGTAGTACAAAGCCCCACACCAACATGATATTGCCGTATTAGCAATATGACTGATACAACCATTGCTACATAGAACTTTCAAAGGATAAACAACATCTACTTAGTACTTAGATCAGAATGCCCCTTATAAAAATTAAAGTTAAAAGAGAACTTGGACCTCCAAGTCAGCACACATAAATAACCTATATATGATTTACCTAAAATTGGTAAATAATTAAAATAAACATGGACAAATTGATATTTCTGATGTTACAGTGAGGATAACTTTTGAGGGAAAGAGAGAGCACGAGATTACTTGCAAGGGGAATATGAGGACAAGCATGAGAGATCCAAGCAGCGAAGCAATGCCTAATTGCTGGTACAGAAGAACCATGGCAATGACAATACGAAATGGAGCCGACCATAAATTGTGAAGTTGTTTGCATGTTTGCTGAACAATATCAGCTGTCACGTCAGATGTAATTCATAGAATTTGCTTTTGCAGAGTGAGAGAGCAGGCATTTGTACTGAGGAAGATGTCACAATTGACTTAACTAAATCATGTTGCAGCAATAAGAGAACTATGGTAGCAATGTCAGAAAACATGTATGAAGTGAGAAATCTCACCTCAAGTGCGTTAGCATCTGTGGTCATCATGTTTGTTATCTTTCCAGATTGGAACTTCTTGCGACCCTCATGAGTAAGTCTTAACGATTTGCGGAAAATGGCCGCCGCCTACCAATTTGGTTGAATAAGCTATGTTAATTGCTCTGCTTTGACAAATGATGGAGAAGGACCAAGACTGAGCATCTGATACTGAGGATTTGTACACATCTGGCAGAGGTTTTACCAAAGTTGACCTCAGCCTAAATCCCACCCGAGATGAATTTTGATTGAACTGAGCATGGCAAAGCACGCCAAACGACTGAACAGATTTCAATCAGAAGTCAATAACATATCCAAAAACAGTAAATTTCAAATATCTTATTGAAGAAAGGATGTAAACATGGAATAGGAACCACAAGCCAGAGGCACCGACAATTATAAGAATGCAGACAATACTAGCATATGCAATAAACTTGATTTACCATTTACAAAAGTGATAATGATATTTACTTCAAACATTGCCCTATAAAAATTTAACAGTGTGCAAACTTAGCAGGAAAGGACTCTGTCTCCTAACATAAATCACAAACTCGACACAAAACAAAGAAAGGATCATACCACACTGACAAGAATCAGAAAGGCACAGATGTAACCAATCCATGCAGGGTCCCCTCTTTGCATTGACTGCATGTTGCAAAGAATGACGCATTAGAAGGGGAAAAAAGAAAATCCGTTCCTGGAAAGCTAACCTGCATCTAACATAATCCACCATGATGTTGATTGAAATACAAAAGTAAAAGTTCATTCTATGAGCAGAATATTCTTTGCCATGGAAAGGCGGGGCAATTGAGACTTCTACAATTAAGACTTCTAGACAATGTTAGAACAGAACAGATGATATTCTTATTGAACCAATCATAGTTCCTATAGTCACTAAGTCATTGTTGTTCATTTGTTGCCTTGTGTATATTGGAGCATCTTCCCTGTCACAACAATACAAGCACGCTTGAATAATTACTAGAAAATGACATTTTGCCCTAAGATAAGCATGTTAACTCTGTTTCTGCCAGGGTCTGCCCTCCCTGTGAACCCTTCAAGTTTTCCATCCAAAAATGGTTTATCAAACAATATTCTAATCATTTTAAGAGGAAGGTTCCATGCAAACAATTTTCCATAATGAAGCACATGTTTCTAGAAAGAAGATAAAAATTCACAATTCTTGGATTTCATCAAAATCTTAAAAGCAGAGTCCAGCATTGATTTTAAAATTGATGCCTACAAATTCATCTAAGAGATAGAGAGAGAGTTGGAACAACTTACTTGAAGGAGGTAGTTCAGCAATGTGGGCCCTGCGAACCTAGAAAGATCGCTCCCTATCTGTAGTTTTTCCATGTTAGAAACAATTATTAAGCTTCCAATGAGTATTGCAAATCAAAGTGAAAAGTATGCTTTGAAGGATCATTATTATAGTGATCGCTCAAGCTTATTCACAAGACGAAGCCTAAGAGACTATCCTTTAGATACCGCTTTTCTTCTTTCAGACTCATGAGCTTCTAAGGTTCTGCTCAACCAAAGTTATTATGTAATGGGGCATGCATAGTCTATGGACATCATTATCCTACTAGGAAAGGAGTTACGACATGTGATTGAGCATCCATTCCCCACAGCTGAGGAATCTGAACATTTTGGAATCAATCTGGTGATCAATTAGACCATGAAGGGTAATTATGATACCTTAAAGAAGCCTCCCAACCATAACCTGAAACAAAGTAAACAAGTAAAATGAGATGGGGAGCATTCAAACAATAAGGATGCTTATGAATAACACGGCAGATGTCAATACGCTGTCAAATCGAAATTGAAATGAGCAATGGGACATCAGGTGCAATTCAACTGATACATACCTTCCCCCAAGGCTGCTGTTCAAAGCTCTTAAAAGCCAGGGTTTGGGCCTGTGAGACTCTTTGGCCCAGCATTTCTGGAATCTGGAAAATAAGAGCAATTGAAATGCTTTAGGAATGTATCTAAATACACAATAAAGTTTGGAGTACTACTACAGTAAAGTGACTGACGCTAACCTTTTAATCAGTGTCTCAGTCTGATCCCAAGTGTCTAACTTCCAAACATCCGTTTTAGAAATTGGTCTTTTGTAGCCTTGCTGCATAAGTGGAGTCACCCACCCAAAGTATGTCTCTTTGAGACAGAGACAGAGAGAGAGGTAGTATCAAACAACGCAGCAATAACCAGCTAGTAATAGAATGCTAATCAAATGCCAACATTCCATTTCACTAGACCTCGAAATGTCTCATCTCACTTTTATTTTCAGGCTTGCTTCAGGGAGGAAGAGATTTGCGCAAACAGGGAACCAACAAATGCCACCATCAGAAACCAAGCGAAAAAAACAAGCAAATTGGACTCATTAAGCAGACAGAATCTAAAAATGTCAATTTATAAGCTTATTATTAGTCTTTATTGGAGAATGACAAGCAGTTCTTGACATGTCAATTCATAAAGACTAGCTGAACTGGTCTAGTCAGATGAAAAACAAGCCGAACTGTCATATAAGAAAAATTAAGTTCAAGTGCTACTCACTGGAAAATATGTTGACATGCCTTTCAGGACAAACTTGCTCCTCTCCTGGAAGGGCCTCATATTCAACACTATCAAGAGGCTCAGTGTGGATTGTAGTATACCCTGGATAAGGGTCCAGACTCGGTTCATAGACAAAAAGAAGAATCCCAAATATAACCTACATAAATAAATAAATGAATAAATAAAACCACAAAAGAGAAGAAGATTTAGTCAGGATTCTTCAGATTGAAGTGACCAATGACATAAAGAAATCTCACTAATTGACAACCATAATTGATGAATCCCAGTAGGAGCTGTTTGTTCAAAAGGCTAGGTAAGCTATAGACAGACGGGTCAGGAGTAACGGTTTATTGAAAGAGACGTAACCTGGCAAAAGACCGTGCTGATGTACAGATACAGTGCAGACCTGCAGAAGTAAAAGAAGATGGATATTGGGTCCTCCCTGGAACACACTCAATATGGATCTTAAACTCTTCAACAATGGGATGCATTAAATCAGAATAACCTGCTTCGAAATGATTTTTAAGTTCCCAAGGGAGATTTAGGCAACTACACCTACAAGTGGCTATTTAACATGTGATATTGCAAATATTTCCTCTCTGATGATTTGGCAATTACATAATTTTCAGTAAAGCAGTGTCACCACGGAGGAGGAAAAATGCACACTCTAAATTATTTTGACAATAGAAAAGTTAATTCTGTCAATTATTTTCCATCAATCTCCATAATGAGAGAGAGAGAGAGAGAGAGAGAGAGAGAGAGAGAGAGAGAGAGAGCATCTAATAACATCACTATATTTATTTGCTTGCATTCAAGTGTATGAAATGGGAGAATATGAGATGTTCTCTACTTGCACTCAAGTGTATGAAATAGGAGAATATTAGATGTACATGTTCTGAAGTATGAACAGTTATGTCAAATGTCTGCTGAACAATAAAAAACTAACCTATGATGCTGATAGTGGTCTCTCATTGAGAGGATGAGCTTGAGCATCACAACTTGCCCCACCAGAACATAAATGAGTCCAAACCGCACATACCACTTAAACTCCCGGATGTAAGCGTGCATTTCTAGGCCAATCATAACTAGCATGGAGCACCAAGCAAGAGACTCTATGCTTAATGAAACCATCTGCCAAACAAAAAAGTAGGTGTTATTAAAAAGCAAATTAGACTCTCAGTTTGCCAGCCAATGTAAAATAGCATTACAGAGTGGTGTTCTGAAGATTTACAGAATGACAGAGATTGAAAACTATTGTGGCATCAGTAGAAACAGACTCATGGAACCGTGGCTGATTTGGTTACTCAGAGGGCTAGACTTGGAACCCACGGAAGTTGAAAAACTCACGTGCAAAGAAGGATGTTTTCCATTAGTTTCATTGCCTTTATCAAAAGACGAAGTTTAACATTAGACAGAATGTAGTGGCAATGAGGAATACTGTCGTACCACAAGGATCCACTGGCGCCAAGCTTCATCCAAGAGAAAGCAGTTGAAAAAGAATAAACAAAAGGAGAGTCAATGCGCTAGTGAACAATTTCAGTCCGATGCTTTCTCACATGTTAAGGTTAAGCAACTAGCTACCAAATGCAAGTTTTTTGGACAACATATGGGACTCTGTTGATGTGCAAAAGAACCAGCTAATCAAGATTGTTCGTCAACCAGAGAAATATTAGCTGAGTGTCGGAGAGTTGAATAGGTCCTTGGTACCGTAAAATTCCTACCTCATATGGAGGGAGGATAGTCTGACCATCCAGATTGAAAACCGAGGAGCCCATCACCAACCTCAGCAGAGGCTCTGCAGCGCAGCAAAAAGAAAGCAATCCCAACATACAGTTGTAGCATTTTGACCTCAGACGGTATCTCTGGACTTTCAAAGTCCTCTTGATCAACCAAATTCGGTAATAGCAGAGACCAAGAAGAAGCAAATGGGATATGGAAATGACCAAGGAATCAACGGCGCAAGGTGTGTATGCACCAAAAGCACTGTCCATGGTCCCTGCCCAAATCCCACTTGCCACCGGCCTGCAATACCAATCCAGCAACTCGAAACCCATCTTCTAAGTAAGGTATCAGCTCCAAATTCATCAAGGGTCCATCACAACTTCTTGAAACTTTTTTCACTCAGAAGTCTCATTAAGCAGAAATTTCCCCTGAATCAATGCACATGTTCAGAAACATCCACCATGAATACTGCAGGAAATTTGTAATTGAAAGAAGTACAGCAAGAAAACCCACCATGGCAAAATCACAAGAGGTCACTCGGTTTATTTATAATTAAAAATTAAAATGCGAGCAAAGTCACAGTCCATTGTTATTTGTTTCAAACTGAAACACCAATTAAAGGTGCGGATGGAAATGTTTCTGTTTTTTAGAATAATTTCTTTTTAGGAAAAACTTCTTTTTATTTCTATTCTCAATAACAGTTTTTGATATTTTAAGAGTTCGATAATTATAAAAAATTGATATTCTGAAACAAAAATACGTTTGGCATGACTTAGAATTTCTTTTGATCTATTACTAATGTTACTATATTTTTCTTTTTTCTTTTCTTTTTTCTTTTTCTTCTCATTTCTCTTAGCAAGTCGCCAGCCTTGGCCACGGTCGGCCGGCGAGTGGCCAGACGAGGGCCGGCGAGGTCGCCTACCTCGGGGGAGGCTCCGCCTCGCTGTGGCTAGGCGAGCCCCCAAGCCGTGCCACCCAGGCATCGCCCAGCCACCCAGGTGTCGCTTAGCCTCGCGGTGGCCGGCGAGCTTGAAACAAACCTCGCCGGGCCTCGTCTGGTTGGTCGACGGCCATTGCGGGGCTGTTGACCAGCTAGGAGGAAGAAGAGAGGAAGAGAAAAAGAAAGAAAAAAGAAAAGGAAGGAAAAAAAGCACGTTTCTTGAGTTATTTTGGAGAAAAAGAAAAAAACAGAAACAGTGTTCTCTGGAACATTAGGCACCTAAATTTCCTCGACTTGACTTCAGCTTTGACCAAGTCCACCAAAACAGTGCTTTGAGCATGACCCAAAGAGAAATTAGAACTCCCATTCATTACACAGTGGCAAGCAATCGCCCTAGACAAAATTAGAAACAAGAAAGAACACAAGACTTCACAAACACTCAGGAAGGAAGAGACAGAGAGAGAGAGAACCTGAAACACTCTACAGCTGCTGCTTCTCATTGAAATGGCTTGTGAGTTAAAAATGTAGGGAGTCCTTATAGTGGGACAGCAAGAGTCAGGGAGTAAAATATAGAACGTTGAGGCAGATGAATCGTCACCAAGAAAAGAAAAAGGGAAGGAAAAAACAAAGGAAAAATGAATGCGAGAATGGTCAAAAGGGCCATTTGAAGTTTGTGACAGCTTCTAGGAAATGAGGAGGAGAGGACCGAGATGGTCAAGAACATTTGGCGCGATGCATGCGTCGCCGCTTACCTAGGCAGCTCTCTCACCTGAGCTGTAACGAGAGGAAGTGATGGAATCTTTGTACGATTGATTAGTTTATAGTTTTCTTCTTCCTCGTATTCTTTGGCTTCTTCCGTTGACTTCCGTACAATCATACTAATTAACAAAGACTGATGATTGAGAGCGTATTATAATCATTTGGACATTTTCGTGTTTTGATTCGCTGTCCTATTCTCTAGAGATAGACAAATTAATTTGCCTGCATTCTAAGACTTTTCTCTATGAAATTCTTGATCTTAGGATCATTGAGAAGTAATCTCTTCATGATTAACTTATTGTGTCATATCTTGCGTTATCATAAGAGGTTTGATGATCCTAAATTCATTAATTGATTGCAATTCTTGAATCTAGATGTTGTGGGCAGTTCTCCTAACATAAGGATTATTTTTCCTATCTTTTGTTGGAGTGGAGATTTACTAATTGCTTGATATATTCCAATAGGCTCTACCAAAGTCCAACTCTAAGGCCGTGATCAACTTCTCATCTATGGTATTGCGACAACCTTTCCCAAGTGGAAGTTTGACGGATTGCCAAGCAAGCATGCCCGATCCCTCTAGCGAGTGGTACTTATACTTATTGTGGACTCTTCCAAACCTACCGATTGCAACGTGGTTTCCACTTCAATTATACTAATTGATTATGAGCCAATTATAAGTAAAATTAGACATAGGAGTTCGTTTTATTTCAAAAATCAAAGATTTGTGGGTTGGGACCTGATTTCGCTAGATATATCTATCGCCTAATTTGATACAATTTCTTTTTATGAAAACGTTTTACATGTGAGCTTTCTCTTTATTTTCTAATCCTTTTTTTTCCTAATAATGAAGCAAATAATAGTTGCTCAAACAATAAGCAAATAATAACAAAGCCATTAGAGGACGGGAAAAATTTACTTAACCTATACCAGGCAACTTATTGCTATACCTCGGGACAGGATCGCGTGAGCAGTTAGTAAATGAGATTGTTTGAATCTTTCAGCTTCCAAGAACAAAAAGAGAGACTGACAGAGAAATTTTATTGACAAAAATAAAGTTCAATCGACCATTAAATTTGCAATGGTGATTATTGGAAAAAGAACAAAACAAATGCCAAACATTCAAAAAGGATGTGAAGATACCATGTTTTCAGAATCATGATCCAAAAAGACTTCACTATGTAAGAAAACTTTTACCTATAATCACTTTTTCCAAAAGATCAGACAATTTTGCATGTGAACTATTCCTACTATTTCTTCTTTCCAAAAGCTTAATAACTCCTCCAATTACCTTCCTTCTATTACGAAATATATGGTTGCGTTTGTCTTATGGAAAATAAATTACTTGGAATATTTTCTAAAATGTTTTCTAAAATATTTTACATCTTGATAGTTTAATGGATGATGAAAATACTTTTCGTTTACTAATTTTTATAATTGATAGAAGCGATTATATTTAGGAAAATGTTAATAATTTATATTTTGTGAAACAAATGGATTGTTGCTTGTTTGTTCCATACAACAAATCGTATTCTACACCACTCTCCTCCGAATCAAGCTATCAATTCAAGCAAACGTATCCTTACACACAAAACAACCACGAGCAGGGGTTTCAAAGAAGATTGAGAGGGACATGATTTGTAACCACGAGCAAAGTCAGGATCTTCAAGCACGAATTTGTCAAAGCGACGGCGTAGCCCCCAGGAATTTTCAGAACATCAGGAAACGGAGTTTGAATCATTACGGCTAACTGTTTAGCATGCACGGAAAAGTTTTCCTTTCCAAATGTAAAGACAAATTTGTCGTGGCTAGGGAAATGAAGATTCGAGTAAGACAGAGCCACCCGCATGAGGATAGACTCCCACTTGCATAGTGCAGTGAAAGTCGAGATAATCGAAATTGGTGTGGAATGATCTGACGTGATGGGAGAGAGTTGAAAGTAATTTTATCAATTAGGAGAGAACAAGAGAGACCAGTCGAATGACATGACCTGGGAGAAACCAATCGTAGGCACGAATTCAAGATAGACTCGGTCGTCTTTCTTACCTTCAGTTCGAACTTCCTTTTGTTTAGTAGGTTGCTCCTCTTGTATGGCTGTTTGCTTTAGTTGCTTGACGTTCGCATCGCATTACCAGCCCCAACATGCAGATCCTTGTGCACAGTTGCCGCGGTCTCACGAGCTGGCAGATTTGTCGCACAATGAAAAGATATGAGTGTCAAACGGTTATTATTTTTTTTTATCTGTTCAATTGACGAGAATATATGAGTGTGTATATGTTTAATTTACTGTTATTTTTTTCAGCAGATATATTTTTAAAAAAAAATCGGTTATTTATCTGCAATTTGGGCCCACTACACAACAAATAACTAACATTCTTACAAATAGATTGTTCAAACCTAACTTTGACTCTTTCAAAGCAAATTGGGCATGATAGACATTTACCCACCAACTTGAGGGTGTGTCGAAGAACTAGAAGAAAATCTCGAATATCTCAAAGATAATCTCGGTATGTGAAATTATTTTGTTTTCATTTATTTTATTTCTTTTTTATTTTTGAATCCTTGGAATTAGGAAGCAAACCCCTAGAATTAGGAAGTAGGAAATTTATTCCTGTTTTTTGCTATTTGTTAGCCGTCCTAGGCTCTATTTATATGTTATGTTCTTTGTAATGATGATAAGTAATAAAATAAAAAAAAAATAGAAGAAACCATTTTTTCTTCTTTGAAATTGGCAAATATCTCTAAGTTCCACCACACTTTTCTACCCAGTTGATTCGGAACAACCGGGAGTAATGAATTCTGGGAACGAAGTCAAGACAATCTGATCCAGACGAATTGAGTACCAGCTTTTCCATTAACATGAAATATCCAACTGAAAATGTTTAACATTTGGACTAATACAAAAATTTTCAAAAATGCAAGCACACGCTCACCCACGGATCGTAGGTACTTTCACAAATTACAGGTGTGTTCGAGTAACATTTCTATTGCTGGGAACAATTTGTATATACCAGCAAAAGGAAAAAAAAATGTTTCTTCAGATGGGGCGATGGGGAAATACTTTTCATAGGAAGTTAATTCTGGGTATCACTTTACTGATTAGAGCATTGACACGAGGAATGATCGAGAGTCGCATTTGACTGCAAATTACCAAAAATCCTTAGTTCAACAAAATGCAATAGTGTCACCTCATATGTAGTCACGTCCTTGGTCGAACTTAACAAAGCAATCTCTACACTATAGAACGATTTATAGCGGATGAATTCCGCTATCAGCTAACAACGCCAGAGCAAGAATCATCATCATCGACACGGCAGACACCCATGCCCTTTTAGAATCTTCATGTATGTTGGGCTTTGCTCAGCATTCTACTACGCTAAAGTAGCAAACTTTAACATTGTGGATACATTCGTTTGCGGAAAATGAGTAATTTAAAACATATTTTTATTAATTAAATAATTAGAAAAAATTTTAATCACCCACAAAAATAGTTAGGTATAGATTGGGAAAAAGTATTAAAAAAAAATCTTAAACATATGGCATTGATAACAATTCAATCATAAACCTTTTAATTTGGTCAATTTTATCCTAAAAACTTTTCACATCGATACAAACTCAGTTCTTCCTATGGTCGATGCTGACATGGATGTTGACCAGTCGGCGAACGTTGACGTGGAGGCTCACCGGCCACTATAGGAGAAGAAGGCCAATAGGAAGAAGATGAAAAGGAAAAGGAAAAGGGAAAAAAAAAAAAACGAAAAATATTAATACAAATTTTGAAAAAAAATAAAATTTATTTAAAAATTGCTATGTCAATTTTTGCTGGCCGGCCGGTGTTCACGTCGGCACCGACCGGCCAAAATTATCCAAAAAGGCTGAATTGGTATCAATGTGAAAATATTTATGATTAAATTAATTTAATTGAAAGGTTTATGGTTGAATTGGCACAAATGCTCTAAGTTTAGGACTTTTTTGGTACTTTTCCGGTATAGATTATTATGTATGATGATAATGTTTTCTATTGATTAATTTTTCTAAATGATATAAATAATAATTTTTTTGAAAAATATTTTACAAATCACTCTTTTCCTACTTCTGTAATGTCTGGTCGCACCATGCCCCAAACACCTTAGACGGATACAAAGTGTCTTGAAAAAAAAAAAATTATTTTGCGATAATAAGAACTGCCACATAGGCTCGAACGGCAACCAGCTGTTGCGGCGATTGACGGCCACTGGCCAGCATGAGAGCAGAAGTGTAACAGGCACTTTTGTAGGTTTTAGCTATAGCAGCGAGTGAGAGAAAATATAGCCTCCTTAAAATACGAAATTCCTAGTAAAAAAAAATTCACATAAGTAACAATATTTATAAAAAAAAATCCTAATCTAAATAAAAGTAATCTTGAAAATATTATTAAAATTAAAATTTCAGATCAAGATTCTAATAACTAGAGCTAATCTCGAAATCTTGGTATCAAGCTCTCTTCTCTTTGATAATGATGATAGATTAAGACTAACCTCTGGTTGCTACTAATGATCTCTTTCTATATCGCAATATGATAGGGCCGCCTCTGTGATCAATCACAACCATTTTAACAAGCAATTACTACCATCACTAATATCAATCACGGCCGATGATCTCCCACTAGCTAAATGTGGTTTTTTCTTTTTCTTTTGTTGGTTGAAACGAAGGCAAAAAACCATGAAAGAAAGCAACGGTGGCCCACCGGCGGTTCTAAAACGGTTGCACGCCGGTTCTACCTCATCGGCTCTACACCGGCGGCCCACTAGATGCGCTTAGCCCTCTGCAATTTCCCTCACTCTCCTCCTTTGTTCCCTACTGTCAACCGTCATCTCCGGCGGCTGATTGATCTGTAAAAACCGATCTGCATTGACTCATTTCAAAGAACCGACGATCAAGTCGGTTTTCAAGTCTACCAGCTCAATCGCTAGTCTGGTGGCTGACATTGGTGAACCAGACTTGCCGATCTATCCTCGAGTCTGTTCCTGACCTTGTTGTGGTAGAAAACCGGTAGATCAATCACTGGAACACCTCCGGTGGTCCGATCCCTTCAGGAATCCCCAAAACCAGCCCAGGCAGGACCATTTCTGTTCCAGTCCAAGCCGGCGGCCACCGAAGCTCTTTGGCCCCCCCAACTGTCAACAATCGCCTATTCCGGAAGCCTCAGACCTAGCTGTGGTCCAAGATTGGCCTCAGAACTAGCTTTAGTTTCTAGAAGATGCAAATCCAGGATCATTTGTAGCACAAAAACTTGCATTAGCATCTATCAGAAGGCAAAACAAGTTTGATCAAGCAAGAAGATTGGGAATTGTTAGTTAGGTGAGCTATGGACGTGATTCGTCTCATGTTGGTGCAGAACATTGCCTTCAACATCACTAATGAGAAGACAACAACGGAATTGATGATGGCTTTGTCAAACATGTACAAGAAGCCATTTGCATCAATTAAGGTATATTTGATACATCGTCTTTTCAATTTGAAGATGGACAAAGGTACTTCTATGACAATTCACATCGACGAATTCAATATGATCATGTCTCAATTGAGTACAATGGATATCAAATTTGCTGACAAGGTAAAAATTTTAATTTTATATTCTCTACTTAAAAGTTAGAGTGCAATTGTGACTACAGTGAGTAATTCATTTGATAAAAGAAGTGAAGTTTCAAAAAATCTAAGATTTGATTCTTAGTGAGTACTTTCATAAAAGAGAGTTGGATAAATCTTTGGGCACTGCCTTGAATATTGAAGGCTAAGGGAGAACAATTGACAAGGTTGGAACTAGTACTATGGTAGATCGAAGTCCAAAGAGAGAAGCAAATCAAGACTTTGTAGTGAAATAATTTGCTGGAATTGTGTAGAGAAAGGTCATATGAGACAAGATTGTAGAACCCCAAATTAGAAAATTTAGTATTGGAATCTAAATCATGATGAGGTCAAATCTTTGAATGCAACCCTTGAAAAGATACTTGACAATGATGCCTTAATTTTGAGCGTATTTTTGCTTGAATTTTGAACTCATATGCTTTGATGTACTCTATTCCGTGCAAAAAATTATGCACAATTTTGTTGTTGGATAGTTTGGAAAGGTTTAACTTACAAATAATAAAGCTTTAGATATTGTGGGGAAGGATGATGTTCACAAAAAAATTGCCAATGGATATCAATGAAAGTTGCAAAATGTTATATTTCTTCCGGTCCTTAAGAGAAATCTAATCCCTACAAATCAAGTAGACCACCTAATACGTAACTTATTTTGGAGACTACTATCAAAAAATGGAAAAATGTGCCATGGTAGCGCGGGGAACAAAGTTAGGAACATTATACATGATTGAAAGCAGTAGAAAAACATTTAATGAGTTGGAAACTGATTCCAAATTGTGGCACCACAAGCTTGGATACATGAGCAAAAAGGGAATGAAGCTGTTAGAATGAAAGGGAAAATTGCTTAATATGAAGTCCATAAAAATTGGTCTATATGAGATTTGCATTTTAGGGAAGCAAAAATGTGTCAGCTTTCCATAGATTGGAAAAGAACAAGGAAAAAAGGAATTGAGTTGGCACACATAAATGTGTAGGGGCACCCCTATGTATTTCCTAAAGGTTTGTGTTACTGCATTGCATTCACTAATGACTCCATTAGAAAAGTATGAGTTTATTTTTTGAATAATTTTGATGTAGGTAGTACTTTTAAATAATGTAAAGCGAAAGTGGGAGAATGAGTCTAGCTTAAAGATTAAATATCTAAGGTCGGACGATGGTGGTGGTTATGATAGGTAGGAGTTCAAGCAGTTTGTGTAGAGAATTGAATTAGGATGAAAAGAAAAGTTCTTAGCACCATCAAAACAGAATTGCTGAGAGGATAAATCGTACTTTAAATGACCATGCAAGAAGATGCATACAGGATTACCTAAGAAGTTTTGGGTGGATACAATTAACAAAGCAACATATCTAATCAACAAATGACCTTCAGTTTCCCTTGATTTTAAGTTACCATAACAAGATTGGACTGGAAAGAAGACAAATATCCCTCATTGAAAGCTTTTTGTTGTATTTTGTACATCCACATAGATTCTAAAAATAGGGACAAGCTTGATGCAAATGCTAAGAAAAGTTTTCTCTTTTTGATTGATTTTGATTATTTTGGCTATCGACTTTGGATGATCAAAATAGAAAAATAATAAGAACAAATGATGCTCCATTTGATGAAAGTATGTTATACAAGGATAAGTCTATTATAGAATTTAGTGTGAGGAAACAAATGGAGGAAACTACATATTGAATTGGAAGGGACATTTAAGATTGTTGTGGTTAGGAATCCTGAAACTACTGATGTAGATAATATAATAATAATAATAATAATAATAAAAAAACAAAAACAAGAATCACATACACCTGAATCCACTTTAACACTTTAAGTAGATCAAGTAGAGCATTTAAATCTATATAGAGGTATTCTCTAGCATTACATTATTTTCTTAGTGCTGGTGAACCAAAATATTTTGCAAAAGCAATGCCAGTTATACATTCTATTAAGTGGAATTGGCAATTTAAAATGAGTTGGATACACTGGATAAGAATAGAATTTAGGTGTTAACTTCATGCAAACTTTCTCTCAAGTCGTGAAATTGACTATTATCAAGCTAGTGTTAAGTATTGTTGCTCCTAAAAACTTACATCTAGAGCAATTAAATGGAAAGACGACATTCTTTCACGATGACTTGGAGGAGGACATATACATCATATAACCAAAAGGATTTCAAGTTCCCAATGAAGAAAATTATGTTCACAAATTAAAGAAAAGTCTAGATGATTTGAAGCAAACTCCTAAATATTGGTATAAATTTTTTTAAAACATGTGTAATAACAAGTTTACTAGATGTAAATTATTTCACTATTGTTACTTTAAAGAATTGATGACTACTATATTATTTTGCTATTGTATGTGAATGATATGCTCATTGCAAGATCCAATGTTAGGCAAATCAAGATATTAAAGTGTTAATTTTCAAAGGAGTTTGAAATCAAGGACTTAGGAGCAACAAATCAAATTCTTGGTTAAGGATCACACAAAAAAGATATGCGGAATTTCAAAAGTTGTCTCAAGAAAAGTATTGAGAATGTCGGGCAAATTCAGAGTTCTGAATGCAAAGCCTAGAAGTAATCATTTAGAGAGTCTCTTCAAACTCTTGAAAAAGCAGTCATCAAAGACAGTTGAGGAGAAGGATTATATGGCTAAGGTGCCTTACGGTCAGCTGTTGGCAAGTTGATATATGTTGTATACCAAACTAGCTATAGCTCACACGATGGTTTATGGTGAAGTGGCTATTAAGATAAACTGAGAGGCACTTCAAGATTATGGTAAGTTGTTGGCAAATTCATATATGCTATGGTGTGTACCAAACTAGCTATAGCTCACATAGTAGTGGTAGTCATGAGCAAATATACGGCTAATTTATGAATCAAAAAGTGGCTATTAAGATAATTGAGACGCATTTTGGGTTTATGGTAATTTGTTGGCAAATCGATACATTTGATGGTGTATACCAAACTAGCTATAGTTCACACAGTGGTAGTCATGAGCAAATATATGGCTAATCTAGGAATAAAGCATTTGTAAACTACAAATGGCTATTAAGATACCCGAGAGACACTTCAAATATGTCACTATGTCTTATGGAAAATAATATGACTTTACAAGTCTTTGTCAATGCAAATCTTGACTTGGACAATAGGAAGGACACCTCACATTATGCTTTTCACTTAGGGGATACTGTAATCAGTTGAATATCTAGACGTCATAATTGTGTGTCTCTCTATGTCACTAAAGCTAAGTGTCCCTCTCAGCCACTAAAGCTAAGTATGTCATTATATAAGAAGCTGACAATGAGATGATTTGGTTGAAGAATTCTTCAAACAATACAGACAAGAAGCAAGATAATAGTGTTCAATGACACTTGTCTTGCAAAGAATCTAATATTTTATTTAAGAACAAAGCATATTGAGTAGAAGTATCATCATATTCGTCAGCCGAAAAATCTACCACATAAGTTAACCAAGGTTGTCATCACTAAAAGGACCGAGGCTGTGCATTCCCTTTGTTGGCCTCACAGTTAGTGATGAGGAGGTCATAGCACTAGGACAATTATGGTTACAAAGTCAAGTGAAGACTATAGAAAACTATTGCTATTTTTAAGATTAGCATCCAAGTGGGTGATTGATAAAGACCAATAATACGAAAGTAGAGAGGCTTTTCACGGCTAATGATATGCATGTAATTTTCATGTTAAAGCAGAGAAAAAATATCATGTTAATGGTATATACGTAATTCCTATATAACTTGTATGCATAGGGCAATAATTTTGTGGTTGTGACCCTGAAACTTGTAATGTTGAAAATTGATAATAATACTGATGATGAAGAAATTGCGTAGTGCGATGTTTTTTCCCTTCCTAATTTTGGAAGGTTTTCTATGTAAAAATTCATGTCTTCTTTATTTTTTTCACTTCGACCATTTTTATTTGTTACCAATTGTCGCCATTGTTGTCATCGTCATCGATATTCGAAATCTGAGGGGCATTATGGAATTAAGGCTGACCGCTGCAGCAAAATTGACAGTGGCAACCAAGTAGGCAGAGGCCGACCGTCATCTCTTGCTGTCTGAATGATTCATTTCCATCCGTAACCTGTTCTCTTTCTTTTGGAGAACCAAGCCGCTCAGATACTGCGCATTGGCAGAACCGGTGCTTTGAACCATCTTAGAGAAGGCGCTTGCTTCATTTGACAGCAGATTCTCTGGAGTGTCGTGTTCTGCTACCTGAAGTGAATGATTGAAGGCATCCTAATTGATACTTGCATAAGAAAATAGAAACGCAACAATATTGAAATGCATGAATAGTTAATTGGGGTCACGGTCCTTCTAAGTTGACGAGAAGTTTCAAGTGCCCTATGCATTTCATGCTAGTACTGATGTATGCATGATGAACTGTGATGGTAGAACATACTTGGCCGGCATCGAGCACAAGAACTCGGTCAGAGTCGATGATGGTGTTAAGTCTGTGGGCGATGATGAGCATGGTGCAGTAGGTAAATTCTTCCCGGATGGTTTTCTGGACGAGTGCATCAGTTCTGAGATCGACGGCCGCAGTTGCTTCATCGAGAACAAGAATCTTTGACCTTCTTAGTAATGCTCGAGCAAGACACAGCAGTTGCCTCTGTCCGACGCTGAAGTTCTCTCCACCCTCGGAAACCTTGACAAAGCACAACCAACATCAATTAAACCAATAGATATTTTTAACTTAACCTTTCTTAACAAGCAAGAAAAAAAGACTGATGCATTCTGAAGCCAATAAAATAATGCAAAGCATTACATTGGCCTCTTGCACATAGAAAGACCAAACATCTATAAAAATCGACCTATCAACTTCAGTTTAACACTACAGATACTATAAGATCTAACATATTTGGACAATGTTATGGAACGGATCCTTCAGCATTTCTTGCAGGTAAATCAATTCCAACATCTGTACCACTCTGTCCAGTATACCACCACGTCCAGTCCACATTGACGGCTCTTTTTCTCTGCCTTGCAGTCTTATCATTTAGGTTTTTTTTTTTTTTTTTTTTTTTTTTTTTTTTTTTTTGACAACGCCTTATCATTTAGTTCAGGTGGAGGAAATTATATATTAAATGGAAATTCTGGAGGTAACAGTGGTGCAAGCAGAGCATTTGAGCAAAAATATTTGTAATCATACCTAGAAGATTATTGCTAATTATTTCTCACTAATCTTGTCAACATCTTTAACTTCAAAATGTTTTAAAACCATGTCAGACTTCTTTCCTGAATATTAATTCATGTCGCTTGCCTTGTATTGATTCGACTCAATTTCTCTCCTCTCTGCCAAAGGGCATTAACCTAGTCAATGGTTATTGTCACCATCTCAACACTTGCATGCTTTAGACAGCCTCTAACAATCCTTGTCCTTCACAGTACAATTTGCATAACTTAGATATTTTCTTTAACATTGCAGATAACTACTGATGATTTCATCAACATAAACCTGAATTCAATAGAAATTGCAATGATCCATTGGATTAAGATTAAGATTTTATATCTAGTAAATTTTCGCAAGCTTACCTCAGCATCCAGGCCATAAAAGTTCCTCCTGATAACATCCTTCAAATGTGCTCTCTCCAAAGCCTCCCAGAGGTCAGCATCATCGTGTTCATTGAAAGGGTCGAGATTGAATCTCACAGCTCCTACACAAAATTGAAAACAAAGAAACTATTGGAGACGGTACTTATTCTCCACAAATAAGGAATCTAAAGTTTCTTTCTGGTATATCGTTGAAGATTCTCAGTCCACAGTAATGGAGTTCAGTGTATGCAGTTATGATTCGTACTGTAGCCTCTTTCACATGAAATAACAGACAACTCAAGAAAGGAAAGTTGGTCAATTTTTTATGCAGAATGTTCCTTGGAATCAAACCAAAGTAAAAGGACAGTGGATTAAGACATTTTAACAGATTAGTACTGGTCAGCAGACAGTTCACTTCAAGAGAAAGTGACAGTCCAGGGGTAGTTGGGCACAGAATTGGACTGCAAGAATAGTAAGTGGCTCTTGTGAATGATACTTGGTCCGAGGAGTACAGAGTTCTGGACCTCCAGTATCAGACATAATAATTGCAAGAGAAAACTCTCAGCTATGAATTGGTCAGAGGACATAGCAATATCAACCAGTGGGCAGACTGAAAAGCTTGAACTTGTAAGCAGAATCTCCCACAGAATATCAGAGAAAGTTGAAGGAAAAGGGGGAAGGAAGAACAGGAGATTTTAAAAAACAAGATACAGAGTATTTCATGGTGCCTACCTGAGAAAAGAACCGGTGATTGTGGTATGATGCTAAGGACTTTCCGCAAATCTTCCAGTCCTATTTTAGAGGTGTTGCACTGATCGATCAAAATTCTTCCTTTTTCCAGCTCGACAATTCGGAACAAAGCATTTATCATGCTAGATTTTCCAGCACCGGTTCTTCCGACTATTCCCAGTTTCTCGCAGGGTGCTGTTGAAAAGGACAATCCATGCAAGACGGGAGGAAGTTCAGGTCTGTAACAAAGGACCACATCTTCAAATTTAATTAATCCTGATGAAGGCCAGCCAGGAGGGGGGCGGCTGCTCTCTAATATAAGCGGAGCTTCAGAAGGCAATTCTATGTACACACCCACACGCTCTACAGCATTTAGACTATTCTCAGCATGGCTTGCTTGTCTCAGTACATCGCTCAAAAGGTTTGTTATATTCAAAGTGTAGCTGAGCAGGAGACCCATTGTTGAAGCAAAGGCTGCTCTGTTTTCTGCATTTCTAGTCTGCATGACTGCAAATGTGGTGGTCAACCAGATCATTATGCATCCTAGTGTGTCCAACCTTATGTCGAGCCAATTGTTGGAACTGACTTTGACAAGGGTGAATCTGATGCTATTGTCCATGGCCTCGGCATTACTGGTGGCCAACCTATCATGTGCTTTATATGCACGAATCGTCGACAAGCCGTTCAATGCTTCTCCGAATTGTGCATAAACTGGAGATCTGGCGATTGAATCCAAGCGTTTCACTTCACGAGATACACTCTGTTAACAGCAACACGGCAAGCAATTAGAAAGACAATTATATCCAGACTTCCAAAGGGCTCGGCTATGGGTACAGGGCGAAACATGTGTTAGAAAAAGAGGTATAGTTCTATTGAGCAATTAAAAGGATCTACTGTTAGCCTTGATCATTAATGCCCCCTCTACTACAAAAAAATTGACAAAAAAGATGGATAAATGGAACTTTCATCATTGAACTGTTGGTGCTTAGTACTTATTCACTGTTTCATACGAAGGAAAAAAATAGTGTCGCTTTCTACTATGAAAGGATTATGGAAATTGCATTTCCGAATTTCCACTATAAAACAATTAAATGGTGCTGCATAGTGTCACAGGCATGACAAAAAAATGTAAATTCGACATGAAATTGTCAGTTAATGTAGCAGAAGAACATTGCCGACCCCACCAAATGGGACAAGTTTTGACAATTGTTGCTGTTAGTAGCAAAGAATATATCACTTTGCATTGTTGTCTTTTGGCTGCTTGGCCTTTGCCCGGCTTCCTTTCACTCTTTTGAGACTGTTCTTTTGAGTGCGAGTCTTTGAAGCCGGTTTTTTGTATTTTTTGCCCCCCTTTTATATTTATATTACTTACTTACCAAAAAAATATATATATATATATCACTTTGCATGAAAGAACATTATGGCCCAAACAAAACTGCACTGACCTGGAAATATAGATAGGCTGCATAAAACAAGATCAAGAGCGGCAATATGGCCCAGAGAGAGATTGTGCTTACAACTCCTATAAGCACAAAAGTCGAAAGTAGCTGGCAGAGTCGGCCCATAAACAAATTTACACATCTGGGAACATTGCGATCTATGTCGCCTAGATCCTTGGCAAACCTGTTGATTATTCTTCCCGCTGGGTTGGTGTGAAAGAAAAGCATCGGAGCCCTCAATATAGACCGAAGCATAGAATCATGCAATGTTTTTGCCGCATAAAGACTTGAAATAACCAAACAATAAGCGTTAGTCAGCATCACAGTCACCTGATTCACAGAAAGACGGGAGTTGTCACAGACATTGCTAGAAAGACGTACCCTTCAGTTGACATATGCCCACATCCACCAAAGACTATAATACAGAAAACTACAAATATAGCAAAGCTAACAAATAGTCTGCCTCATGTTATGATAAATCAGTTTCTCTCTGAAAATACAATACTTTCTGCACTGTATAAAAGAAGTTGTAAGCCAAACTCAAGCACCAAGAGGTAATGTGATAATGTGGCTTTCCCACTTCATCAAGAATCAAAAGGAAATTATAGAAGCACACGCTACTGCAGAAAAGATAGCAACATTAGAGAAACTGAATCGGAGATCTATCTATGGAATTGACATACCTGACCAAAGGACAGGAGTGCGTAGATCAATATGTAGAATCCTGGTCTGTAGTTCTCCGAAGTGCTTTGATGTGTCCAGAAACTCAACCACGTGCTACTTGAAATTCGAAGAACTTCAGTTAAAGTATAGCAAATAAAGAGTACTGCCACTACCCACAGGCCTCCAAGTGCCCCTTTGTACCTAAAAATAGATTAAGTGAAAAAGGAAATCAGATCGTACGCATGTCACAGACAAGTAGCATTATTGCTATGTAGTTCTATGTTTCAGATTTATCAGACCTAACAGAAATAGAGGGAAAATAGCATTTTACAAAACAAAAACAGTGTTCGGGTTTTTGATAAAAAGGAACTGTCAAATTCGTGGACTTTAGGTGTTTAAAAGCATTTAGTGTTATGCGTGAAACATAGTTATTACGTGGAGGAAACCTAAGCATCGCAGAAAAAGCTACTTAAGAGACCTTTCGAGTGATGTCACGTAAAGCTGAGAAAGAAATGTTGTGCAAACTTACACTCAATATTATCTCCATACCATCTTAGGTAGCTTTCTTGAACTTTCTGTTCAATATATCATATGTATGTTTTATGTCATTTAATTGGCTTATTTGAACCCTTTTTCCATTCTAGAGTTCAATAAAGTCTTTAGGTCATGAATTTGTTATCCCCAAATAAGCCTTTTTCATAAATCATCTGTCTACACAACCAAGTACTAGAAGATGAAGCTTCATATCATGCATTTAGTACCTCATCAGGACTTTCCAACTCACAATGCCTGTTTCCCGTTCCTCTTGCTTAATAAGTACCAACTTCCCCCGTTACCTTTCTTCCCACGCTCTTGATTTTCAGGCAATTCATTAACAATGGTGTCAGCTGCTGGTTTGGATGTTTTCTCCTCTACATTTTTCTTCTCCCCCTCCTTATCATCTTCTATTTGTTCATCCATTTTTCCTGCATTCTCCATAAGTGTCTGGAACAGTACCTTGCTTCTAGACAGCTCTTCAAAAGTCCCCTCCTCTTTGACCATTCCTTCATGAACCAAAATGATTCGATCCACTTGAGGAAGAAAATGTAGCTGATTCGTGACAAGAATCCGGGTCTTCCCTTGCAGCTCTTCCTTGATACAGCTATTGAACACCTGTAGTTGACTGCAGATTAGTATAAGCTAATACAGTGCCCTCATTTCTGAAAATTCAGAAAAGAGATCCTACTGAGTGGAAGATCTATAAATATGAAACTAAAGCTCACTTCAGATGGGGGGGCAGTCAAGCCAAAGGCTTGGATACCCTGTATTACTAAAAAGAAAAATAAAAGAAGCTAGTCAAACAAAGACAATAAAAGAAATACACAAATATAAGTTAAGAAGTCCCAAATCAGAAAATGCTTCAGAGTACTGAAAGCAGCAGATGTTGCTTTGATTATCCAAATATTGATTGCAGCAAGGTATCTTAAGGGCAGGACTGTAGCATCAAAATTGTTATTCTTGATTAACCAAAGCATTTGAGCATGCCTTGCACAAAAAGCTTTCCAAGTATACAGGTAATTGTTTAAGCCGTATAACATCACTTGCGACACCTTTGGTAATCTTAAGTGACAAATTCTGTCTTATGAATTTCATACCTGTCGACCAACATGAGCATCTAGAGCACTTAAAGGATCATCAAATATGTAAACGTTTGAATTTGAGTAAACAGCCCTGGCCATGGAAACCCTCTGCTTTTGGCCTCCACTTATATTCACCCCTCTTTCCCCAATCTCTGTAAGATCGTGACCCTAAGGAATAAATGAAATAGATAATTAACAGATCACGTCCCACGTTAAAAGAGATACTTGCAAAGCACTGGGTTCCACTTAACTGGAAGATAATCAAGATCATGCTCCAATTGAGTAATGCTGACTGCCTTCCAATATCTTTCCGCTTCAAATTTAGACCCAAATAATATGTTGTCTCGCACCTGATATCACACATAGGACACAAGATAAATTGATGATAAGGCGCCCAACATTGACAGATAAATAAAACCAGCAGTGTGCAACTTACAGTGGCATTGAAAATCCATGACACTTGAGGAACATAAGCAACGGTTCCCCGTATAGTAACGCATGCATCAGAGACAGGAGATAGTTCCCCAAGCATTGCCGATATGAGAGATGTCTTTCCTTGTCCAGTACCACCAACAATAGCCACTAAGCTACCCACTGGTATTTCCAGATTGATGTTCGACAGGGTGGGTTTTTCTGCCTGAAGTTAGCTGAAAATTTAGCCTCCACTTGAAATAACATGTTGCGACAAAAAGACTGGAAATTGCCATAAACGACCATTTAGTTATGCTGAATCATCAAATATCAGTCAGAAGACACAGCTACGTTAACTTGAACCTTCAAAATGCTGGCAGAAGAGATGCATTCACCCAGAGAAACTATGTTGTCTGAGTTTTGAGTTCGGTTATTTTCCTCAGAATTCACCAAGAGTAAATTACAAATAGAAATTAGGACAAGTTTCCTTTGAAGATGTCACCTTTATAGAAGTTGTGAGAGCACAGCTCACTTAACTAAATGTTTAAGTCGTCCGATGAAGGTGTGGTTTAAATTTTGATTTTGGCATCAACCAACTTCGGGGTTCATAATTTTATTTCTTTTTTATGTGCCCCTATCCTTCTAACACATCAGTGACAATTACTGTTTATAAATGCATTTTGATGGTGTTACAACCCTTAAAACCTAGACAATTTGGACATACTAAAGTCAACAGTTTCTACCCATTGAGAAAAGTTAGGTAAGTGATTTTGCCAGACAAAATGACTCGTATGTTTATTTGACCTTTGAGTCCCATGAAAAGTGCCCATCCTTGATTGAAATAGCTGGCTCTCCTGGCTCAATCGCTGGATTTGGAACTAATACTCTCTCTTCCGTTAAAAATAGTTCCTCCAAACGTTGCAGGGAAACATTCGCAGTAACAACCTGGACACAAAAGTAAGATTGGAAACTAAAAGATGGCAAACAAATGTTTGCAACCACTGTTATAATAAAATTGCTGGATCTAAGATGGACAATATGCCTCATCCTTGAGAAAGTAAAGGTAAAAAATCGAAATAAGCCCAAAACAGAAAATCTGACTTGCAGTTTCTAAATATTGTCAAAGCCATTTAATGAAGAGATAATCTGTTACAGATTTAGTTATCACAGCATGGTTTAGCCTTCAGTTCAATTATCACATTGATGTAACAGATCCTGCTGATTAAATTTCTATTGTTTATTCTAGTTCAACAACAAGCAATTAGTTCAGGTTAAACGAAAATGTAGTATATGAGAAATGCTCGTAAAACTTTTCTTACTCCGTATTGTCCAAGTCAAAGAATCAACCCCATCAGTATAGTGATTTACTACAGTTCACCATTCATATTCTATGTTATTTCTCTTGCAGTTTGATATTGTCGATCATTTTCTTCTTTGCTAAGTTAATACTTAGACTGAACAAGGGTATCACGCCAACACATCTGAGGTACACAATTAGGAGCAAAAACAAAATGATAGATCCTCTATCCACATAATAACCACACATTATGATGTTGACAAAGGAAGATCAGTACACTATTCTATTTGAGTGACAGAGATAGAGAAATGAGGGTAGGATGAAGTGAAAGAACCTGAGACATCAAGCTAGGGAGCAAGTCCAAAGGAAACCGTAGCACCGCGAAAAGAGAGAGTGATGTAAACGCCCTCGCTGGTGTCAAATCCCCACCAAGCAAAGTGAACGTCCCAAATGAGACAACGGTTACAATGACAGGGATGCTGTTCAGTACAAAGCCGTTGAACTGCCACCAAAATTTATCTCTCAGACTAACAGAATGGAAGAAGAAAATGTAATGTTCATTAGTTCCCACACGCCTGACAGAAAGGTTCTAAATTCATTCATCTACTTCTACATCAGAAACAAATGGAGACTATTTCATTGCACTGTATAAGTCAGCTGATTGAAAAACAGCAACTATAAGTCTATGAATCAGCAACTATATGTCTATGACTTCTCAGCTTACACGCAGCGGTGAATGGAGTTCAAGACTAGATAAATAATTTTACACAGTAAACCAATCACCTTTTTGACTTTACACTAACCTATTCTCATGACGTATGAAAAGAATCAGAGAATTTGAATTTCTTGCACACAATCACCTTTGAAAGTATTTCAACTGCCGTTAGACTGCTTGGTAAGACGTTTGTTCCATAGATAGAGTGTTTTCACATTTCATTTTTAGCACAAGCAATATCTTGCCACTGAGGTTCTCTCCCTCTCCCTCCCTCCCTCCCCCCCCCCACCTCCCCACCTCTTTCCCCCTCCCCTCCCCTCCCTCCCTCCCTCCCTCTCTCTCTCTCTCTCTATCTATCTCTCTCTTTGTGCACATGCATGCATGCATGTGGGCATGTGGATGTGCATGTACACATGCGCACATACATATTTTATACCGATATAAACATGTATACTGGGGAAAGCAAGAATTTTCCAAATGTCAATATAGATGATACTTCCGTGATCAATAAAGGCACAACATTATCTTAATTTTGAAGTAATCCATACTGCAGATACTAGTTGCGCCCTACGGAACCATGAAAGCTCATCACTTCGTACTTCTTGAACCTTACATTGAAAGCTCTTTTCCCAAGCATAACATCTGCAAGAATTTTTCTGATGAATTTGAGTAATTATAAAACAAACATCCATAGAAAATGTAGGCCAGAGCATCTTGCTAATTCAACATACTTCACAGTGTCCATTGCTGCCAAAATTTCGTTCATAAGGCTGACTCTCTTGTCAGTTGACTGCAGCCCTTTCTTTGTCAGTTTTTGCATTTTGCTGATTATGATCGTCTAATTAACCATGAAAAAGATCATGGAAGACAATTGATTGACAGATAGAGAATCAATCATCATGATATAAACTATACATGAGTTGAGAGTGACGACGTGGTATGGAAAACCTCATAGCTAACCACATCTTGCGTAATATAGAGATTGTGAACCTGGTAATTTGTTAATGAGCAATAAGCAGAGTAGACAGAGATCACTAAATTTAACTCATGGAACTCTTTACTTGTTAGACCATTTTTCTTTGGTCACAATGGCAATAAGAAATAATTGCCTTCAAATCTTAAGCAACCATATTAGGCTTTCTAGAGCATGCTTTGTAGTACAAAGCCCCACACCAACATGATATTGCCGTATTAGCAATATTACTGATACAACCATTGCTACGTAGAACTTTCAAAGGATAAACAACATCTACTTAGTACTTAGATCAGAATGCCCCTTATAAAAATTAAAGTTAAAAGAGAACTTGGACCTCCAAGTCAGCACACATATTAACCTATATATGATTTAACTAAAATTGGTAAATAATTAAAATAAACATGGACAAATTGATATTCTGATGTTATAGTGAGGATAAATTTTGAGGGAAAGAGAGAGCACGAGATTACTTGCAAGGGGAATATGAGGACAAGCATGAGAGATCCAAGCAGCGAAGCAATGCCTAATTGCTGGTACAGAAGAACCATGGCAATGACAATAGAACATGGAGCCGACCATAAGTTGTGAAGTTGCTTGCATGTTTGCTGAACAATATCAGCTGTCATGTCAGATGTAATTCATAGAATTTGCTTTTGCAGAGTGAGAAGAGCAGGGCATTTGTACTGAGGAAGATGTCACAATTGACTTAACTAAATCATGTTGCAGCAATAAGAGAACTATGGTAGCAATGTCAGAAAAATCTCACCTCAAGTGCGTTAGTATCTGTGGTCATCATGTTTGTTATCTTTCCAGATTGGAACTTCTTGCGACCCTCATGAGTAAGTCTTAATGATTTGCGGAAAATGGCCGCCACCTACCAATTTGGTTGAATAAGCTATGTTAATTGCTCTGCTATGACAAATGATGGAGAATGACCAAGACTGAGCATCTGATACTGAGGATTTGTACACATCTGGCAGAGGTTTTACCAAAGTTGACCTCAGCCTAAATCCCACCCGAGATGAATTTTGATAGAACTGAGCTTGGCAAAGCACACCGAACGACTGAACAGATTTCAATCAGAAGTCAATAACATATCCAAAAACAGTAAATTTCACATATCTTATTGAAGAAAGGATGTAAACATGGAATAGGAACCACAAGCCAGAGGCACCGACAATTATAAGAATGCAGACAATACTAGCACATGCAGTAAACTTGATTTACCATTTACAAAAGTGATAATGATATTTACTTCACACATTGCTCTATAAAAATTTAATAGTGTGCAAACTTAGCAGGAAAGGACTCTGTCTCCTAACATAAATCACAAACTCGACACAAAACAGAGAAAGGATCATACCACACTGACAAGAATCAGAAAGGCACAGATGTAACCAATCCATGCAGGGTCCCCTCTTTGCATTGACTGCATGTTGCAAAGAATGACGCATTAGAAGGGGAAAAAAGAAAATCCGTTCCTGGAAAGCTAACCTCCATCTAACATAATCCACCATGATGTTGATTGAAATACAAAAGTAAAAGTTAAGTCTATGAGCAGGATATTCTTTGCCATGGAAAGGCAGGGCAATTGAGACTTCTACAATTAAGACTTCTAGACAATGTTAGAACAGAACAGATGATATTCTTATTGAACCAATCATAGTTCCTATAGTCACTAATCCATTGCTGTTCATTTGTTGCCTTGTGTATATTGGAGCATCTTCCCTGTCACAACAATACAAGCACGCTTGAATAATTACTAGAAAATGACATTTTGCCCTAAGATAAGCATGTTAACTCTGTTTCTGCCAGGGTCTGCCCTCCCTCTGCGCTCCCTGAACCCTTCAAGTTTTCCATCCAAAAATGGTTTATCAAACAATATTCTAATCATTTTAAGAGGATGGTTCCATGCAAACAATTTTCCATAATGAAGCACATGTTTCTAGAAAGAAGATAAAAATTCACAATTCTTGGATTTCATCAAAATCTTAAAAGCAGAGTCCAGCATTGATTTTAAAATTGATGCCTACAAATTCATCTAAGAGATAGAGAGAGAGTTGGAACAACTTACTTGAAGGAGGTAGTTCAGCAATGTGGGCCCTGCGAACCTAGAAAGATCGCTCCCTATCTGTAGTTTTTCCATGTTGGAAAGAATTATTAAGTTTCCAATGAGTATTGCAAATCAAAGTGAACAGTATTCTCTTGAAGGATCATTATTATAGTGATCGCTCAAGCTTATTCACAAGACGAAGCCTAAGAGACTATCCTTTAGATACTGCTTTTCTTCTTTCAGACTCATGAGCTTCTAAGGTTCTGCTCAACCAAAGTTATTATGTAACGGGGCATGCATAGTATATGGACATCATTATCGTACTAGGAAAGGAGTTACGATATGCGATTGAGCATCCATTCCCTACAGCTGAGGAATCTGAACATTTTGGAATGAATCTGGTGATCAAATAGACCAGAAAGGGTAATTATGATACCTTAAAGAAGCCTCCCAACCAAAACCTGAAGCAAAGCAAACAAGTAAATGAGATGGGGAACATTCAAACAATCAGGATGCATATGAATAACGCTGCAGATGTCAGTGCGCTGTCAAATCGAAATTGAAATGAGCAATTGGACATGAGGTGCAATTCAACTGATACATACCTTCCCCCAAGGCTGCTGTTCAAAGCTCTTAAAAGCCAGGGTTTGGGCCTGTGAGACTCTTTGGCCCAGCATTTCTGGAATCTGGAAAATAAGAGCAATTGAAATGCTTTAGGAATGTATCTAAATACACAATAAAGTTTGGAGTACTACTACAGTAAAGTGACTGACGCTAACCTTTTAATCAGTGTCTCAGTCTGATCCCAAGTGTCTAACTTCCAAACATCCGTTTTAGAAATTGGTCTTTTGTAGCCTTGCTGCATAAGTGGAGTCACCCACCCAAAGTATGTCCCTTTGAGACAGAGACAGAGAGAGAGGTAGTATCAAACAACGCAGCAATAACCAGCTAACAATAGAATGCTAATCAAATGGGAACATTCTATTTCACTAGACCCTCGAAATGTCTCATCTCACTTTTATTTTCAGGCTTGCTTCAGGGAGGAAGAGATTTGCGCAAACAGGGAACCAACAAATGCCACCATCAGAAGCCAAGCGAAAAAACAAGCAAATTGGACTCATTAAGCAGACAGAATCTAAAAATGTCAATTTATAAGCTTATTAGTAGTCTTTATTGGAGAATGACAAGCAGTTCTTGACATGTCAATTCATAAAGACTAGCTGAACTGGTCTGGTCAGATGAAAAACAAGCCAAACTGTCATATAAGAAAATGAAGTTAAAGTACTACTCACTGGAAAATATGTTGACATGCCTTTCAGGACAAACTTGCTCCTCTCCTGGAAGGGCCTCATATTCAACACTATCAAGAGGCTCGGTGTGGATTGTAGTATACCCTGGATAAGGGTCCAGACTCGGTTCATAGACAAAAAGAAGAATCCCAAATATAACCTACATAAATAAATAAATGAATAAATAAAACCACAAAAGAGAAGAAGATTTAGTCAAGATTCTTCAGATTGGAGTGACCAATGACATAAAGAAATCTCACTAATTGACAACCATAATTGATGAATCCCAGTAGGAGCTGTTTGTTCAAAAGGCTAGGTAAGCTATAGACAGACGGGTCAGGAGTAACAGTTTATTGAAAGAGACGTAACCTGGCAAAAGACCGTGCTGATGTACAGATACAGTGCAGACCTGCGGAAGTAAAAGAAGATGGATATTGGGTCCTCCCTGGAACACACTCAATATGGATCTTAAACTCTTCAACAATGTGATGCATTAAATCAGAATAACCTGCTTCGAAATTATTTTTAAGTTCCCAAGGGAGATTTAGGCAACTACACCTACAAGTGGCTATTTAACATGTCACATTGCAAATATTTCCTCTCTGATGATTTGGCAATGACATAATTTTCAGTAAAGCAGTGTCGCCACGGAGGAGGAAAAATGCACACTCTAAAGTATTTTAACAATAGAAAAGCTAATTCTGTCAATTATTTTCCATCAATCTCCATAATGAGAGAGAGAGAGAGACAGAGAGCATCTAATAACATCACTATATTTCTTTGCTTGCATTCAAGTGTATGAAATGGGAGAATATGAGATGTTCTCTACTTGCACTCAAGTGTATGAAATAGGAGAATATTAGATGTACATGTTCTGAAGTATGAACAGTTATGTCAAATGTCTGCTGGACAATAAAAAACTAACCTATGATGCTGATAGTGGTCTCTCATTGAGAGGATGAGCTTGAGCATCACAACTTGCCCCACCAGAACATAAATGAGTCCAAACCGCACGTACCACTTAAACTCCCGGATGTAAGCGTGCCATTCTAGGCCAATCATAACTAGCATGGAGCACCAAGCAAGAGACTCTATGCTTAATGAAACCATCTGCCAAACAAAAAAGTAGGTGTTATTAAAAAGCAAATTAGACTCTCAGTTTGCCAGCCAATGTAAAATAGCATTACAGAGTGGTGTTCTGAAGATTTACAGAATGACAGAGATTGAAAACTATCATGGCATCAGTAGAAACAGACTCATGGAAGTGAAATGTTAACTATAAATCGTGGCTGATTTGGTTACTCAGAGGGCTAGAATCGGAACCCACGGAAGTTGAAAAAGTCACGTGCAAAGAAGGATGTGTTCCATTAGTTTCTTTGCCTTTATCAAAAGACGAAGTTTAACATTAGACAGAATGTAGTGGCAATGAGGAATACTGTCGTACCACAACGATCCACTGGCGCCAAGCTTCATCCAAGAGAAAGCAGTTGAAAAAGAATAAACCAAAGGAGAGTCAATGCGCTAGTGAACAATTTCAGTCCAATGCTTTCTCACATGTTAAGGTTAAGCAACTAGCTACCAAATACAAGTTTTTTGGACAACATATGGGACTCTGTTGATGTGCAAAAGAACCAGCTAATCAAGATTGTTCGTCAACCAGAGAAATATTAGCTGAGCGTCGGAGAGTCGAATAGGTCCTTGATACCATAAAATTCCTACCTCATATGGAGGGAGGATAGTCTGACCATCCAGATTGAAAACCGAGGAGCCCATCACCAACCTCAGCAGAGGCTCTGCAGAGCAGTAAAAAGAAAGCAATCCCAACATATAGTTGTAGCATTTTGACCTCAGACGGTATCTCTGGACTTTCAAAGTCCTCTTGATCAACCAAATTCGGTAATAGCAGAGACCAAGAAGAAGCAAATGGGATATGGAAATGACCAAGGAATTAACGGCGCAAGGTGTGTATGCACCAAAAGCACTGTCCATGGTCCCTGCCCAAATCCCACTTGCCACCGGCCTGCAATACCAATCCAGCAACTTGAAACCCATCTTCTAAGCAAGGTATCCGCTCCTAATTCATCAAGGGTCCATCACAACTTCTTGAAACTTTTTTCACTCAGAAGTCTCATTAAGCAGAAATTTCCCCTAAATCAATGCACATGTTCAGAAACATCCAACTTAGTACTGCAGGAAATTTGTAACTGAAAGAAGTACAGCAAGAAAACCCACTATGGCAAAATCACAAGAGATCACTCGGTTTATTTATAATTAAAAATTGAAATGCGAGCAAAGTCACAGTCCATTGTTATTTGTTTCAAACTGAACACCAATTAAAGGTGTGGATGGAAATGTTTCTGTCTTTTAGAATAATTTCTTTTAGAAAAAACTTTTTTTTTATTTTATTCTCAATAACAGTTTTTGATCATTTTAATAGTTCGATAATTATAAAAAATTTATACTCCAGAAACAAAAAACTTAGAATTTCTTTTGATTTATTACTAATGTTATTATATTTTTCTTTTTTCTTTTCTTTTTTCTTTTTCTTTTTTCTTTTTCTTCTCCTTCTCTTAGCCGGTCGCCAGCCTTGGCCATGGCCGGCCGGCGACCGGCCAGACGAGGGTCGGCGGCGGGGGAGCCTCACCGTGGCCGGGCGAGGCTCGACCTCGCCCGGCCACCCAGGCGTCGCCTGGCCTCGCGGTGGCCGGCCGAGGCTCGGGGCGAGCCTCACCCAGCCACGGTGAGGCTCCCTCGAGCCTCGCCGGTGGCCGGCGAGCTCGGGGCGACCTCGGGGCGACCTCGCCGGGCCTCGTCTGGTCGGTCGACGGCCATCGCAGGGCTGTTGACCAGCTAGGGAAGAAGAGAGGAAGAGCAAAAGAAAGAAAAAAGAAAAGGAAGGGAAAAAAGCACGTTTCTTGAGTTATTTTGGAGAAAAAGAAAAAACAGAAACAGTGTTCTCTGGAACATTAGGCACCTAAATTTCCTCGACTTGACTTCAGCTTTGACCAAGTCCACCAAAACAGTGCTTTAAGCATCACCCAAGAGAACTTAGAACTCCCATTCATTACACAGTGGCAAGCGATCGCCCTAGACAAAATTAGAAACAAGAAAGAACCCAAGACTTCACAAACACACAGGAAGGAAGAGAGAGAGAGAGAACCTGAAACACTCCACAGCTGCTGCTTCTCATTGAAATGGCTTGTGAGTTAAAAATGTAGGGAGTCCTTATAGTGGGACAGCAAGAGCCAGGGAGTAAAATATAGAACGTTGAGGCAGATGAATCGTCACCAAGAAAAAGAAAAAGGGAAGGAAAAAACAAAGGAAAAATGAATGCGAGAATGGTCAAACGGGCCATTTGAAGTTTGTGACAGCTTCTAGGAAATGAGGAGAAGAGGACCGAGATGGTCAAGAACATTCGGCGAGAGGCATGCGTCGCTGCTTACCTAGGCAGCTCTCTCACCTGAGCTGTAACGAGAGGAAGTGATGGAATCTTTGCACGATTGATTAGTTTATAGTTTTCTTCTTCCTCGTGTTCTTTGGCTTCTTCCGTTGACTTCCGTACAATCATACTAATTAACAAAGACAGATGATTGAGAGCGCATTATCATCATTTGGACAATTTCGTCCCTTGATCCTTTTGTTGGACTAGAGATTTACTACTTGCTTGATATACTCCAATAGGCTCTGCCCAAAGTCCAACTCTAAGGCTGTGATCAACTTCTTATCTATGGTATTGCTGCAACCTTTCCAAGGTGGAAGTTTGACAGGATTGCCAAGCAAGCACGCACGATCCCTCTCACAAGATAGTACTTATACGTACTGTGGACTCTTCCAAACCTACCGATTGCAACGTGGTTTCCACTTTAATTATATGAGTTGCTACTAATTGATTATGAGCCAATTATAAGTAAAATTAGACATAGGAGCTTGTTTTATTTCAAAAAATCAAAGATTCGTGGGTTGGGACTTGATTTCGCTAGATATATCTATTGCCTAATTCGATACAATATCTTTTTATGAAAACGGTTTACATGTGAGCTCTCTCTTTATTTTTTAATCCTTTTTTTTCCTAATAATGTAGCAAATAATAGTTGCTCAAACAATAAGCAAATAATAACAAAGCCATTAGAGGACAGGAAAAATTTACTTAAGCAATACCAGGCAATTATTGCTATACCTCGGGACAGGATCCTGTGAGCAGTTAGTGAATGAGATTGTTTGAATCTTTCAGCTTCCAAGAACAAAAAGAGAGACTGACATAGAAATTTTATTGACAAAAATGAAGTTTAATCGATCATTAAATATGCAATGGTGATTATTGGAAAAAGAACAAAACAAATGCCAAACATTCAAAAAAGGATGTGAAGATACCATGTTTTCATAATCATGATCCAAATAACTTCACTATGTAAGAAAACTTTTACCTATAATCACTTTTTCCAAAAAATCAGACAATTTTGCATCTGAACTATTCCTACTATTTCTTTTTTCCAAAAGCTTAATAACTCTTCCGATTACCTTCCTTCTATTATGAATTATAAGGTTGCATTTGTCTCATGAAAAATAAATTACTTGAAATATAGTTTTCTAAAATGATCGCTCGTATTGCCGAAAGTAATTAATCAACTGAAAATATTTTCATTATCGACATCAATTTATATCTTGATAGTTTCATGGATGATGAAAATACTTTTCGTTTACCAATTTTTATAAATGATAGAAGTGATTATTTTTAGGAAAATGTTATTTTTCATGAAACAAACAGATTGTTGATTGTTTGTTCCATACAACAAATCATATTCTACACCACTCTCCTCCAAATCAAGCTACCAATTCAAGCAAACGTATCCTTACACACAAAACAACCATGAGCAGGGGTTTCAAAGAAGACTGAGAGGGACATGGTTTGTAACCACGAGCAAAGTCAGGATCTTCAATCACGAATTTGTAACCGACGCCGTAGCCCCCAGGAATTTTCAGAACATCAGGAAACGGAGTTTGAATCATCTCGGCTAATTGTTTAGCACGCACGGAAAAGTTTTCCTTTCCAAATGTAAAGACAAATTTGTCGTAGCTAGGAAAATATACATTGGAGTAAAACAGAGCCACCCGCATGAGGATAGACTCCCACTTGCATAGTGCCGAAAACGCAGTGAAAGTCGAGATAATCGAAATTGGTGTGGAATGATCTGACGTGATGGGAGAGAGTTGAAAGAATTTCTATCAATTAGGAGAGAACAAGAGAGACCAGTCGAATGACATGACCTGGGAGAAACCAATCGTAGGCTCGAATTCAAGATAGACTCGTTCGTCTTCCTCGTCTTTCTTACCTTCAGTTCGAACTTCCTTTTGTTTAGTAGGTTGCTCCTTTTGTATGGCTGTTTGCTTTAGTTGCTTGACGTTCGCATCTGCAATTTGTGCCCACGGCACAACAAATAGCTGACATTATCACAAAGGGATTGTTCAAACCTAACTTCGACTCTCTCATCACCAAGTTGGGCATGATAGACATTCACCCACCAACTTGAAAGGAGGTGTCGAAGAATTAGAAGAAAATCTCGAATATCTCAAAGAAAATCTCAGGATGTGAAATTATTTTGTTTTCAGTTATTTTATTTACTTTTTATTTCTGAATCCTTGGAATTAGGAAGTAAACCGCAAGAATTAGGAAGTAGGAAATTTATTCCTATTTTTTGCTATTTGTTAGCTGTCCTAGGCTCTATTTATATGTTATGTTCTTTGTAATAATGATAAGTAATAAAAAAAATTATATATATATAAATAGAAGAAACCATTTTTTTTTCTTCTTTGAAATCTGCAAATATCTCCAACTTCCACCACACTTTTCTTATCCAGTTGACTCGGAGCAAGCGGGAGTATTGAATTCTGGGAACAAAGTCAGGACAATTTGATTTTCCATTAACATGAAATATCCAACCGAAAATGTTTAACATTTCTATTGCTGAGAACAATTTGTATATACCAGCAAAAAAAAAAAAAGTTTCTTCAGATGGGATGATGGGAAAATACTTTTAATAGGAAGTTAATTCGGGATATCACTTTACTGATTAGAGCATTGACACGAGGAATGATCTAAGTTGCATTCGACTGCAAATTACGAAAAATCCTTAGTTCAACAAAATGGAATAGTGTCACCTCATATGTAGTCACGTCCCTGGTGGAACTTAATAAAGCAGTCTCTACAATATCAAACGATTTATAGCGGATGAATTCGGCTATCAGCTAACAACGCCAGAGCAAGAAGCATCATCATTGATACGGCAGATACTCATGCCCTTTTGGAATCATCGTGTATATTGGGCCTCGCTCAGCATTCTACTGCGCTAAAGTAGCAAACTTTAATATGCATGATATTGCTGGTGCGTTTTTTTTTTACGGAAAATGAGTAATTTGAAAAAAAAATTTAAATAAATAAATGGAAAAAATGGAAAAAATTTTAATCGCCTACAACTTTAGTTAGGTATAGATTGGGGAAAAGTATTAAAAAAAAAACTTAAACATATGGCATTGATATTAATTCAATTATAAACCTTTCAATTGGATCGATTTTGTCCTAAAAACTTTTCACATTGATACAAGCTTAGTCCTTCCAACGTTAGGCGCTGAGTGGACACTGGCTCGTTGATGAACGTTGACATGGAGGCTCGCCGGCCACTACAAGAGAAAAAGGCCAAGAGGAAGAAGAGGAAAAGGAAAAAAAAGGAAAAATTAATAAAAAATTTGAAAAAAAATAAAATTTATTTAAAAATTGCTATGTTAGCATTCGCCGGCCGATTGGCGTTCACATCAAAGACCGATGGCCAAAATTATTTGGAAGAACTAAATTAGTATCAATGTAAAAATATCTATGATTAAATTAGTTCAATCGAAAAGTTTAGGACTGGATTAGTACAAATGCCATAAATTTAGAATTTTTTTGGCACTTTTTCCACATAGATTGTTATTTATGATGAAAATATTTTCTGTTGACTAATTTTTATAAATATTATAAACAATAATTTTTCAAAAAGTGTTTTACAAATCAATCATTTTCTATTTCCGTAATGTCCCGTCGCACCATGCCCCCAACACCTTAGACGGATACAAAGTGTCTTGAAATATATATATATATATATAGAACTGCAACGCCTGGCATTATATCTACAATGAAAGGAACGAAGTCGTCGGCGGTGGTCCTGAACCGAAACTTACCAGATGGGTCATGAGGGTTGCGATCATTATTGTCCTCGGAAGGCTTTTGCGCATGGAGAATGCAAAAGTGGCTGCCGAAATTTTCGCCGGCTGCGAGAGAGTCGACTTACCCTTCTGCAAGTCGCCGCCCACGGTCACGTAGGGTCGATCAGCAACCAGCCGCTGCGGCGATTGACGGCCGCCAGCCAACATGAGAGCAGAAGCATAAGAGGCACTTTTGTAGGTTTTAGCTATAGCAGCGATTGAGAGAAAAGATAGCCTCCTTAAAATACGAAATTCCTAGACCAAAAAAAAAAAAAAAAAAATATATATATATATAATATAAAAAAAAATTCACATAAGTAACAATATTTATTAAAAAAAAATCCTAATCTAAATAAAAGTAATCTTGAAAATATTATTAAAATAAAAATTTCAGATCAAGATTCTAATAACAAGAGCTAATCTCGAAATCTTGGTATCAAGCTCTCTTCTCTTTGATATTGATGATAGCTTATGACTAGCCTGTTGTTACCGCTGATTATCTTTTCTATATCACAATATGAAAGGGCCGCCATTGTGATCAATCACAACCATTTTAACAAGCAATTACTACCATCACTAATATCAATCACGGCCGATGATCTCCCACTAGCTAAATGTGGTTTTTTTTTGTTGGTTGAAACGAAGGCAAAAAAAACCATGAAAGAAAGCAACGGGGGCCCACCGACGGTTCTAAAATGGTTGCACGCTGGTTCTACCTCGTCGGCTCTACACCGGCGGCCCACCAGATGCGCCTAGCCCTCTGCAGTTTCCCTCACTCTCCTCCTTTGTTCCCTAGTGTCAACCGTCATCTCCGGCGGCCGATTGATCTGTAAAAATTGATCTGCTTTGACTCGTTTCAAAGAACCGACGATCAAGTCGGTTTTCAAGTCTACTGGCTCAATCGCCGGTCTGGTGGCTGACATCGGCGAACCGGACTCACCGATCTATCCTCGAGTCTGTTCCCGACCTTGTTGTGGTAGAAAACCGGTAGATCAACCACCGGAATACCTCCGGTGGTCCGATCCCTTTCGGAATCCCCAAAACCTGCCCAGGCGGGTCCATTTCTGTTCCAGTCCAAGCCGGCGGCCGCCGGAGCTCTTTGGCACCCCCAACTGTCGACAATCGCCTATACCAAAAGCCTCAGACCTAGCTGTGGTCCAAGATTGGCCTCAAAACTAGCTTTAATTTCTAGAAGATGCAGATCAAGGATCCGTTGTAGCAGAAAAACTTGCATTAGCATCTATCGGAAGGCAAAACAAGTTTGATCAAGCAAGAAGATTGGGAATTGTTAGTTAGGTGAGCTTTGGACATGATTCGTCTCATGTTGGTGTAGAACATTGCCTTCAACATCACTAATGAGAAGACAACAATGGAATTGATGATGGCTTTGTCAAACATGTATATTTGATACATCGTCTTTTCAATTTCAGGATGGACAAAGGTACTTCTAAGACAATTCACATCGACGAATTCAATGTGATCATGTCTCAATTGAGTACAATGGATATCAAATTTGCTGATGAGGTAATAATTTTAATTTTATATTCTCTACTTAAAAGTTAGAGTGCAACTATGACTACAGTGAGCAATTTATTTGATAAAAGAAGTGAAGTTTCAAAATATCTAAGATTTGATTCTTAGTGAGTACTTTCATAAAAGAGAGTTGGATAAATCTTTGGGCACTGCCTTGACTATTGAAGGCTAAGGGAGAAGCAATCAACAAGGTTGGAGCTAGTACTATGGTAGATCGAAGTCCAAAGAGAAGCAAATCAAGACTTTGTAGTGAAATTTGCTGGAATTGTGTAGAGAAAGGTCATGTGAGACAAGATTGGAGAACCCCAAATTAGAAAATTTAGATCGGAATCTAAATCATGATGACGTCAAATCTTTGAATGCAACCCTTGAAAAGATACTTGACAACGATGCCTTAATTTTGAGTGTATTTTTGCTTGAATTTTGAACTTGGATGCTTTGTATGCACAATTTTGTTGTTGGATAGTTTGGAAAGGTTTCACTTACAAATAATAAAGCTTTAGATATTATGGAGGAAGGATGATGTTCACGAAAAAATTGCCAGTGGATATCAATGAAAGTTGCAAAATGTTAGATTTCTTCCTGTCCTTAAGAGAATCTAATCCTTACAAATCAAGTAGACCACCTAATACATAACTTATTTTGGAGACTACTATAAAAAAATGGAAGTGCCATGGTAGCATAGGGAACAAAGTTAGGAACATTTTACATGATTGAAAGCAGTAGAAAAACATTTAATGAGTTGGAAACTGATTCCAAATTGTGACTCCACAAGCTTGGATACATGAGCAAAAAGGGAATGAAGCTGTTAGAATGAAAGGAAAAACTACTTAATCTGAAGTCCATAAAAATTGGTCTATATGAGATTGGCATTCTAGGGAAGCAAAAATGTGTCAGTTTTCCACAGATTGGAAAAGAACAAGGAAAAAAAGAATTGAGTTGGTACACATAAATGTGTAGGGGCGCCCCTACACATTTCCTAACGGTTTGTGTTACTACATCGCATTCATTGATGACTCCATTAGAAAAGTATGAGTTTATTTTTTGAATAATTTTGATGTATGTAGTACTTTTAAGTAATGTAAAGTGATAGTGGGAGAATGAGTCTAGCTTAAAGATTAAATATCTAAGGTTAAACATGGTGGTTGTTATAATAGGTAGGAGTTCAAGTAGTTTTGTGTAGAGAATTCAATTAGGATGAAAAGAAAAGTTCTCAGCACCATCCAAACGGAATTGTTGAGAGGATAAATCGTACTTTAAATGACCAGCAAGAAGATGCATACAGGATTACCTAAGAAATTTTGGGCAAATACAGTTAACATAGCAACATATCTAATCAACAAATGACCTTCAATTTCCCTTGATTTTAAGTTACCATAACAAGAATGGATTGGAAAGAAGGTAAATATCCTGCACTGAAAGTTTTTTGTTGTATTTTGTACATCCACATAGATTCTAAAAATAGGGACAAGCTTGATGCAAATGCTAATAAAAGTTTTCTCTTTGGATTTGATTCTGATTATTTTGGCTATCGACTTTGGATGATCAAAATAGAAAAATAATAAGAACAAATGATGCTACATTTGATGAAAGTATGTTATACAAGGATAAGTCTATTACATAATTTAGTGTGAGGAAACAAATGGAGGAAACTACATATTGAATTGGAAGGGGCTTTTAAGATTGTTTTGGTTAGGAATCCTGAAACTACTGATGTAGATTATAATAAATAAATAAATAACAAGAATCACATACACATGAATCCACTTTAAGACTTTAAGAAGGTCAAGTAGAGCATTTAAATCTATATAGAGGTATTCTCTAGCATTACATTATTTGCTTAGTGCAGGTGAACCAAAATATTTTGCAAAAGCAATGCCAGTTATACATTCTATTAAGTGGAATTGGCAATTCGAAATGAGTTGGATACACTAGATAAGAATAGAATTTAGGTGTTAACTCACTTACCGGATAGGAAGAAGACATTGTAGAATAAATGGAAGTACTAGGGGTCTAAGAAGAACCCGATGATAGCAAGAGACAAACTTTCTCTCAAGTTGTGAAATTGACTATTATCAAGCTAGTGTTAAGTATTGTTGCTCCTGAAAACTTACATCTAGAGCAATTAAATGGAAAGACGACATTCTTCCACGATGACTTGGAGGATGACTTGGAGGAGGACATATACATGATATAACCAAAAGGTTTTCAAGCTCCCAATGAAGAAAATTATGTCTGCAAATTAAAGAAAAGTCTAGATGATTTGAAACAGACTCCTAGATATTGGTATAAATTTTTTTAAAACATATGGGCAATAACAAGTTTACTAGATGTAAATTGGATCACTACTGTTACTTTAAAAGAATCGATGACTACTATATTATTTTGCTATTGTATGTGAATAATATGCTCATTGCAAGATCCAACGTTAGGCAAATCAAGATATTAAAGCGTTAATTTTCAAATGAGTTTGAAATCAAGGACTTATGAGCAACAAATCAAATTCTCGGTTAAGGATCACACAAGAAAGATATGTAGAATTTCTAAAGTAGTCTCAAGAAAAGTATTGAGAATGTCGAGCAAATTCAGAGTTCTACATGCAAAGCCTAGAATTCTTTAGTCTCTTCGAGCTCTTGAAAAAGTAGTCATCAAAGACAGTTGAAGACAAGGATTATATGGCTTAGGTGCCTTATGGTCAGTTGTTGGCAAGTTGATATATGCTGTATACCAAACTAGCTATAGCTCACACAGTGGTTTATGGCAAAGTGGCTATTAAAATAACTGAAAGGCACTTTAGGTTTATGGTAAGTTGTTGGCAAATTGATATATGCTATGGTGTTTACCAAACTAGCTATAGCTCACATAGTGGTAGTCATGAGCAAATATATGGCTAATTTAGGAATAAAAATTGGGAAAATGTAAAGTGGCTATTAAGATAATTGAGAGGCATTTTGGGTTTATGGTAAGTTGTTGGCAAATCGATGATGGTGTATACCAAACTAGCTATAGTTCACACAGTGGTAGTCGTGAGCAAATATATGGCTAATCTAAGAAAAAAGCATTGGTAAACTACAAATGGCTATTAAGATACCTAAGAGACACTTCAGATATGTCACTATGTCTTATGAAAAATGGTATGACTTTACAAGTCTTTGTCAATGCAAATCTTGACTTGGACAATAGGAAGGACACCTCTCATTATGCTTTTGACTTAAGTGATACTGCAATCAGTTGAATATCTAGACTTCATAATTGTGTCTCTCTGTCACTAAAGCTAAATGTCCCTTTTAGCCACAAAAGCTAAGCACGTCATTATATACAGAGCTGACAATGAGATGATTTGGTTGAAGAATTCTTTGAACAATATAGGAAAGAAGCAAAATAATAGTGTTCAATGACACTTGTCTTGCAAAGAATCTAGTATTTTATTTAAGGACAAAGCATATTGAGTAGAAGTATCTTCATATTTGTTGGCTGGAAAATCTACGACATAAGTTAACCAAGGTTGTCATCACTAAAAGGACCGAGGCTGTGCATTGCCTTTGTTGGCCTCACGGTTAGTGATGAGGAGGTCATAGCACTAGGACAATTATGGTTACAAAGTCAAGTGAAGACTATAAAAAACTATTGCTATTTTTAAGATTAGCATCCAAGTGGGTGATTGATAAAGCACAATAATATGAAAGTAGAGAGCTAATGATATGCATGTAACTTTCATGTTAAAGCAGAGAAAAAAATATTATGTTGATGGTATATACGTAAAATATAACTTGTATGCAGAGGGCAATAATTCTGTAGTCGTAACACTGAAACTTGTAATGTTGAAAATTGATAATAATACTAATGATGAAGAAATTGCGTAGTGCAATGTTTTTTCCCTTCCTAATTTTAGAAGGCTTTCTATGTAAACATTCATGTCTTCTTTATTTTTTTCACTTCGACCATTTTTATACCTAACAATTGTCACCGTTGTCGTCATCGTCATCGATATTCGAAATCTGAGGGCCATTGTGGAATTGAGGCTGACCGCTGCAGCAAAATTGGCAGTGGCAGCCAAGTAGGCAGAGGTCGACCGTCATCTCTAGCTGTCTGAATGATTCATTTCCATCCGTAACCTGTTTCCTTTCCTTTGGAGGACCAAGCCGCTCAGATACTGCGCATTGGCAGAACCGGTGCTTTGAACCATCTTAGAGAAGGCGCTTGCTTCATTTGACAGCAGATTCTCTGGAGTGTCGTGTTCTGCTACCTGAAGTGAATGTTGAAGGCATCCTAATCGATACTTGCATAAGAAAATAGAAACGCAACAATATTGAAATGCATGAATGGTCAATTGGGGTCACGGTCCTTCTAAGTTGACGAGAAGTTTCAAGTGCCCAAAGAGTCATACATATTCATGATGACAAACCATGACTATACATTTCATGCTAGTATTGATGTATGCATGATGAACTGTGATGGTAGAACATACTTGGCCGGCATCGAGCACAAGAACTCGGTCAGAGTCAATGATGGTGTTAAGCCTGTGGGCAATGATGAGCATGGTGCAGCAGGTAAATTCTTCCCGGATGGTTTTCTGGACGAGAGCATCAGTTCTAACATCAACGGCTGCAGTTGCTTCATCAAGAACAAGAATCTTTGATCTTCTTAGTAATGCTCGAGCAAGACACAGCAGTTGCCTCTGTCCGACGCTGAAGTTCTCTCCACCCTCAGAAACCTTGACAGAGCACAACCAACATCAATTAAATCAATGGATATTTTAACTTCACCTTTCTTAACTAGCAAGAAAAAACGACTGATGTATTCTGAAGCCAATAGAATAATGCAGAGCATTACATCGGCCTATTGCATATAGAAAGACCAAACATCTATAAAAATCGACCTATCAACTTCAGTTTAACACTACAGATACTATAACGTTATTTGGACAAGTCATGGAACGGATCCTTCAGCATTTCTTGAAGGTAAAACAATTCCAACATTTGTAGCACTCTGTCCAGTTTACCACCAAGTCCAGCCCACATTGACAGCTCTTTTTCTCTGCCTTGCAGTCTTGTTATTTAGTTCAGGTGGAGGAAATTATATATTAAATGGAAATTCTGGAGGTAACAGTGGTGTAAGCAGAGCATTTGAGCAAAAATATTTGTAATCATACCTAGAAGATTATTGCTAATTATTTCTCACTAATCTTGTCAACATCTTTAACTTCAAAAAGTTTTAAAAACCATGTCAGACTTCTTTCCTGAATAATCATTCACGTCACTTGCCTTGTATTAATTCGACTCAATTTCTCTCCTCTCTGCCAAACGGCATTAACCTAGTCAATGGTTATTGTCACCATCTCAACACTTGCATGCTTTAGACAGCCTCTAACAATCCTTGTCCTTCACAGTACAATTTGCATAACTTAGATATTTTCTCTTTAAAATTGCAGATAACTACTGATGATTTCATCAACATTAACCTGAATTTGATAGAAATTGCACTGATCCCTTGGATTAAGATTTTACATCTAGTAAATTTTCGCAAGCTTACCTCAGCATCCAGGCCATAAAAGTTCCTCCTGATAACATCCTTCAAATGTGCTCTCTCCAAGGCCTCCCAGAGGTCAGCATCATCGTGTTCATTGAAAGGGTCGAGATTGAATCTCACAGCTCCTACACAAAATTGAAAACAAAGAAACTATTGGAGACGGTACTTATTCTCCACAAATGAAGGAATTTAAAGTTTCTTTCTGGTATATCATTGAAGCTTCTCAGTCCACAGTAATGGAGTTCAATGTATGCAGTTATGGTTCGCACTGTAGCCTTTTTCACATGAAATATCAGACAACTCATGAAAAGAAAGTTGGTCAATTTTTTATGCAGAATGTTCCTTGGAATCAAACCAAAGTAAAAGGACAGTGGATTAAGACATTTTAACAGATTAGTACTCTTCAGCAGACAGTTCACGTCAAGAGAAAGTGACAGTCCAGGGGTAGTTGGGCACAGAATTGGATTGCAAGTATAGTAAGTGGCTCTTGTGAATGATACTTGGTCCGAGAGTACAGAGTTCTGGACCTCCAGTATCAGACATAATAAGTGCAAGAGAAACTCTCAGCTATGAATTGGTCAGAGGACATAGCAATATCAACCACTGGGCAGATTGAAAAGCATGAACTTGTAAGCAGAATCTCCTACAGAATATCAGAGAAGTTGAAGGAAAAGGGGGAAGAAAACAAGATACAGAGCATTTCATGGTGCCTACCTGAGAAAAGAACTGGTGATTGTGGTATGATGCTAAGGACTTTCCGCAAATCTTCCAGTCCTAGTTTAGAGGTGTTGCACCAATCGATCAAGATTCTTCCTTTTTCCAGCTCGACAATTCGGAACAAAGCATTTATCATGCTAGATTTTCCAGCACCAGTTCTTCCGACTATTCCCAGTTTCTCGCAGGGTGCTGTTGAAAAGGACAATCCATGCAAGACAGGAGGAAGTTCAGGTCTGTAACGAAGGACCACATCTTCAAATTTTATTAATCCTGATGAAGGCCAGCCAGGAGGGGGCCGGTTGCTCTCTATTATAACCGGAGCTTCGGAAGGCAATTCTATGTACACACTCACACGCTCCACAGCATTTAGACTATTCTCAGCATTGCTTGCTTGTCTCAGTACACCACTCAAAAGGTTTGTTATATTCAAAGTGTAGCTGAGCAGGAGACCCATTGTTGAAGCCAAGGCTGCTCTGTTTTCTGCATTTCTAGTCTGCATGACTGCAAATGTTGCTGTCAACCAGATCATTATGCCTCCTAGTGTCCCCAACCTTATGTTGAGCCAAATGTTGGAACTGATATTGACAAGGGTGAATCTGATGTTATTGTCCACGGCCTTGGCATTACTGGTGGCCAACCTATCATGTGCTTTATATGCACGAATTGTTGATAAGCCATTCAATGCTTCTCCGAATTGTGCATAAACTGGGGATCTGGTGATTGAATCCAAGCGTTTCACTTCACGAGATATAGTCTGTTAACAGCAGCAAGGCAAACGATTAGAAAGACAATTATATCCAGACTTCCAAAGGACTCGGCTATGGGTAGAGGGCGAAACGTGTGTTAGAAAAAGAGGAATAGTTCTATTGAGCAATTAAAAGGATCTACTGTTAGCCTTGATCATTAATGCCCCCCACCTACAAAAAAATTGACAAAAAAGATGGATAAATGAAACTTTCATTATCGAACCGTTGGTGCTTAGTATTTATTCACTGTTTCATACGAAGGAAAAAAAAAGTGTTGCTTTCTACTATGAAAGGATTATGGAAATTGCGTTTCCGAATTTCCACTATAAAACAATTAAATGGCGGTGCATAGTGTCACAGGCATAACAAAAAATGTAAATACAACATGAAATTGTCAGTTAATGTAGCAAAAGAACATTGCCAACCCCACCAAGTGGGACGAGTTTTGGCAATTGTTGCTGTTAGTGGCAGAGAAAATATCACTTTGCATGAAAGAGAATTATGGCCCTAACAAAACTGCACTGACCTGGTAATATAGATAGGCTGCATAAAACAAGATCAAGAGCGGCGATATGGCCCAAAGAGAGATTGTGCTTACAATTCCTATGAGCACAAAAGTCGAAAGTAGCTGGCAGAGGTGGCCCATAAACAAATTTACAAATCTGGGAACATTGCGATCTATGTCCCCTAGATCCTTGGCAAACCTGTTGATTATTCTTCCCACTGGGTTGGTGTGAAAGAAAAGCATTGGAGCCCTTAATATAGACCGAAGCATAGAATCATGCAATGTTTTTGCTGCAGAAAGACTCGAAATAATCAACCAATAAGCGTTAGTCAGCGTCACAGTCACCTGATTCACAGAAACACGGGAGTTGTCAGAGACATTGCTAGAAAGACCTACCCTTCAGTTGACATATGCCCACATCCACCAAAGACTCTATAATACAGAAAACTAGAAAAATAGCAAAGCTAACAAATAGTCTGCTTCATGTTATGATAAATCAGTTTCTCTCTGAAGATACAATACTTTCTGCACTATAAAAAAGAAGTTGTAAGCCAAACTCAAACACCAAGAGTTTATGAGGCACCAACACTTTTCAAAAGCCTTCGTGTTGTGTTAGACACTTTGAGACGTGTCCGACACTCTCCGACACTCTCCAACACTCTTCGACACTCGGTTAACATGTGTCGGAAAATTCGGACACCTAGTCAACTTTCTCGACACTCTTCGACGCTCGAGTCAGAATTCTGACATACAAGTTTCTAACACATAATTTTGATATTGAAGTCAATTTTAAAAATTCAATAAATGAGAAGTCAAAATATATATATGTGTGTGTGAAAAAAAAAAACAATAATAAAAATAATAAATGGAGAAGAAGAAAAACCTAGTTTTCTCTTTTTTTCAAACTCCCATTTCCCGTGATACATAATTCACCCCTTAAGTTTTTTTTCTCCTCTTCCAACATGTCTAACATGCAAGTCCAGAATATGGATCGCTTGTTTTTTCTCCAAGTTTTATGAATTATTGAAATAGAGTTGAATTTGTTAAATCGAAACATTGAATGATATTAATAAATGGTGGATTAATGTTTTTAGTGCATATTCATTCTAGGCTTGTTTAATTATTTATTTATTTATGAATTTGATTGAAACTAATTTGATTGAAATAATCATAAAAATGATAATTTATTATGTATATATAAAAATATATGTTTAATATACAAAGTGTCCCAACTTGTCGGAATTCTCTATTTTTTTAGAAATGACGTGTCGGCGTGTCTTGGCGTGTCATATCGCGTGTCAGTGTTGATGCTACTTAGCCAAGAGGTAATGTGATAATGTGGCTTCCCCACTTCATCAAGAATCAAAACGAAATTATAGAAGCACAAGCTACTGCAGAAAAGATAGCAACATTGGAGAAACTGAATCGGAGATCTATCTACTGACTTGACATACCTGACCAAAGGACAGGAGTGCGTAGATCAATGTGTAGAATCCTGGTCTGTAGTTCTCCGATGTGCTTTGATGTGTCCAGAAACTCAACCATGTGCTACTTAAAATTCGAAGAACTTCAGTTAAAGTATAGCATATAAAGAGTACTGCCACCACCCACAGGCCTCCCAGTGCCCCTTTGTACCTAAAAATAGATTAAGTGAAAAAGGAAATCAGATCATACGCATGTCACAGACAAGTAGCATTATTGCTATGTAATTCTATGTTCCAGATTTATCAGTCCTGACAGAAATAGAGGGAAAATAGCATTTTACAAAACAAAAACAGTGTTCGGGTTTTCAATAAAAAGGAACTGTCAAATTCGTGGACTTTAGGTGTTTATAAGCATTTAGTGTTATGCATGAAACATAGTTATCATGTGGAGGAAACCTAAGCATTGCAGAAAAAGCTACTTAGAGACCTTCGAGTGATGTCACGTCAAGCGGAGAAAGAAATGTCGCGCAAACTTACACTCAACGTTACCTCCATATCGTCTTAGGTATTACATGGACTTTCTTGAACTTTCTGTTCAATATATCACATGTATGTTTTATGTCATTTAATTGGCTTATTTGAACCCTTGTTCCATTCTAGAGTTCAATAAAGTCTTTAGTTCATGAATTTCTTATCCACAAATAAGCCTTCTTCATAAATAATCTATCTACACAACAAGTATTAGAAGATGAAGCTTCATATCATGCATTTTAATACCTCATCAGGACTTTCCAACTCACAATGCCTGTTTCCCGTTCCTCTTGCTTAATAAGTATCAACTTCCCTCCTTCACCTTTCTTCCCATGGTCTTGATTTTTAGGCAATTCATTAACAATGGTGTCAGCTGCTGGTTTGGATGTTTTCTCCTCTACATTTTTCTTCTCCCCCTCCTTATCATCTTCTATTTGTTCATCCATTTTTCCTGCATTCTCCATAAGTGTCTGGAACAGTACCTTGCTTCTAGACAGCTCCTCAAAAGTCCCCTCCTCTTTGACCATTCCTTCATGAACCAAAATGATTCGATCCACTTGAGGAAGAAAATGTAGCTGATTCGTGACAAGAATCCGGGTCTTCCCTCGCAGCTCTTCCTTGATACAGCTATTGAACACCTGTAGTTGACTGCGGATTAGTATAAGCTAAAACGGTGCCCTCATTTCTGAAAATTCAGAAAAGAGATCCTACTGAGTGGAAGATCTATAAATATGAAGCCAAAGCTCACTTTGGACAGGGGGCAGTCAAGCCAAAGGCTCAGATACCCCATTTTACTAAAAAAATTAAACAAATAAATAAATAAAAGAAGCTGGTCAAACAAAGACAATAATAGAAATACACAAATATAAGTTAAGAAGTCCCAAATCGGAAAATGCTTTAGAGTTTTGAAAGTAGCAGATGTTGCTTTGATTATCCAAATATTGATTGCAGCAAGTTATCTTAAGGGGAGGACTAGCATCAAAATCGTTATCCTTGATTAACCGAAGCATTTGAGCATGCCTTGCACAAAAAGCTTTCCAAGTATACAGGTAATTGTTTAAGCCGTATAACATCAATTGCGACACCTGTGGTAATCTTAAGTGACAAATTCTATCTTATGAATTTCATACCTGTCGACCAACGTGAGCATCTAGAGCACTTAAAGGATCATCAAATATGTAAACGTCTGAATTTGAGTAAACAGCCCTGGCCATGGAAACCCTCTGCTTTTGGCCTCCACTTATATTCACCCCTCTTTCCCCAATCTCTGTAAGATCGTGACCCTAAGGAATAAATGAAATAGATAATTAACAGATCACGTCCCACGTTAAAAGAGAGACTTGCAAAGCACTGGGTTCCACTTAACTGGAAGCAAATCAAGATCATGCTCCAATTGAGTAACGCTGACTGCCTTCCAATATCTTTCCGCTTCAAATTTAGACCCAAATAATATGTTGTCTCGCACCTGATATCACACATAGGACACAAGATAAATTGATGATAAGGCGCCCAACATCGACAGATAAATAAAACCAGCAGTGTGCAACTTACAGTGGCATTGAAAATCCACGACACTTGAGGAACATAAGCAACGGTTCCCCGTATAGTAACGCATGCATCAGAGACAGGAGATAGTTCCCCAAGCATTGCCGATATGAGAGATGTCTTTCCTTGTCCAGTACCACCAACAATAGCCACTAAGCTACCCACTGGTATTTCCAGATTGATGCTCGACAGGGTGGGTTTTTCTGCCTGAAGTTAGCTGAAAATTTAGCCTCCACTTGAAATAACATGTTGCAACAAAAAGACTGGAAACCACCATCGACAACCATTTAGTTATGCTGAATCATCAAATATCAGTTGGAAGACACAGCTACGTTAACTTGAACCTTCAAAATGCTGGCAGAAGAGATGCATTCACCCAGAGAAATTATGTCCTCTGAGTTCTGAGTTCAGTTATTTTCCTCAGAATTCACCAAGAGTAAATTACAAATAGAAATCAGGACAAGTTTCCTTTGAAGATGCTCACCTTTATAGAAGTTGTGAGAGAGCAGCTCACTTAACTAAATGTTTAAGTTGTTCAATGAAGGCGTGGTTTAAATTTTGATTATGGCATCAACCAACTTCAGGGTGTTTTTTTTTTATATGCCCCTATCTTTCAAACACATCAGTGACAATTACTGTTTATAAATGCATTTTGATGGTGTTACAACCCTTAAAACCTAGACAATTCAGACATGCTAAAGTCAACAGTTTATACACATTGAGAAAAGTTAGGTAAGTGATTTTGCCAGACAAAATGACTCGTATGTTTATTTGACCTTTGAGTCACATGAAAAGTGCCCATCCTTGATTGAAATAGCTGGCTCTCCTGGCTCAATCGCTGGATTTGGAACTAATACTCTCTCTTCTGTTAAAAATAGTTCCTCCAAACGCTGCAGGGAAACATTTGCAGTAACAACCTGGACACAAAAATAAGATGGGAAACTAAAAGATGACAAACAAATGTTGGCAACCACTGTTATAATAAAATTGCTGGATCTAAGATGGACAATATGCCTCATCTTTGAGAAAGTAAAGGTAAAAACCGAAATAAGTCCAAAACAGAAAATCTGACTCCCACTTTCTAAATATCGTAAAAGCCATTTAATGAAGAGAGAATCTGTTACAGATTTAGTCATCACAACATGGTTTAGCCTTCAGTTCAATTATCACATTGATGTAACAGGTCCTACTAATTAAATTTCTATTGTTTATTCTATTTCAACAACAAGACAATTAGTTCAGGTTAAACGAAAATGTAGTATATGAGAAATGCCCGTAAAACTTTTCTCACTCCGTATTGTCCAAGTCAAAGAATCAACCCTTCAGTATGATGATTTACTACAGTTCACCTTTGATATTCTATGTTATTTTTCTTGCAGTTTGATATTGTCGATCATTTTCTTCTTCACTAAGTTAGTACTTAAACTGAATGAGGGTATCACGCCAACACATCCGAGGTATACAATTAGGTGCAAAAACAAAATGATAGATCCTCTGTCCACATAATAACCACACATATTGATGTTGATGAAGGAAGATCAGTACACTATTCTATTTGAGTGACAGAGATAGAGAAATGAGGGTAGGATGAAGTGAGAACCTGAGACATCAAGCTAGGGAGCATGTCCAAAGGAAACCGTAGCACCGCGAAAAGAGAGAGTGATGTAAACGCCCTCGCTGGTGTCAAATCCCCACCAAGCAAAGTGAATGTCCCAAATGAGACAACGGTTACGATGACAGGGATGCTGTTCAGTACAAAGCTGTTGAACTGACACCAACATTGAACTCTCAGACAAACAGAAAACCATCTAGCATTATGGAAGAAGAAAATGTCATGTTCATTAGTTCTCACACACCTGACAAAAAGGGTCTAAACCCACTCATCTACTTCTACATGAGAAACAAATGGAGACTATTTCATTGCACTGTAATAAGTCTGCTGATTGAAAAACAGCAACTATAAGTCTATGAATCAGCAAAGTAACTATAAGTCTGTGACTACTCAGCTTACAATGGAGTCTCAAGACTAGATAAATAATTTTACACGGTGAATGGAGTTCAAGACTAGATAAATAATTTTACACGGTAAACCAATCACCTTTTTTATTTTACACTAACCTATTCTCATGATAATGAAAAGAATCAGAGAATTTGAATTGCTTGCACACGAGCACCTTTGAAAGTATTTCAACTGCTGTTAGACTGCTTGGTAAGTTTACCGCAGGCAGAAAGCCTAGACAGTTTGTTCCATAGATAGAGTGTTTTCACATTTCTTTTTTAGCACAAGCAATATCCTGCCACTGAGGTTCTCTAATTTATCTCTCTCTCTCTCTCTCTCTCTCTCTCTCTCTCTCTCTCTCTCTCTCTCTCTCTCTCTCTGTGCACACGCACGCATGTGGGTATGTGGATGTGCATGTACACATGCGTACATACATATTTTATACCAATATAGACATGTATACTGGGGAAAGCAAGAATTTTCCAAATGTCAATACAGATGATACTTCACAATCAATAAAGGCACAGTATTATCTTAATTTTGAAGTAATCCATACCGCAGATAGTAGTTGCACCCTACGGAACCATGAAAGCTCATCACTTCGTACTTCTTGAACTTTACATTGAAAGCTCTTTTCCCAAGCGTAACATCTGCAAGAATTTATGTGATGAATTTGAGTAATTATAAAACAAACACAGCCATAGAAGATGTAGGCCAGGGCATCTTGCAAATTCAACATACTTCACAGTGTCCATTGCCGCCAAAATTTCGTTCATAAGGCTGACTCTCTTGTCAGTCCACTGCAGCCCTTCCTTGGTCAGTTTTTGCATTTTGCTGATTATGATTGTCTAATTAACCGTGAAAAAAATTATGTAAGACGATTGATTGACAGATAGTGAATCAATCATCATGATATAAACTATATAATCCATGAGTTTAGTGACGAAGTGGCATGGAAAACCTCATAGCTAACCACATATAGCATAATATAGAGATTGTGAATCTGGCAATTTGTTAATGAGCAATAAGCAGAGTAGACAGAGATCACTAAATTTAACTCATGGAACTCTTTACTTGTTAGACCATTTTTCTGTGGTCACAATGGCAATAAGAAATAATTGCCTTCAAATCTTAAGCAACCATATTAGGCTTTCTAGAGCATGCTTTGTAGCACAAAGCGCCACACCAACAATATTACTGATACAACCATTGCTACGTAGAACTTTCAAAGGATAAACAACCTCTACTTAGTACCTAGATCAGAATGCCCCTTATAAAAATTAAAGTTAAAAGAGAACTTGGACCTCCAAGTCAGCACACATATTAACCTATTTATGATTTAACTAAAATTGGTAAATAATTAAAATAGTCACGGACAAATTGGTATTTCTGATATTATAGTGAGGATAACTTTCGAGGGAAAGAGAGAGCGCGAGGTTACTTGCAAGGGGATCATGAGGACAAGCATGAGAGATCCAAGCAGCGAAGCAATGCCCAATTGCTGGTACAGAAGAACCATGGCAATGACAATACGAAATGGAGCCGACCATAAGTTGTGAAGTTGTCGGCATATTTGCTGAACGATATCAGCTGTCACGTTAGATGTAATTCATAGAATTTGCTTTTGCAGAGTCAGAAGAGCAGGGCATTTGTACTGAGGAAGATGTCACAATTGACTTAACTAAATCATGTTGCAGCAATAAGAGAACTATGGTAACTATGTCATAAAACATGTAGGAGGTGAGTATTCTCACCTCGAGTGTGTTAGCATCTGTAGTCATCATGTTTGTTATCTTTCCAGATTGGAAATTCTTGCGACCCTCGTGACTAAGTCTTAACGATTTGCGGAAAATGGCCACCACCTACCAATTGGTTGAACAAGCCATGTTAATTGCTCTGCCATGACAAATGATGAAGAACGACCAAGACTGAGCATCTGATACTGAGGATTTGTACACATCTGGCAGAGGTTTTACCAAAGTTGACCTCAGCCTAAATCCCGTCCGAAATGAATTTTGAAAGTACTGGGCTTCGCAAAGCACACCGAACGACTGAACAGATTTCAATCAGAAGTCAATAACATATCCAAAAACAGTAAATTTCACATATCTTATTGAAGAAAGGACATAAACATGGAATAGGAACCACAAGCCAGAGGCACCGACAATTATAAGAAATGCAGACAATAAACTTGATTTAGCATTTACAAAAGTGATAATGATATTTACTTCACACATTGCACTATAAAAATTTAATTGTATGCAAACTTAGAAGGAATGGACTCTGTCTCCTAGCATAAATCACAAATTCGACACAAAACAAAGAAAGGATCATACCACACTGACAAGAATCAGAAACGCACAGATGTAACCAATCCATGCAGGGTCCCCTCTTTGCATTGACTGCATGTTGCAAAGAATGATGCATTAGAAGGGAAAAAAAAATCCGTTCCTGGAAAGCTAACCTGCATCTAACATAATCCACCGTGATGTTGACTGAAATACAAAAGTAAAAGTTCAGTCTATGAGCAGAATATTCTTCATGGAAAGGCGGGGCAATCGAGACTTCTAGACATTGTTAGAACAGAACAGATAGAGATTCTTATTTGAACCAATCATAGTTCCTAAAGTCACTAAGCCATTGCTGTTCATTTGTTGCTTGTGTATTGTTAGAAGTAAGAAGTGTAAATGGGTCTTTACCACTTTTAGGGTTTATTTTGATGTATATATATTAAACTTGGGAAAAGTGCCAAAAAGTCCTAAACCTTTTGGCTTTGCAATTTAGTCATAAACCTTTTTGGTGCCGATTTAGTCCTAAACCTTTTTACGTTGTGCCAATTCAGTCCTTTCCGGCCAATTTTGACGATTTTGCTGACGCCGGTCGGCTGATGTGGCGTGCTCGGCGCTGACGTGTACAACTTTTAATAGTATTTTAATATTTTTGAATATTTTAAATATTTTCTCTTTTTATTTTTATTCTTTTCTTTATTCTTTTTCTTTTTTTCTGCTCATCTTCTTCCTCCAGCCGGTCGCCGGAGCTCGGCGACCGGCCAAAGGCGACGGCCTCGCCAGTGGCCGCGAGGGCGGCCTCGCGCCGGGCGGGCGAGGCCGCCCTCGAGGCCTGGGCGGCAAGGGCGAGCCCCGCCAGCTCCTCCTCGCGCCGGATCTGGCGAGGTCGAGCCTCGCCGGCCGTGGGCGAGGGTCGAGCCTCGCCGGATCCGGCGAGGGCGAGACTCGCCCGCCCGGCGGGAGGCCGCCCTCGAGACCAGGCGGCGAGGCTCGCCCGCCGGATCCGCGAGCCTCGCCCATGGCCGGCGAGGGCGAGCCCCGCCAGCTCCTCCTCGCGCCGGATCCGGCGGGGTCGAGCCTCGCCGCATCCGGCGAGGGCGAGCCTCGCCCGCCCGTGGCGAGGGTCGAGCCTCGCCGCATCCGGCGAGGGCGAGCCTCGCCCTCCCGGCGAGGCCGCCCTCGGGCCACACGGCGAGGTGGCCGGTCGCGAGCTCCGGCGACCAGCTAGAGGTAGAAGATGAGCAGAAAAAGAAAAAAAAAAAAAGAAAAAAAGAAAATAATAAAATAAAAAGAAAAAAATTCAAAAAATTAAAATACTATTAAAAGTACACGACACGCCGAGCACGCCACATCAGCCCGGCCGGCGTCCAAGCAAAATCCGGTCAAAATTGGCCGAAAGGACTGAATCGGCACAACGTAAAAGGTTTAAGACTAAATCGGCACCAAAAAGGTTTAGGACTAAATCGGCACAAAGCCAAAAGGTAGGACTTTTTTTGGCACTTTTCCCTATTAAACTTTATTGAATAATACGATGTACGTTTTCCTCACATGCTATCAGAGCCTAAGGCTTAACCCTAGACGCCGGAACAGTCACCGTTGCCATCATTGGCCACTCGCCGGAGCAATCACCATCGCAGCTAGTTTCCATCGTGTGTCCCTTTTCTCGCACGGCTCTTCCTTACGAGAGTTCTCTCTCGTGCGACCTCGCGCCTCGCGCAATTCACGCTCACCTAGTTCGTGGGGCACCCTCGCGCGGCTTGCCCATCTCGCGCTACACCCTTGTGCGGCTTCTCTAGTTCGCTCGGTTCCCTTGATGCAACTCTCGTGGTTGCTGGGATGCTGGTCGCTGACTTTAGTCATTGATTTTGGTTGCTGGGGTGCTGGTCTGACTTGAATTGCTGATTTTGGTCGCCTCCAGCATTGAAAAATATATATTGATGGCAGGTTTGCTTATTTCTGGGCTGCCGATTCTTGGTGAAATATATGAGTTGATTTGGTCTGGTCATTTCTTAAGGATGTCTCTGGGTATATGAGTTGCTGATTATTGCAAATATATGAGTTGATTTTAATGTATTTGCTTATGTTTATGGGTCATTGAGACTCTTTTATATGGAAATATATTATCAATTTTGGTGAGTTATTGATTTGTTGGGGCTGAGTTATCTTAAGAAAGCTATTGTGAGAATTTTTCCGTCGTTCTTGGAAAATGGGCGATCAGTCGAAGAGTACAATTGAAGTAGATCTTGAGAAGAATAATACTATGATGACTAAGGTGATTTCCTCTTCGTCTAATCGAATTATTGATAAGAAGCTCGCAGGTAGTGCTAACTTCCACCAATGGAAGAAAATTGTGAAGCTTACTTTGACAAGCAAGAATCAACATAGACACCTAACTGAGTTTAAGCCTAGAGATTATGTAACTTGGGATGGTGTTGATGCATGTATTCTTGGTCAAATGTTGAATTTTATGGAGAGTAATGTAGTTGACATGGTAACTCCTATTGATACAGTCGGAGAACTATGGGAGTATTTGAATGTATTGTATTTTGGCCAAAATAATTTGTCATGGATTTATGAGCTATTGTAGGAGTTTTATCGATTTGAAAGGAATGGACGCTCTATTACCTAGTGCTTTGCAGACTTTAAGAGATTGTATGAGGAGTCGTTCTCCCTATTTCAGCTGATGTTCAACAAATGCAATGTCAGAGGGAACAATTGGCTGTAACGGGATTCTTAGGAAGTCTTGGTTTTGAATATGAAACTGTTAGGTCTCAGATTCTTGGAGGAGAGACTATAGCGTCACTCACAGATACGTTTGCTCAAGTTCTTCAAGTATCTCATGAGTCTTCTTAGGATACTACATCTATGGTGGGGAGTTCAGCTCTTATGTCCTAGACTCGAACTGATAGTGGTAATAAGAGTGATGGAGGAAACCGTGGCAGATATAGTGGGCGTGGTGTCCAAGGAGGAGGCCGAGGCATAGAAATAGGGAGAGGTCAAGGTCATTAGCATCCTTATGGACAATTTCACATATCTACTGATAATTCGGGGACTACACGAGTTTATCATTACTGTGGCAAACCTGGTCATATTTAAAAAATTTTACAAGCTACATGGGAGACTAGGGCATCAGCACTAGTTCGCTAATACGATGTCTAATATTGACTCTACATCACAATCATCTGAAGACAAGGTAGTGGTTATGTTTGGTGAGGAATATGCTCGGTACAAACATTCTCAAATCTCACAGCCTGTTTCTTCCACTGCTACTTTGGCATAGACAAGTAATGCTACTGCATGCCTTTCGGCTACTTCTTACCTTTGGATCATTGATTCAGGGGCTTTTGATCACATGTTAGGTCTTTTAGGTATATTTTCCTCTCTTTCTCCGTCTTCGTTCATAGTTACTCTAGCCCATTGATCACCTACACATGTTAAGGGAATTGGCACAGTTAACCCAACTCCTTTATCGTCGTTGTCCTCAGTATTTATCTTCCACAATTTCCATTTAACCTCATGTCCGTTAGTAAGTTAACCAAAAACTTTCAGTGTTCAGTAACTTTTTATCCCGATTCTTGTATTTTCTAGGATCTGGCTATGAAAAAGATAATTGGTAGAGGACGTGAGGAAGCTGTATGTACTTGAAGATGCTTCTTCAATTGCTTGCTCAAGTGTTGTGTCCCCACATCAAATCCATTGTTGTCTTGGTCATCCTTCTCTACATAGTCTTCAAAATTTGGATTCTAGTTTTCAATATCTTTTTAGTCTAGAGTGCGAGTCATGCCAACTTGGCAAATTACATCATGTTAGTTACACACCTTGAGTCATTAAACAAATAGCATCTCATTTCTTATTAGTTCATTAAGGGGGTGCATGATAACCAAAATTTATGTTCTAGAAATAATTTTTATATTCCAAACCTGTTTCTGGAATAGAAATCTGTTTGATAAACCTATTCAATTTTTTTATTTCTAGAATAGATTTCTATTCCGAAAATTGATTTGAAAAGAAATCGAAGAGAAATTTTCTATTTCGATTTCGGAAGAGAAATCGAAATAATTTCTCCCACTAAACCCTAATTTCGGTGAGTCCTCCCTCATCTCCTCTATGTCTCTGCCTCCTCCTCCTCCTCCTCCCTCCTCTCCTCATTTTATTAAAAATAAAAATAAATAAAAATAAATTTATTCATTTTATTCATTTAAAAAAATTTATTTTAAAAATAAATAAATTATTTTTATTTATCATTTTATTTTTAGTTTATTAAAAATAAATTATTTATGATAAATAAAAATAAATTTGCCTTGAGTGTTTTGCCAAATAAATTTTTTTATTTTTTTTATTTTTATTCATTTTAAAATATATTTATTCATAAAATAAAATAAAATAGAATAAATAAAATAAATTTATTTTTAAGGATATTTTTATTTTAAAATATTTTTTTATGATTTATTTTATTTTATTTTATTTTATTCTTTATTTTTTTTTTTACTAAATCATTTTTATTTTTATTTTTTATATTAAAGGTCGTCGATTTGTCGCGTCGCCATCCGAAAAAGGAAAAAAATTTTGTCGTTATCAAACGAATTTCTATTTTTAGAGTAGAAATTTTATGTTGTTATCAAACGGTTATTTTTGCTTAAAAACTCTTCTAGAATATAAATAGAAAAATCTATTTCATTCCGAAACTATTTCTGAACAGAATGGTTGTCATGCGCGCCCTAAGATATTTGGGGTCCATGTCATGTGGTTTCTAATTTGGGTTTCAGCTATATTGTTACTTTTGTCGATGAGTATTCCAGAGTTACTTGGTTATATTTAATGAAAGATCATTCAAAATTATTTTCTATTTTTCGTGCATTTATATTCGAAATTTATACTCAATTTAGCATGCTTGTTAAAGTTCTGTGTTCTGATAATGCTAAGGAGTACTTTTCCATCTTTTTTTCTGATTTAATGACTCAACATGGTATGATTCATGAATCTTCCTATCCTGATACTCCACAACATAATAGTGTTGCTAAAAGGAAGAATAGGCATTTATTGAAAGTTACTAGATCCATGTTTTTTGAGATGAAGGTCCCCAAAACCTTTTGGTCTGATGCTATTCTAACTGCATGTTATCTCATTAATCGCATGCCTTCTTTTGTTCTGCAAGGTGGTATTCCTTTTTCCATTTTGTTTCCTAATGAACCACTATTTGTCCTACCACCCTGTATCTTTGGTTGTGTTTGTTTTGTTTGTGATCATCGACTTGGAGTTTCAAAACTTGATCCCAAGGCAATCAAGTGTATGTTTATGGGTTATTCCCGCACTCAAAAGGGATATTGCTGTTATTCTCTATTACTGAGAAAATATTTTATAACAGCTGATGTTTTATTTTTTGAATCCACTCCTTATCATAATGTTCCAATTGATGTGTCTAAATTGGATGAAGACTTGAATGTGACCACCATTCTGTCTATTATTCCAATTGTATCACCAGTATCTACAGAGAAACTCCCTTCTCTCCAGGTTTATACTCAACGTCCTCATGTCACTATTGCCCCCCCCCCCCACTCCTCCCGTCACTACTACGTCTGCTCCAGATCCACCATTAGCTAACCATCTGCTTGCATCTAATCTTGATCTTCCTATTACTCATCGCAAAGGTACACGTACTCGTACTCAACATTCTATTGCAAATTTTATTGCACGCTCTTTTGTGTCTCCTACTTTTCGAGCTTTTTTAACTATTGTTGAACAATATCCTGTCCCTAGGTCTATCGCTAAGGCATTACAAAGTTCTAGCTTGAGGACAACAATGGAAGAAGAATTAAAGGCTCTCAAGATTAATCAAACTTGGGACTTAATACCACTTTCTCTAGGCAAAATTGCCATTGGTTGTCGATAGGTATATGTTGTAAAAGTTAAGCCCAATGGTTCTCTTGCTCGTTTAAAAGCAAGACTTGTTGCTAAATGTTATGCTCAGGTGTATGGAGTTGACTATCTAGACACATTTTCTCCTGTTACCAAACTTACTTCTATTTGTATTTTGATCTCTCTTGCTGCAACATATAACTGGCCTTTATTTCAGCTTGATGTTAAGAATGCTTTCTTGCATGGCACTCTTCATGAAGAAGTTTATATGGAGCAACTCCGGGGTTTGTTGCTCAGGGGGAGTTTGGACTAGTTTGCAAATTAAAAAAGTCTTTATATGGTTTGAAACAATCTCCACGGGCATGGTTGGGAAGATTTTTTGAGGTTGTATTGTCTTTTGGGCTATCAAGATGTGGAAATGATCATTCTTTTTTTTTTTTTTTAATAAACAACTAGGGGGGCAAACTATTCTTGATTGTGTATGTTGATGATATTATCATCACAGGAGATGACTTGGTTGGTCTAGCTAAGCTATAAACCTATCTTCAACAACAGTTTCAAACTAAGGACTTAAGAAAATTGAAATATTTCCAGAAAGGTATAGTTCTGTCACAACGAAAATATGTCTTGGATTTGCTCACTGAGACGGGTATGTTGGGATCAAAGCCTCTTGATTTACCCATGGAATAAGGGGTTAAATTAGTTGTTGATGGAGGAGAAATTCTTAATAATCCCGAAAGATATAGAAGAATTGTAGGTAAGCTGAATTATCTTACAGTTAATCGACCAAACATTGCTTTTCCTGTTAGCGTAGTAAGCCAGTTTTTGTCTTCCCCTCGTACATCTCACCGGGATGCAATTATTCGGATATTGAGGTATTTGAAGAAAGCTCCAAGGAAAGGAATTGTCTACCAAAACCATGGTCATATTATGGTTGAAGGTTTTTCTGATGCTGATTGGGCTGGGTCTCCAAATGATAGAAGATCAACTACTGGGTATTGTATCTTAGTCGAAGGAAATCTGGTTTCATGGAAAAGTAAGAAATAAAATGTTGTTGCCCGCCTCGGTGTTGAGTCAAAATATAGAGTCATGGTACAAGTGACATGTGAATTAATGTGATTCAACAGTTATTGACTGAGTTAGACTTTAAAGATTTAGTACCCATGACTCTATGGTGCGATAATAAAGCTGCGATGCATATAGCTTCCAACCCCGTGTTTCATGAGAGAACAAAACATATTGAGGTTGATCGTCATTTTATCCGAGAGAAGTTGCAAAGTGGAGTAATTCTTCCTAATCATATTTGAACCAACGAACAACTTGCAAACATCTTCACTAAATCCTTAGATAATAGGAGGATAGAATATATTTGTAACAAGCTGGGCATGATTAATATTTATGCTCCAGCTTGAGGGGGAGTGTTAGAAGTAAGAAAGGTAAATGGGTCTTTACCACTTTTAGGGTTTATTTTGATGTATATATATTGAAATTTATTAAATAATACGATGTACATTTTCCTCACATGTATATTGGAGCAGCTTCCCTGTCACAACAATGCAAGAAGCACACTGAAATAATTACTAGAAAATGACATTTTACCATAAGATAAGCATGTTAACTTTGTTTTTGCCAGGGTCTGCCCTCCCTGTGAACAACCCTTCAAGTTTTCCATACAAAAATGGTTTATTGAACAATATTCTAATTATTTTAAGAGGAAGGTTCCATGGAAGCAATTTTCCATAATGAAGCACATGTTTCTAGAAAGAAGATAAAAATTCACAATTGCTGGATTCCATCAAAATCTTAAAAGCAGAGTCCAGCATTGATTTTAAAATTTATGCCTACAAATTCATCTAAGAGAGAGAGAGAGAGAGAGTTGGAACAACTTACTTGAAGGAGGTAGTTCAGCAGTGTGGGCCCTGCAAACTCAGAAAGATCGCTCCCTATCTGTAGTTTTTCATGTTAGAAAGAATTACTAAGCTTCCAATGGGCATTGCAAATCAAAGTGAACAGTATGCTCTTGAAGGATCATTATTATAGTGATTGCTCAAGCTTAATCACAAGACGAAGCCTAAGAGACTATCCTTTAGATACCGTTTTTCTTCTTTCAGATTCATGAGCTTCTAAGGTTCTGCTCAAACGAAGTTATTATGTAACAGGGCATGCATAGTATATGGACATCATTATCATACTAGGAAAGGAGTTACGACATGCGATTGAGCATCCATTCCCTACAGCTGAGGAATTTGAACATTTTGGAATGAGTCTGGTGATCAATTAGATCATGAAGGGTAATTACGATACCTTAAAGAAGCCTCCCAACCAAAACCTGAAGCAAAGCAAACAAGTAAAATGAGATGGGGAACATCCAAACAATGAGGATGCTTATGAGTAACGCTGAAGCTGTCAGTGCACTGTCAAATCAAAATTGAAATGAGCAATGGGACATCAGGTGCAATTCAACTGACACATACCTTCCCCCAAGGCTGCCGTTCAAAGCTCTTAAAAGCCAGGGTTTGGGCCTGTGAGACTCTTTGGCCCAGCAGTTCTGGAATCTGGAAAATAAGAACAATTGAAATGCTTTAGGAATGTATCTAAATACACAATAAAGTTTGGAGTACTACTAAAGTAAAGTGACTGATGCTAACCTTTTAATCAGTGTCTCAGTCTGATCCCAAGTGTCTAACTTCCAAACATCCTTTTCGGAAATTGGTCTTTTGTAGCCTTGCTGTATAAGTGGAGTCACCCACCCGAAGTACATCCCTTTAAGAGAGAGAGAGAGAGAGAGAGTTAGTATCAAACAACGCAGCAATAACCAGCTAACGATAGAACGCTAATCAAATGCCAATATTCCATTTTACTAGACCCTCAAAGAAATGTCCCATCTCACTTTTATTTTCAGGCTTGCTTCAGGGAGGAAGAGATTTGCGCGAACACGAAACCAACAAATGCCACCATCAGAAACCAAGTGAAAAAACAAGCAAATTGGACTCATTAAGCAGACAGAATCTAAAAATGTCAATTTATAAGCTTATTATTAGTCTTTATTGGAGAATGACAAGCAGTTCTTGACAGGTCAATTCATAAAGACTAGCTGAACTGGTCTGGTCAGACGAAAAACAAGCCGAGCTGTCATATAAGAAAAATGAAGTTCAAGTACTACTCACTGGAAAATATGTTGACATGCCTTTCAGGACAAACTTGCTCCTCTCCTGGAAGGGCCTCATATTCAACACTATCAAGAGGCTCGGTGTGGATTGTAGTATACCCTGGATAAGGGTCCAGACTCGGAAAATAGACAAAAAGAAGAATCCCAAATATAACCTACACCAAAAAAAAAAGGCACAAAAGAGAAGAAAATTTAGTCAGGATTCTTCAGATTAGAGTGACCAATGACATAAAGAAATCTCACTAATTGACAACCATAATTGATGAATGCCAGTAGGAGCTGTTTGTTCAAAAGGCTAGGAAAGCTATAAACAGACAGGTCAGGAGTAACGGTTTATTGAAAGAGACGTAACCTGGCAAAAGACCGTGCTGATGTACAGATACAGTGCAGACCTGCAGATGTAAAAGAAGATAAATATTGGGTCCTCCCTGGAACACACTCAGTATGGATCTTAAACTCTTCAACAATGTGATGCATTAAATCAGAATAACCTGCTTCGAAAAGATTTTTTTGTCCCCAAGGGAGATTCAGGCAACTACACCTACAAGTGGCTATTAAACATGTCATATTGCAAATATTTCCTCTCTGATGATTTAGCAATGACATAATTTTCCGTAAAGCAGTGTGGCCATGAAGGAGGAAAAATGCACACTCTAAAGTATTTTGACAATAGAAAAGTTAATTCTGTCAATTATTTTCCATCAATCACCATAATGAGAGAGAGAGAGAGAGAGAGAGAGATAGCATCTAATAACATCACTATATTTCTTTGCTTGCATTCAAGTGTATGAAATGGGAGAATATGAGATGTTCTCTACTTGCACTCAAGTGTATGAAATAGGAGAATATTAGATGTACGTGTTCTGAAGTATGAACAGTTATGTTAAATATCTGGTGAACAATAAAAAACTAACCTATGATGCTGATAGTTGTCTCTCATTGAGAGAATGAGCTTGAGCATCACAACTTGCCCCACCAGAACATAAATGAGTCCAAACCGCACGTACCACTTCAACTCCCGGATGTAAGCGTGCATTTCTAGGCCAATCATAACTAGCATGGAGCACCAAGCAAGAGACTCTATGGTTAACGAAACCATCTGCCAAACAAAAAAGTAGGGATTATTAAAAAGCAAATTAGACTCTCAGTTTGCCAGCCAATGTAAAATGGCATTACAGACTGGTGTTCTGAAGATTTACAGTATGACAGAGATTGAAAACTATCATGGCATCGGTAGAAACAGACTCGTGGAAGTGAAAAGTTAACTATAAACCGTGGCTGATTTGCTTACTCAGAGGGCTAAACTTGGAACACACGGAAGTTGAAAAACTCACATGTGCAAAGAAGGATGTTTTCCATTAGTTTCATTGCTTTTATCAAAGGACGAAGTTTAACATTAGACAGAATGTAGCGGCAATGAGGAATACTCCACGAGGATCCACTGGCACCAAGCTTCATCCAAGAGAAATCAGTTGAAAAAGAATAAACAAAAGGAGAGTCAATGCGCTAGTGAACAATTTCAGTCTTATGCTTTCTCACATGTTAAGGTTAAGCAACTAGCTACCAAATGCAAGTTTTTTGGACAACATATGGGACTCTGTTGATGTGCAAAAGAACCAGCTAATCAAGATTGTTCGTCAACCAGAGAAATATTAGGTGAGTGTTGGAGAGTCGAATAGGTCCTTGATACCGTAAAATTCCTACCTCATATGGAGGGAGGATAGTCTGACCATCCAGATTGAAAACCGAGAAGCCCATCACCAACCTCAGCAGAGGCTCTGCAGCGCAGTAAAAAGAAAGCAATCCCAACATATAATTGTAGCATTTTGACCTCAGACGGTATCTCTGGACTTTCAAAGTCCTCTTGATCAACCAAATTCGGTAACAGCAGAGACCCAGAAGAAGCAAATGGGATATGGAAATGACCAAGGAATCAACAGCGCAGGGTGTGTATGCACCAAAAGCACTGTCCGTGGTCCTTGCCCAAATCCCACTTGCCACCGGCCTGCAATACCAATCCAGCAACTCGAAACCCATCTTCTAAGCAAGGTATCCGCTCCTAGTTCATCAAGGGTCCATCACAACTTCTTGAAACTTTTTTTCACTCAGAAGTCTCATTAAGCGGAAATTTCCCCTGAATCAATGCACATGTTTCAGAAACATCCACCATGAATACTGCAGGAAATTTGTCATTGAAAGAAGCTAAGCAAGAAAATCCACTATGGCGAAATCACAAGAGGTCACTTGGTTTATTTATATTTAAAAAATGGAATGCAAGCAAAGTCACAGTCCATTGCTCTTTGTTCCAAACTGAAACGCCAGTTAAATTTCCTCAACTTGACTTCAGCTTTAACCAAGTCCACCAAAACAGTGCTTTGAGCATGACCCAAGGGAAATTAGAACTCCCATTCATTACACAGTGTCAACCAATCACCCCAGACAAAATTAGAAACAAGAAAGAACACATGACTTCACAAACACACAGGAAGAGAGAGAGAGAGAGAGCCTGCAACACTTTAGAGCTGCTTCTCCTTGAAATGGCTCGTGAGTTAAAAATGTAGGGAGTCCTTAAAGTGGGACAGCAAGAGTCGGAGTGAAATATAGAATGTCGAGGCAGATGAATCATCACCAAGAAAAAGAAAAGGGAAGAAAAAACAAAGGAAAATGATACGAAAGAATAGTCAAATGTGCTGCTCCTTTTTCCTGCCATCCTTCCACTCAATGTGGCTTGTTGCTTTCGAGTGTAAATTTTTGATGTCGATCTCCCATGTTGTATAATTTTGGTTAATATATTACTTACCTTACCCGAAAAAAAAAAGAATAGTCAAATGGGATGTTTGAAGTTTGTGACAGGTTCTGACGAATTAAGGAGAAGAGGATCGAGTGGTCAAGAACAGTTGGCCCGATGCATGCGTCACCGCTTACGTAGGCAGACGTCTCACCTTTGCATGATTGATTACTTTATAGTTTTCTTGTTCCTTGTGTATTTTGGCTTCTTCTGTGGACTTCTATACAATCATACTAATTAACAATAACAAATGACTCGGATTGCATTATAATCATTTTGACATTTTCATCTCTTGATTCGGTATCCTCTTCTTTAGAAATAGACAAATTACTTTACCTGCATTCTAAGATTCTTCTCTATGAAATTCTTGATTTTACAAATCATTAGGAAGTAACTTCTTCGCGATTAACTTATCGTGTTGTATCTTGCATTATCGTAAGAGGTTCGAGGATCCTAAATTTATTAATTGATTGCAATTTTTTTTTAATCCAGATGATGTGGACGATTCTCCTAACATAAGGGTTATTTTTCCTATCTTTTGTTGGACTTGAGATCGACTAATTGCTTAATATACTCCAATAAGCTCTACCAAAGTCCAACTCCAAGGCCGTGATCAACTTCTCATCTACGGTATTGCCGCAACCCTTCCGAGGTGGAAGTTTGACGGATTGCCAAGCAAGCACGCACGATCCCTCTCGCGAGGTGGCACTTATACTTACCACGGACTCTCCCAAACCTACTGATCACAATGTGGTTTCTACTTTAATTATATGAGTCACTACTACTTAATTATGGGCCAATTAGAAGCCAAATTAGACATAGGAGCCCGTTTTATTTTAGAAAATCAAAGATTCGTGGGTTGGGACCTGATTTCACTAGATATGTCTATTGCCCAATTTGATACAATTTTTTTTTTTTTTTTTTATGAAAATGTTTTACATGTGAGCTTTCTCTTTATTTTCTAATCCTTTTTTCCTCATAATGAAGCAAATAATAGTTGCTCAAACAATAAGCAAATAATAACAAAGCTATTAGAGGACGGGAAAAATTTACTTAAGCTGTAACGGGCATCTTTTTGCAACACCTCGGGATAGGACCCCATGAGCAGTTAGTGAATGAGATTGTTTGAATTTTTCAGCTTCCAAGAACAGAAGGAGAGATTGACATAGAAATTTTACTAACAGAAGTAAAGTTTAATCAACCATTAATTCTGCGATGGTGATTATTGGAAAGAGAGCAAAACAAATGCCAAACATTGGAAAAAGGATATGAAGATACCACGTTTTCAAAATCATGATCCAGAAATCTGCACAATGTTAGAAAATTTTTACTCATCATCTTTTTTCTGAAAAATCAGACAATTTCGCATGTGAACTATTCCTACTAATTCTTTTATCCAAAAGCATGATAACTCTTCTAATTACCTTCCTTTTTTTTGAAATATGTCTCACGGAAAATAAATTACTTGGAATATATTTTCATAATCACTTGTATCGTAGAAAATAATTAGTCAACTGAAAAAATTTTCATCGACGGCAATTTACGTCTTTACAGTTTGTGAATGAGATTGTTTGAATTTCTTAGCTTCCAAGAACAAAAGGAGAGATTGACATAGATATTTTACTAACAGAAATAAAGTTTAATCAACCATTAATTCTGCGATGGTGATTATAGGAAAAAGAGCAAAACAAATGCCAAACATTGAAAAAAGGATATGAAGATACCACGTTTTCAGAATCATGATCCAGAACTCTGCACAATATAAGAAAATTTTTACCCATCATCTTTTTGTTACAAAAGATCAAACAATTTGGCATGTGAACTATTACTACTAATTCTTTTATCCAAAAGCATGATAACTCTTTCGATTACCTTCCTTTTTTAATGAAATATAAGGCTCCGACTATCTCATGGAAAATAAATTACTTGGAATACATTTTCATAATCACTTGTATCGCGGAAAGTAATTAGTCAACTAAAAAAGTTTTCATCAACAGCAATTTACGTCTTGACAGTTTTATGAATGATGAAAATATTTTTCATTTACTAATTTTTATAAATGATAGAAGCGATCATTTAAAAAAAAAATATTAACAATTCATTTCCTGTGAAACAAAATGATTATTGCTTGTTTCTTCCATACAACAAATCATATTCCACGCCACTCTCCTCCGAATGAAGCTATCAATTCAATCTCACACACAAAACAAAGAAGGCCAGGGTTTCAGAGAAGATTGAGAGGGATATGATTTGTAACCAGGAGCAAAGTCAGGATCTTCAGGCACGAATTTGTAAGCGACGGCGTAGCTCCCGGGAATTTTCAGAAAATCAGGAAACCGAGTTTGAATCATATCGGCTCACTGTTTAGCATGCACGGAAAAGTTTTCCTTTCCAAATGTAAAGACAAATTTGTCGTAGCTAGGAAAATATACATTGGAGTAAAACAGAGCCACTGCATGAGGACAGACTCCCACTTGCAAAGTGCCGAGAATGCAGAGAAAGTATTTTTAACGATCAGGAGAGAAAAAGAGAGACCAGTCGAATGACATGACCTGGGAGAAACCAATCGTAGGCTCGAATTCAAGATAGACTCGGTCGTCTTCCTCGTCTTTCTTTCCATCAGTTCGAACTTCCTTTTGTTTAGTAGGTTGCTCCTCTTGTATGGCTGTTTGCTTTAGTTGCTCCACGTTCGCATCGCATTACCAGCCTCCACATGCAGATCCTTGTGCACAGTTGCCGCGGTCTCACGAGCTGGCAGATTTGTCGCACAACAAAAAGATATGAGTGTCGAATGGTTTTTTTTTTTTTTTTTTTAATCTGTTCAATTGACGAAAATATATCAGTGTGTATATCTTCAATTTACTGTTATTTTTTTCAGCAGATTTAAAAAAAAAAAAATTGGTTATTTATCTGCCATTTGTGCCCACGACACAACAATAGCTGACATTCTTACAAAGGGATTGTTAAAACCTAACTTTGACTCTCTCATTAGCAAGTTGGGCATGATAGACATTTACCCACCAACTTGAAGGGGGTGTCGAAGATTTAGAAGAAAATCTCGAATATCTCAAAGATAATCTTAGAATGTGAAATTATTTTGTTTTCATTTATTTTATTTCCTTTTTAGTTCTGAATCCTTGGAATTAGGAAGTAAACCGCAAGAATTAGGAAGTAGGAAATTTATTCCTATTTTTTGCTATTTTTTAGCTGTCCTAGCCTCTATTTATATGTTATGTTCTTTGTAATAATGATAAGTAATAATAATAAAAAGGGTTAATATCTTGAAAAACCCCAAACCGGTACACCTGTACCAAATTTACCCCGACTGATCATAAAAAATCATAAACTGGTACATTTATGACAAATTTACCCAAAACTAATTTATTGAATCGCAAAAAACCCCAAATTGGTAAATTTGTGACAAATATATCATCCACTAAATTAGATTAATACCACAAAAATTGTAAACCGTGACAAATGGAGTGTAAAATCCTAAATTAGTATATTAATCAACTGTCACGTGTCAAAATTTAACAATAAAATTTAACGAAAACTAACAAATGGTAAATTTGTTACAAGTGTATCGGTTTGAGATAAATTTGTCAAAGGTTTACTAGTTTGGGATTTTTGGTTGTCAAAAAAATAGTTTGAGATAAATTTGTCGCAGGTGTACTAATTTAGGGATTTTCAAGGCATTAACCCTAATAAAAAAAAAAAACAGTTTTTTTTCTTCTTTGAAATATGCAAATATCTCTAACTTCCACCACACTTTTTTACCCAATTGATTCGGAACAACCGGGAGTATTGAATTCTGGGAACGAAGTCAGGACAATCTGATCCAAACGAATTAAGTACCAGCTTTTCCATAAACATGAAATATCCAACCGAAAATGTTTAACATTTGGACTAATACCGAAATTTCCAAAAATGCGAGCACGCGCTCACTCACGGATTATAGTTACTTTCGCAATTTACAGATATGTTCGGGTAAGATTTTTATTGCTGGGAACAATTTGTATATACCAGCAAAAAAAAAAAAAAATGTTTCTTTAGATGGGGCGACGGGGAAATACTTTTCGTAGGAAGTTAATTTGGGATATCACTTTACTGATGAGAGCATTGACGCGAGGAATGATCGAGAGTCGCATTCGACTGCAAATTACCAAAAATCCTTCAAAATTATGGTTGCCCCTTTCTTGTTGTTGGTCCTTAGTTCAACAAAATGGAATAGTGTCACCTCATATGTAGTCACGTCCTTGGTGGGACTTAACAAAGGAATCTCTACAATATCTAACGATTTAAAGCGGATGAATTCGGCTATCAGCTAACAACACCAGAGCAAGAAGCATCGCCATTGATACGGCAGATACTCATGCCCTTTTAGAATCATCGTGTACATTGGGCTTCGCTCAGCATTCGACTTCGCTAAAGTAGCAAACTTTAATGTTGCGGGTACATTCTTTTGTGAAAAATGAGTAATTTTAAAAATATTATTGAAAAAATAAATAAATAGAAAATATTTTAATCACCCACAAAAATAGTTAGATATAGATTGAGGAAAAGTATGAAAAAAATCTTAAACCTATGGCATTGATATAAATTCTATCATAAACTTTTCATTTGAATCAATTTTGTCCTAAATTTTTTTCACATTGATACAAACTCAGTTCTTCCAACAATCGGGCTGACGTGGGGCACTGGCCTCACCAGGCACTACAGGAAAAGAAGGCCAAGAGGAAGAAGAGGAGAAGGAAAAGGAAAAGGAAAAAAAAAAAAAAGGGAAAAGTTAATAAAAAGTTAAAAATAAAAATTTATTTAAAAATTACTATGTCAACGTTCGCCGACCGGTTGGTGTCCATATCAATACCAACGGCCAAAATTATCTGGAAGGATTAAATTGGTATCAATGAATATATTTAAACTAAATTGATTTAATTAGAAGGTTTATAATTGAATTGGCATAAATACCATAGGTTTATGATTTTTTTTTATACTTTTTTCGTATAGATTATTCTCTATGATAAAAATATTTTCCGTTGACTAATTTTTCTAAATGATATAAACAATAATTTTTCGAAAAATGTTTTACAAATTACTCATTTCCTATAATGTCCCTTCGCACCATGCCCCCAACATCTTAGACGGATACAAAGTGTCTTGAAAAAATAATAATAATATTTTGCGATAATAAGAACTGCAACGTCTGGCATTATACGTAGATCTACAATGAAAGGAACGAAGTCGTCGACGGTGGTCCTGAACCAAAACTTACGAGATGGGTCATGAGGGTTGCGATCATTATTGTCCTCGGGAGGCTGTTGCGCATGGAGAATGCGAAAGCGGCCGCCGAAATTTTGCGACGCCCGTGAGGGAGTCGACTTACCCTTCTGCAAGTCGCCACCCACGGCCACGTAGGCTCGATCGGCAACCAGTCTCGGCGGCAATTGACGCCCGCTGGCCACCATGAGAGCAGAAGCATAAGAGGCACCTTTGTAGGTTTTAGCTATAGCAGCGATTGAGAGAAAAGATAGCCTCCTTAAAATACGAAATCCCTAGACCAAAAAAAAAAAAAGAAAAAAAAAAGGGTTAATACCCTGAAAAACCCCAAACTGGTACACCTATGACAAATTTACTCCAAATTATTCTTTTGACCATCAAAAACCCCAAACTAGTATACCTTTGGAATTTACTCCAAACTGATACACTTGTGACAATTTTACTCTATGTGTAGTTTTTGTTAAATTTTAATGTCAAATTATTAAATTAAATAACACGTGACAATTAACTGATATACCAATTTGAGATTTTATGCTCAATTTGTCACAATTTATAATTTTTGTGATTTTTTTTTGTGATATTAATCCAATTTAGCGAGAGGGTATATTTGTTGCAAATTTACTGGGTTTATGATTTTTTGAGGTCAAATAAATTAGTTTGGGGTAAATTTGTCATAAATATACAATTTTAGGATTTTTTATGGTCAGTCGAGGTAAATTTGTCACAAATATACCAATTTAGGGTTTTTTATGGTAAAAAAAAAGTTTGGGGTAAATTTGTCATAAATGTATAAGTTTGGGGTTTTTCAGGATATTAACCAAAAAAGAAATACACATAAGTAACAATATTTAAAAAAAAAAATCCTAATCTAAATAAAAGTAATCTTGAAAATATTATTAAAATTAAAATTTCAGATCAAGATTCTAATAACAAGAGCTTGGTATCAAGCTCTCTTCTCTTTGATAATGATGATAGCTTAAGACTAATATGTGGTTGTTGCTAATGATCTCTTTCTATATTGCAATATGACAGGGCCGCCGCTGTGATCAATCACAACCATTTTAACAAGCAAGTATTGCCGTCACTAATATCAATCACGGCCGATGATCTCCTACTAATGCATATGTTAATTAAAATTCCACATTAAATGAACATAAAATAGAACTTTTGTGATGATATCTTTTAATATGTTTCTTTTCAACTTTAGACTCAATAAGATGACAAATAAGCTAAATGTGTTTTTTCTTTGTTGTTGTTTGTTTTTTTTTTTTTTTTGGTTGAAAAGAGCGCAAAAAACCATGAAAGAAAGCAACAGTCCGTCAAGAGAAAAACAAACGCTTGGATTAAAAAAAAAAGTGAAGCTAGGCGTTTTGCTGTCGAAGAAACAAAAATGTAAGTTTCGATTTATTTTATTATTCGATAAATTTTTTTAGAGGGCACTATAACTTTCGAAAATCCTCATGGAGAATGTGGATGAATTGTCATGGGCAAATTAGCCCAATAACTATAGAAGGACAAACACCACACAATTTCCAAATTATGCCTATTATAACACAAATACTCTTAAAAAGCTATAAACTTACTCACTGTGACAAAATTACTCTAATTTTTTTTTGTATCAAAAAAAAAAAATCCAAACTTATACATATGGGACATAATACCCTTTATTTCAATTCCATTAAAAGTACGTTTGTTATACTAGTATAAATTCAGAATTTCTTAGAACATAGAACAAGTTTCAAATATTTGTGTTGCAGTAAACAAGTGTAGGATTTTCGGTAATAAAAATGAAATTTGAGCTATTTATAATAATTTTGAAGTTCTAAGATATCAATCAAAAACAGAAAAATTAGAGAAGTTGTGGAAGAAAAGTTTTTCGTTGTAGAAATTTTCCATCGACTTTATGTAAAATTTGTTAAATTCATTATTTGCCTTTTATATGCACAAAACAATTAAAAACCAATTAAAATATGGAAGTATTAAGATATAGAATTGTACAAAATAGGGTTTCATATCTTTTCGGAAGCTAAACTATATTTTTTCCCCATTTTCAAATTTCAAAAGGAAAAACCTTATTGGTACGAGGTAGAAACAGACAAAAAAGGTCCCAATTTTGTCCATTCTCCATCCTCGAGACTTGCCCAAATTGAATTTGCTGAAAACCTAAAACTTTGATTTTTAGTCAACTAAACGAATAGAAAATCGAGTCCTCTTTGTTGGAGAAAGGCTTTGATTTGATCCTTGACTCCAATTCTAATCACACAGATTGCAGATTCGGTCAATTCACGAAAATATTCTAATTCAAGAATAAAATAGGAAGATGATATTGTATATATTCTTTTCGAATTTTTTTAGTAGTATAAATACATGAATATACATGTACAAACATACCATTGAGGAATATAGTTACAATTGGAGGGTATCCTTTTTTTGAGAAGAAAAATGTGCAAGGGGGCCAGAGTTGTCTTCTTCCTTTTCAATTTCTGTAACCCTTTTGCCCCCAAATTAGATTTGCTAAAACCCTAGCCAGGAGGGGTTTATGGCTATGCTGGCTGTTGAGGAGGGATTATCCCTCTCTCCCTCCTTCTCTCTCTCTCTGGTCGCCGCTCTGCACAGTACAGTCCCTGAAGTCCGTTCATTTCAATCGAACCTTCGCAATTCATCGGCGGATTCTCCATCGTCTCGCCATCTATGCACCGAAAGGTGAGACCTTTACCTCGGAACACCCATATCTGCGACAACCCATCATGCTAAAGAAGTGCGTCAGCGCTCGCCATCGATTCTTCAGCTCAAGGAGAGCGGTTTCGACGTGTGCCCTCCGAGCGGAACCTCCGGCTTCTGCGGCTCCCGGCAATTCGGCCGATCATGGGTCCTTGACTCTGTCTTTGCTGGAGCAGCTCATTCGGCGGGGGCAGTTCTCGTCCGCGCGGAGCGTGGTTCGGCGGATGATAATTCGTGCTCCATCGGCTCCCGATGCGGTCTCGGCGGTCAATTATCTGGCTTCGCGAGGATTGGACCTCGACTCGAATAGCTGTGGTGCGCTCTTGCGGAAGCTCGTGCAGTGTGGTGAGTACCAGTTGGCTGAGGTGTGGTATAATGAGAACGTTGTCGATAGAGGCATCGTTCCTGATTCTTGTATGATGGATCCTATGATTGTTTGCTTGTGTAAGTTGGGGAAACTCAGTGAGGCAAAGAGGGAGTTTGATAGGAGTGTTGAGTTGGGTGCATTACCAAATGTGCAAGCTTGTGATGCAATTTTTCGAGAACTTTGTGTGCAAGGAATGGCTTTGGAAGCGTTTGATTTCTTTGTGGGATTGATTGGGGCAGGGGTCAATATGAGGATTGGTTGTTATAATCAGTTGATAGATGCATTGTGTTTGAAGGGATACATGGATGAAGCAGTTAAAGTATTCTGCTTGCAGCAGGAAATCACGGAGCTTCCCCCGACACTCCATCAGTATAAATCACTGTTTTATGGTCTTTGTAAGAGAGGGCGGATTGTGGAGGCAGAGCAACTATCGATAGAGATGGAAGCACAGGGCTTTTTTGTTGATAAAGTTATGTATAACTGTCTAATTTTTGGGTATAGCAAGGATAGGAAAATGAAGATGGCAGTGAGGATTTTCTTTAGGATGCTGAAACTGGGTTGTGAGGTAGATGATCATACCTTTAACACATTAATTTATGGGTTCATGAAGTGGGGTATATTTGATAAAGGCTGGGCAATGTACAAACAAATGGTGGACTCTGGAATACAGCCTACTGTGGTCACTTACCACATCATGATAAGCAACTATTGCAGAGAAGGGGAAGTGGACTGTGCATTGAAGCTGTTAAATGAGATGCTTTTCTGCGATATAACTCCTAGTGTGCACTCTTATACAACTTTGATTGCTTCACTTTACAAGAAAGACAAGTTGACCGAAGCAGATGAATTGTGCAAAAGGATGTTGGACAATGGGGTTCTCCCTGACCCTATTTTTTTCCTTGTTGTCATAAGGATGCATCCGAGAGGGTGTGAACTTCAGCTTGCTTATATGATGTTGCAAGCTATTGGCAATTCTGTGTCCTTAGCTTCTAATACATGGGATGGCAGCATGGATTTTGGGCAAAACATTGAGTATCTACTTGAGGGAATCGCAAGAAAGGATTTGAATCTGGCCAGTATTGCTTTTGCTATTTGCATTAGTGCTTTATGTGAGAGAGGAGATATTGATGCTGCTATTCTCCTTGTGGATAAAGCAGATAGTGTTGGGTGCCAACTGATGCTTTTTACATACAATTCACTTATCAAGTGTCTATGCCACAAAGGGTTATTTGAGGAAGCTGAATCCCTCCATGATCTAATACAAGACAGGGGTATAATTCCAGACTTGGAAACTTACTTAATAATGATAAATGGTTATTGCAAGCAAGGGAATTTGCAGTCAGCTTATCACGTCATGGACCAAATTAGTGAGAGAGGACTGAAGCCCAATGTCGCCATGTATGACTGCATTATAGGTTCTCTAAGCAGTATAAAGAGAATTTCTGAGGCAGAAGACCTTTTCAAGAGAATGCTTGAGGATGGTGTGGATCCTGATGAGACTATATACATGACGATGATAAATGCTTATGCCAGAAGTGGAAGACTTCTTGAAGCTAGCGAATTGTTTGATAAAATGATAGATAATTTTATCAAGCCAACTTCATATTCCTATACTGCACTTATAAATGGCTTGGTAAAGAGAGATATGACTGAGAAGGGGTGCATATACCTTGATAAGATGATTGGAGATGGTTATGAGCCAAATAACGTGCTCTATACCTCCCTTATTGGCCATTATTTAAAAGAAGGAGAGTTTAAATTTGCCTTCATGCTAGTTGATTTGATGTACAGAAACCAGATCAAATGTGATCTCGTCACCTATATTGTTGTGTTACGGGGTGTATGCAGACATATCAGTGGCATAAAGCATAAATGGGGCATCACAAGTAGAGCATCTTATAAAGCAAGAAAAATGCTGTTTGATTTGCTACAGAGTAGGAGTTTGGCAACAATTGATAGAAACCTTAAAGTTCCTGTAAATTTGCCGGAAGCAATGAAGCACTTTGCATTGAATCTGTTCAAGAAAATTAAGGATAGTGAATTTATGCCAAATCTATTCCTATATAATGGCTTAATATCTGGTTTTTGCCGAGCGAACATGATTGAGGATGCCTATCACCATGTTGAGTTGATGCAAAGAGAAGGGTTACATCCCAATCAGGTGACGTATACAATTCTGATAGGGGAGCACATAAATCGAGGTGAAATTGATAGTGCTGTTGGCTTATTCAACAAGATGAATGCTGATGGTTGTCTTCCGGATGGACTTGCATACAATAGGTTAGTGAGAGGCCTTTGTAGTTGTGGAAGGCTGTTGGATGCGTTATCGCTTGTTTATGCAATGCATAAGAGGGGGTTTATTACCGAGTAAGTTGTCTTATAATTGTTTATTGAATCAACTTTGCTCAAGCGGATTGAATATTCATGCCTTCAAGATATTTGAAGAAATGCTTACCCATAACATCATTCCGAGCGTTCGCTGCTCTAATTTGCTGCATTCCAACTTATATGTAAGTGGGAGGTGGCATGAAGCTCAAATAATCCACCATTTGATGCACAAAGAGGAAAATGTCTCTGGACAACTCAATGAGAAGGTTTTTGGTTGACTCATGCTTTAGATAAGGAGATCTCCATTTGGCTATCTATGAGAAAACAAATGGTTTTGTTATGGGGGAACTTTACTGGAAGTTGGTATTACTATATCCTTGGTCCTTCTTTACCAGTTGTCATTTCAATTGGCAATCTTAATCATTGGAAAAGTTAGAAACTCATTGCTAAGGGCCATCTCACCCTCTTACCAGAGAGGAGGAATCTCTCCTTGCACTTCTCTGCGCATGTGACAAGGTTGTGCTGCTTTTGAGTATTTGGTAAGTCGATCTTTTAACTTCCTCTATCATGTTATTTTTACCATATGTATCATGAGTTGCTTTTTTAGTTAACCATCAAACCGGGACATGCTATGACTAATTTTGCTGATATGCCACTGATAGATATTATTAACTATGGTTGCCACTTGAGGCTTCACAATGTGGCTCTAGGGAAAAGTTAAATGTACACGATCTACCATCATGTTGCAGACTGCAAAGAATTTGATTTTTTACCTGACTACTATCAGTGTGAAGCAACTGTACCATTGTCATCAACCACCCAGATTTACCTTCATGTATCTATTTCATTATGGGGACATAAATCATGATGGTTCACTTAGCCGAGGGGTTTACTAGCATAATTGATGGATTTACCTAATTTAATCACTGTCTCTAATAGAAAAGTTCATGCATTAATTTTTTTCCGCAAATCATACGTGTGTCCCTGTGTTCATAATCCTTGGTGGAAATGCAAGGTCTAGAGTGCATCTCAAATCAAGTCCTACCCCAGCCTCCAGAATTGATTAGTTCTTGAAGGACAGAGTTTGACCTTCTGCTAACTTTGTCATATGTTGCCTATTGATGGTCTTGTATGTCAGTTGACAATTTGCATCTCATATTGAAATTTTTCATTAGGCACACATGTACTTTTTCTACATAATTTTGTTGGCAAAAGAATGATAAACTGATTTCTTTACCCTTTTTCAGATCCTTGTGATCTGGCTTAATGTATTTTAAGGTGGATGTTGCTGTGGAAGCATTTGGATTCTAGACAATAAGCACTTTACACAGTAACTCAGCAAATGGTAACGTAAATTCTATTTGCAAGTCCTTTTCAAAAATCAGAGATTTAAGAATTATTGGATGGAGCATTTACTTCAGTTTTCATGTCAAGTCATTCGTTTACTTAATGCTACTGCAGTTGTGGAGTTGTTTGAGCTTCTTTGGCTGCTTGAGTTGGTTGTCATGCTGAGTTAACTGATGCATTGCCTTTTAGTGCATTATGGAAAGTGAACAGAAGAGAAAAGCATGTGAGTGTGGCATCTGAGAATCAGTAATTCATCTCATGTATGATTTCTGCCCATCATACAATTCCAGAATGCTTTTTGCGGCATTGTCATTTAAAGAAAAGGTTAGCTTCCATCTTCATCATCTGTTATTGGAGGGGGAAAATGTCAAATGTCACTAATTCCTTCAATATACTGAGGTTCTGTTTGAAAATGTAATTTTACTGTTGAAAATTTTTTGCTTGGTTTACCACACTCTAGAGCAGTATGCAAGTACATAAGATCATGGTGATCATGCTGTGTCCAAATAGAGATCAGCAAAAAGAGAACACTTGAGCTTTGGCTCACCTCATGCCTCATTCCCTAAGACACACATGTACTTTAATTGTATGCATGCATGCACTCACACAAGCACTGTTGCATATGCTCACACTGTCAAATGGAGGTCTGCTGCCCGATGAAGGTCATTAAAATATTCTCTCTTGTTGGACAAAACTTTTCATCTGCCAATGACTATCTTATTGATATATTTATATCTCCACTTGCCAATTTGTAATTTCTTGCAGTGTTGATGTCATTATTTTTCTTTTAAGAGCTAAAATTGAGCAAGTCATATGGATATCTATCACTCTTGATAGCGGGTCCTAGCAGTTAATTTGAAATTTCCTCCCAGTCCAGTAATCTATTGTACATCTAATTAAAATGTCATTGTAAATCTACTGAATCAGCTGAATGAGACCTCCTCATGGCATGGTGGGTTTCCATGGAATTGTGTTCCTATAGTTTGGACCCATTTCTTTGGTGAGAAAAAGAACTTTGGGTCAGTGATGGACCGGCCAGAATTGAACGTGGCAAAATTCAGGGCAAGATGGTATTCGTGGGGCAATTTGTCTGATCCCTAACATTGAGGTGGACCTATCGATTTCAAGTGAAGGATTGGGTCACAGACAGCTACCATTACTTTCCATTTCTGGATCTGCAAGAGTATCAGGTAGTTTGGAATTGGTCTGGTAATCAAAGTTGTCATGGAAATTTGCTAAGTTTAATTGCACTGGCTTTAATCTTGCTTTATGTGTTTCTGGGTTATTGTTAGTGTTTCTCAATGCCTAATAAATGTTTGGGTATGTCTATGTTGCCCCGTGGAACTGTGCCTCCGGGTCTTTGGTACTGCTAAATTCTTTTGTTTTCACCATAGTCCATTGAAATGTGCTCTTTTCATTGAAAATATATGTAGAGTGTGATTACTATTTTAAAATTTTTTAAGGCACTTTATATTGGACTACGACAATCAAACTAATTTTTGACAGCCTATGAAAACCGGGGCACCACAGAAACACCATAAATTTTGATACTTAGCTTAGTAGAATTCTGACGCAAGTCTGCCTTATGATTTTCAAAAAGGCATACGGATCTGCTTTATCATTGATGATTGTTGTGAGAAAGGTTTGTTACTCTCATTAGGATTTTTAGCTGACAAGCTAAATTCTTCCTCTATGAATCAATCAAGATTGTGCTTATTCATTCCATGGAGACACACAAACATGTGTAGCACAGTTCAATCTTGTTGAACTGATAAATGGTAATTTGTGGTTCTATGGATCTCATGACCGTTTCTCTAATAAGTGCCTCTAATCAGTGAGGTGATCTCGAAAATGATATTCTTGAGTAGTATTCTCCTCTGTGACCCTGTCCAATGAAATATATCCAAATATTATCTATTCGACTCCATCGAGCTGTTGGTGGCCATGTAATTTTTCATGTGAAAATAACTCAAAAGGATAATCTTATGTTTCACTGGTATGGGTGGGCATGTGCTTGCGTTTTAATTCTAGTTTACCTCCTATTGCCATGGTCTCTAATGTGGTGCATTAATAAAATGATTGCGTGAGGACCAATTACTGATTAACTGTGGATGGAACATGATTTTCAAAATATGCGGCTTTGCTAGTAGTCCTTTCTGTACAAGTTAGCATTAGCTTAAAGTTTTCTGCTCTGTAATTGTTCCCCAACTTGCTGAAATTTCAGGTGCATCAATTGTATTGTTACGGCGTCAAGACTCCTGAAGAATTTGCAAGGCCGAATGCAAAGTCAAACAAGATCCTGGTGGGCACATTTCATTTGTAAACCAAGCAGAGGTTCATTTTTTCCTGAATTTTGTCTTCCTCTGCATTAGCTATTGTTTGCGTGAGATTTTTTTCTTTCTTCCATTGTGATGAAGTAGAGAAGACAATTACGAACTGTGAAGTTTAAGATCTTTCAACATGGTAGATGGATATTTCATGTTCCTAGAGGAGTACGTGACTGATTTGGACTAGATCGTTTTCTGACTTTAGTGCCAAGAATTAAAGTGACTGCCCGTTTGTTCCAAGTTAATGTCCCGTTTGTTCCTTGGAAAATGTCTTTTAGGAAAATGCTTTTCAAAATTTCCAGCGTTTTTTTTTTTTTTTTTTTTTTTTTTTTTTTTTTTTTATATATATACAGAAAATGCAAAAAATGAATTAATCAGGGAAAACATTTTCCATCACTAGGAAAAGTCTTTTAAAATAGGTCTCTCCCTTATGTCACCCTTTTTTTTAATTCAAAAATTTAATTTAATTTAATTTTAATTTTAATTTTTTTTTGGTGAACGGTAATTGTATAAAGCTAAGCCAATATGTACAAGCAACGGCACCGGCTTACACTCAATACGAACAAAGCATAATGAGTGGAAGGGTGCCGAACTAAAAGAAAAGCCAACAAGGCAAAAGCTAAAAGGCACAAACAGCACAAAGACGGCCACCTCCTAAAGAACCAAAACAGAAGAAGGCGACCAGCCAACCAAACAATGGCAACCCAAGCCCAAAACCCAACACAAAAACGTTAGAGCCCAAAACGGCAACCAAGAACAAGGCAGGATGCAGCCAGATGAAGAGAAGAATCCCATATAGCAAACACTCCGCAGTAGGACTCCTAAGGAACCACCGAGGATGAATGAAAGATGCAAGGGTCAATCCTCCAGCTACGTTGAATTCTTCTGTTTCTTGGATTGTCCTCCACATTTGTAAAAGTCAAGGCCTTATCCTTGACCACCTTAATGAGGTGATTCTTCAAGACTAGGACTGTGAATGTAAGGTTCCTAAAAATGATCTCATTCTTGTATTTCCAAATAAGATGGCACAACGATCCAAAGGAAAACCGGGCAATGGAGTGATAGAAGTCATTTTCGAGTAAAAATTTCAAAGCCTAGCGAAGGTTGTCGGCTCAACTATTATTACGCCAAGGAAGGTTGCAACCAGCCACCCAAAGAATGCACAATTGGCTGTAATGCTACAATCGAAAAACAAATGATTAATCGAATCTGGCGTCAATTTGCAAAAAGCACAAACCGCATCACTAATCTTGCCATAAGATAAAAGAAGGGCTTGGGTGGGGAGCTGATTCTTGGTGATAAGCTAGAGATTGAACTGATATCTTGGGGTAATAGCATTATTCCATATCAAAGAAGCCCACTTGACCCGAGGTTTCTTTGTCCTAATTAGGTGCCATGCCGACGCCATCGAAAAAAATCGGAAGTACTTCCTACCCAAATAAAGTGATCCAGTAATTGTGATAAAAAAAAGGGAGAGGCTGCTCCCAAGACTCTAGTACTGCTCGAATGGACAGACCAGTTGGCGAGAAAAGATCCTCCACCGTAGCAAGCCTGGGTAAACCAGAACTATAGATCAATGAGTCCGAAAATAAAAGGTTGAGGGGGCCTCTCGGGTGTCAATTATCGAACCAGAAGGACACAGAACGACCATCCCCTATGCTCCAGCGAAAAGAACGCCGAAACTCCGTCCTAAGATGGAGGATTCTCTTCCACGCCCAAGAGCAAGAGGTGGTTGTTTAACCATCCAGAAACTCTTCCTTTTCAGAAATGTCGAATGGATCCACCTATACCACAAGGATTCCTTGTCCGTAAACATGATCCAAATGTGTTTCAACATAGCCGCTTTATTGTAATCCCTCAGCCGACGAATCCCTAAACCACCTTCCTCCTTCGTAAGACAAACATCATCCTAGGAGACCTTGGCACCACCTCTCCCTAGTCCAGGGCCATTCCAGAGGAACTGTCTCAAGATTTGCTCAATGCGATCTAGCACAGCAACAGGGATAGTAGAAACACTCACCCAATAGGCTTGGATTGCATGCAGAACTAACCTGATAAGCTGAAGACGACCAGCAAAGGAGAGGAAACGCTGAGTCCATGATTGAACCTTGTTGGTTATACGATCAACCAGGGAGACACAATCCGCTTTTCCGAGCCGGGAGGAGATAATAGGAACTCCTAAGTACCGCACTGGTAGAGTCCCCTCAATGAAGCCAAGAGCAAGGATGATCTCTCTACGCAGATCTGCCGTTCCTCCAGCAAGAAAGACCTCACTCTTATTTGAGTTGGGCCTGGGACCGTTCCATGTAGAAGGTATCCAAACCATAATTCAAGAGAGATATGGAAGGCAAGTCAGCACTGCAAAATAGGAAAACATCATCCGCAAATAAGAGGTGGGAGAGACCCAAAGTCTTGCATCTCCAGAAGAATTTGAACCCTAGTTCCTTGGCCTGCGCACTTAGGATCCCAAAAAATACTTCCATAACCAAGGTGAATAGGTAGGGGGATATCGGATCCCCTTGGCAAAGGCCCCTGCCATTAGGAAAGAACCCATAAAGCAGGAGATTGAAAATTTGGGAGTGCGAACACAGACCATGATTATCCGAATAAAATGATCCGGGAAACCAAAAGCATGAAGGACCAACTCAAGAAAGTCCTAGTCTACCGTGTCATAAGCTTTCCGAAAGTCCACCTTCACCGCACACTTGGGCTCGTATGGATCAAGATGGAAGCTAGCAAATAACTCCTGAGCAAGAACTATATTATCTCTAATACGCCTACCTTTAACGAAAGCATTTTGATACGGACTAATAATATCATTAAGGACTACATCAATCTAGTTAGCTAAGGCTTTGGTAATGCACTTGTATAAGGTGTTGCAACAGGCAATAGGCCTGTAATCATTGACTGATGTCGCATTCGGAACTTTGGGGATCAACACCAGAATAGTATTATTAATTTCCCTAAGAAGTCTCCCCGTAGTAAGAAAATCCTTGACTGCTTCGGTGACCAAAGGTCCTACCAACTTCCAATTATGCTTAAAGAACTCGACACCAAAACCATCCAGCCCTGGAGCCTTCCCGTGAGGCAGGGAGAACAAAGTGTCATGAATCTCCACATCAGTAAACGGACGGGAGAGGAAGTTGATCTGATCATCCTTGAGAGGGCATCGTATGACCTCCCGAATATCCCGCAAGGAGGGGCTGGAAGACAAGGGTTCCGATCCTAAGAGCTCCTGAAAATGAGAGACAAAAGTCTGCTGCACTAAACTCAGCTCAAAGATAATATTCCCAGAAGTGTCCATAATAGAAAGAATCATGTTTTTTAGTTGTCTCCTATTAACGGAATAGTGAAAAAATTTGGTATTTCGATCACCTTCCCCGAGCCACCTGATCTTGGACTTCTACTTAAAGAAAGACTCTTCCTGGCTCCTTAACTCCAAAAAAGTCCTCCGATGAGTCTTCTCCAAATCAGCAAGAAGTTCACTAGATGGATCATGCTGCAGGCCAATCTGGGCTAACCTAAGAGCACTTCTCGCTACTATAACCCTCTTAGAGATATTAGAGAAAGACTCTCTATTGAGCTGTTTCAAACGGCCCTTAAGAATCTTCATTTTACTCACTAGCCTAAACATAGGAATACCAACACACGGGGTCTCCCAAACTTGTGAGACAATGCTGTGGTAAGATGGGTGTTTGGTCCATAAGTCAAAAAACTTAAAAGGTCTTCTAGAAAACACCGGCTGCATCACTCTAACCACCATAGGTGTGTGATCAGAAATGCCTGGCGCAAGGAAAGAAGCTTTCAAATAAGAGAAATCCTGACTCCATTTGGCATTTACAAGCACTTGATCGATTTTCCTAGCCTTGCGGTTAGCCCCGGAGGAAGTAGGCCAAGTAAAGCGAAAGCCAATATACTGAAGATCTTCTAGCTCAGATTGAAACAAACATTGATTGAAGTCATCAAAACTAGGAATCCAGGTATCAGAACCCCCAATCCGATCAGAAGGATCTTTGATAGCATTGAAATCTCCTGCCACTAGCCAAGCGGATCCCTGGAACACAGAACTCCACTGTACTAGGTCTGCCCATAGAGGCCTACGAGCTACAAAAGTATGCTTAGCATATACCACAGAGACACGGCAACAAATGTCAATCGTAAGAAATCTCAACCTGCCATGTATCACCTGACTATTGGAAGAAATCACTTCAAATGTCACCAAAGAAGTGTTTTAACCAATCCAAATTTTAACCTACCATTGTTTTTTGTTTTTCCATTTTTCTTGGCCAATCGTTGGCCATAGGCGAGGCTTGAGGCCTCGCTGACCTTTGCCAAACTTGAGCTCTTCGCTTGCCTGAACTGCAAACTCTAGTTGGCCACTCACCAGATCGGCAAGTGTGAGCTAAGCCTCGAGCTTGCCAACCTCGGGTCTTACCAAATCAACATGCCTTTTTGAGGAATGATAGGGTAATTAAGTCATAAAACTTTCAAAAAGTTTAATCAAGTCATAAAACTTGTCAAATTAGTCCGATTAAGTCTTTTAATTAACACCATCAATTTGCATACTGAAAAAAATGCTAACGAGGCTTCTTAAAATCTCTTACCTATGTGACATTTATTTATTATTATTGTTGTTGTTATTGTTGTTGTTGTTGTTCACAACATTTCTCAATACTCCCCCTCAAGTTGGGATATAAATATCAAATAATCCTAACTTGTTACATAAGACGCTCACTCTATTCCCTAGTAGAGATTTCGTAATAATGTCTACGAGTTGATCCTCCGACTTTGTGTGTTGAAAATAACCTCACCTTTCTGAACTTTTTCTTGCACAAAATGACAATCAACCTTAATGTGCTTAGTTCGCTCATGGAAGCCAAGCCTTAAGGATTAGATGGCCTAATATTTGAATTTGATGAATTGTGCTTGTGTTGTTGATTGATTATCACAATACAAAAATCAAAAAAAAAAAAAAAAGGGGAAAAAGGGCTAATTTTCGATGGATTTGAAGAAGGAGTTCGACCAGCCCAAAGGGAATGGCCGGTTGGGCCTAAGCCCAAGCCCATTAAGCCCAAATAGAATTCAAAAAATTAGAAATTACAAGTGGCAAGGAGATAAGCATGCATTGACATTCCAATCTCTAATAGTAACATTCTTAACCATAATAATTCACTTATTACATGTGCCATAACATGATATTCAATTTATGTAAATGGAGATCTTATTGTTGTCTTCATGGAAGTTTATGATGCATTGTTATATGACATTGACATATGGTAAACTATGATGCATTGCTAAATTGATGCTGATCATGAATTGTGATGCATACTATGCCATGAAATAATGAGATGAATAGAATGATAAAATGTGGAAGTGGTATGTGAGTAAGAGGATGTGGCGGAGGTTGATATCTTTAATCGGCTAGATCTTTGAGACGGATGGTTCTGTTGAATTGGGAAACTACATTTTTTTATTTAACCTAGTTGACCTTGGAACTACAGAAGAAATGATATGTGGTGCATGGGACCGCTACCGAGTTGTTATTGGATTCGAAAGAGATTTAATGTATGCATAGTGATGCATGGCCAGCCGATTGCATAAACTAGGAGGAGCACTAGCACGGGGGCTCACCTCCCACGGCACTCCACTTTAGTTGTGCAAAGGGGGCGTGGAGTTTCAAACCCTTTCCCTCTGGAAACTACATGTTTCTTGCTTTTCCATACAACTAAATTACCCCCAAGAAACGCATAATAGCCTGAAGTAAGTCTCCTATCCACAGGACATCCAGCCTAGTCAGCATCAGAGAAGCCAATCGACATCAGAGAAGCATGTAGTGTTTAGATGGTCATAATTCTTGAACTGTAGTCCTTTACCTGGCGTTTTCTTCAAATATTTGACGATTTGAAGTACAACATCCCAATGAGTGGTACGAGAAGAACTTATGAACTAACTTACTACACTAACCGCGAAAGATATATCAGGTCTTGTGATAGTAAAATAGTTTAACTTACCAACTAATCTTCGATATTTTGCTAGATCACGTGGTAATTCTCAATGGGGGTATCGACTAGCTTTACTCCAAAAAATCCAACATTGCCAAGAATGTCCAATATATACTTTCGTTGCGATAAATTGATACCAGCATGTGAATAGGATACTTCAATACCAAGAAAGTATCGAAAATGTCCTAGATCTTTAGTACTGAATTTTTTATGCAAAAAAATTGCTCGAGTATTTGAATACCACTTGAATCACTACTAGTAATGATGATATCATCCACATATACAAGTAGAAGGATACAACTAGTTGAACACACAAAGCTGAAAACTAAATGATCTATCTTACACCGCTTTAATCTAAATTTGATAACCGCATCACTAAATCTACCAAACCAAGCATGAGGAGATCGTTTAAATTGGAAGGCCAAAACAAAGATGAAGAATGGCAGGGGAAGAGGTCTCGGGTCAGCAAAGAATGAGTAGGCATGGTGCAAAGATAATGTGCTCTTATTGTCGCATAGCAAGCCACAATATCAAAAGTTGTCAATTGAGGAAGCAACAACAACCGTTGAGGCAAGGTGAATGGCCTAGTGAAGAGGGTTGGAGAAATGCAAACAGCATGGCCAAGTGAGTCGACTGTTCTTCAGTCGACAACTAGAACCCCGGTAAGTCATGAAATTTATTTTATGTTTATGTTGCTTTGTCATTTATCATAAAAAAATGTACATAATATCCTATTTGGCCTTTTATGTAATGTGTTTGTTAGGTCACAAGAAGAACTCCAGTAAATCATGAAATTGAACAGCCTGTTTGAAGAAGGTAAGGTAGAAGACGGCCAGCTAAAGGATTGGCCCAAGCAGCATCACGGCCAGCTGAAGGATTGGCCCAAGTAGCATTACGGCCAATTCAGTTGACTGTTCTTCAGCAGTGAAAGAAATACCCAGTGGTAAATTCAACCATTTGTATTCAGTTTTTCATTTTCTTTACATTATTATATGTCCTGATATTATATTTATGGTGTCTTTTGCATTTTTCTCAAGTTTGAAGAAAGTAAGTTGGAACTCAACTACCAACTGAAGGACCATCACAAGAGCCACCTCAAGGGTCACCGTAGGAGCCACTAGAAGAATCACTACAAAGGGCACCACAACTACCACCACCAGTACCACCAGAAGGCCCAATAGAAGGAGGTGTCATTGAAGTTGAAGGGCTACACAGAAGGACAACTAGAAGAAGGCCAAGTGAAGGGGCAACTAAACAGGCCATCTAGAAGACGCCCAGCTGAAGAATTGATCGAAGAAGTCTCGGCTGTAGTTGAAGGGCCCAAAAAAGCAAGAAAAAGAGCTAACAAATCACAAGTTTCTGAAAGTGACCCTCCTATTCAAACAAGAGGGGCACTTGGGAAGAGCTTAAGACAATATGGCTATGGCTTTTATACAGATGAGCGTATTGGAATAGTTATTCTGAATGTAAGTTTTATTGGCTGCATTTAATTTAATTTATGCTGTAGACTTTTGCTGACAATTTATTGTCTTTTTGGAGTCTGGGAGAAGTTCAGAGGTTCTTATTTCAGGCCCAACTCAAGAATCAACGGCTGCACCAACAAAAAAGAAAACATAAACTGCGCCAACAAGAAAGAAGAGGAAGAACCCAGTTGCAGCTCCTTTTGAATCAATTCGGACTGGGACATTTACAGCTCCATCCGAGTCCGTGGATATTGAGAAGGTTGAAGAAAAAGTTACATGTCCAGTTAGAAAGAGTGCAAGAATTATGAATCAAGTGAAAGGCCCATCGAAAGGAGCATGAACATGGGGTGTCATGCATATTGATTGATGAGATGAGACGTGATAAGATTTGTGGAGCTTAAGAGTCAAAACAGTTATGTAAACGTTAACGTTATAAGAACACTTGCTATGGATGATTATCTTTTTTTTTTTCTTTAGTTTGTCATTGATGTTGTGAGACTTAATTTCAATATCAATGGAATGATTTTGCGCTATTTGTCATGGATTTTGCTTTTACTTGCCATTGCTGCTTTTGGTGTTCTGTGGTGGTAGCTGGAGTGCTAGTGTGGCTGGTGGTGGTGGATGGTGGATGGTGATGTTTGGTGGTAGTGAGTTTATTGTTGGGGTGCTAATGTGGTGGCTGGGGTGCTGGTGTGGTTAGTGGTGATGCCCGATGATTATTAATTTATTGTGGGGGTTATAGGCTTATGTTGCACATGCACCTGGTGCAAGTGTGCAGTTTGCACATCTTACACCATGTGTACTGGTGCAAGCTAATGCAAGGCTCAGCTTACACTAATATCTTGTGCAGCAACACCACCAGCATGGTGATGGCTAGAGCGCTTAGTGTGTAGTGTGGCTAGTGGTGATGGTTGATGGTACAGTCGGTGGTGGTGGCTGACACAATTTTTAGAGAAAACCCAAAAAAAAAATTGACACTTAACTGGTCATTTTTAAAAACTTGGCACTTAACTATTTACTTTTAACTACAAATGACATTTAACTGATCACTTTAATAATAACTTGACAAGTGATCATTTTTTCATCACGACTAGCACTTAAGTGATTACTAAATACAACTTATGGCACTTGGATAATCACTCATGTTTGTCTTGTGTATATATTGGTCAGCGTCAAAACAGAGAAGAAATTGGTGTTTGGCAAATCCTTTTGCAAAGATGATTGAGGCAAAGTAGGCCTTTGGAATGCTAAAAGCCTAAGGCAGGTATGAGGCTGCCTTAGGGCATTCAGCCTTCTCGGAATGCTGGCGGGGGGGGGGGGATAGACAACAAATTTTGTTCCATAAATATCCTTACTAACATTTCGTTTTTCCGGTTTTGCCCTTGTAACTGTTCACATTCTTCTTTGTTGAGATTGGCAAGCGAGATTGCGAGGGGCCCACGACGGGCTGGACGGAGGTCGGCGTGAGGTCGGTGTGGTCACGCAGCAATCATCGCCGGCTAGTGGCATGACCTTGGTGACCCCTACGAGTCGCGTCATTGTGACTTGGTCGTAGCGAGTTCATGTAACCTCCGGCGACTTAGATCTGGGTCACTAGAAATCGCGCAACCTAGATCTGGTGGTGGCGACTTAGGCGACCCAGATTTGGGTTGCGGCGAGGTCGCGCGATCTCTGACTCTAGGTTGTCTGAGTCACTGAGACCCAGACTTGGGTCACACGACCTTCGGTGACACAGATCTAGGTCATTTGAGTCACCGAGACCCAGATTTGGGTTATCTAAGTCGCTAGGACCCAAATCTGGGTCGTCTAAGTTGCCGCGACCCACATTTGGGTTGTCCGACCTCCGGCGAACCAGATCTGGATCGCCACGAGGTCGCATGCGATCTCCAACTATTGGGTTGCCACGAGGTCACGTGTGATCTCCAACTATCGGGTCGCTTTAGTCACCGTAACCCAACAACTCGGTAGCAGTGAAGAAAGGGACTTGGAGAGGTTGAGGGAGCAGAGGGCGTTCCCGCGGGCGACGGCGACGGTGGTGAGGGAGGCGTTGGTGACGCGGGCGCAAAGGGAGAGGTCAAGGGTGGCGGCGTTGGGGTAGCGTGCAAGGGCGGTGGGGAGGTGCTCGGCATGGAGGAGGCCAAGGGACTTGTGGTGGTGGGACTCAACGATGTGGAAGAAGTGGCAGATGAGGGAGAAGGACTTGTGGTCTCCGGCGGTCACCTAAGGTCTTGCAACTTGAGATGTTGGCCGCCGACAAATTTCGATCTCCGGCAGCCGCCTACCCTTTGCCGGCCGACCATTGTTTCCTTTTTTTTTTTTTTAATTACAAAAGTTTTTTTGTAAATGTAAATTTATCCAACTACTATTTTGCTCAAAGGTACTTCACAATGGACTTTTAGATTACAACTCACCAAACACAATTTGCATTTTAGAAAACTCCTTTAACTCAAAGTCCTTTGCATTCCAAAAACTTTCCCCAAAAGTCCAACCAAATGCACCCTTAAGGATGTTCACTGCTGTTGTTGTCGTCCTCAATGTTCAAAATCTGTGGGGGCATTGTTGGAATTGAGGCTGACCATTCCGGCAACATTGGCAGAGGCAGAATAGTAGGAAGAGGCTGAACGTCGTCTCTCGATGTCTGGTCGTTCCGTTTCCATCCATAGCCTACTCTCTTTCCTTTGTAGGACTAAGCCGTGTAGATATTGCGCATGGGCAGATCCCGTGCTTTGAACCATCTTAGAGAATGCGTTCGCTTCATTTGACAGCAGATTCTCTGGAGTATCGTGCTCTGCAACCTGAAGTGAAAGTTGAAATTATCACAATTGATACAACAATAAGAAGAAGAAATGCAGCTACATTGAAATGCATGAAAAGTTCACTGGGGAGCCACGGTCCTTTTATGTTAAATCGAATTAGAGGATTAATTTCACTTCTTATTTTTTCAGAAGTGTCAAGCGCCGTAATAATCATACTTAAGATATAAGAGTGGATGTCACTTTCACATATCCATGATGACAGACCACTAGTATGCATTTTTTGCTAGTACTGATGTGTGTATGATGAATAGCAATGTTAGAACATACTCGGCCAGCATCAAGCACAAGAATTCGGTCGGTGTCAATGATAGTGTTAAGCCTGTGAGCTATGATGAGCATGGTGCAGTCGTTGAATTCTTCACGGATGGTTTTCTGGATGAGAGCATCGGTTCTAACATCAACGGCCGCAGTTGCTTCATCGAGAACAAGAATCTTTGATCTTCTTAGTAATGCTCGAGCAAGACACAGCAGTTGCCTCTGTCCGACACTGAAGTTCTCTCCGCCCTCAGAAACCTTGACAGGACACAGCCAACATCAGTATCAATGGAGATTTTTAGCTTCGTCTTTCTTTACTTATAAGAAAGAACACATGGATACATTATAAAGTCAATAGAATAATGCTGAGCATTACATCGGCCACTTGCACATAGACAAGTCCAAACATATATATAAATCGACATCTTAACCTTAGTCAAGACTCCTTTCGTTTCACGGAAAATAACTTCCGAAAAAATGTTTTTCAAATTTTCCGGTGTTCCTTTTACAAAAAATAAACTAGTCGAGGAAAACATTTTTACTATTAGGAAAAACATCTTCAAAAGTGGAGAAAATATTTTCCATTTCCATAACTTCTTCCACCTCACATTCTTTCACCAAAGACATTTTTCTTTTCTTTTATTGTTTTCTTTTTCTTATTTATTTATTTATTTTTTTACATTGATTTTTTAATTTCTTTTTCTACCATTTTCTTTTTCTTTTTCCTTGGTCGGTCGCTGACCACGGCGACAGTTAGCAATCGGCCATAGGTCAAATCTAGCCTCCCCCAAGGCCAGATCTGACGAGGGTGAGGCTAGAGTTGGCCCGTGCTTGGTTGATCTAGGTAGTCGGTGAGCTTGCAGCTTGCCTAGATTGGCTGAGCATCGAGCTTGCTGGATTTGGCGATTCGCATCTTGGTCGACTGTCGGGCAACCAACCATCATCGAGGCACGTGGTGATGGAGGATGGAGGAGGAGGATGAAGGAGGAAGGAAAAGAAAAAGGAAAAAAAGAAAACGAAAGAAAAAAATTAAAAATTAAAAAAAAAAAAATTAAAAAAATTAAAAATTCAATTTTTTTAAAAACATATGGAAAATTCCAAAAAAAAGCCCCAAGTACCATCATTTTCTCAAATAAGAGCATGAAGTAGTTATACTTGTTTCAAATAAGGGTATGATCAAGATATTTTCGTCATTTTCCTTTTTCCTTCTTGCTTTCCTTTTTTTTTGGTTCTCTAGCCACTGGCAATGCGCGTAGCGGGCTAGGCAATTGACACCCTCATTTGATCTTGTGAGGGATGGCCTCGCTTGGGTGAGGTGACCCTTGCCCTAGGGGAGAGGTTACCCCTCACGGTTGTCAGTGAGGGCTTGACAGCCTTTGCCGGCTGTGGGCATGCCTTGCCTAAGGCCAGCGAGAGTTGTTGAGCTCTCGCTGGCCGCTGTTGATGATGGGCATCTAGCCCTCACTAGCCCTAGGCGAGGTCTTCCGAGCCTTCATCGCCCTTTGCTGACAAGGTTAACGAGCCCTTGTTAGCCGTAGGTGAGGCTACCCTCACCGGATTTAGCATGGGTTGGCGTTGCTTTGGGGCTGGCTTCATTGACAACCATGAGGGTGGCCCTCGCCGAATCGAGCGAGCGCAACCCTCACCTAGCCCTCTACGGGCATCGCTAATGGTTGGTCAGCCGGCCATCGACAAAGAAGGAAGAAGAACTAGAAAGAAAGGAAAGAATGAAGAAAAAAGGAAAATGACAAAAATGTCATTGACTAGGCCCTTATTTTGAAACAATATGCATTTCGGGCTCTTATTTGAGAAAATGAGGGCACTTAGGACTCTTTTCTGAAAATTTCCCAAAAATATAAATTAAAGTTAAATTTTTTTGGTCAATTAACAATATTAAAATTCAATTTTTTTTGGTAATTTTTCCCAAAAAATAAAATTAGATTATGAATAGTAAAAAATGTTTTCCACTCAAATTTTCAGGTTTTAGCTAAATATCGGAAAATATAGTTATTTTCTTGGAAAATTTTTTTCTGGAAAACATTTTTCAGAAATGTAATATTTTCTACGAAATGAACAGATCCTAAGACTTCACATAAGTACCGGATACTCCAAGTGTCAAAACTTAGCACAAGGAGACACTGAGGGGGTGTTTGTTTGTGTTTCTTTTTTTTGTTCATGAACACAAATTTTGTTTTTTTGTTCCGAGGAACAAAAAAGGAACATAAACGCGTTTGTTCGCATTTTTGTTCCAAATCTATGTTTTTGTTCCCGGGAACAAATTTGGAACAGAAACAAGAAACAAAAAAAAATTGTTTCTTGTTTTTGGAACAATTTTTAAGAACAAATTTTTTCTCTCCTATTTTTTTCTTCTTCATTTCTTTTTCTTTTTTCTTTGGCTGGTCGCCGGCCTCGGCCGTGGCCGGTGATCGACCGTTGAGGGTCGGTGACCTCACCGGAGTGTTGCCGGCCCCTGGCAAGGCTTGGTCTCGCCTTGGCTGGGCGAGCTTGAGCTTGCCTAGATCCTGCGAGGCCAAGCTCACCCAGCCACCGGCCTCGAGCTCGCCCAGCCAAGATTAGGTTGACCTTGCGCCAGCCGGCGAGGCTCGACCTTGCCTTGCGCTTGGCGGTGGCCCGGCGAGGCCGAGCCTCGCTGGTGGCTCGGCGAGGTTGTCGGCCCTCGTTGGCTGGTGGCCATGGCCAAGCTCGGCGACCAGCCAAAAGGAAGAAAAAGGAAAAAAGGAAAAAGGAAATAGAAAAATAAGAAAGTAATAGGAAAAATAAAATAAAAATATTAAAAAATTAAAATAAACAAAAAAATTATACAAGTTTACCAAACGTGTTTCTGTTTTTTTTTTTTTTTTTTTTTATTTCTGGAACAAATTTACCAAACGTGTTTTTTTGTTCAAAAATTATTCCCAGAGCATAAATATTTTTTTTTTTTTACTTATGTTCCCTAAAACAATTTTTAAATAGAAACACAAACAAACACATCCTTAAGTGCTAAAAGTTCGGAAATATACATTTAAATGCCAAAATTGGAGAAAAACAGATCACCTAAGTTTCAATGGTGAGAAATTTTGGCCAAAATGCCAATGTGGCTTTTTTTTTTTTTTTGCAAGACAAGAGCAAAATGACATCGTTTTGCACGTTGACGTGACTAGATAAATCGAAAATGATGTTGTTTTGCCTCGGATTTGAATTTTAATATAAATATTAATTAAATTAGTCATGAGCAGGACTTTAAAAAGGCTCTAGCCATTAGGTAGGCTGCCCCCCCATGGGGGGAAGTGAGCCCTGTACGGGGCTTTTATCTTCAGGGTTTCCCCCTTAAGAAACCCAAGGGACAAGCCCGGGAGGGCAATGACGTCATTTTGCACGTTGACGTGACTAGATAAATCGAAAATGATGTTGTTTTGCCTCGGATTTGAATTTTAATATAAATATTAATTAAATTAATTTTAAAAATAAATTAAAAGAAGATCAGCGCTTTTTCGGCGAGGGCTTGCAGTTTTAAATTTAATTTAATAAATATCTATATTAAAATTCAAATAAGGGGCAAAATGACGTTGTTTTGGCTTTTCTTTGCTGACTCGGCTTTTCGTCGAGCCACAAAGGCAACTTATATGATTAAAAATAAGGCTCATCAGATTTCCGACATCCTTTGCTGAAGTTGGTACTTAAATATCCCATTTTTCAAGTAAAGTGGTATTTAAGTGTACTTTTTGGAATGTTTGCCGCTTTAGTGTCCCCGTGCCAAGTTTTGGCACCTGTGCTATACTTTTGCCGATGTTTTATATATTGAGAAACGTTATACAAGAGATCCTTCAGTTTTTTTTGCAGGTAAAACAATTCCAACGTCTATACCACTCTGCCCACTATACCACTATGGCTTTGCCAGATATGAAGGCTCTTTTACTCTAACTTGTGGTCTATAATTTAGTTCAGAAGGAGGGATATTTTGCATTTAATGGAAACTCTGCAGATATTATGAAATTAGTCTCTCCACGGAGATTTCACCAGTGAGATGAGCTAACCATATTGCAAGCAGAGTATTCAAACAACTTATAATCATACATAAAAGACTATAGCTACTTCTTCATCACCAATATCGTCTCATCTCCTTTAACTTCAAAAATTTCTAACATACGTGCTTATTTTAGATACATAATTTGTGTTTCTAAAAGTATAGGATGCATATCATTGTTTTTCCTGTATAGTGCTTCGCTGAGAATCTATTACATACGCTAATTCACGTCACTTGCCTCGTATCAATTTAACTCAATTTTTCTCCTCTCTCTGCCAAAGGGCATTAAACTAGTCAATTGTTATCATCACTATCTCAACTCTCGCATGCTTTAGGCAACGTCTAACAATCCTTTCCTTCACAAGACAATTTCATGACTTAAAACGTTTTACTCTTAAACATAGTTAGGTAAATTCCTGTATTTTCATCAACGTAAACCTGAATGCAGTAGTAAATGCAATGATCGCTTCATCAACATTTTGCATCTAGTAACTTAATTGCAAGCTCACCTCAACATCCAGACCACAAGAGTTCCTCCTGATGACATCCTTTAAATGTGCTCTCTCCAGAGCCTCCCAAGGTCAGTGTCATTATGTTCATTGAAAGGGTCGAGATTGAATCTAACAGTTCCTACACAAAATTGAAAAGAAAGAAACTATTGGAGATGATATTTAGTCTCCAAAAATAATGGAATCTAAAGTTTCTTTTAGGTATATCGTAGCAGCTTCTCATTCCACAGTAATGGCGTTCAGTGTATGCAGTTATGCTTCGTACTGTAGCCTTTTTCACATGAAATATCGGACATCACAGTAAAACAAAATTGGTCATTTTTATCCAGAATATTCCTTGGAATTAAATCAAAGTAGGACAGTGAGTCAAGATATTTGAACTGATTAGGACTGGTCAGCTGGATTGTTCATGTAAAAAAGAAAGCAACCGTCCCAGAGCAGTTGAAAAAAGACTTGGATTGCCAGAATTGTAAGTAGCTCTTGTGAACCGATGCTTGCTGCAAGGGGTAAAATGTTCTGGAGCTCCAATATTGGACATAATAAGTGAGAGAGAAAACTCTCAGCTATGGATTGGTTTGAGGACATAGCAATATCAACCAGTGAGAAGACTGAAAAGCATGAATTTGCTAGCTAAATTTTAACAAATAAGTTAGGTAGATAAAAGAATTTCACTGTACCTACCTGAGAAAAGAACCGGTGATTGGGGTATGATGCTAAGGACTTTCCGCAAATCTTCCAGTCCTATTTTAGAAGTGTCGCATCCATCAATCAAGATTCTTCCTTTTTCCAGCTCAACGATTCGGAACAAAGCATTCATCATGCTAGATTTTCCTGCCCCAGTTCTTCCGACTATTCCCAGCTTCTCACGGGGCGCTACAGTAAAAGACAATCCGTGCAAGATGGGAGGAAGTTCTGGTCTGTAACGAAGGACCACATCATCGAATTCGATTGATCCCAATGAAGGCCAACTGGGAGGGGGCCGGTTGTTCTCTATTATAGCCGGAGCCTCGGAAGGCAACTCTATGTATACACCCACACGCTCTACGGCATTTAGACTATTCTCAGCTCTGCTTGCTTGTCTCAGAACATCGCTCATAAGGTTCGTTATATTCAAAGTGTAGCTGAGGAGGAGGCCCATAGTTGAAGCAAATGCCGCTCTGTTTTCTGCTTTTCCGCTCTGCATGACTGCAAATGTCACAGTCAACCAGATCATTATGCCTCCTAGAGTCTCCAACCTAATGGAGCGCCAACGGTCGCAACTGATATTGACAAGGTCGAATCTGATATTATTGTCCATGGCCTTGGCGTTAATGGTGGCCAATCTATCATATGCTTTATAGGCATGTATTGTCGACAAGCCGTTCAATGCTTCTCCGAATTGTGCATATACAGGAGATCTGGTGATTGAATCCAAGCGTTTCAGTTCACGAGATGTACTCTGCAAACAACACGAGACAAACAATTAAAAGGAAACTATATCAAAACTTCCAAAGTAATTGGCGATGGGTAGAGGATGAAACATCCGTTAGAACAAGAAGGGACAAAGACATGTGTTATATAACTTTAGCATGGTGCTCACTTGAGCGCCATAAATTTTTTTTCAATCAGTTGAGTGTCATAATTTCTAAAGAACAGTCACTAGGTATGAAAGTTATGGCTCTTATAATGTCCGTTTTCGGAATAAGAGGTGTAATGCTATTGAGATCTACTGTTTCATATTAACACTCCCTCTACCAAAAAAGAAAAATAACAAAAGGATGGATAAAAGGAACTTTCATTCTGAGCTGTTTGTGCTTATTATTAATCACTGTTTCATATAGAGGAAAAAAGACATGTTGCTTCATACTGTAGAAGGATAATGGAAATTGTGTTTCAGAATTTCCACTATGAAACATTTTAATGTTGGTGCATAGTATCGCAAGCATCACCAAAAAATGCAAATACTACATGACATTGTCAACTTATGTAGCAAAAGAGAATAGCCAACCCCACTTAGTGGGACAAAGGCTTGGCAATTTTTGTTGCAAGTAGCAGAGCAAGTATAACCATGTATGAAAAAGCATTAGGGCCCAAACAAGACTGTGCTCACCTGATAATACAGATAGGCAGCATAAAACAAGATCAAGAGTGGCATTATGGCCCAAAGAGAGATTGTGCTCACAATTCCTATAAGCACAAAAGTCGAAAGTAGCTGCCAGACCTGGATCATAAACATATTCACAAATTGGGCGACATTGCAATCTATGTGACCTAGATCCTTGGCAAACCTGTTGATTATTCTTCCCATTGGGTTGGTGTGAAAGAAAAGCATCGGTGCCCTTAATATAGACTGGAGCATAGAATCATGCAATCTTCTTGCCGCGTGAAGACTTGAAATGATCAACCGATAAGCATTAGTCAGTGTCACGGTCACCTGATTCACAGAAACATGGGAGTCATCACGGAAGTTGCTAGAAAGACCTACACTTCAGGTGACATATTCCCAGATGCACCAAAGACTCTAAAACACAGAATTCTATAAATATAGCAGAGCTAGCAAAAAGTCTGTATGGTACTGTCAGATTCTCATTAAAATTACATTTATTTTTTCTGCACTACTAACAAGGTAGTGTAGTCCAAACTCAAGGACTAAGGGGTAACGTGGCTTTCCCACTTCATCAATAATCAAGAAAGAAAGTATAGAAGTGCAAGCTACTGCCTAAAAGATATTAAACTTAGGAGATGCATCGACCGAATTTTGACGTACCTGACTAAAGGACAGGAGTGCGTAGATCAATATGTAGAATCCTGGTCTGTAGTTCTCTGAAGTGCTTTGATCTGTCCAGAAACTCAACCACATGCTACTTGAAATTCGAAGAACTTCAGTTGAAATATAGCATATAAAGAATACTGACACCACCCACAGGCCTCCTAGGGCTCTTTTGTACCTAAAAATTGATTGAGCGAAAAAGAAAATAAGTTCATATACATGTCACAGATAAGTAGCATTACTGCTATGTAATTCTATACAATGTGGTCCAGATTTATGAGTCCCAATAAAAATAGAGGGAAAAAACATTTTACCAAACAAAACAAACTATTCGGTTTTCACTAAAAAGGAATTTGCAAATGCATCGATGTAGGTGCGTAAAAACATTTAATGATATGCACGACACATGGTTATCATGTGGAGGAAACCTAAGTATCGCAGGAAAAGGTACCTTGAGACCACGTTTTGAGTGATGTCAAGTGAACCTGAGAAACAAATGTTGCACAAACTTACAATTACGTAAATATTTTCTCCATACAGTATTAGCAGTATGAGGTGTTGCATGGACTTTCTTGAACTTTTTATTTGAGATATCAAACATATGTTGAGGTCATCTAATTGGCTTATGTGAACCCTACTTCCATTGTAGAGTTCATCAAAGTTTTTCGGTCTTGAATTTCTTATCCAGAAATAAGGCTATTTTGTAAATAACCTGTCCATACAATAAGTGTTAGAAGCTAAAGCTTTATATCATGGATTTTACTACCTCATCAGGACTTCCCAACTCACGGCGCCCGTTTTCCGCTCCTCTTGCTTAATGAGTACCGACTTCCCTCCTTTACCTTTCTTTCCATGGCTTTGATCTTTTGGCAATTCATTAACAACGCTGTTAGCTGCTGGTGTGGTTGTTTTCTCCTCTTCTTCTGTTTGTAACTTTATTTTTCCTGCATTCTTCAAAAGTTTCTGGAACAGTACCCCGTTTCTAGAGAGCTCCTCAAAAGTCCCCTCCTCTTTGACCATTCCTTCATGAACCAAAATGATTCGATCCACTTGAGGAAGAAAATGTAGCTGGTTCGTGACAAGAACCCGCGTCTTCCCTCGCAGATCTTCCTTGATACAATTATTAAACACCTGTAACTGACTGTGGGTTAGTATAAGAGATTCTACGGAATGCAAGATCTAATAAATATGAAACTAAAGTTCACTTTAGACATGGAGATCAGTTAAGCCAAAAGTTTGGATACCCCCCTGTTAATAACTAAAAAAAAAAAAAAAAAAAAACTGCTGAAACAAAGACAATAATAGATATACCTAAATTAAAATTGAGGAGTCCCAAATCAGAAAATACTTTTGAAATTAGCAGACGTTGCTTCAATTATTCCAAGAGTGATTGCAGCAAGTTATCTATAACCGAAGCATTTCTGCATGCTTCACGTAAAAAGCTTTTCAAGTATACAGGTAATTGTTGGAGCCCCATAACATCAATTGCTACTCCTGGGGTAATCTGAAGTGACTAATATCCTGCGTCGTGAATATCATACCTGTCGACCAACATGAGCATCCAGAGCACTTAACGGGTCATCAAATATGCACACATCTGAATTTGAGTAAACAGCCCGGGCCAAAGAAACCCTCTGCTTTTGCCCTCCGCTTATATTGACCCCTCTTTCACCAATCTCCGTAAGATCGCGACCCTAAATATTAATTCAAACAGATAATTAATGGATCACATTTCACGTTAATAAGAGAATCTTGCAAAGCACTGAGTCCCACTTAACTGGAAGCAAATCAAGATCATGCTCCAGTTCAGTAACGCTGACTGCCTTCCAATATCTTTCTGGTTCAAATTCAGACCCAAATAATATGTTGTCACGCACCTGATATCACACACTAGGGATTAGAACACAAGATAAAATGATGATATTGTTCCCAACATTGACAGAAAAACAAAACCAGCACTGTGCAACTTACAGTGGCATTGAAAATCCACGACACTTGAGGAACATAAGCAACAGTTCCTCGTATAATAACGAGCCCATCGGAGATAGGAGGGAGTTCTCCGAGCATTGCTGATATGAGAGATGTCTTTCCCTCTCCAGTACCACCAATAATAGCAACTAAGCTACCAACTGGTATGTCCAGATTGATGTTTGACAATGTGGGTTTTTCTGCCTGAAGTTAGCTGAAAATTTAGCCTCTAGTTGAGAAAAGATACGGCAACAAAAGGACTGGAAACCTCCATAAATGATCATATCTTATTGTGAGAATTTGTGGGATTACTACGACTTTTCTAAAAGCTTAAGCTGTTAGATGAATGCGTTGTTTATTATTTAAATATTCTAACACTCTCCTCATGCTTAGTTTGGTCTTTTACCTAGTACTAAGCATGAAAATTTAATTGATGAGGCAAATGAGGCCTAGTAAAATATGAATTCAGGATATCCAGCTCTGATATCATATGAGATTTTGTGGAACCACCAATTGTTCTAAAAGCTTAAGCTGTTAGATGAAGGCGTGATTTATTATCTAAATATTCTAATACTTATATTGGTGAGAATGACATAGTTACATTAACTTGTAGTTACATTAACTTGGAACCTCAAAATAATGGAAAAAGAGATGCATTCCTGTAAGTTTTGAGATCAGTTATCTACCACCTCAGACAATTAGCAAGAGTGAGTTCACCCCGAAAAATTGTACTCTAGAAATTAGCAAAAGTTTCCATTCACGGTTGGTCACCTTTCTAGAACTTGTGAGTGCACTAATCACTTGACTAATTGTTTGAGTTGTCTCAAAAAAAAAAAATGCTTAAGTTGAAGCCGTGCTTTAAATTTTGATTATGGCATCAACTAACTTCTGGGTTAATGAAAAACTTTCAATATGCCCTTATCCTTCAAATCACAGGAGTGGTTATTTTTGTTTATAAACGCATGGTCAATGGTGTTAAAACCCCTAAAACCTAGACAATTCAAACATACTTAAGTCAACAGTTTATTGACATTCAAAAGGGAAAAGGTAAGTGATTTTGCCAGAAAAAATGAGGCAAATCTTTGTTTGACCTTTGAGTCCCATGAAAAGTGCCCATCTTTGATTGAAATAGCTGGCTGTCCAGGCTCGATCGGTGGATTTGGAACTACAACTGTCTCTTCTGTTAAAATAAGTTCCTCCAAACGTTGCAGGGAAACATTTGCGGCAACAACCTGGGACTCAAAAGTATGATTGGAAACTGAAATATGACATACATGTGTTCGCGAGCACAGTTAACAATAAGTTTGCCAGATCTAAGATGGAGAATATGCATCTTCTTTGAGAAAGCAAATATAAAGAACTGTAATAAGCACAACACAGAAATTTTGCTTCCACTTTCCAAATATTATAAATGCAGTTTAATGAAGAGATAATCTGTTACAGAGTTAACCATCACAAAATGGGTTTAGCCTTCCCATTTAGTTATCAAATTGTTGTCACAGGTTTAACCTTCAACTAATTTAATTTCCATTTTTATGCTATTTCAACAACTACACAATCAGTTTAGTTTGAGAAAAATGTAGTATATTAGAAATGATCGTCCACTTTTTGCATGTTTTATTATCCAACTCAAAGGATCAAACCCATCAGTAAAATGATCTATTGCAGTTCACCTTTGATATTGTTAAAGTTACTTTAATTGAGTTTTTTTTTTTTTTTAGTGTTTTATTTCTTTTTTACTTACATAAGGGTATTATGGTCATATACAATTTATATTTAATATAAACACAAAAGGTGTAGGGTTTTTGTTAATACAGAAATCTACGACCCCCTCTTTGTTTCTTTCTTTTACGTTCTCCTTCTTCTCCTCCTCTCTATTCCTTCTCTTTTCCTTCTTTCTCTCTCACTATTTGCTCCAGGTTCTCTAATCAGCTTTGTGACATGGTATTAGAGTAAATCTAACTACCTGATTACTTGACCCTATTGCTGGTTTGAGAGTCCCCTAGTAACCCTACTTCTTCTTTGGTGCGCAGCCACCTAAAGTTGCAATTTTTATGTGTTTTCTCTTCAAGTCTTGATACATATGAGATCAGAAGATATCAGATTCATTAGGTTCAGTTTGTGAACATGAATTACAACACTTACTAATCAGCGGATTCAAGAATCATAGTACTTTATTGGTTATGGTTGACTAGTCTTGCTGTGTGACATCCCAGATTTTCAATCTTATTTCCTACTGAATAAATCGGGCATTTCATTGATGTGTCTATAGGGCTGTTCTTAGAACCGATCACTCTTGAGATAACTAGGCTATTCAGGGAAGCCATCAAAGAATTTTAAGACAATAGACTTGAGAATTCGACCAGGAATCGAGTCCCCGACCGTGCTCATCTTTAGAGGTCATTATGGCACAGTATAAAATCAAATTGAGATTAGAGATAGGTCTATTCGACTGAGATGTGTGGCTGATTGTGGGTGACTCCACTAAATTGGAAAATTCTCACCGATCGGTGCTAATATGATTTTATTGTCTTTTTGGTACCCTATGTCTATAATTGAATCCTTGAGATTTTCACGACAATCGAGAGTCGCTATTGAGTCGAGTGGGTTCATAGTGGTTCGAAGAAAATTGACCACGGGTCATTTGCCCTCAAAAGTTTCGAAAACTACTCGGTAGCTTAGGTCAAACTAAAAACGCGCCGAATGAAAATTAACTGCTAATTTAAGTCCGATTTCAGAAATTGAAGATTCTATCATGTCACAACAAATTCTAAGACTAACGACTCAATCTCAGAAGATTTTTCTGACAACCGAGACTTTTTGGGAAAAAGTCAGTTCGGGACCATTTTCGTGCAATTGAAACCGGGGATTTTAATTTTGGTTGCAAAGTTGGGAAGCAAGATGGATATATGGGCGAGGAAAAATGCTATGATGATCAATGAGGCATTGATTTATTTTATAGAGATCATTTAAGGTTGATTGGTGGAGAATCAAGTGTCCAATTGAAGGGAAATTGAACCAAAATTCGTAGCCCCCTCCTTCCCTAGCCATTTGGACCCTTTGAGAAGTTGTGAGGAGAGTGTGTGGGTGGCCTAATGGAGGCCAAGTGTGTATACTTGGACTAGAATGAAACTTGGAGAGGAAGGTGTGGAAAAATTGACTTGTGGAGCCCCCCATCTCTCACCCATCTCTATCTCACCTCTCTCTCTTACCTCAACTGACCATCCCTCTCTTCTCCCTCTTCTTTCACATGCCACCAGCACAGCTAAAGAAGAGGAGTTGCAGCTCGCCGTCGCTGCTAGCCGCCCGAATCGCCGCCGCCTCACACACACTGCCCATGCGCGCACCGCCTTGCTCGCACACCATTGCCCTTTGGCCGCCCCTCTCTCACCCATCAGCTGCTGTCTCCGGTCTGTGGAAGCCTAGCTAGGGCTGTTGGTGGTTGTTTCTTCACCGGTAAAGCTCCGCCAAGGCCCAGTTTGGTCCAATCTTTCATTCCCGAGCTCCACCGCACCAAACCGAGTTGATTTCTCCTGTTTTGCAGCCAAGACCAGCAGGTTTTGAAGTGGGTTTCCAGCCACTTGCAATCCCGCTTTTGAGGTGTTACGGGCCTCGGTTCCTAGGCCCCTTTGGAGTTAATCGTTCTCCCGTGCCATTCTCATCGGTTTGATCCGACTCGCGCGTTATTCCAGTGAGTTTTACTCACTAATGCTTTCTTAGTTTGCTAATTATGCTTAAGGGTTGATTATATTTAATTAAGTACAATTAGGTGGTTAGATTATAGTAGATTAGTAATTATTAGATAATTGCAATGCATGTTAGGCAATTGAATTGTGCAATTAGCAAGTAGAGATGTACTATTATTTATTGAATGCATCTCGGGATTTTTCCCGATGCGTCTCGGGCTTTAAATTAGGCATTATGGGCCTAAATTGGATTTATTGTATTTATTTAATGATTTTCGAAATTATTTAATTATTTATTTATTTTCCGAAAATTAGACCGGGATGGTCGACGACCGCAATTTTATGTTGGTTGTCGTAGTGCAGTCCGTTTATTTAATTGAGCTTTATTTTGTGTTAAATTGAATTATTTGTGAAATTGGGAATTATTCTTTAATTGAATAATCTTTGGTTATTAATTGAAAAATAACTGGGTATTGGTTTATGATGCCAAAAGGATTTGAATGGACTACAGAAAATGTGGGAGTTATGGAAAGGAAAAATATTATATTTTGGCTAAGGCCAACCGTGTACCTATACACGTATACTTTTATCGGAAATGATAAGAAGGACAAATTGATTGCACAATCTGAATGTTGTACAATACCGGCTCGATGACCCTATAGGTCATTTTGTAGAATGGACGGTATGCAAATGTCAGCTTAGTGACCCTATAGGTCATTTTGTAGAATAGACGACATGTAATGCCGACTCGGTGACCATATAGGTCATTTTGTAGAATGGACACCATGCCATAATGACTCGGTGACTCAATATGTCATTTTGCAGAATGGACGTTATGATGAATATACTTGGTGACTTATAATGTCATTTCAGAGATGAATCGTATAAAATACTGGCTTGGTAACCCGATGGGTTATTTTAGAGAATGGACAGTATTGATTGAAATAACCAAGAATGGTCCATTTGTCATGTAATCAACTAGGTCGATTGATCATTGATTTGATCCGATTGTCATGAATTGATTGATTGAATGGAAATGACTCGTGAATGGTCCAATTGACATGTAATCAATTAAGTCGATTTGATCAATGTTTCGATCCGTGATATTATGATTGGGTGCCTATTTGAACTGTGCTAATGTGCAGGTGGAATCTGAGGCCAAGATAAGTCCTCTGACCCGTGCATGCATAGGCAACCCGGTTAGCGTATTGGTTTACTAATCGAGCCTTAGGGGGTAGAACTTGTTGAGATGTGGTCTCAATAGTTATTGTATAACCATTTTAGGTCCGTAGATGGCAGCACCCCTACCTCCTCCCTTGTGTTCTGGGTTACCGAAGGAAATCACCAAGGAGAAGTTCCACGTGTCGATGCCTGGGCACACTGAAGGCCTGGAGTACGAAATGGTGAAATCCATCATCTGGGTGGATGTGGGTTAAACCTAAAGGATGCCCCATCAATCCCGTGCATGGTATCGCTGTTATAGCAATGGGTGAAGAGAAGGTTCGATATTGGAATTTGAGGTGCCTGTGTATGCTTTGGAAGTAGCGTATGGGGAGGGCATTGCAGAACCTAAAGGTGGAGAGGTAATTAATCCAGTGGTTCCCGTCCTTGAAGGCCCAAGATAATCTGAGTACCCTATGGTAGATTCTAGCGGGAGCGTGGAAAGAGGAAAGATCGTGAAGCAGAAGGAGAATCCAGATGAAGACTGAGTGGAGGACTGAAACCTCACTCTTGTTTTGCAAACTATAAGTTTGATCGAACGTATAGTAGATCAAACTTGCGAATAGTATTGTATTATACTATATAATTTGCCTTGTATAAAAGTGTGATTATGTGTTTTCATGTTGTGAAAATTATAGCCTACTTTTCTATCCCAAATGTTTTATTGTCTGGGGATTTTTGTCTGCTTCCGCATTCGTATTAAAAAGAAAAGGGTCGGCAATGCGTCTTGGGACGTCGCTATTAATTGACCAGGTGAGGGATGGGCACGCGATCGAGGATCGGGGCATGATATGCTGGGTTTCCGTCAAACATATAATTATTTGAATCGAGATTTCTGGTCAGATATTTTTTTCTATACAATAGTCTATATTTATGAGTTTTCAGCATTGGAGCCAATTACATTTGATTATACATTAGTGTTGTTGTTTTGATTCTTGCACTAAAGGTTAAGCCTTCTTGATTAGTGGTAGATATATTTATATTGAGATTATCGTCATGAGTGATACTAAGGCTCCCATATAGTGTCAATGTTCAAATTACCACTATTAAATTAAATGGATCCTCCAATTACTTGTTATGGACCCAAACTGTGAAGGTCTATATTAATGCCGAAGAGAAACTCCATTATCTTACCACAAACCCTCCTCCTGAAAATTCTAGAGTCTATAGTGATTGGATGAGAGAGAATGATACACTACTAGTGTGGTTATGAAATAGCATGGAACCAATCATCGCTGCTAATGTCATGTTCCACACAACTGCTAAGGGAGTATGGGATGATCTTATGGAGAGTTACTCACAAGACAAAAATATGTTTTATGAACTATATGAGAATATCTTTAATTTTAAATAGGGAGACAAGTCTCTTGGAGAGTATTATAGTGCTTTGAAAGGTATGTGGGAAGAACTCAATCTTTATCAACCAATCACTACTGATCTTGAGAGACTTAAGACACAACGAGCTGAATTTCAAGTGGCCAAGTTTTTATCTGGCTTGAATGCCGACTTACAACCCATGAAGAGTCAGCTTCTTACTGGAGAAAGAGTTTCTTCTATGAATGAAGCATTTTGTCGAATTCAGCGCATTGTCCCTTCATCTTTTATGTCATCTAAAGACAATTCAGCATTTGTGGCTAGTAGTGGTGGTTGTGGTCGTGGTGGATTTTCCAATAGAGGTCGTGGTTTTGGGGAGGTTGTAGTCGTGGTGGTGGACGTAGTGGACAAAGTTCTAATTGAGATAGGCGTTAGTGTATGTACTGCGGCAAATCCGGTCATATTGTTGGCACTTGTTGTGCCAAGCATGGCAAGATTGAGTGGGCTCAACGATTAGTTACTGCAAATACTGCTGCGTTTGAAGGGAGTGCTGGAAATGTGTCTTATAGAGACTGAACCCATCTATCCCACTTGGGGGTAGTTCTTCTAAGTCTACGGCTCAAGATAATATAGTTGCACAACTCATCAAGCATGTCCAACAACTAGAGGCTTCCGAATTCTCATCCACCACCACTCTTGCACGTACAGGTAACATGGCCTCTTTCTCTACTTTGTCTCCTAGCACCTCTTGGGTCATTAACTCGGGAGCTTCTAGTCATATGACAGGTAAGCAAGAACTATTTTCTTCCCACCATAACTCTAGTCCTTCATCAGAAGTTATTTTAGCTAATGGTTCCTCAACTCAAGTGGTTGGGTTAGGGACTGTTTCACTTACATCTTCCTCATCTTTGTCCTCTGTTTTACATGTTCCCCAACTTCCTTTAAATTTGTTATCTATTAGTCAGTTAACTAAAGCTCTTAGTTGTTCGGTTACATTTTACCCATCTTATTGCATTTTTCAAGACCTTAAGACAATAAAGATGATTGGTGGAGGGCATGAACGTGATGGACTCTACTATCTAACTGGTGTCTCCACTGCCGACGCCAATGGTCTAGCTGCTAGTTCTATTAACCCCCTATTATGGCATTCTTGTTTAGGGCATTTATCTTTATTTAAGTTACAACAAATAATTCCCAAGTGTAAATCAATTTCTACTCTTGAGTGTGAGGCTTGTGAACTTGGGAAACATCGTCGTAGTTCTTTTCCTAGTCGTAATGATTCTTGTGCATCTACTTTACTTGAACTTGTTCATTCAAACATCTAGGGACCTTCCTGTGTTGCTAGTAGAAATGGTTTTATGTACTTTGTTATTTTTGTGGATGATTATTCTCATTTAACATGGTCTATATGCTTCATAACCGTTCTGAATTTTTACATGTTTTCCAATTATATCATCATGAGATTACTAATCAGTTTAATACATCCCTTAAAATTTTGCAAACATATAATGCTCTAGAATATACACAAAAATGAATTTCTTTGTTTTGTTCTAATATTGGCATTATACATCAAACAAGTTGTACTTATACCCCTCAGCAGAATGGTGTGGCCGAGAGAAAGTACTGTCACATTCTAGAAGTTGCTCGTTCACTCTTATTTCATATGCATGTGCCAAAATCATTTTGGAGTGATGTTGTCCTTACCGTATGTTATCTCATAAATCGTATGCCTTCCACTATCATCAATCATTAGTCACCAATCAGTGTTGTATTTCCCGACAAGCCATTATTCTCTCTTACCCCGCGCGTCTTTGGGTGTGTCTATTTTGTTCATAACCTACGTTTCGGTTTTGATAAACTATCTCCTCACGCCACTAAATGTATTTTTCTCAAGTATTCATGTACACAGAAAGGATATTGGTGTTATGATCCTACAATTTGTATCCAATATGTTAGTGTCGGTGTTACTTTTTTCGAGGGCACACCATACTATTCTACTGAGGGTAAAGAGTTTTCAATTGACGTTGAAGCTAATCCTCCTATCCCACAACTTATCCTCCTAGATTCTATTAGTCCTTCTCCAGTACCTCCTCCTTTGTAGGTGTATCAATGGCGAAAGCAGTCTACGACACCACCAGTCTCCAGCTCTTCCATGCCCTCTGTTCAATCTTCCTCCTTGTCTCCTGGTCCAAACGATCTTCCGATTGCCCTTCGCAAAGGTACTCATTCTTGCACACAAAAATCCTCTTTGGCTTACCCTATCGAGCGTTATGTATCTTTCTCACATCTTCCTTCTCCATCACGACTGTGCTCTATCATTACAAACTCACACAATTCCTACTTCTACCACTGAGGCTTTATCTCGCCTTGAGTGGAAAAAAGTTATGGATGTGAAAATGGAAGCTCTGGTGCCTCGCCAAACATGGTCATTGGTTGATCTTCCTCTTGGGAAATATGTGGTGAAGTGTCGTTGGGTGTACACTATCAAGTACAATCCGGATGGCTCAATTGAGCGTCTTAAAGCTCGGCTCGTTGCTAAAGGTTTTACTCAAACTCATGTAGTGGATTATTTTGAGACTTTTTCTCTTATGGCACGTCTCAATTCTGTTCGTGTTATTATTTCTCTTGCTGTGAATTTCGATTGGCCATTGTATCAATTGGATGTCAAGAATGCTTTTCTTTATGGCGATTTATTTGAAGAAGTATATATGGAGCAACCTCCTGGGTATGTTGCTTAGGGGGAGAATCGTAGTAAAGTATGTCGGCTACATAAGGCCATTTATGGGTTGAAACAGTCTCTGTGACATCCTGATTTTCCAATTCTGGTTTCAATTAAATAAGTCGGGCATTTCATCTTCGCGTCTATAGCTTTCTTCTCTGAGTTGGCCACTCACGAGATAACTAGTCTATCAGGATAAGCCGTTAAGGAATCTAAACGCAATAGACTTGAGAATTCGACCGAAACGATCGGCGCTCGACCGTACTAATCTGCAAGGATCATTATGGCACGACCGATTAGAGACCGGAGATAGGTCGATTCAACATAATCATGTAATTCAGTGTGGGTGATTCCACCTAATTGCACAATTCTTGTTGATCGACACTAGACCGATTTCTCTATCGTTTTGGTACCCTGTGTCCATATTTGAAACCTCGAGATTTCTACGACAATCGAGAGTCGCCAATGTGTCGAAGATGCACTTTGGTTTGAAAATAATCAACCACATGTCAATTGCACAGAAAATTCCTAAAAGCTACCCGGTAGATTAGGACGCGCTAAAGTCGCGCCAGATTGAATTTGACCGTGAAATTGGACCCGATTACAGAAATTGGAAGTTCTGTCAAGTCACAATTCATTTTAGGAATATCGACTCATCTCCGGAAGATTTTTCTACAAACCGATATTTTTGGCGGAAAAGCAAAGTAAGGCCGTTTTTGTTCGGGATTGTCAGAGGGCCGTTTTTAATCGAATCTTCGGGATGCAAGTTGGATCATTTGACGGGGAAATGTCATGAGAAGGCCAAGGACACATGGGTTGATTTATTTGAGCTTCAATTGAGCTTCAATTGATTGGAATTAAGAGAGAATTGAATGGATTGAATGGGGGAATGTCCAAAATTCGTAGCTCCCATGGCACACCACATTTTGCACCTATTGCCAAGCTTGTAGAGGAAGATTGGAGGAGAGAGAGTGGCTGAGGTCATGTGGTGTCATGGTGGGGGCAAAGCCAATGAGAAGATGGCAAGTGTTGAGCTCTAGAGAGCCCAAGGAGACCCCCACTCTTAAGCAGCTTCTTCTCTAAGGCTTTCTCCATTGTTGTTGAAGGAGAGAAGCTCAGCAAAAACCAGAGGAACCGAGCAGCACCAGCCCCTCCATCGTCGCACGCCCGGAAGGCCATCGTCGGCCGTTTTCCTCCTCTGTTTTCTCCTCGTTCCAGTTTCTGCTCCAGCTGACCTTTCGCCAAAGATTCGAGTTAAAAGTCGACTTCCCGGATGAATCAGTAAACGCTCCACCCACTTCCGTGACGGGGAAATCCAGCCCGTTCCGGAGCATCCCACCGCTCGCCGGAACGATTCTCCGATCGTCCCGAAATCCTGAGAGAAGCTGCCGTTCGCCGGACCGTCTGGTTCCGCCCTGCTCCGCCTGTTCCGCGTTTTCTTGCTGTTTCGCCCCATTCCGACCATTCCTTTGCCCGTCCCAACCTCCAGCAAGATCCCCAAGACCCCGGGAGCCATTGGTTGCCAACCACCCGCTCGCCGGAGCTCCGATCGGCCCGTTTTCACCGTTGAAGTTGCTGGTTTCTTCTCTGCAGTTCAGCCCAGATCAGAAGCAGAAAACCAGAAAGCCGTGAGGTCTTCGAGGCCCGTTTTCAGTGTCTTCCCGGCCTCCGTTGGTGTTGCCGCTTTGGGGTTTATCGACCGCCTTGGTGTCGTGGTCGCCGTGAACTCACCGGCGCGCAAAACCGGTGAGTTTATCCTCTAATTCTTGCTTAGTGAGTTAATGACGCTTAAGGGGTGTTTAGATTAGTCTAATTAGGTTTAGGTGGTTAGATTAGATTATTTTAATGTAAATTAGATTAGTTGTATGATTAGCTTAATGGATGTTTAATTAGGGCTAATTGTATGATTAAATTAGTGTAATCTTGTTTAAGCCCTAATTAATTATTTTTAATTAATTAATTATTTCGAATTTATAAATATTATTTTATTAAATTATATTATTATAATATAATATTTAATTATTTAATTTTCGGAATTAAATTTAATTATTTAATAATTTCGAAAATTATGCCGGGATGGCCGGTCGTTAGAATTTCGCTCTGATCGCAGCAGTGTGGTCAGTTTGTGTTAATTGTAAGCTTAAATTGAGAAATTGAGTGATTGATGGTTATGGTTAATTATTCCAAAAGTGTGGAATTGAGTGATATTGAAGAAGTTTTGGTATTTAACTTGAAAATACCGTCGGCTTTTGGCACCGTAATTGGTTGGTAGGTTCTTTGTATCGATTGATTGAATGTATGTTTATGTGGGGATTTATCCCAAAGTTGATTAGTGTTGGTTTTGATGGGAAAATGACCGTGAATTGGAGTTGAACCTAGAAAGCCATCAGGTTCCACTACATATGCATTGTTTGTATCGATTGATTGAATGTATGTTTATGTGGGGATTTATCCCAAATTGTTGATTAGTGTTGGTTTTGATTTTAATTGAATTGTTTGATGATGTGGTTGTCAATATTTATTGATTAAATTGATTTCTAGATGTTTTAGGTTTCCATCCCAGTTTGGGGAAAAAATAATCCCTAGATGACGGTCATGGAGGACCGGAAGTCCCGGAGTTCGTGGAGGTTGAAGAATCGGCGAACGTGTCGACAAGTTGGTCATAGGACAAGCTTCCTAGTTGTTGAGCTTGTCTATTTTGTAGACAATCCGGATATAAACCTATGTGTTTATAGAAAGCTTGTTTGGTTGTGATTGATTGCCCGTGTTAAATGTTGTCGTTTGTTTCGCTCCGCATGTGTAATAAAAATGAATGGGCTGTCCGGGAAGTCGCATTTGTATTGATGGGATGTTCGCGCACTCGGAGGATATCCCGTTTAATGGTGTCTGGAGTGATAAGGTGCGATTGTTTATGGGATAGTTAGTAGGAATGGCTTTTATTTCATGTGCATGTGGCTGATAGTTGTTTGGTAAATTGATTGGTGATGATCACTTTCTAACTGGGATTAGAATTTAGAAACAGGTTTTTGTAAAGATCCCGTAGATGAGTGATCAAGAGCAGAGGACTCTTTTAGACCAGTTACTTGGTGTGCCGACAGGATCAAGTTGGTCGTGGCAAAGCGCCGGCTTTCAGGTCGGTATTAAAGACTGATCCTAGGTTTGATGGGATCGTTTAGGCGCTAGTGTTCCATGGAAGCTTGTTGAGCCGTATTTTGTCGCCCATTGCTACCGCCGCCGTGGTAACTATTGTTGTTGCTGCGCCCGTTGAGGTCCAAGTTAGAATTGTGATATGGGAGCAAGCCGTTGCATCCGAGTCGAGATTCGATTCAAAGAGATGGAAATCGTTGAGGAAGGAGTCTATGATCGTAGAAAGTATCTCATTTCCGTCCAACTGGAAATGTGGGATGGTCAAATCAATAATGGATCGAATGGAGTGTGTTGTCGAAAGCCGACATGGATTAGCCCCGTGTCTTGCTTGTTCTCATGTAACCAACGGGGTTACCTGGCCGAAAATGGTCTTAGAAAGCCGATGGGATTGATTGAAAGGAATGCGCCATAGAACGCATCGTGGGGTTTGTAGAGCACCTTCGCATCCTAATCTATTTGGCAACTATAGTGGATGCGAAGGGACCAAGTAAGGAGAACTTAGTCATGGTACAAAGGTTGTCAAGTGTTTCCTAAAATTGCCAGGTCTGGTTGGCCGAAAGAGAAATAGAGTTCATGATTGAATTAGCAACCGGATCGAGCGCCCCTAAGGCTTTACCGAATAGCTTTATCTGAGTTGAAAGAACTGAAGGTGGAGATGCAGGAATGGTTAGATAAGGGAATCTTACGTCCCAGTGCATCACCTTGGGGATCATCAATCTTGTTTGTGAAGAAGAAGGATGGTTTGTTGCGTTTGTGTATCGATATTCTCCAAGATTGACTTGAGGATAGGGTATCATCAGTTGAGGATCAGGAAGAAAGACATACCAAAGTTAGCATTGCGTACTTGATACGGTAATTGTGAGTTCACGATTATTGTTCGGTTTGGACGAACCCTTTAGCTGTTTTTATGGATCTAATGAACCGTGTGTTCAAGGAGTATCTGATCGCCTCGTAATTGTGTTCATCGACGACATCTTGGTGTACTCGAGAAGTCCGAAGAACACAAAAGACAGATGTTCGGTAAGTGCGAGTTTGGATGACTCGTGTTGCGTTCCTAAGTCATGTGATTTCAGGTGAAGGAATATCAGTGGACCCGTCTAAGATTGAAGTAGTGATCAATTGGCCGAGACCGACGACAGTGACAGAGATCTGAAGTTTTCTGGGTTTAGCGTAGTCCGTAGAAGGGTTTTCAGCTTTAGCGTCGCCGTTGTCAAGATTACTAAAGAAAGAAAAGAAGTTCGTGTGGACAGACAAGTGCTAGAGTAGTTTTCAAGAGCTTAAGAAGAAGCCGACTACCGCACCCGTGCCGACCATACCGTCTGAGGTTACGAGATCTATAGTGATGCGTCATTTAGAGGATTGGGTTGCGTGCTAATGCAGCATGGCAAGGTTGTTGCATATGTGCCCCGTCAGTTGAGACCTCGTGAACTGAATTACCCGACGCATAACTTAGAACTTGCAGCAATAGTCTTCGCTCTGAAGATTTAGAGATATTGTTGGTGTGAAGAAAGACTCCATCTTCGCCGACCGTTAAAGTCTCAAAGTATTAATTCTCTCAGAAGAAATTGAATATGAGATACCGCTGTGAACCAGATCTTTTGAAGGACTAGGATGGTGGTATTTGGTATCACCCTGGCAAGATGAAAGAAGTCACTGATGCATTGAGTCGAGAGTCTTCATTTGTGCATATGTTTGTTAAAGAATGGACCTTACATGAGAAAGTGGAGATTCGGTTTTCAAATCTGAGGTAGGCCACCTTTTAAATCTTATGGCCATCCTCAGAATTGAGCCGGAAGTTCAGATCAAAATCAGAATGCTTCAGCCATCAGATACAGAGTTTCAGAAGGTCGTGCAAGCAGATGCAGAAGAGAGAAGGTTGATTTTCAGATTTTTAAAGGCGGAACATTGTGGTTCCGAGGACGATTGCGTGTACCTGACGATGCAACGCTTAAAGAGGAGTTGGTCGGAAGCTCATCGTAATAGTTACAGCATTCATCCTCGTTAGTATGAAGATATATCAGAATCTGCGTGAACATTATTGATGGTCTGATATGAAGACGGACATTGCCAAGCATGTCGCCAAACGTTTGACGTGTTAGCAAGTGATGACTTAGCATTGTAATCTGAGAGGATTCTTGTAACCTCTCGAAGTCCCTAATGCGGAAATGGGATCGTGTCACAATGGATCTTGTGACAGGCTTATCAAAGAACCAGAGGAGTAATGATTTCGATTGGAATAGTGGTGAATAGATAGATGAAGTCGGTTCACTTCATCGCAATAGAAAATGACCTTGTTCTGGACAAGTACGCTGAGTTGTACGTGCGTCAGAGAGTTCGTCTATTTGGAATGCCGGTGACGATTATTCTAGACCGAGACCCGAGGTTCGTGGCTACCTTCTAGAAAAGTTTGCAGAGTACTTTGAGAACGAAGATTAAAAGATAGTAATGTTTATCATCCTCGGACCGATGGCCGCTCCGAGATGGCATGTCGATCTATCGAGGAGTCGCTGTGTAAATAATTTCATTGTGGGCGTGAATGATAGACTCGATGAAATCAGCCCACCCTATGGCTGTGCGGAAGGATCTTGATTGGATTAGGCATGCGAGAGGTGTTTGTGCATCGATAATTCGTTTGCATAAAGTTTCTAGATGTGGTTTCCACGAATCTTCGGGATGCAAGTTGGATCATTTGACGGGAAATGTCATGAGAAGGCCAAGGACACATGGGTTGATTTATTTGAGCTTCAATTGAGCTTCAATTGATTGGAATTAAGAGAGAATTGAATGGATTGAATGGGGAATGTCAATGTTCTTTTGATCGTCGGCCGTTTTCCTCCTCTGTTTTCTCAGTTTCTGCTCCAGCTGACCTTTCGCCAAAGATTCGAGTTAAAAGTCGACTTCCCGGATGAATCAGTAAACGCTCCACCCACTCCCGTGACGGGGAAATCCAGCCCGTTCCGGAGCATCCCACCGCTCGCCGGAACGATTCTCCGATCGTCCCGAAATCCTGAGAGAAGCTGCCGTTCGCCGGACCGTCTGGTTCCGCCCTGCTCCGCCTGTTCCGCGTTTTCTTGCTGTTTCGCCCCATTCCGACCATTCCTTTGCCCGTCCCAACCTCCAGCAAGATCCCCAAGACCCCGGAGCCATTGGTTGCCAACCACCCGCTCGCCGGAGCTCCGATCGGCCCGTTTTCACCGTTGAAGTTGCTGGTTTCTTCTCTGCAGTTCAGCCCAGATCAGAAGCAGAAAACCAGAAAGCCGTGAGGTCTTCGAGGCCCGTTTTCAGTGTCTTCCCGGCCTCCGTTGGTGTTGCCGCTTTGGGGTTTATCGACCGCCTTGGTGTCGTGGTCGCCGTGAACTCACCGGCGCGCAAAACCGGTGAGTTTATCCTCTAATTCTTGCTTAGTGAGTTAATGACGCTTAAGGGTGTTTAGATTAGTCTAATTAGGTTTAGGTGGTTAGATTAGATTATTTTAATGTAAATTAGATTAGTTGTATGATTAGCTTAATGGATGTTTAATTAGGGCTAATTGTATGATTAAATTAGTGTAATCTTGTTTAAGCCCTTTGTCTAGTTGGGAAACTAATTTATCTTACTGTTACACGTCCCGATATTTCTTTTGTTGTTGGTGTAGTGAGTCACCTAAGAAGGCTCATTGAGATGTTGTCTGTTGCATTCTTCGATATCTTATAAGCTCTCTTGGTAAGTGACTAATTTATAAACCCAACGATTCTTCCACTCTGGTTGGCTTTTCTGATGCTGATTGGGCTGGGTCAACATATGATTGACGGTCTACGACTGGGTATTGCACCTTTATTGGTGGTAATTTGGTTCCTCGGAGAAGCAAGAAACAAACTACCATTGCCAGGTCTAGTGCGGAGGCTGAATATTGTGCTATGGCACATATGTGGCCGAATTGTTGTGGTTGAAATTTATTCTCTTGGAGCTTGGATTTTCTATTAATCAACCTATTGATATGATGTGTGATAATCAAGCAGCTATTTATATTGCTGGGAATCCTATTTTTCAAGAGCGAACTAAACATATAGAAGTTGATGGTCATTTTGTTCGTGATGTTGTGAAGCGGAAGTTGGTTACTACTCCTTGCCTCTAGAGATTAGTTTGCTGATATGTTCACCAAAGCATTATTTCGTGCTTTTGTTGCTGGTTGTTCCAAGCTGGGCATGGGTGACCTATATGTTCCAACTTGAGGGGGAGTGTTAAAGTTACTTTAATTGAGTTATTTATTTATTTATTTATATATTTTTTCAGAGTCTTATTTCTTTTTTACTTACATAAGGGTATTATGGTCATATACAATTTATATTTAATATAAACATAATGGGTGTAGGGTTTTCGTTACTACATAAATCTACAACCCCCTCTTTGTTTCTTTCTTTTACATTCTTCTTCTCCTCCTCCTCTCTATTCATTCTCTCTTCCTTCTTTCTCTCTTGCTATTTGCTGTGGGTTCTCTAATCAGCTTTGTAACAGATATATTATCTCATTTTTCTAGCAGTTCAATATTGTCAATCATTTGCAAAAGCGAGATGAATTAATACTTAAACTGGATGAGGGATATTGTGAACAACATATACAGAGTAAATAATTAGGAGGAAAAACAAAATGATATTTTCCACTATCCACATAATAACTGCACATGTTGATGTCAACAATGGGTAGATTGGTAGACTATCCTTTTGAGTATAGAGATATAGAAAAGAGGGTAGGATGAAATGAAAGAACCTTAGACATCAGGCTAGGTAGCCTGTTTAGAGGAATCTGTAGCACCACAAAAAGAGAAAGTGATGTAAATGCTCTCGCTGGTGTCAAATCCCCACCAAGTAAAGTGAATGTCCCGAATGAGACAACGGTTACGATGACGGGGATGCTGTTTAGTACAAAGCTGTTGAGCTGCCACCAAAGTTAAACTCTCAGACATATAGAAAACCATCTAGCATTATGGAGGAGAAAATGCCATGACCATTAGCTCTTTCACCCGCCTGACAAAGAGGATCCAAATTCATTTGTCTACTGCTAGTTGAGAAACAAATGGGGACTATTTTTCCATGCAAATTTTGGTAATAAATCTGCTAGTTCAAAAACAGCTAGTATAAGTCTATGACTACTCTGCTTACATGAAATGGTTAATGGAGTCCAAGACCAGATGGATGATTTGACACTGTAAATCAATCATCTTTCTCAATTTTACACTAACTTATTCTCATGTATGAAAAGAAATAAAAAAATTTGAATTGCTAGCACACAGGTACTTATGAAAGTATTTTAACTGCTGTCGGTCTGCTTGGTAAGTTTACCCCAGACAGAAAGCCAAGACACGTTCTTCCATAAATAGTGGGTTCACAATTTTTTTTTCCCACAAGCAGTTTCCTGCCACTGAGGTATTTTGATCTCTCCCTCCCTCTCTTTTTCTCTCTCCCTCTCTGGGTGCGCGCGCGCGCGAGTGTGTGGATTTGTGAGTGTGGGTGTACATGTGTGTGCTCATACATATGTATTAGATACTGACATAAACATGCATATCGGGGAAAGAAAGAATTTTCCAACTGTCAATACAGATGATAGATAATTCCACAATAAGAAGGCAAAAGATCATCTTAATTTTGAAAACATTCATACCGCAGATAGTAGTTGTGCTCTACGAAAGCACAAAAGCTCATCATTTCGTACTTCGTGAACTCTAGATTGAAAGATCTTTTCCCAAACATAACATCTGCAAGAATTTTTCCAGTGAATTTCATTCGTCATAAAAAGAACACAGCCAAAGAAAACGTAGGCCAGAGCTTCCCACTTATTCAACGTACTTCGCAGTGTCCATTGCGGCCAAAATTTCATTCATGAGGCTGACTCTCTTGTCAGTACACTGCAGCCCTTCCTTTGTAAGTTTTCGCATTTTGCTGATTACGACCGTCTAATTAGCCATGTAAAAGATTAGAACATGAAAGCCAATTGATTGACAGATAGACGATTAATAAATATGATATAAATATTAATCCATGAGATAAGAGTGATGAAGTGGCAAAGAAAACCTCTTTTAGCTAACCACATGGCGAATAATACAGAGATTATGAGTCTGAGAATTTCTTAATGAGCAATAAGCAGTGTAGGCAGGCATCGCTAATTTTGACTCATGGAAATCTTTACTTGTTGGACCATTATCCTTTGGTCATAATGGCAATAAGATTTGATTGCATTTGTGACGACCCAGACTCGGGGCAGTATGGAGGGACGGACTAAGATCGCCTCGGCAGTACGCGGGCGAGGCTAAGGGCATTTCTCCTGTCCCACATCGCTTAGGGGGGAGTCCTGGGCCTTGTTTATAAGGCTTGGGTCCCTTTAAATGTGTGACGCGTTTTAAAACCGTGAGGACTCAGTGTCCAAAGCGGACAATATCACACAATGGGGCCCGGGATGTTACAACATTCGTGTCTTAAGCAACCAGATTAGGCTTGCCCAAAGTATGCATTGTAGCACAAAGCACCATACCAATATGATATTGCCTGTCAGCAATACTACTCCGATACAAATGCTACTATATAGAAGTTTCAGTGGATAAACAACCTCTATTGGGTACCTAGATCAGAATGCCCCCTTCCTAACAATTTAAGTTAAAGACAAATGGGACCTCCAAGTCAGTACAAATATTAGCAAATATATGCTTTTGACTTAAATTGGTAAATGGTTACTAATCATGGAAGAACTCAGCACTACTGATGTTATAGAGAGGATGAACTTTTGAGGGAATAAGAAAGCACAAGCATACTTGCAATGGGATCATGAGGACAAGCATGAGACATCCAAGCAGCGAAGCAACGCCTAGTTGCTGGTACAGAAGAACCATGGCAATGACAATACAAAATGGAGCTGACCATATGATGTGAAGTTGTTGGCATATTTGCTGAACAATGTCAGGTATCAGATAAGATGCATTTCAGAAAATCCTCTTTTGCAAAATCAGAAGAGTGGTGCGTATGATTTCTGAACTAAGTAAAATGTCACCATTGACTTAACTAAATCACGTTGCAGCAATAAGAGAACTATAGTAGCAATGTCATAGTCATGTCTGAGGTAAGAATCTCACCTGAAGTGCATTAGTATCTGTTGTTATCATGTTTGTTATCTTTCCAGATTGGAACTTCTTGCGACCCTCATGAGTGAGTCTCAAGGATTTGCGGAAAATGGCCGCCACCTACCAATTAGGTTAAATAAGCTATGGTAACTGCTCACCTACGACAAATGACGAAGAAGAACCTAGACTAAACATCTGATACTGGGGATTAGTACACATCTGGTAGAGGTTTTACCAAAGTTGACCTCAGCCTAAATCCTGTCCGAAATGCATTCTGAAAATACTGGGCTTCACAAAGCACACCGAACAACTGAACAGAGTCCAATCAGAAGTCAATACCATGTCCAAAAACAGTAATTTTCACATATTTTATTGATGAAAGGACATGATCATGGAATCCGAACCAAAAGACAGAGGCACTGATAAATATGAGTAAAGGAGACAATGTTGGCATATAATTACAAATTTACTTTAGAGATAAATGCAATATACATGGGAATTTACTGTTTACAGAGGTGATGATTATATTTTCTTCACATATTGCACTATGAAAATTTAATGGTGTGCAAACTTAGAAGGAAAGGATTCTGTCTCCTCACATAAAACAAAACCTTCACAAAAAAGCAAAAAAGGATCATACCACACCGAGAAGAATCGAAAAGGCATAGACATAACCAATCCATGCAGGGTCCCCTCTTTGGATTGACTGTATGTTGCGAAGAAAGAGGCATCGGAAAAAAAAATCCATTCCTGAAGCACCTAAAATAATCCACCATGATGTTGAATGAAATACTAAAGCAAAAGGTCTGTCTCTGTGCAGAATATTTTTCACCATGGAAGGCAAGGTGATTGAGAATTCAAGGTCAATGTGCCATAAAACAGAATGATGAGATTCTCATTCAATTAATCATAGTCCCTATGGTCATTATGCCATTGCTGTTCCTTTTGACCTGTTCATATTGAATCAGCTACTCTGTCACCACAATACATGGAGCACAGTGAAATAATTACTAGAAAATGATGTTTTACCCTAAGAAAAACATGCTAATTCTGTTTCTGCTACGGTCTGCCCTCCCTGGGAACAACTCTTCTAGTTTTCCATCCAAAGATGGCCTATCGAACATTATTCTAATCATTTGAAGAGGAAAGTCCATGCAAATAATTATCTATAATGAAGCACATATTTCTCATCAAAATCTTAAAAGTAGAGTCCAGTCCAGCATTGATTTGAAAATTGATGCCTACACAATCATCTGAGAGAGAGAGGGACTTCATCAAAATCTTAAAAGTAGAGTCCAGTCCAGCATTGATTTGAAAATTGATGCCTACACATTCATCTGAGAGAGAGAGAGAGAGAGGGACTTGGAACAACTTACCTGAAGGAGACCGTTCAGCAATGTGGGCCCTGCAAAGCGGGAAAGATCGGTCCCAATCTGTAGTAATTCTTGTAAGAAAGAGTTACTAAGCTCCCAATGAGCATTGCATATTGAAGTGAACAGAATGGTCTTTTATTATAGTGATCATTCAAGCTCAATCATGAGATGAATTTCTAGAGACTCCAGTCTTCCAGAAAATGCTTTTTTTTCTTTCAGATTCATCAGTTTTAAATGTTCTGCTCGACCAAAATCATTCGGAAAGGAGTCACAACATTTGATTGAGCACCCAAATTTTGACAACTAAGGAATCTGAACATTTTAGAATGATCCCGGTGTTCAATTAGATAATGAAGGGTACCTATGATACCTTAAAGAAGCCTCCCAACCAAAACCTGAAGAATAAAGGAAACGAGTAAAATGAGATGGGGAACATTCAAATAATGAGGAAGCTTACAGAATAGTGCTGGACAGATGTCAGTGCACTGTCAAATCGAAATTGGAATGAAGAATGGGACATGGGATGCAATTTAACCAATACATACCTTCCCCCAAGGCTGCTGTTCAAAGCTCTTAAAAGCGACGGTTTAGGCCTTTGAGACTCTTTGGCCCAGCATTTCTGGAATCTGCAAAATATGATGTAACTGTGATGCTTTAGAATTGCATCTGAATACACAAAACGTTTGGGACACAGCTAAAGAAAGTGACTGAAGGGAACCTTTTAAACAGCCTCTCAGTCCGATCCCAAGAGTCTAACTTCCAAACATCCTTTTCGGTAATAGGCCGGTTGTAGCTTTGCAGAATAAGTGGAGTCATCCACCCAAAGTATATCCCTGAGAAAGAGAGAGAGAGAGAGGTGATTAATAAAACATTAAACAAATTCCAACCTTCCATTTCACTAGAACCCCAAAGAAATGTCTCATTTCACTTTTATTCTCAAGCGAAGCAATTATATGCTTCAGCGAGGAAGAGATATGCACTAACAGAGAACCAATAAATGCCACCATCAGAAATAAAGCAATACAAGCAAATTGGACTTGTTAAGCAGACAATCTAAATGCCAAATTACTAGTTCAGTATCCATAAAGAATAGCTGAACTGGTCTGGTCTTATGGAAAACAAAAAAGCACTATTGGATAGAAAAAATTGAAGTTCCGGTATCACTCACTTGAAAAAATGTTGACATGCCTTTCAGGACAAACTTGCTCCTCTCCTGGAAGAGCCTTGTATTCAACACTATCAAGAGGCTCAGCGTGGATCATCGTATACTCTGGATAAGGAACCAAATTTGGAACGTAGACCAAAAGAAGAATCCCGGATGAAACCTACACCAAAAGAAACACAAAAAAGAAGAAGATTTAGTTGGGATTCTTTAGATCAAGATGACCAATGACAGAAAGAAATTATAGTAATTGACAAATGTTCTTATCAGGAGCTGTTTGTTCAAAAGGTTAGGAAAGTATTAAACAGATGAGTCAGGAGTAAGGTTTTATTGAAAGAGAAGTAACCTGGCAAAAAACCTTGCTGATACACAGATAAAGTGCAGACCTGCAGGATAAAGAAGTTGGATATTAGGTCTTCCCCGGAACATCTGAATATGGATCTTGAACTCTAGAACATTGTGATGCATTATGACAGGATAACCTGGTTCCAAAAAGTTTTAAGTCCCCAAAGAAGATTTCCAATTTTAGAGTTGATTAAGGCAACTAAATCTACAACTGGCTATCATCTTTGACCAATCAAAATTAGTTTCATATTCCCAAAGAGTAATCACAGTGTCACCTTAATTATGGCGACTTGACAGAGGCATGCTTCCAGAAAATACATATACAGTATGAAAGCTACTTAACATGAAATAGTACTACTAGCTGCACGCGCCAGTTTAAGGTAGCAATTTAACCATATTGCAAGAGATGGATGGAAAAATTTTGCAAATATATCCTCTGCAATAATATATTTTTATAGAAACTTTAGTTCTTTTGACTATTTTCATCAATCTGCATAGTTCAAAGAGAGAGAAAGAGAGAGAACATCTAATAACAACCTTTAATTTCTATACTTGCATTCAATTGTGTATATAGGAGAATATGAGATGTATATACTCTGAAGTATGAACAGTTAAATGTCTGCTGAAGGATAAAAACTAACCTATGATGCTGATAGTGGTCTCTCATCGAAAGGATGAGATTGAGCATCACAGCTTCCCCCACCAGAACATAAATGAGTCCAAACCGCACGTACCACCTGAACTCCTGGATGTAAACGTGCGTTTCTAGGCCAATCATAACTAGCATGGAGCACCAAGCAAGCGACTCTATGGTTAATGAAACCATCTGCCAAGGTGAAAAGGAACAAAATGAATTAGACTCAGTTTGCTGGCCAATGTAAAATAGCAACATTTGAGATTGTTTTTTTTTTTTTTTTTTTTTTTTTTTTTTTTTTTTTTTTGTTGGTAAAATCAACATTTGAGATTGTTGCGGACTGGTAAACTGAAGACTCACAGTATGACACAGATTGCTATCTATTATGGTCAGACATTAGTCGGCAAATGGCAATGAAATGCGCAGCATGGCAGCAGCAGAAATAGAGTTTCAGAATTTTACAGTTAAATATAACTGTTAGCCATTGCTGACTCAGAGGGTTAAACTTGGAACCTATGGAAGTTGGAAAAACTCTCATGTGCAAAGAAGAATGTTTTCCATAAAGTTCATCAATTTATCAAAAGACTAAGTATGCAGAATGTTGCAGCAATGAGGATTGCAGTAGTCCTGCGAGATTTACTGGTGCCAGGCTTCTTCCAAAAGAAGGCAGTGGAAACTAAAAAAAAAGAAAGGAGAGTCAATGTGCTAGTGAACAATTTCGGTCTAATGCTTTCTTATTTTGTTAAGGCCGAGCAACTAGCTACCAAATGGGCTAAATGGGACTCTGTTGAGCATGACCACACATTAAACAAAATAACCAGCATATCAAGATTGTTCATTAAACAAAGAAAGATTATGTGAACATTGGAGAGATGAAGTTAGATTCTCGATAGAGTAAACTTCTACCTCATATGGAAGGAGGCTGGTCTGACCATCCAGATTGAAAACAGAAAAGCCCATCACCAACCTCAGCACAGGCTCGGCAGTGCAATAAAAAGAAAGCAATCCCAACATATAGTTGTAGCATTTCGACCTCAAGCGGTACCTCTGGACTTTTGAAGTTGTCTTGATCAACCAAATTCGGTAGCAGCAGAGGCCCAGAAGAACCAAATAAGATATGGAAATGACCAAGGAATCAACAGCACAAGGTGTGTATGCACCGAAAGCGCTGTCTGCGCTCCTTGCCCAAATCTCATTTGCCACCGGCTGGCAATACCATTCCAACAGCTCAAAACCCATCTTTCAAATGATCATGTAAGGTATCTGTAAGTTCAAGTATGTACTTCTTCGCTTTCCAATCAAGATGAATCCTTTCCTACAACAGCAAGAGTCCATCACAACTGCTTCAGTTAGCACTGCAACTATTTAAACGCAGAAGTCTCATTCCGCAAAAACTTCCGCCAAATCAATGCGCATGTTCAGAAACATCCATCATCAATACTGCAGGGAAATTTGGAATTAGAAGTAGTTAAGAAAGAAAACTCACTGTGGCGAAGTCACAAGAAGTCACAGTCCATTGAAGATTGCAGGGCTAGCAAAGTCACAGGCCATTGCTCTGTGTTCCAAACCAAAGTCCCAATTAAATTTCCTCAACTTGACTTGAGCTTTGAAAAGTCTACAATCACCAAAACAATGCTTTGAGCTATGACCCGAAAGAAATTAGAACTCCATTGATTTCAAACAAAGTACCTGAGTAATTGCCCCGAGCAAAATTTGAAACAAGAAAGAACATATAGCGAGTGCTTTGAGTGAGCCAACAAGAGTGAGTGTGTGAAACAGACCGTCAGAGGCAGATGAATCATCACCAAGGAAGGGGGAAGAAAGTAAAAACGGAAGAAGGATGAAGAAGCGGGACGTTGGGAGCGAGTGATGGTATCCAAGGAAATAAGGAAAAGAGGTCCGAGACGGATAAGAACATTTGACGTTATGCATGACTAAGTTATGGTCTTTCTCTAATGTTTTTGGCTTGTTCATTGGACTTACAAAGTCATACTAATTGACGAAGACTAATGACGGGCATTCCTGTTCATAGTCAATTATAATCATTTGAACAATTTACTTTCTTGATTTGGTATTCTCTTCTTTATAGACGGGGATAATTACATAAATAATTCTTGAACTTTGGTCCAATATGCAATGTTATTCCCAAACTTTTAATTTATTCAATGTAGTCTCTATATTTTTTATACATGTTCAATTAAGTCCATGGACTATATAAAAAAATGCTCAATATTGCCCTTGAACTCAAATTAATAAAAGAACAAGATTGAATATTTTAATATAGTGTAAAGATTAGATTTTTTTTTTTGGCCGGTCCTACTTTAACCCTACTCTAACACTCACTCTCAGACTTTTGCCCTGCCTCCTTACAGGGCGTGGGAGTCGAAACCCACTCCTGAAATGAAATCGTCCCCACCCCAATCCCCTCTGAGAATGTGGGGATTTGAACCCCTTATCTCCCCCTTCCAAGTTGGAAGAGTGGCCACTAGGGCGAACCCCCAGTGATAGTGCAAGGATTAGATTGAACATATAATAAAAGTTCAGAATCCATATTGAACAAATTAAAAATTCAGGAATGGCATTATATATTATTATTTTTTTCTTAAAGATAGGCAAAAATCATTGGGATGCCACCTCTTCTCAAATAATTTTACCATATTTTGCAGTATTGTAAGAGGCTCATGAATCCTAAATTTTATTTATTGATCACAATCTTTTCAGTCTAGAGAGGATGTCGACGATTCTCCTAACATAAGAATTTTTCTTTTGTCTTATGTTGGACTTGAGATGTCCTAGTTGCTCCGCATACTCCATCAGAATCTACCATAGTCCAACTCTCAAGCCATATTAACTTTTAAGGATTAACTTCTTACCTATGGTACGTTTGGCTATTTGGTGTTCTAATTATTATGCCTGTTGGAGAAACATCTCCAGTTGATTTTGATAATTTCTACACTATCTTTAATATAATATTTACTATAATAATTGTAGATGTTCGTGACAATTATTACAGACTATGTGATGACCATAAGTGGTAAATATCGCAATATGGCTTGATATAACTTTTCCATAAAAAGCACAAACGAACCTGAAGATTAGCTATTACATTAGGTAATTGATACTGTGACAACAATGTTCATTTGATAATATACGTTGGATTAGCAAAACTAGCCGTTGTGGAGTGGATATGCATAGCAGCAGAATTCAAAATCCAAATGATAATAGAAAATGAGATGCTAAGCTGTTTGACAATTTTTCTAGAAGCTGCAGCAAAAGAACAACGGCATAAGCTATTTTTTGGTAGTCTACAAATGTTCAGGAAACTGATTGTATGAGTAGTTCCATATTTGGATAGTAGCATCAAGTAGTTCATGAGAAATATAGTTGGATTTCATATATTATTAAGGAAGTTACGTAAATCAAACATTTCATTATGAACCATTCCATGAGATTAGTAATATATAATAAGTTTATTAGTTTGAAGTTGCTTTCCATAGCCGATACATATTTTGCTTCGATGATTGTGATGCTTAAGAGATTCAAGTTAACAAGAAGTAGTCTTTAAAACATGGTGACTTGTAACAAATGAAATATCTATCGAGATGATAATTTGGAGAAGGCTAAGTTTGTTAGGGAGAAAGTGTTGGATGATTCTTGGTAGGATTCAATTGATTATATATTTTCCTTCATAGCTCCTATATATGACATGCTTAGAATTTGTGACATAGATAAGTCTCATCCTCACCTAGTTTATGAAATATGGGGTTTAATGATTAAAAAGTGAATAAAGCTATATATGCACATGAAGTAAAAAGACTAGATAACAAGTTTACATTTTATGAGGTGGTTCATACAATTCTTATAGATTGTTGGACAAGAAATAACACTTAACTTCATTGCTTGACACATGCCTTAAATCTAAGGTAAGTTCTAAAATTGTACGAGATTATTATTTTATTAGTTATTCCTTCTTTAACATGATAATAGAATACTTTTACTTATTATCGTTTTCTATTCTTATTTTATTTTATTAAATAAGGTACTGCAATGATCAATGGCTCAATGAATGTCCTACTTTAGTTTCTCCATACAAGAATATGGAGATCAACCAAGAAAAACTAAAATGTTTTAGGAAATACTTTCCTAATATGGATGAGCACAACAAGTTGAATTTAGGCTCCGTTCGTTTCGTGGAAAACAACTTCCAGGAAAATATTTTCCTGGATTTCCGGTGTTCGGTGGACGGAAAATTCATAGTCAAGGAAAACATTTTCCGGTCAACGGAAAATTCTCTCTTGACTTTGAGGAAAATGTTTTCCTCTTTTGAAAAGAGGAAAACATTTTCTTGGCCTCTCACGCTCGCCCTCGCTCTCCTTTTTTCTTCTCATTTTTGCACTCTCGCTTAGGGTTTCTGATCTCCTCCTCCTCCTTCGACGTCGACGATGGGCGAAGCATCCCTCATTCTCCGCCCTCCCGGCCGCTCCTGCCCGCCCCGCTCCGGCGCGGCGCTCCGCTTCCCCGGCGGTTCGAAGCCGCTCGGGAGGATCCGGCTCAAGAGGGAGCACCGCGGCGGCGGAGCTCGCGGCTCGGGTGATGCGGAGGTCGCGGATCTAGCGGCGAACTCGTGGCTCGCCGGATCTGGCGGCGGAGCTCGCGGCTCGCGGCTCGGGTGATGCGAGAGGTCGCGGATCTGCGGCGAAGCTCGCGGCTCGCCGGATCTAGCGGCGAAGCTCGCGGCTCGCCGGATCTGGCGGCGGCTCGCGGCTCGCCCGATCCGGGCGAGCTCGAGCTCTGTCGCCGAGATCCGGCGAGCTTGGGTGAGATCGGCCAAGCCTCGAGCTCGCGGATCGGCCACGGGTCTTGGTCGGCTGCTTGGGTAGCCGCAATCGTCGAGCGGGAAGGAGGTGGCGGCGGCGGAAGGAGGAGGAAGAAGGAGGAGGAAGGAGGCGACGGCGAGAGGAAGGAGGAAGAAGGAGGAGGAGGAAGGAGGAAGGAGGGAGGAAGGAAAGAAAGAAAAAAAATCGATTTTAAAAATATAAATAATTAAAAAAATCATTTAAAAAATATAAATAAATAAAATAATTTTTTTGGTTATTTAAAATATTAAAATTCAATTTTTGATAAATTTTCCTAAATGAGCTAACGAACGGTGGAAAATAATTTCCATTGAAATTTTAGATTTTGGCTGAACACCGGAAAATAGAGTCATTTTCCTGGAAAATGACTTCCAGGAAAATATTTTCCGGAAACATGATATTTTCCGCGAAACGAACGGAGCCTTAGAGTATGTAGATTTTCCAGGCATAAATGGGGATTTTAAAGATTTTTTTTTTTGGGTGAAAGTAAGTATTTATTATAATGGGAAAGGTCAAAATGTACAACCAAATGGCTTCAAAAAACTTACACTCAAATGAACATGCTCAATTTGAGTGGCAGGGAGCCGAGAAGAAAAAGCCAAAAGGCACCAAACCAAACAGAGAACTAGGAGCCAAGCTGCAAAAAACACCAGGCAATACGACCTAGCTACCAACAAAACACCTAGCCAAACGGTCTAGAATTAGGGGAAGAGAAGATAATAGGATCCAACTCCCACGAGCGCCGCATCCGCCTATTTCTAGTGAAGTCCTCCACATTCCTATAGGTAGTAGCCTTATCCTTCATGACCTTGATGAGATGATTCTTCATGGCCGGAACAGAAACCGGCTCACCCTTAAACAGAATATTGTTCCTGTTCTTCCATATGATGTGGCATAGTGCACCAAAGGAATAACAGGTCAGACATTTATAAAACTCCCTTCCCAACAGGAAAGTATTAGCCCAGTTGAGGGTCTCCTCTCAAGTTCTATTGGTCTAGGGGAGATTGCATATGGTAGCCCAAAAAAAAAGCAATACTCGAGGTAAAGCGACAACCAAAAAAGAGATGCTCCATAGAATCAGGCACCTCGTTGCAAAAGGGGTAGGCTGCAGCATCAATTCTACCATGAGACATAAGCAAAGCCTGAGTAGGCAGCCTCCGCTTGGTAATGATCCACAGGTTCAGTTTGTGGCATCTGAAAAATTCCAACGACCCTCAAATATGGAATGGCCATGTTTTCTTTTATCTATTGGACCGACCAACCATGCAACAAGAGAAGTCTTTGGACTTCGATTGATTGATGGAATTCAGCCATGCATGAGGAACACGCATGCCGAATTTATGAATAATTTTGAGAAGTTGGACCATGCATGAGGACCATGCACGTCTTTTCTTTGAGTGATTCGGCAAGGAGGAAATGAATTTTATCACCATGCCGCTTGGTCGAAGCGCTTCTCCACGTGAGGACTTCGGTCATGTACTTGTACATGAAGCAAATTGATTAAGGGAATATTAGTTGATTTATATGAAAACCGAAATGCCTCATTTTGTGCAGAAATTTAAGGGCTTATCTTTGGAGAATTTGGGCCATTTAATTAGGACCTTTCGGCCACAAATTGCAGGCCCAAAAAGCCCAAGAAGCCCCCTTAATTGTCGACAAAGAGGAGGGGAAAATGGACAAGGAAGCCATGCCACTCTCCACTTGTCTCTCTCCCTTGAAGCCACCAGATCACCTGCATGCAAGAAAATTAATTAATCAATTAAGCAAGGAGCAAAAGGGGCGGATTAGCTGAGAGAGAGAGAGAGAGAGAGAGAGAGAGAGAGAGAGAGAGAGAGAGAGAAACCAAGAGTGAGCGGACGAGCAAGTGAGAGAGAGAGAGAGTTTGAGCGAGTGTAAGCAGCAAGCGGGTGCACGGCATGAGGAAGGAGGAGGTCACCCTTCCGTCGAGCACGGTGTTGCCGCCACCGTCGCTGCCGGACTTCGCCACTGTTGAGCCGAGCCCGAGACCCCCTGAGCCCCTGTTTTGCTTGCATTCGAGTAAAAGAGCTAGAGGCCAGTAGAAGTTCATTGATCTATGTCTTTGCATGCTACAATTATCTAGTGAAATGCTGGTAGATGTGAGAAAATGCAGAATCGGGAGTTGCATGTGGATTTTTGGATGATTGAGATGAAGTTGGATTAAAAGATTGAGTAAAAACAGAGTTTGTTTTGTGTAGTTTAGATTATTGGTTGAAATAAGAATTGAAATGTCTAACTAAAGTGGATTATTGAAGTGAAGTAGTTATAATGTAGTGTAATAGACTTGTAAGAGTTTGGTTATGGACGTTAGATGCTGGGATTCAATGAGTAGAAGTAGTTCTCTCTGGATTAGTAAATTGTTTTCGCAGAAAACAGCATGACCTTCGGTGATTCCATGAATTTTCTGTAATTATCTAGCTGGAATTAGACTTCGAACCCTTAATGAAAGTTGTAGGGAATATCTTTAGGAATAACATATCAAAAATTGAAAATAAACGAGCAAGGTTTGATCGATAAAACGATTTTCTATGAAAATGTTAAATCTGGAAGTTATTACAGAATGTTAGCAAAGAATACAACAATTACTGCTCTTGATATATAAGGAATTTGACTTGATGTTCTCCATGAAACTTTTTCCTTTAGGTCTTATTGATAACATGTCAAAATTTCATAATTTTTTGAGTTCATTTAGGGATTATTCCGAAATTTTTACCAGAACTTTGCATTGTAACAATCGAGCTGTTTTGTTCCGAATTTGCTCAAAATCGTCGCAAAGGTGAATACATCTTGAATTGCTATTTGACATGATGATACTAGCATTGGCATATCATGCAATATTGAGATGTGATGAAGACTCATGGGACATTTTGTCATTGCATTGAAAAGTGTTTTTGGAAATTAAGATGTTAATTGTTGCCGTTGGACCCTCGGGTCAACAATGCCCCGGGAGTTGGGATGCCCAAAGGATCGAATGAGTCGATGCCTTGTGAATGCCAGGTGGCCCTAAGTGGCTGAATGCCGGAGGTTTTTCCCTGGGAGCTTCGGGATGCCCAGTTGTATGCTTGTTGATACGTAAATCCGGATGGTTGAGGTAACCATTTCATGAAGAGCCCCCGAGGTTCCTCGTGATGCCAAGTGGGGTGCAAGATGCTTAGAGGCGTGACGAGACACGCTCTGGATGCTCGGTGGCCCTATGTGGCTGAATGCCGGAGGCTTTCGCGATGCCAGGGTGGATGTGAAATCCCAAAAGGATGCAAGTTGGTCCTCTAGGGGATGAAACCCTTTTTGAATATTAAAACTGGTGGTTCTATTAAGTATGCGTGTGGTGCAGTTATGGGACTAAATTGTATGGCATGGAATGGGACATGTCATTATAGTTTGGCCCTATGATCGGGATTTGTGTAATTGGACGTGATGTATCTTAATCCTTTGAAACTGCATTTGCCATTGCATTAAAGAATTTTCTGATTTTGATGCATACTTATTCTTGGATTACTTGTTTTTGTCTATCTTGCATGAATCTGGATATTGATGGTACTGCGTGATATAGCTTAATGAATCTTTTACTGTTGAGTGGTTGTACTCACCCCATTTGGGGACTAACGTTTCAGATTAGGAGATATGCCTCTACTACCAGTCACCCTTGGCACATTTTACGGTATACCGGTCGATATTGGATGTGAGTGTTTGGAGCATCATCACCTTGAGATACAAGGGTTAGTCTTTGTTCGTGTGTGGGTTCTGGTCTTGTATGATGTTGGTTTGCTCGCCAACCCAGTGATTCAGGAGTTTTTGGCTGTGTTTGTCCGCCGTGATGGGATTATGCTGGGGATGTTGCCGCTGCTGCCAGCTGATGGACCAGGCTTGGTGTGACCGAGAGTGATGGTTAGCAGATGAAGCATTTTTGGATCGCCGACACTAACTGATAGACTTATGTATATGGTTGTTTGAAAAAGGAAAGAAAAGGAGAAATCGGTTGTCTTTTGCTATGTAGCTGGGTAGAGAAAATCATGGCAAATCTTGGTGTACCGATTGATGATGTCTATCAAGTTTATGTAAATAAAAAGTGTTCGGCTTTATCTTATAAAAGTTTTAGTTGGTGTGCATTTTTTTGAAAATATGGAATAGGAAGATGTTGAATATGCTTCCGCTATATAAACTGCGCAGGGACTGATCTATATGATATAAACCCCCAGGACTTATGGACTTATTATAATTATATGATATTAAAGTGATATATTAACAGGATAAATGAAATGTAAGCGAACTGTGGCGACCCTAACGGTTTGGGGGCCATTCGGGGGGTGCCACACAGTTGGTGTCAAGGCAGAATGGCATTGCTCCAAATGAGTCGATGTCAGTTGACTCTCTCCTTCTTCCACCGTATGATCTCCCAAGCTGAAGCCACTGAAAACATGCTTGACGACTCCTCCCTCCAACTAAACTAATCCTGCATATCAGTCAAGGTGGGAAGAGGCAAACCCCAAGACTCAATCTTTAATCTGATAGTCCTTCCATTCTCAAAGAAAAGGTCAGCCACCAAAGCCTGCCTAGAGAGGCTTGAGCTATATATGAAGGAATCCATGAAAAATAAATTCAAAGGACCCCTTGGATGCCAATCATCGAACCAAAGTGACGCTGTTAAGCCATCTCCTATTCTCCAGTGGAAGCAAAGCCGGCATTCACTCCTAAGTTGTAGAAGTCTTTTCCAAGTCCAAGAGCAACAGGTCAGCTACTTCACAACCCAAAAGTTCCTGTTTTTTAAGAAGGTCAAATGGACCCACTTACACCATAATGATTCCTTGTCTGAAAACAAGTACTAAATATGCTTGAACATGGCTGCCTTATTGCACTCTCGCAATCTCTAGATACCAAGGCCCCCTTCCACTTTAGGAAGGCAAACATCCTCCCAGGAAACTTTGGCAAATCCTCTACCCAAAGTAGGTCCTTTCCAAAGGAACTGTTTAAGGATACGCTCAACCTAGTCGAGAACTGCAGCAGGAATAATAAAAACACTTGCCCAAAAGGCCTAAATGGCAAGGAGAACTGACCTAATCATCTGAAGACGACCAGCTAAGGAGAGGAAACGGTGAGTCCAGGATTGCACCCAAGAAGTGATGCGCCTAATATGATTCGCACAGTCCGCTTTCCCAAGCCTTTTTGTGATGATTGAAACACCAAGATACTGCACAGGGAGGGTACCCTCACCAAACCTAAGCTCTAGAAGGATTTGATTCCTTAAGGACGGTAGACGTCCTGAAAGGAACACCTCACTTTTCCTCGTATTCGGAAGAAAGCCACTCCAAGAGGAAAACAACTGGAGACTCTTGTTCAAAAGCTTCAAAGATGGCAGATGACCCTCGCAAAAAACGAACACATCATCTGCAAAGAATAAGTGTGAAAGGCAGGTAGGTCTGCATCTCTAGAAGAATTTGAAGTCCGACTAATGCAAGCTCCTCCCAATAATCCCAGAGAGCACCTCCATAACCAGCTTGAATAAGTAGGAAGAGATGGGATTTCCCTGCCATAAGCCACGCCCACTAGGGAAAAACCCATGTAGCTCCCCATTTTACACAATGGAGAATCGAGGAGTCCACACACAGGTCATGATAAGGTGAACCAACCAATCAGGGAACCTAAAGCATGTAACACGTTCTCAAGAAACTGCTAGTCCACGGTGTCATACGCCTTTATAAAGTCGACTTTAATAGCACACTTCAGAGTATAGAGTCGGCATGGAAGCCAGAAAAAAGTTCCTGTGCCAAAAGAATGTTGTCCCTGATTCTACGCCCTTTGACAAAAGCGCTTTGAGTCGGGTTGACAATACCCCTAAGCACAGCAGCAACTCTATTAGCCAACACCTTGGTGATAATCTTGTACACCGTGTTGCAACAAGCAATCGGCCTGAAGTTGTCAATCATAGTCGCATTTGGGACCTTAGGAATCAACACAAAGATGGTATTGTTCACTTCTTTAAGGAGCCTCCCCAAATTGAAGAAATCTCTAACGGTAGCCGTAACCAGCCGACCTACCATGTCCCAATTCTCCTTGAAGAAATCCATCGCGAAACCATCCGGGCCCGGTGCCTTCCCCCAAGCCAGGGAAAAAAGAGTGTCTCGTATCTCAAGCTCAGAGACGGGCCTAGCAAGAAACGAAATGTGGTCCTCATTGAGCCGTGACCAAATAACTTCCTGAATCTCTGAGACTGAGGGAGTATCCAACTCTAGATGAGGCAATAGGAGCTCTCGGAAATAATCCACAAAATGTCGCTAGACTAGCTAAGGCTCAGTAATTTGGCTACCCAAAAAGTCCAATACAGAGAGGATTCTATTCCTCTAATGTCGCCAATTAATAGCCTGATGAAAGAACTTCATGTTTCGGTACCTTCCTTAAGCCATCTAATTCTGGCTTTCTGTCTAAAAAACGACTCCTCCTAAGACCCGAGCTCTAAGAATGACTTGCGCTAAACCCTCCAAGTCTGCAAGTACCTCGCTGGTGGGATCAAGTATGAGGTCAACTTGGGTTTGTTTTAAGGCTTCCCTCGCTTGAGAAATCCTTTTGGAAATATTGGCAAACGAACTCCTATTCAGCTGCTTGAGCCACCCTTTCAATGCCTTCACTTAGAAACCAGCCTTAACATTGGCACACCTGAAGATAGAGCCTCTCAAACTTGCTTTACAATTAACTCAAAGTTCGGGTGCTGCATTCAAAAATTGAAGAATTTAAATGATCTTCTCCGGAAAACCGAGTTCTCAACCTTGACCACCATAGGTGAATGATCTAAAATCCCTAGCGCAAGAAAGGAAGCCTTCAAATAGGAAAATACCTGGCTCTAACAAGGGTTAACCAACACCCTATCAATCTTCCTCACCTTACGAGACTAACTTGAAGAAGTGGAACAGGTATGTCGAAACCCCACATATCTGAGGTCCCCCAACTCCACCTGGTCAAGACACTGTCCAAACTCGTCGAAGCACAACAACCAAAGGTCCGAACCACCCAGTCTATCTGAGGGATCCTTGATCGCATTAAAGTCTCCCATAACAAGCCAAGGTACATCCCGAAGAAAAGAACTCCTAGCCACCAGATCCTCCCACAAAGGATGCCAAGAAGTAAAGGTATGCTTAGCATAAGTGATAGAAACAACGCAAGTCACGCCAGAATCCAACCAACAAAGCTTCTCATGAAATGCCTGATCCGAGGCCGACATAGGTTCCCAGGAAACTGCAGTAGGATCCCAACCAACCCAAATCCTACCCCTATTAGAGTACTCTGAGTTGGCTCGCCAACACTAGTCCACCAACAAATGTCCAGTAATGGCATTAAAGAGATTATGAGTTTTTTGGTCTCCACTAACCTGATCAAGGATAACCGATTTGACAAGACAAAATTTCTTACTTCCACTTGCTTAAGAGGGGCAACAAGCCCCATAATATTCCAACACCCTATGTACATATTTACAAAAGGAACAAAAGAAAAGTTACCTCCTTTTAGAGGAGCTACACCTTATAGTGGGTGGAGCAAGCCGAGCGACTGAAGGGGGTGTTCCAGAGTAACATTGAGAAGCTTGCCTTGCACTGTGGAAGGAGGGGCTTCCAGAGCTAGGGCGGCCTCCTCACTAGGGGCGCCTTCGGAGAGAGGTGCGGGGAGGGGAGATCATCGTCCGAGGAAGAGATGATGTCGGAGTCCTTTGCCCCCTCACTCGGGTTGGGTAAAACCCGACCAATAGGCTCCGAAGGAAGGACCAAGACGTCCAAGGAAGGAGGGGTAGCATCAAACGGCTCAGAGATGATCAAACGTCCCCTAGGACCTCTCCAAGAGTAGGTGCTAGGCAATCTCTTCTCTACCGCCACAGTCTTCAGCTTCAAGGACCTCCCATCATCACTCGAATAAGCCGGGATAGACAAGCTGCCAGGAAGTGGAGGAGTAGGCTTTTTCTTCTTGCCTTTGACCATCTTCTAGCCTTGATTAGGCTCAGAGGGGGCTGCCGAATCGGGGGCATGGGGTTGAACAAGCTCCGAAGCAGCAGGGGCAGGATGGTTCCTCTTTGGGGTTGCCGAAGGTCAAGTAGGGGGGGCAGCATAGTTGGGTCCATAAACCCCACACTTTTGGCACTTTATAGGCCGCCATTCGAACTCAATAGCAATGGTCCTAGGGACACCATCTACATTCACTTCAACCGAAGATACCCTAGGCTGGTTCACTTCAATCTCGACACACACACGAGCAAACGAAAGCATCCTCTGTCCTTCGGTGCATTGATCTACAAAAATGGGCTTACCCACGAAGCTAGCGATAGCACCAATTCTTTGGAGCGGACCAAGGTCAAGGGTGCTCATTTCGGCCAAAAGAGAAGTGAGAGGGAGAGAGAGAGCTTCGAGAGGGAGAGAGGACTGAGAGGGAGAGAGAGGAAGCGGAGCGGGAGGGAGGTGTCTGCCGCACGCCGCCTCGTCGACAGCCCTACGCCGCCGCACGCCGTGTGCTTGCTGTTCGTTCATCTTGGAGGCAAGTGGGGGTCAGCAACTTCTCTTGCATGTTTGTTAATGATGGCTGCATGTCCGGTTTTGGGTGTTATGTGTGAAAAACCGAGCCAAGGGTTGTTTGCATGCCATGTGGCTGTTTTTTCCGTTCGGTTTGTTGAAGACAGCGACTTGTTCGAGCTTGCATATGTATTTGGAGTGTGATTTTGGCTTCGGTGTCTTCATGAAAGTTGAAGCTAACATCTTGAGGTATGACATAATCTAATTTCATGGAAAACGAAGGTGATATGAAGGTCAAAAGCTCTGTTATACGGAGAGACTTTAGATCTGCGAAATTTCCTACTGACCTCTTTGATGATTTCTTGGTTGCATGTTGATTTCTGTTGAATCTCACTTTGTTGTCTTCATGAAAGTTGTTGGTAAACATCCTAAACTACAATATACTCAAATTTGAAGAGAAAATGAACAAGTATAGCCTAGTGAATCGGAAGCTGAATCTTTTGAGACGTTTGAAGTTCTGTTGAAGTAACTGAGACACCTGAGACTTCAAGGACTTAAAAGAGGATCATACTTTGGTTATTTAACCTGTAGATCTCTTTGTGAAAATTGTAAAGAACACATTGATACATAACATACTCGAATTTCAGAAGAAACGAAAGAGATTTGATGGGTCAAACCTAAGTTTTTCGGTGATGTACGTTCTGGACGAAACGGTAGAGGTTCCAGAAGCTTCATGGAGTGGGGTATAAATTAATCTAAAAAGAATTTGGCTTAGTGTTCTTCATGAAAATGCACGAAAATGTGTTGGATATCACCCTGTAAACTTTGGGAATTTTCTGGAGGCCATATGAGTATTTTTAAATTGAATTAATTCGAAAACTGTGCAATCTGGCCATTATCCGAATATTGTGTGTATTTTGTGGAAATTTAGGAAATTATGTGAAATGCAAATTTGGCCATGAATTTGTGTGAAATTGTGATTTTAATTTTTTATTTAATGATTGTTTGAATATTATGATTTTTGGAAAATCATAAATATTAAATATAATATTTATTTATTTTCAAAATAAATATTATATAAAATAATAAAATAATAATAAAATAAAAAAGTGGATTATTTTATTGGCCATGAAGTTTTATTGAGTTATAATGCATTGTTATATGACATGGGTGTATGTATGCACATGAATATGATGCATTGTTATATGACATAGATGCATGTGTGTGAATTGTGATGCATGTGAAATTCATAAGAATAATAAGATTAAAAAGTGGAAAGTGGAAGTGGTGGGCCGTAAGAGGTTGGGGAGAGGATGACGTCTCCGTGGCGAGTGGCATAATTCCAGAGATTCACCAGGAGTTTCGGGATGCCGAATGGGGGGGCGGAAGTCCCTGCCGGAGGTTTCCCCGCCCAGGAGTGACTGCGATGCCAGTTAAGGTGCGAGATCCCTGCCTAGAAGGGTAAAGGCGGAAGTCCCCGTCGGAGGTTTTACGCCCTACAGAAGGAAATGCCTCGTGATGCTGGTGAGATGTCTGGAAATGCCGGGAATGTGGGGACATAGAAGCCCTGATCCCCATGGGAGGTTTCCTCGCTGAGATGATCCTGCCGAGGTTTCCCCAGGGAAGGATGATGATGATGGTGAATCTTGATTTTCGAAAAAGATAATGTGGGATCACTTGATAAGTAAAAGTGGAAATTGATCTATAATGATGATGTGATATGCATGGTGATGCATGTGATATGCACTTGATGCATGGTGATGATGACCTATGCATGGTGATGCATGGCCAATGATGATATGATGTGAAATGCATGGTGATGCATGGCTAATGATGATATGATGTGATATGCGGTGATGCACGTGTTAAATGACAAGATGGATATGCATGGTGATGCATGGCCAATGATGATATGATGTGATATGCATGGTGATGCATGGCCAATGATATGATGGGATATGCATGGTGATGCATAGCTAGGAATTAATGGATATGCATGGTGATTAAATATATGATGTGATATGCATGGTGATAATAAATGATGTGATACATGGTGATGCATGGCCAATGATGAATGATGATATGCACAGTAGATGCATGGTTAGGTGATGATGTGATAGCTATGTGTGGAAACATGATAATGCGAAAATATACATAGTGGAATGCATGGTTAATGATGATGGATGATAACGCATATATGAGATGCCATAATGATGATATGATGATATGCTATGATGATGCATGAATACGCTTGACATCAAAAGGTAGGTAAGTAATGCCTGTATTGTATGATGAGTATGCATAGTGCATTGAGTTGTTATCAATTTCCCTATCTCCAGCTGAGTGGTTGTACTCACTCCCTTTTGGATAACATTTGGATTATCTCTACGCCGTCACCCGCCGTCTTGTGTATTTTACGGTCTACCTTCCTCGACGCTGAGGTGGAGTATACGGAGATAGATTGTCCCTCGGTATTTTGGATTGGCATTTTATCAGCACGATGCTTGGTCATGTATGATATCGCTTTGGTGAGCCCCGTCATACAAGTTTTTTATGTCAATGCACGTTCGATTTGAATGGAGAGATGCGAGGGATCTTTACGCCGCCACCACCCGACGCACTGGTTGGGTATGAGACCGTGCGCGAGTGCAGGAGCTAGATCACTTTTGAGCTATAGATAGTTGAAAAGCTTGTGATGGGAAGGGTTTTGTGCTTATGTGATGTTAGAGGTCGGGTTCCTTTTTGAGATTTTTAGTAAAGGACATGGCGAACAGTCCTTTACCCTTTTTTATTTTGTACCGACAGGAAAAACCCCATCTCGCTATGATGTATGCAAAGCGTCAATGCATTTATAAAAATCGTCTTGTTAGTTGGTGTGCATTTGTATCATGGGTTAGAAGGAGATAGAATGACGATGTAAATTTTGCTTAAGCAACAGTCACAGCACGTGGACCTGCTTTAAAAAAAAAATTATGCCTGAAATCCTGCAAGGCTTAATTTAGCCAAGAGATAGAGATGGTAAAAGATGTAACATCGGCCTTAACACCATGGAAGGGTTCGAGGGTTAAGGCACTCACTTCTTTTTTTTTTTGAATGAGTTGAATGGTTATAAAGTGGAGTGATGGAGCCTCATTTTGAATTTCGAAGGAACATGATGACAATGCACACCATAGATGTAAAAGCAGAAATAATTGAATAACGGTGTGATGAGAATCACTCGTAGATCCTTAGTAGTTTGCCTTGAATTAGTGCGGTAACATGTATATGTTACTTATGCTGATGTGATAATTGCTTTAATGGAAATCGTATGTCTCAGTTATCCACTGAGCAATGCTTGAAGTGCGGGAGAGTCATGGTGCGTAGCTGGAAGTGCTCATCCATCAGGGGCTACCAAGCACTCTGCTGCAGAGCTGAACCCCGGAAATGGAAGATATCACGGGCATTGGCCAATATTGGAAATCTGATGGAGAGGGCAACGCAGCAACAGCTCGGAGCGAGCGCTGCAGGTACTCGGGGACTAGTGGAGCGGTTTGAAGCCGAAGCCACTTAAGTTTAATGAATGGGAAGTCCCAGGAGGCAAACGCAATGGTTGATGGAATGGAACACTTTCACTACGCTGTTGGACTGCACTAACGCCAGAAAATAGTTTTAGCAGAGTACCAATTGGAGGGAAATGCGAAGTTTTTGGTGGAGAGCTTCAAAGGACATAATCTTTTCCATCTGAATCTTGATGTTAATTGGGAGGAGTTTGTTAGGCCTTTAATAGGAAGCATTTTCTAACTCCGTGCTAAGGATAGGAAGATTGCGGGTTTGTTCCGGCTAGAACAAAAGGGATTGACCAGATCGGTATGAGGCTAGATTTTCTGAATTGTCTGTATATGCCCTAGATTGATTGAGATCGAGGAGAAGAAGAAGGCTAAGAGATTCTGAAAGGGCGAGGACTGATATTAGGAAGCAAATTTTGGTGCCTTTGAATATAAGAGATTATAATGAGATTTATGAAAGGGTGCGGTAGTGGAGCAAGAGTTATTTGAGGGAAAGGTCGGAATTTAAGAAACTGGTGAACTTTAGTGATGTGAGAAAAAGGAAAGAGACCTTATTCTTGGTCAAGGTCGGACCGGAATGTGAAGAAAGAAGGGTAATTTTGGAAATTTTGGAGGAGCAAGGAGTGGTCGAACATAGGGAAAGCACCTATCACCGATAACAGAAATGTTTTACATGGGACAAAGGGACATCTTAGGGAGGGAATTGCCCGCAGAGAGGTCGCAAGTGAGTGTCGGCTTAGCTCTGCATGGCAGATACGGAGTCTTTGTGGAGTCGAATCCGCAAGGAAACTCCTCGTAGACCACCCTCACAGGGAAGCGGTGTGCGCGATCACCCGGAGAAGAGCGGAAGCTTCCAAAATGTTATCTCACTTAGCCTTATTAATGGCGAAGGCACATGCATTGTTTGATACGGTGCACGTATCTGCTTTGTGTATGGAAAGATATAGATGTTTGAAAAGATAGAAGTTATGCTCTTGAGACGCCCTCTTTTGTGTTCCACCGCCTAAAAGGATATGGTATTGTCTACGCTAGTGTGTGAAAATTGTAAGATTTCAATGGGAGGAAAGGATATGGAATAGACTTGGGTTACATAATGGCCATGTATGATTTTGATGTTATTATAGGAATGGATTGGCTTCGTGAAGTATCGGGTTAGAATGGATTGTTATAGAAGAGTGATTCAATTTATTTACCCGATCAGTCTAGTTGTGAATTTTCAGGAGGCCAAACCCATTTTCCGTAGTCTGTTGTGATGAAAGCATCAGTTACTGACCAAGGATGTCAAAAGGGTACCTAGCTATAGTTAGAGATTGTGCTGAGAGGAGCCTAAGCTTGAGGGAAGTTCATGTGGTTAATGAATTTCCAGACGTATTTCCCGAGGAATTGCAGATTGCGCCAGAGCGGGAGATTGGAGTGAAATCGAATTAATGCCTGAACAGGACCAATATCAAAAGCTCAATATAGAATGGCTTTAGTTGAATTGAAGGAATTGAAAGTGCAAATCTGCGGGAGTTGTTTGATAAAGGGATTTATTAGACCAAGTGCTTCACCTTGGGGTGCAGGTCTTGTTTGCTCAAAAAGAAGGATGGGTCAATGCGCTGTGTATTGACTATAAATGGATGAATCAAGTGATCATTAAGAATAAGTATCCTTTGCTGGTGGAATTGATGACTTGTTTGATCAACTTGAGGGTGTTCGGTCTTTCTAAGATTGATTTGAGATCGGGATATCATCCGCTTAAGAATTAAGAAAGAGGACATTCCTAAGCATCGCATTTAGACCTTATGGACACTATGAGTTCCTTGTTATGCCATTGGATTGACCAACGCCCTGCTGCATTTTGGATTTGATGAATAGAATATTTCAGCCCCTATTTAGACCGAGTTTGCATTGTCTTTATTGATGATATTATGATGTATCTGAAAGGGCCTAAGAGCATGAGCGGATTCGAGAATTGTTTTGCGGGCCCACTGAGAGAGCATAGGTTGTACGCTAAGTTTAGTAAGTGTGAATTTTTGGATGGGCCGGATAATATTTTTAGGACATGTGGTGTCGTGGAAAAGGAATTGCAAAGATCCAAAGTTGAAATGGTAGTGAATTGAGTGAGACCAACGACACCTCTTATATCAAGTTTCTTAGATTAGCGGTGCTATGAAAGTTATTGAAGGATTCTAACTGGCAGGACTTTTAACTAAATCGACTCGAAAGAATGTGAAATTTGAATGGAGTGGGAATGTGAAAGGAGTTTTGGAGTTCAAAAGGAAATGATCACTCAATTACTATACCTCATGGACCTAATGGTTTCACGGTGCAAAGGTATAGTGATGCATCTCACAAGGACTAGATGTGTTGATGCAGGCATGGTAAGGTTGTAACCTATGCATCTGCATAATTGAAACCCCATGAGTTGAATTATCCAACGATGATTTAGAGCTAGCACAAATCAGTTTTGGCTTTGAAGATATGGGAGACACTATTATGGGGAAAAATTTGAGATTTATATGGGGATCATAAGAGTTTGAAGTATCTGTTATAAAAGGAGTTGAACATGAGACAAAGGAGGTGGATGGAGTTATTGAAGGATTATGATCAGGAGATAAAAATATCATCCGGGAAAGCGAATAGGAGAAAGATGCTCTTAGTCGTAAGTCGGCCATTGAGATAGCTAGTTTGAGAATGGCGGAGATGGAAGTTAGAATCAGTAGCAAAAACTTCAGAATTTAAATTGAAGTGGATTGTCTTACCTGTGGCTGCTGAAGTACTAGGGATGAACTAAAGATTATCCGTAAAATTAAGGTTTTGTAAAAATCACGAGAGATTTGAAATGAAAGATGCTTATCTTTAGGGGAAAAGATCAGAATTTCAGATCTTCGATGATGGAATTGTGAGATGTCAGGGCGACTTTGTGTTCCAAAGAGCAATGATGGGAATTGAGGGAAGGAAATTTTGTCGGAAGCTCATAAAGTAACTATAGTATCCACCTGTAGTACAAAGATGTATAAAATTTCGTGTCACACCTTATGAATGGTATGAAAGCAGATACTGTTATACGTATCTCAATGTTTGACGTGTCAAAAGTAAAAGCGGAGCATCGTAAACCCAGCGGAGACTTTGAGACCATTGACATTCCCGAATGGGAAATGGGAACATGTAAATGGATTTTGTGCAAGGATTGCTAAAGACATTAAGGAATCATGATTCAATTTGGGTTAGTGGATCGTTTGACTAAGTCGGTACATTTCTTAGCGATTCGCATGGATTACCCAATGGATAAGTTTATGGAACATGTATGTAAGTCAAGTGGTACGCTTACATGGTGTTCCAGTGACTATTACTTCAGACGGCCCGAGGTTTACATCGAATTTTTGAAAAGTCTTCAAGTTGCGTTAGGATCTAAAGCTTTCCGCCTTTAGCACAGCTTTTCATCCTCGGAATAGATGGCCAACTGAAAGAGTGATTCGAATCTTTTGGAGGATATGTTGAGAGCTGTGTGATTGATTTCAAAGGAAATGGGGCGAGATTGCATTTGGTAAATTTGTTTAATAATATAGCTTTAGGAGAGTATAGGTATGGCACCTTATGAAGCATTATATGGAAGGGGAGATGTAGGACTCAGCTTCCCAGGTAAATGGGTGAGCAGCTGATGTGGACCTGAATCGCAAGTGGTCCACCGAGGCTGTGATATTGTCAGAGAGAGGCTTAGGAGCAACTCGAAATAAGCCAGAAGAAAAGCTGAAGATAGACGAAAAGGCCTTGGAGTTTAGTGTAGGGGACCCGTATTAGCTCTTAAATATCTCCAATGAAAGGAATATCTCGATTCGGGATAAAGGGTAGTTAAGCCCTAGTTTGTTGGGTTACTTTTGAAATTCTTGACAAAGATAGGAGATGAATTTATCGTTTAGCACAATACCTCCTAGATTAGAAAATCTGTACGATGTGTTTCATGTATCGATGTTGAGGAAGTACTAGCCGGATCACTGGTCACATACTCATCATGAAGCCATCAAAATGGATGAGAAAGTAAGGCATACCAAGAGCCTCTGCGTGTATCTGGTCGAAAAGAACGAATAAATCTGACTAAAAAGATCCCATATAAATCAAGGTGTTATGGTTATACCATGATGTGGAGGAAGGCCTGAGGGAAAGCAGAAAGATAGACGAGAAAAATACCTTTATTTATTTCAAGAAGAAGATAGAGTAGTTGGAATTTGAGGATGAAATTCTCTAAGGAGGAGAATTAGGCATCCAAATTGGCCAAGCCCTAAGATGTGTTAAAATGTCTTTAGTTAGATGATAGAATTTTATGGCTTATGCTTTAGCCAATTTATCTTTTAATTTGATGAATTTTGTTTGTGTTGGCGGAAATTCAATTTAATTTATTAATGCATGTATGATTTAAATTTCAATAATTAAAAATATTGAGACTTTGGCCAAGATGGAAATTGATTTACAAAATGTTATAGAAGGAATTTCAAAAAAGGAAAAAAGGGCTCAATTTTGAGATGGGCCTTAGGCCCAGCCTAGCCTAAAACTTCAGAGTGAGCCAAGCTAGTCGGCCATTGGGCCCCAAGAGGGATTCGACCAGCCCAAGGAGGAGTGGCCGGTTGGGCCTGGCCCAAGCCCAAATTGAATTCAAAAATTGAAATTACAGTGTAAGGGAGATAAGCATGCATTGGTTGATCAATAGGCAAGTAATCATTGCCTATGACATGAGCCTAAGAGTACTAAAAGAGAGAGAGAGAAGAGAGGCGGCGCGGAGTTCCTCTAGCTCGATTCGGCGAAAGTGAAGAGGGAGAGAGAGAATTTCGAGAGGGAGAGAGGAGGAGACCGAGAGAGAGGAGGCGGAGCCGAGAGGGAGAAGCCGCCGTGTCTCGCCGTCGCCGCCTCGTCTGACCGTCCTACGCCGCCGTGCGCCGTGTGCTTGCTGTTCGTCCATCTTGGAGGCAAGTGGAGTCCATAACTTCTCTTGCATGTTTGTTGTGGTAGTTGCATGTCCGGTTTTGGGTGTTATGTGTGAGAAAAACCGAGCCAAGGAGGGTTTGTTTGCATGCCATGTAACTGTTTTTGTTCGGTTTGTTGAAGTCAGGGACTTGTTCGAGCTTGCATGTGTATTTGGAGTGTGATTTTGGCTTCGGTGTCTTCATGAAAGTTGAAGCTAACATCTTGTAGTATGACATACTCTAATTTCATGGAAAACGAAGGTGATATGAGGGTCAAGAGCTCTGTTATACGGAGACTTCAGATCTGCGAATTTCCTACTGACCTCTTGATGATTTCTTGGTTGCATGTTGATTTCTGTTGGAGATCTCACTTTGTTGTCTTCATGGAAGTTGTAGGTAACATCCTAAAATACAACATACTCAAATTTGAAGAGAAATGAACAAGTATAGCCTAGTTAATCGGCTAGATCTTTGAGACGGTTGGTTCTGTTGAAGTATACCGAGACACCCGAGACTTCAAGGACTTAAAAGAGGATCATACTTTGGTTATTTAACCTAGATCTCTTCATGAAACTTGTAAAGAACACATTGATACATAACATACTCGAATTTCAGAAGAAACGAAAGAGATTTGATGGATCAAACCTAAGCTTTTCGGTGATGTACGTTCTGGACGAAACGGTAGAGGTTCCAGAAGCTTCATGGAGTTGTATAAATTAATCTAAAAAGAATTTGGCTTAGTGTTCTTCATGAAAAATGCACGAAAATGTGTTGGCTATCACCCTGTAAACTTTGGGAATTTTCTGAGGTCATATGAGTATTTTAATTGAATTAATTCGAAAACTGTGCAATCTGGCCATTATCCGAATATTGTGTGTATTTTGTGGAAATTTGGGAAATTATGTGAAATGCAAATTTGGCCATGAATTTGTGTGAAATTGTGATTTTAATTGTTTGTTTAATGATTGTTTGAATATTATGATTTTTGGACAATCATAAATATTAAATATAATATTTATTTATTTTCATAAATAAATATTATAATAAAATAATAAAATAATAATAAAATAAAAAGTGGATTATTTTATTGGCCATGAGTTCTATTGAGTTATAATGCATTGTTATATGACATGGGTGTATGTATGCACATGAATATGATGCATTGTTATATGCATTAATGCATGTGTGTGAATCATATGCCATGAAATAATAAGATGAAAAGGATGATAAAAAGTGGAAAGTGGTATGTGAGTAAGAGGTTGTGGCGGAGGATGACGTCTGGTGGCCGAGTGGCATAATTCTAGAGATTCCCGGGAGTTTCAGGATGCCCGGAATGTGGGGGCCGGGGAAGCTCCTCGGAGGTTTCTGTTCGAAGGGAGTGACTCGCGATGCCAGGATTAGGGTGCGAGATCCCCGGCTAGAAGGGTAAAGGCCGGAAGCCCTGTCGGAGGTTTCTGCCCGAAGGGAATGCCTCGTGATGCTAGTTGAGATGCGAGATGCCCGGAATGTGGGGGGCCGGAAGCCTAGTGGCCATGAGATGGCTGGGATACTAGGATCCCTGTCGGAGGTTTCTGCCCGAAGGGAGGATGATGATGATGGTGAATTTGATGATTTGAGAAAAGATAATGTGGGATCAATTGATAAGTAAAAGTGGAAATTGATCTATGATGTGATATGCATGGTGATGCATGGTTAATGATGATGTGATATGCATGGTGATGCATGGCTAATGATGATATGATGTGAAATGCATGGTGATGCATGGCTAATGATGATATGATGTGATATGCATAGTGATGCATGGTTAATGATGATGTGATATGCATGGTGATGCATGGCTAATGATGATATGATGTGATATGCATGATGATGCATGGTTAATGATGATGTGATATGCATGGTGATGCATGGCTAATGATGATATGATGTGATATGCATGGTGATGCATGGTTAATGATGATGTGATATGCATGGTGATGCATGGCTAATGATGATATGATGTGATATGCATGGTGATGCATGGTTAATGATGATGTGATGATAACGATATATGAGATGCCATGATGATGATATATATACTATGATGATGCATGCATACGCTTGACATCAAAAAAGGTAAGTAATGCCTGTATTGTATGATGGTATGCATGGTGCATTGAGTTGTTATTAGTTTCACTGTCTGCCGAGTGGTTACTCACCCCCTTTGGGGATAACATTTCGATTTTAGCACTATGCCGCTACCTACATTTCGCGTGGGGTATTTTACGGTCTGACCGTCGATGTCAGGTGGAGTATACGAGATAGATTGTCCCTCGGTACACGGATTGATGTTTATCCGAGTCGATGCTTAGTCATGATGACATCTACGGCTGGCTGAGGCCTGTCATACAAGAGTTTTTGTCTCAGTGCACGTTCGACGGGACTCCGAGCGATGCGAGGGATGCTGCCGCCGCCACCACCTGGCCTTGCACCTGGTTGGTATGAGACCGCGCGCGAGGAGTAGGAGCTAGATCACTTTTTGGTATAGATAGTTGACGCTTGATGGGAGGGTTTTGTGCTTATGTGATGTTAGAGGTCGGAGTTTCTTTTTGAGATTTTAGTAAAGGACATGGCAGAGTCCTTGCAGCACTACATTTCTTTTGTACCGGCAGGAAAACCCTATCTCGCTATATGTATGTGTGTGCTGACAATGTCAATTTATAAAAATCGTGATGTTAGTTGGTGTGTATTTGTATCGGGTTAGAAGGGAGATAGATGACGATGTGAATTTCTTCGTATGAGTCGCGTATGGGACATTAAAAAAAATGCCTGTAATGGGGCAAGGCTTAATTTAGCCAAGAGATAGAGATGGTAAAAGATGTAACATCGGCACATTAACGACACACGAAGGGTTCGGGGCTATTCTGAGGGTAGGTTCTTGAGCCTTATCCAAACCGGAACTATGGACCGCTTGTCCCTTCTTCAACTCCATGAGTGGTTTCCATTGCTACAATATTAGAGGAATCCTAGCAACAATGGGGGACCTTCTTCTAAAATTTTCTTGGAACATCGAACCAGGAATATGGAACTAATAGAAGCCCAGCGGTCGTCGGCCAGCACGTCAATCAACTTGATTCCTCGGGTGTTTTTCAAAGTTTGCTGCTTGAGCTGCAATGGCTCTTCCCTACAAAATATCCAACTAAGAACTCACCATTTGGGGTCTCGGCTGCGGCACCTCACTCGTCAAATTAACAACCGATTTCTCATCTGGGCAAAAGTAGGCAGAACATAGGAGAGCTCATGGCCATTCGTTTGGAGCCGCACCATGTTGGCCCATGTCTAGGCTTGGGGAGGCTTTGAGGGCCGAGCTTGCTTGCTCAAATGTAGAAGGAGCTCTAGAAACAACTCCTCCCCGGAATGATCCATTCGAGAAGCCTAGCACCTAGGCCCCTCTCGGGCACCTCACCAGATGAATAGTTCCTCCCTACTTAAGTGGGATCTTGGGCCACCTTACCATCTAGTCTATCGATAAGATTGAGAGGAGCGGGACTTGGACCCTTCCCATTACTCTCGAGCCTTAAAGAAATCTTTAGTCAAGGAGGGACGCTTATTTGCTCAGCACAGCCCTCAACTAGGACCAACCAATCCTCTAGAAAAGCTTGTATGAGGAAATCCATAGCAGTATCTAATTGAGAGGAGGATGGACGTTTAAGGACAACCACACCATCACAAGTCCCAGCTCGACTCTCGGCTCAGCCTCGAGCAACCCCGCGAACGGTGTGGACTCCCACAACCGATGAACCAGGCAAACCAGCGAAACTAGGGTAGATGAGAATTCCTCTTCAAAGCGTAATTAAACCAAACCAATAGGTGAGGAGTTGGAGTGTACCAAGAGGAGGAAAATTACCAAAATTCAAGCCCAAAAAATGGCTGAATCGCCCGAGTTGAGCGAAACATAGAAACAAAGAACAAGCAGAAAACACCCTCTGGGAGAGAAGTTGAACAAGAGTTCGGGAATTACCAAATGACCTTGGATTTAAGAGATTTTGATTCCCTTTAAAATCAATAATTTAATCATGATGCATCACACTAATGCTTTAAAACATAGCCTTAAAGCTTTTTACACAACATTTTTCTTCATCATGTGCTAAGAGGCATTGGATTATTTACTCTTTTGTGCACTCAATGAGAAGAAATAAGATGACCCCAAAACATATATATATATATATATATATATATATATATATATATATATATATTTATAAAGGTAATAGATATAATGAGGAAATGCCAGTACAAAGATCATGGCACCAAAACTTGCACTCAAGATGAACAATCATAATGAGTGAAGGATGCCATGATGTAAACACAAGGCGATGCCCAAAAGAAGGCAACATGCAGAAGATTTGATTTTCATTCACAGCAACCTTCGTCTTCAATCAAGAAAAATCCACAATATGCAGAAGGAGAGACTAAGATGTAGGACATTGGCAAAGATGCATTTGACACATTTCACTTGATGAGCCAAAGATAGAGTCCGCTGTTTTTTTAGAAGAAGTGGATAATGTAGATGAATTATTTTTGTTATATTTGATAGTGACATGTGGATTGGTTTTTTTTTTTTGGACCTATTGTTAAATATTAAATTTAATAGTGAAACATGGATTATTCATTTTTCCTCCAAATTTTATGGATTATTGCAATGGAATATAGTTGAATTTGTCAAAATTGAAACAATGAATAATATTAATAAATGTTGGATTAATTTTTTTAATGTAAATTCATTACAAGCTCTTTTTATTATTTATTTATTTGTGTTTATACATAAAAATATGCATTTAATATACATCTTGTTTCAAAGTGTCGGAGTTCTCTACTTTTGAGAAATTACGTATTGACGCGACGTGTCATGTTGTGTCATGTGTCGGTGTTAGTGCTACATGGATCAGCATCTTTTGTTCGGGAGAAGTATACTATTAGTGCCAAACTTGTATGCGCTCACTTTGCCAAAAGTTTCTATCGATCACTTACATGCCAAAAAGTTTGAAAAGTGCTCACTTTAGTGCCAACTCGATCTAGTTGGCCGGAAATCCGACGTAGCATTTTTATTAATTTTTAAACTGATGTGACTCATCGGATGTGTATACCAACATTTAAAAACAAAGCCACGCTTGTTTGGTGTGTTTCCCCAATTCAAACCCTAAATCTCCAGCCAGCCTGTCCCCTGATGGCCCCACATGGCGGCCGTGGCTCGGCCACGACCCCGACCTCGACAATGGCCACTCGGTGGCCACACCAAGGTCGTGATCTGGCCGGGCTTGGGAGGCCACTGACGAGTGTGTCGCCCCCGATCACTCCCTCTCCATCTCGATCTCCCCAACGAGTACCGCTTGTGTC